>CM051006.1:17082295-17164795 GCA_027704905.1 Muraenolepis orangiensis
CACACACACACACACACACACACACACACACACACACACACACACACACACACACACACACACACACACACACACACACACACATCCTGTCTGAAAGGCAGATCTTCCGTTTGCAGGTATTAAGGCGGTTATTGTTTCCCAGATGGTCTCTCTGTCTTGGAAGTGTGGTGTAGATGTGATGGATAAAAAAAACACTTCACCTGCTCTACTATTTCCATCACCCTTTCGATCTCTCTCTCTCTCTCTCTCTCTCTCTCTCTCTCTCTCTCTCTCTCTCTCTCTCTCTCTCTCTCTCTCTCTCTCTCTCTCTCTCTCTCTCTCTCTCTCTCTCTCTCTCTCTCTCTCTCTCTTACTCTGTCTCTCTCTGTCTCTCATCCTCATGGACTATTATTGATCAAATGTTTGTTGCTTCTGCGGTTCCCGATGTAAATAGATCATCTGGCCTCAGCAACGTGCATTTTTTAGGTTTAACCTATCCGAGATTGAGTGAACTTGTTTGTCCAGTCTGAAATCAGCTGTTCTGAAACCTGAAAAATCCAGACAGTCTAGTGAAGTGTTTTGAGCTTTGAGTCAGACTTCTGGTTTGAGCTTGAACATATCATAACCTGCGACTTGCTAAACAGGCGCCTGACCAAGGGAATCTTTGTTCTAGGTTCAAAAAGAGGTATCAGGGAGACACAGGCCTCTTGTGACTTGCTTTCCCTAACGTAAACCATGCCGTCCTTTAGGATTCAGCTGTCAATAATCCAGCGTCACGGTCGTTCCGTCAAGACGGTGAAAGTATTTATTTTTTTGAGAAATAAACCCAGGCCATGGATAGAAAAAGCGTTTTAGGCGTATTTGTGTACATTATGTCTACGGGGGTTTTTCTTCCACACCGCCAAAAGGCCCTGTCTAAATATACACGAGCCGGTGGCGGAAACTAAGTCTCTTTCGTGTGCTCCAGCGCCTTCCTAAGCTAACAGTGGAGACGTTTTCTGTTTGTGTGTCTTGGTGTCTGAAAAGGTGTCACTCATATAGTGGGGATGTCTCGTCAATGACTGGGTTGTGTGTGTGTGCGTGTGTGTGTGTGTGTGTGTGTGTGTGTGTGTGTGCACGTGTGTGTGTGTGTGTGTGTGCGCGTGTGTGTGTGTGTCTGCCGACGGTCGCCTTCACACAGTCAGAGAGAGAAAGAACATTTTAACAGACAAAGAAGAGGCAGGGGGGATGGCAGATATTTATGGACTTAGTACATGTTTTTGGTTCTTTCTTTCAACGTCTCTACACACGCACAAACACACACTCAAAATAGATAGATAGATAGATAGTAGTACAATGGAATGCTTACTCCCCATTTACTCCCACAGTACAACAATACTATACTACGCTATACTTAACTATGCAATTCTAAACTATACAATACTATACTATGTGTGTGTGTGTGTGTTTTGTGTGTTGGTTAAGTAAAATAAAGAAAGCAAAAGTAGATGTGTTTGGACATACATGTGGGTGTGTGCGTGCGTGTGTGTGTGTGTGTGTGTGTGTGTGTGTGTGTGTGTGTGTGTGCGTGCGGGCGTGCGGGCGTGACAAGCGTCTTTGATGCGTTGTGGCCACACGCTGCTCATGTCCCCGCTGATTTCCTTTCACCCTCGGCGAGCTCCCTGCACGCACCGTGTGATACACTTCATACCCGGGTGGAGAGAACTATACATCTCATCCAAACCCCCCTCTTTCTTCTGAACTGGCTTCAAAGACTTGAGTCAGCCGCACAGACACACACACACACACACACACACACAGACACACACAAGTCATGCCAGAGAGAGCTCCCTGTTCATTCTTTGTCTCATCAGAGTATCATCAGAGACGTTCGGTAAGGGGAACGAAAGCCAAGAACGTCGAGAGCGCGGCCAAGATTCTGTGACAGCGTAGCCAGAGCTCGGACCAATCAACGCAAGCAAAATATTATTCGACTCAAAGTGCTCCGCCACTGAAGGATACACTCGAATTCAGGGCTAATTAACCGCTGAATGAAAGCCGCGTGTGCTTTCCATAATCTTAAGTCTGGAGTCATATCTGGTTTTGATGATCGACTTTATAGGAATTTTTCTTTTGGCTTTCGGCCGAGGCCGGGAAGCAGGTTCACTTCAAAGAGACGGCGTGTAATGCACTACGTCCTGTCGTAAAGACGCCTTGTTTTTCCGATGCTGCTGAATACTGAGCTTGTAAGTGTAGAAGACAGATAGTTAAACAATAAAAAAATATATATATTTTGAAATAATCACAGCTCTTTGTCTGTAAAAGCCGTGACAGGGAGTCCAGTCGTCTATTAACAGGATTATTGCAGTTAACAGATTCTAGCAATAAAAATGTTATTTCATGCATTGGAAAGATAATTATTATTATTTAGGATTGATTGATTTGCAGGACGACTTCGCGTGTTTACATTTATATGTGTCAAAGTTAATTTCAAGTGATAGCCACTTTTATTTGTATAGCCCTTCATCAGAGGTACAGTCTCCCAAAGGGCTTGATTTAGCCAGTTTGTATTGTTGTGTAGTACCCCTTTTACATCTCACATTTCACACATTTAGAACACTCAAGTGCTCTCAACGTGTGTAACGCAAGCCGGCTGCAGTTCACTTACAGCCAAAGGGGGTCAGTCATGAGAAGGAATTTCAGACTCTTCCACAGAGGGCCTTGTTTTTGCATTAAATGACTGGCGGGACGAGCACATGGCATTGTCAATCTCTCGTCCAATCTCAGAGTTACTTTAATCATAGCTTTGTTATCATTCCTCAAATGCACTCCGCTACTTAATGACTTTAATGCTATTTTAACTCGACCTTGTCAGACAAAGCAATCGTGCTGGCTAGATACAGATCTATTCCACTGTTACAATTAAGATATGTTGTTATATCAGTGTCATATGTTGTATAGTATCAATCTCTGTAATTGTGTGTACTTTTCAGTGCACGTGTGTGTGTGTGTGTGTGTGTGTGTGTGTGTGTGTGTGTGTGTGTGTGTGTGTGTGTGTGTGTGTGTGTGTGTGTGTATGTGTGTGTGTGTGTGTGTGTGTGTGTGTGTGTGTGTGTGTGTGTGTGTATTGCATGGCACGGTCCCAGTCACAACAACTTTAGGCTTACATCAAACAGAGCTGTATACATTGTTTAATGACCATACTTAGAGAGAGAGAGAGAGAGAGAGAGAGAGAGAGAGAGAGAGAGAGAGATAGAGAGAGAGAGAGAGAGAGAGAGAGAGAAGGAGAAAAGGACCACAGATGGAGAGTTGGCTTTAATTTTTGGGCTGTTCTCCTGTCCCATCATGTCTGATGTGATGATGTGTGTGTGATTTGATATCAATAACTTCCAAGAAATTCTTCTGCTCAAGCCAAATTCAAATTAAGGACATTTTTGTCTTCAATTATTATTATTATTTTTTACAATTGTGTCCTTTTTCTATTGATTACAGTGTGTCCACTATGTTGTACCAATGTTGTTATACATCGCATATGTTATATATATATATGATATAATTAAATACAAAAATAACTTACAAATGTAATGTCTCTCTCTTCTCCTCCAGGCCGATGGTCCAGTCCCCTCCTCCCACGCTGGTGCGCATCATCAACGGATACATCACGGTGCAGCCCTCGGACAGGCTCCCCCACAGCCCCCACGGACACCACCGCCAACACCACGCACACTCCTCCTCCTCCTCCTCCTCATTCTTCCTCACCACGTGCTCCTCCACGTCCTCTTCCTTTACCTCCCTGCTGCTGCTGGCGTGCACCGCGCTCGCCCTGGCGCTGCACCGCACCTGGACCCTATGATGGAGTCTCTGAGGAAAAGAGCCTTAAAAAACAAACGGACAAAACCGACAACGTTAGTCCTTATGAGGATGAGGATGAGGGAGAGAAAGCAGCAGTGGGATGATGATGATGATGAGAGGGAAGAGGGAGATTGGGAGGTTCCTCGACGGCGGGACGACCGCATCGGAGGTCTGCTGATCGGAGGACTGTGCGGAGGATGATAGCCGCCCCTCCCTCCCCGCCACTTGGAACCTAACACGCAGAGAACACCTGCGTCGCTCCAACGGTTCCTCGCAGGGGGTCTTGATGATACAATTTAAATTCACTGTGACTTTGGCCGAGTGTGTGTGTGTGTGTGTGTGTGTGTGTGTGTGTGTGTGTGTGTGTGTGTGTGTGTGTGTGTACCTTTGTCATGTCGGGGACCCGAGAATACAGTGTATAATAACAGCAAGTGTTTCAGCCATTCTTCCACAGCGTCATCAGACGTTCACAAACCATGCGCCGCACGGCCGCATATGACAGACCTGATCGGCTAACAAAGTCTGGTTGTGATTGGTCAGATCAACAGGGCGACGTTGGACGTCAGTCCAGGTCTACACGCCAAACAAAAGCGCTGGATGCTTGGTGGAGCGTTATAAATCCCGCCAACAGACAGACAGACAGACAGACCGAGTTCAGCGCTTTTAAACTCATAAAACATGTCTTGAGAAATGACGAAAGCTGTCTGGCATCGGGATTGGACTGATCGGACTGTGCGTCAAGAGAGGTGGAAAAATGCGAGCTGTCCGCTACGCCCTGGCTAAGTGGCAACACTAGGTCTGGCAAATAATTTGTCTGTGCTGCTCTTGTCGGGTCACGACAACCACAACGTGGGCTGTTCAAATTCCATGTCCATGAAACTAGGTTTCCATCATGCCTTATTGTATGTGACATTGTATGAGGTGTCTCTGGAGCTCTGGAGCTCAAGTGCTCAGGTGGTCGAAAGTCCTTGAAAACCTCTCTAGTGCAGTATTGTTTTCAAGTTTTCACTGAATGTATCGCAGAGCATTTATATATATATATATATATATATATATATATATATACAGCTGTGCCCACCATAGGATCCATAACACGATAGAATAAGGTTGCATTATGGGAGGTCAAACATGATGCCTGTGTGTGTGTGTCTGTGTGTCTGTGTGTGCATGCTCATATTTATATATGTGTGTGTGTGTGTGTGTGTGTGTGTGTGTGTGTGTGTGTGTGTGTGTGTGTGTGTGTGTGTGTGTGTGTGTGTGTGTGTGGTGTGTGTGTGTGTGTGTGTGTGTGTGTGTGTGTGTGTGTGTCCAAAACAATGTTTCTTTAGCTCTTAGTACTCTGCCCATGTGTCGCTTTAATCTGTTCTTCTTTTGAAAGGACTTGTGTTTCGAATGTCAAAATCTAACATAGGGGAAATTGTACATACTGTATCTACATGTTCTAGATGTATTTTTAGAATTATAAAAGGAAAAAAAATATCAATGCGTCTTTGTTGTTTATAAATAAATAAATAGCTATTTTGGAGATTAAATCAGGAACTAACTACCATGGCCCAATGTGTTCCTCTGTGGTGGGTTGTGCTGGAAGAGGGAGGGAGGTTAGATGGTGTGTGTGTGTGTGTTGTGTGTGTGTGGTGGGTGTGTGTGTGGTGTGTGTGGTGTGTGTGTGTGTGGTGTGTGTGTGGTGTGTGTGTGTGTGTGTGGTGTGTGTGTGTGTGCAAGGTTTTGTTTTGTTTGACATAGAGACTATTCTTTTAATTTATTCAACTCTAGCTGTAGGTAAATCAGTTCCAATGTTGTTGTTTTTTGGTTTACCGTATGTTGCAGTCACTACTAAGTTGTCCAATACATACTCATACGCATTATATGTAAATGTTTATACAAATTAAATGCCATAGCATATAGGGGAAGATAGGTATTGTATTGCTATACAACAAAAGGGAATCTTCAATAATAAAAAATGTAAAAAAAATTGTAATTTTAAATAAATAAATAAATGCTATACATTGAGCACATACCACTTAGGATTTGTGTACCTAAGTTATTCATAATTTACTCCATTTGAATATCGATTACCTGCCATTAAATGATTGTAATATGTTTACTATAAAGTTGAAGACAATAAAGTATTTATCTAGTAACTTGGCTGGTCTTTTTTGTTGAAATGATATATATATATATATATATATATATATCAAAATATTTGTGATTGATTGAATGAAAAAATAATAAAAAAAATGTATTGCTGATAAGCCATTTTAACTCGATAAAGAATTAGATGTAACCTATGGTTGGGCACATCTGAGCACCATGTGTACCAAATGTTGTGTCATTTGAGTGTATGGTTCATGAGAAAAAAAGCATTGAATGCACAGACAAAATCTATGCAGATGGGCTTGATTAATTGAATGAGGCAAAATATATTCAACATGTCAAATAATACCTTTTGTTTAAAAGACACAATAAACTTTCACCGCAAGTTACAGCGCCCCCTGTGGTCAAAGTGGAACTTAACTATTTAGGAGACTGACTTGCTCAATACAAATAGCTTGGTAAGCATCTACAACAGTGGTACGTTTCCCTTCACCAGTACATTGTTTTCAAGTAAATTTACTTATTAATTAGACAATTGTAAATTGTCTCTTGCAGTGTGATTAGGCCTTCATCTACATTGTTTAGATCTCCATATCTCCTGTTCTCACCAAAGTGGCGACAAGAGCAACCAAGCAACAAACCAATTTCTGGAGGGTCTATCTTATGCTAGCAGGTCGGCTCAGGTTTGTGTTTTTAGAAAAGTGGTTTGTATTGTCTGCTAATGTATACTCTATCTATATATCTTGTCAGGCGAAACATGAGGAGAGGCAAGACTCAACTGCCGAGACTCTGGGGGGGCCACTAGTGCTGACAGAATTGACTCCACAGCATTGACATTAAAGGGTCATATTATACTACCAGGTGTGTGATGTCACCAAGTAACAGACTATTTTAGTCACATGACCTATGAGTCACTATGACCCCTGAAATATCCATTAACATGGTCACCCAAATCTGTTCAATTAATCTGTAGATACGTGCCTGAAAATGTCAACTTGTCCCAGTCCTTCACACATTTTACATAACCTTTTAAAGTAAAAGGCTGGCTTAATGGACCTCTTCCAGTGGAATCATCGTAGCATAAACAGGTGTCACTCATCACTAATTACATTAGTGATGACATTAGTTACATTAGTATATTGCATCTGCTCTTTTCTTGTACCAGGGAACGGGGAGTAGACTTTACTCCTGAAGATAAGTCCCGTGTCCTGGTACATAGCAGACACATAGCGTTATGAGCGACACCTGTGAAAAATGCGGTGCATTAAATTAACAAAAAGGTCTCCTGTGGTACAGGTCCATTCAGAACCACTTTGATGGTGTGCTTCCCGCTTATGCTTGTAAAAATGATATGTAATAGATTTAGTAAATTTAGTAAAGTAGTAAACACTTAATAATGTACACAATAAAAAGAACAGTAAAAATAAGAATAAAGTGACTGATGGATGATATGCGCATGTGTTGAATTGTACAACAAGCATTTAAAAAGCATTTTAAAGTGCCAGTAGTGCAGCAGCATCATGAATAAAGTGCGGTACAGTGCAGTGGCTGTAATGAGTCCAGAAAGTCCACCAAAAGTATGATAGTGTAATGTAATATGGATGACAATGTTATGACAGTAGCAGCATTCCTAGCAGTTCAGTAGGCGCACTGCCTGTCCTTAAAACTGGTAGTCCTTATACGGAGGCAGCAGAACGGCGAGCGGAGAAACAAACAACATTCTTTCATTGTGAATGACATGTTTTCTTTATCAAACTTTGATCGATGAGTAATTTATCAAAGTGTGAGCACCTTTTAATATTCTTATTTTATTTCCAACACATTTCTCTCTCATCTTTTGATTTTGGATGACGTTAAGTTCTAAGTACGTTCTCAATAAAAAACAATATGGTGGCAACGACCGCAACTCACTAACCCTCTTCTTTATATTTGATTTTTAAAATCCACTGAAATATATTCACGAATCATTGAACTATTCAAAATGATTATTTATTTAATAAAGTAATTTAATTAAGTATGTAATTATAAAAGTTCCGTTTGGTTTTTACTAATACAGTTGTACTAATTAAGTGCACCTGCTGCAGCTCGCTCGTTGTTTGCTTCAGTTCTCAGCGAACCGAACTGATCTCAGTCCAATGTCTAATATGACACGGTAATAAGATCATTTTACAAACTGAACCAGAACCATTGTGTGTAATGTTATAGTTAACAGTCGTCTAGTGACTATTTACTAATACTCTATTTCTCTGGTTCACAGGTGACGAAGACTTTAAAACGCACAACGTATCCGGACCTGCTGTGAGTAGAACATTGTGTCTGACCACTAGGCTCCTAGTTAAAATGAAGTCAAATAGGAATGTTAGCTCTTAAGACTGTTTTAAAGTTAACAACGATGCAATATCTCTATGCATAGTAGCAATAAGTAATAAACCAAGAAGTGAATTGGGCAAGCACATGTTTAGAAATAATGGTGAAATGTGCCGTTTGAAATGTGTGGTATAACTTATAACTAAATATTTTGTAACTATCTAATCTAACTGTTGAATTGGATGTTAACTATGGTAAAAATGATAAAAGTATAAATGTTTATTGTGTGCCTGCCTGTTACATTTCACAGCTAATCTATGAAGAAGAGACTTTGTTTCTGAGACACACAGCTGAACTATGAAGAAGAAACTGCAATTAAGTCATTAATGTCAGATTTATTCTTGGCTTCCTAGTTAAAGAACTTAACCCATATACAGTGGAAGTTCATTTGAATACGAACATCAGTGACATCAGTAACATGAACTGGGATGTCATCAACATGATGACGTGAATTCCCCCCAGGTGAAATTCTGTGGGGAAGATGTGAGGGCTCTTCACCTCACTGACTAGAACACAGTCTAGGTTCGGACACTGGAGGAGAGCACATCTTCAGCTTCAAAAAGGATCCTAGTTGGCATCGTTCCAAGATGGTTTCAGATTGGTACACCTCGGGATCTCCCAGTCAGAGCTCGTTGATGATGCCAGGGAGAGGGAAGTTTCGAATCCCCTGCTGGAGCTGCTACCTCCGCGACCCAACCCGGATAAGCGGTAGACGATGGATGGATTGATGGATAATCATCCATGTTTGTTGCATACTTTGTTGTTGCATACTTACAGCTGCTTTTCCGTCTCATAAATGGCCTGTCGAGTGACAAACAAAATTTGCAATCATTTATAATTACCACTAAACGGGGACCTTAAACATCATCCCTCACTATATCACAATATCCAGGAAGGTTCTCATAACAATGGATTCACTTCCTGTCCTAATCCATACCAGATTGCCAACAATTAACAAATGTCCCTTTGCATTCATGTACGTCATGTTAAAAGTACATTTTAGTCTCTGCAGAAAGTTTCTCGTTAATCACAACGTGAAACGAGAATCTGCCGGCTACAGACTAGTCATGAACACACTTTTAAATGGATGAGTGTGTACTTGATGGGACATAAGCTCATAAGTGAACAGTGAATGTGTGGTTGTGTGGAACCGAAATGTACAGTAACCTGACAATGATAGGAGAACGTGAAGCAGATGTGCACCATCAACATCTGGAAGCCATCACCGCATGTAGAAATATAGATATTATGTATAAAACAAAAGATCTGTCCGGATGCTTTCAACAATGTCTTGAACTGTGCCTTGTTGACAATTTGGCAGGCACCACCTCTGTTTGTTTACGTTCTAAACCATTATATGAGGCTTTTTGTGTTTACTTTTATTATAGCTATTTTATCTCGCGTGGCTAAACAGTTGAATAAAAGGGTTGCTTTGTTTTAAATGTTTCCTAGGCAATTTATCTTAAACAGTCCCAACTTCTATATGAAAATGTTATTGTGAGTTCAGTCTGTGTTGGTGAATGAATTAGTCATGTGACTCCTCCACCCTGAGAATCTGTTATTGTTTATCAGGGCCTAATCAGGGCTTGCCTAAACCCTAGATAGTCCTCTGGTCCATTATATCACCCACCCCCCCCCCCCCCTATGTATCTGGATGTAATTGTTAACTGAGAAGCCCAGTCATTAGGGTCTGTGTTGAATGACTTCTCTCTCTGTATATTTTCATAGAACATGTCCCTTGGGGTTGTGAATATCTCGGCGCTTTGACCTTATAAAGAAAAACTAACTAAACATCTGTCAACAAGGAAGGAAAAGAAACAAAAAAAAAAAACAGCTGATGGCTTTTGAATTTTTTTTATATTCATTCACTGTAATGTTTTTTATATTGTATATTATCCTTCTCTTGGTTTACTTGTCACTTAAGTATGTCCACAAAGACCCCAACCACTCCCCCCTCCGTACAGTATACATATGTATGTGTGTAGGTATGTGTGTGTACATATATGCATGTACTGCATATGTATGTTTAGATGCTTTTAAATGACGTAAAAAGGGGCACAGTGCTTTGTGAATCAATGACCAAATAGGGGAAGACCAGCTGTCCATTCAATAATGAATCTGCTCTCCAAGAGTAAATATTTATGAACGTATCCATTCCCTTTTAGGCCTTTCCTAGATGGAGTGGTTAGGCGAGTGACTGAGCGGTATTTTATGGACCCCCCCCGGGGGTTAGCGTCTCAACAGGGTGCTGTTGACACAGGTAGAGCAGGGGGTCTGGAGACAGAGCAGGGGGTCTGGAGACAGCGCAGGGGTCTGGAGACAGCGCAGGGGGTCTGGAGACAGCGCAGGGGTCTGGAGACAGAGCAGGGGGTCTGGAGACAGCGCAGGGGGTCTGGAGACAGCGCAGGGGGTCTGGAGACAGAGCAGGGGGCAAAGGGTGAGCTGGGAGGAACTGGGAGCTATGCTCCCTCTAATCCTTTACATTTAAACTAATATTATCCTCAGCGGGAGTCTGAGAGCTGGGCACGGCACAACTTGTGTGTCTAATGTCCTTTGATTGTGTGTCGGCTCCCGACCGCGGTGTGTTGCTAAGCTACGCCTTGGTTCAATGAATCTCTTTCACCGAAAAACAAAATCTTTATTGATACAAGGAAGCCCCCCCCCCCCACACGCACGCACGCGCACACACACACATACACACTCAAACATACACAAATAGACACACACAGAAAGATTCCCGAATCAATCTCGAGGAATGTGTGTGTTGACAATCATTACGGTTCGATATTTCAGGGCTGTGATGATGACATCATTAGGCCTAGAGTATTCTGGAACTTTCTCCCTGTTACCCGCTTAAACACAAAGACAATGAGCAATGTACAAATGTGGCAAACACATTTGAACTGGGTCAGGTTATGCGTCATTCAAGTTGACGTAGACCCACATGGTACACAAACACCCTGTAAGGGAAAACCCTTTGAGAGGAGCCGCTGTTTGGATAAGAAAAAGGTCACACAACCGTGATGAGCCTTTTTTTATGAGAATTAATGACTATTCATTATTATTACCGGTAGATAGTCCAGTATTTCCACAATTACAATTTTAGGGGCGGCAGTAGCTCAGTCTGTTGGGACTTGGCTTGGGAACCGGGAGGTCACCGGTTCAAGTCCCCGAAACACCTGGGCACTGCCAAGGGGCCCTTGAGCAAGGCACCAGACCCCTGCACTGCTCCCCGGGCGCTAAATATTAAATATCTGCCCACTGCTCCTAATACTAGGATGGGATAAATGCAGAGAAACTAATTTCACTGGTCCAATAAAGAGGATTCTATCCTCCAGATTTGGATTTCAGACTATCATACAACACAATACAAGCACATGGGCTCAGATTAGGCTGTGAATGTACTTGATAATATGTAATTGGAACCAAGGTGACATCACAACTGGCACAACAAACTGTTTTCAAATTAATTAAAGCATTCCAAATGAAACAATAAATAGCACTCTAGACAGCATCATCCATACACTATACTGTATGTACATTGTGTGTGTGAGAGTGAGTGAGTTGTTGGTTCTGAAGCGCAACCACACTAAACAAAGGGATAACTCTGACAATTAAAGTGAGATTGATGTGTGTGTTAACAGTTGAGTTATGACCAACTTATATGAATGCTTTGTTCTATCTTTAAGTTAAAATGAGAGTAGAATCGAATAGTCAGGTGGACTATTCGCCACAGTAGAATTACTTTTTGCCAACTGAAACAAAGATGAACTCAAATTGAAGTCTATGAAACCGGTATAACGGCGACATCTAGTGGACATAGTTATTTATGTCATGTCAAATGCTAAACGTAAATCATAGCGTTCGTCCAGCAAATATAGTCAGTGAAAAGCCTAGCTCAGCTATAACAGCAAATGTCCGAGTAAGATAGAAACTGTGAAAAACAATGGGAAGAAAGTCAGTAAAATGGGCAAAGACATTACTTGACATACTACTGCACAATATATGCTGTGCTTTCTGAAAGTCCCTGTAGGTGGCAGCAGAGTGTCGTGTTTCATATTTGTACGGCTTCTAGTCTGGATGATGGACGGCAATTGTCTAGGCCGACAATTGCCACCTGCCATGCTATTACTACTACTACTACTTATCATAATAGGCTATTATTATCCTCTAAAATCACTACGTCAGAGGTCAGAGTTCTGCATGTCTATGGAGGCTAAGCATGTACAAAGATAGACTTAAAGTCAGACTGCTTTTCGCTTTCGCTTTCTGCTTACCTGGTGTGGAAAAAAATAAAGAAAAATCATCAAGAAACATTTTGTTACTAAAAGAGTGTGAGAATAAGTCACAACCAAAGCCGGCACACTTTTCGTCATACACGGCATAGGAAGACATGGATGAGAACCAGTAGCGAACCGTGTCTATCACAACTGGACCTTCTGTAGACCAGATAAGATTGTCGCAGACAATTTACAAGTTGACCATAGTAATTGCAAGGTATGAAATGTAGTGAAGTAACAGCACAACACAGCACCACCACACACAGGCTATCGATGAAAGGGACAGTCTAAAACGCTTAACGTGAAAAGGCTTAGCGTAACTTAAAGTTCCAAAACAGCGATCAATAATCAGCAAATGTCTCTGGCATAAGTCTTGTCATTAGCACTTTCACCTGTCAAAGTATCAAAACCTAAATCCTACTATTACGGAAGTTATGTTACATTAAGTGTTTTCCTCTCCTAAAGCTGCGTTAAGACTTTTCCTTACTGGCTCAATAAAGAGTAAAACACTTAATGTCACATAACGTCCATAATGGTAGGATTTAGGTTGAGATATTTTGACAGGTGAAAGTGCTCATGACAAGACATGCCAGAGAAATTTGTTTCGGTTTGTAACTCTAGTACGTAAGCCTTTTCACGCTAAGCGATGCACAGAAAGATCAAGTCCAAACTCTCAATTTCAATGCACAACAATGCTTAACAAACTCAAGACAGCCATTAACTGATCATTCAACAAGTGTGTGGAAACAAAATGCAACAACCAGCTCAACGAGATGCAACACGCCCACTTGGCTACAAACCAATATATGATTGGTTGATCAAATTGTCAATCCAAATGTACGCTCTCATTCAGTTTAAGGGCCAAGGCATTCCTGAGGACTTTGGTTGAAGGATATTCTTCCCAGCAACCCAGAAAAATATCGGAGGTGAAGCAGTAGCCCGCAGCCACCTGTCAATCATCCTGGACACGTCCCCTAAACACCCTCACAAAAGTGCAAAAAGAGTTAATTTCAGAATCGGAATGTCATTGTACAATATTTGTACAATAACGAAATTGTGTAGCAATCCTTATGACACTCTGAAAAAAATCGATGAACATTTTAAACTATATGTTAACTGTATATACAGTACATACACGTATTGCGTGTTTGATTGTGCTGAGGTGTATAATATATTCATACACGTTTGTATCCAAGGAGTCTTAAACCTGCGCTACGTTTCTTTCATTAGCAACTTCTAGCGGCTTGAGTTGTAGCTATAGTTTAAGCTATATCATTTTCAGATGACGATTACTGATGCCGCAGATTTTCTTTAATGGAGTAAATGGCTGCAGTATAAAAGTTATGTGTGCATACATTCTTAGCACCGGTGGGCCCCATGAGGTAACGCAAGGTGAATACGTTCCGTGAAAACACTATTCACTATACATTGGATACCAGCGTGGGACAGCCAAACCTCCTGACCACTGGCCTTCACCTTGCTCATGGCTTCAAGAATGCTTAAACTCTTCACCTTTCAGCCTCACAGGTAAATGGGTGAAGCAGCTCGTGTCTGTGTGCCTATTCATCATGTGGAGCAGCAGACTGACGGAGCAGAGAGCAGTCGGTTAGATGATATCTGTTTATGAATGGCTGGTGAAGCCCCAGTCACCTGCGGTGTGTCCAGCTGGGGTATATTTAACTAAATAGATCTGTCACACCCCGACCCAAATAAACGCCCGAAAAAAACAACTACTCTGTGGCATTGTGACAAAGCTGGTGAGGAGAGATTGGCTTTTCTAGGTTAAAATAACCCATATCAGCCAGTTCTCTGATACGACTTGATGCATTTATATTTAGGAAAACCTACTTAAAGCAGGATTCACTCTCTGTCAATCTTTAATCACAGTCTCTCTCTCTCTCTCTCTCTCTCTCTCTCTCTCACTCTCTCTCTCTCTCTCTCTCTCTCTCTCTCTCTCTCATACACACTTATCGATCTCCTGTGAGTGGTTCAGAAATGTGTGTGTGTGTGAGGTTGGGTGAGGGAGTTGATGTGTTTCTACCAAATTCCTATAATTTTTCATCTATAATTGTCTCCACTTGTCATCTTAACTTATAACATTCCTTCATTAACACATAAACCCTACTTCTCACACACAGAAACAAACACACACACGCACACAAGAGACACGTGCACACACACACACACACACAGACACATGCACGCACACACGCACACCTCTCAAATGCACCTGCCGTCTTCCACAACCTTGGTGGCTTGCGATGACATTTTCAAATGAGCAGATATTAAAATTCCATTATACAAGGCAAAAAGCAATGCAATGGGAAATGTATTAGAGGGTAAATTTAAGCTGCCTACACGCTGAACACTTCATTAACCCGGTTGGTATTATACAATACCACAGAGGCTATAACACCTATTGCTGCTCCGGGCGCATTTCCACTAATAGCCACCTTTCCCTCCTTTCCCCTCCTTCCCCTCCTTCCCATCCTCATCTCACGTCGATGGACATCAAAACGTGTCTCCCCATCACTTGTCACACGGCTTTACCTAGTGTTTCACACATGCAAGATTCACCTGCCAGTGTCTGTATATATTGCAAGTCTCTTAATGACAATATCTAATGTCATGTAATGCTATTTATTTAATTTGATTCGTTCATTATTTCATTTATCTATTTATTTCTGTTGCACATTTGATGTGCTTCTTCGGGAACCATCACCTTATCGTGGTGGAGAGGTTTGTGTGTCCCTGTGAACCTGAGAGCTGTGTTGTCTGGAGCCTAGTGCTCCTGGTAGGGTCTCCCATGGCAGATTGGTCTCAGGGGAGGGGCCAGACTAACAATGGTTCAAAGACTTCAATGGACAAACAAACAAAAGAAGTGAGGATACCCTGCCCGGAGGAAGCCCGGGGGCCCCTTTCCGGAGCCAGGCCCGGAAAGAGGGCCCGTCAGCGAGCGCCTGGTGGCCGGGTTAGCCACAGAGCCTGGTCCGGCATAGCACGAAAAAGTAATGTGGCCACTTCTCTTTCCGCGGACCCACCACCTACGGGAAGAACCACTGGGGTCGGGTGCACTGCCAGTTAGGTGGCCGTTGCACCGTTGTAAGCAAAAGAGAGCTGAGCCAGAAGGCAAAGCTCTCGATCTACCCATCAGTCTTCATTCCTACCCTCACCTATGGTCATGAACAATGGGTAATGACCAAAAGGACGAGATCGCGAATACAAGCGGCCTAAATGAGTTTCCTCAGGAGGGTGGCTGTTATCTCCCTTAGGGATAGGGTGAGAAGCTCAGTCACTCGTGAGAGACTCAGAGTAGAGCCTCTGCTCCTTCATGTAGAAAGGAGCCAGTTGAGGTGGTTCGGGCATCTAGTAAGGATGCTTCCTGGTCGCCTCCCGAGGGAGGTTTTCCAGGCAAATCCAACTGGGAAAAGACCACAGGGCAGACCAAGGTACAGGTGGGGTGATTACATCTCCACGCTGGCCTGGGAACGCCTTGGGATACCAGAGCTAGTCGATGTTGCCAGGGAGAGGGAAGTTTGGAGTCCCCTGCTGAAGCTGCTACCTCCGTGACCCGACCACGGATAAGTGGTTGACGATGGATGGATGGATGGACATTTGATGTGAGACAAAGACAGGGGGAGGTGGCCTGTTTGTATGTATTAAACACATTTTTTTGGTTTTGTTTTTTGAAAATTAATAAGCCTTCTGGTTATTGGGTTTGCAGTCGTGGCAGCTTGCACTGGCAGGAAACCGTCTGGAAACCTCTCGGCAGAGCCTGCCAGTTTATAAACACACAGGATATGTTCTGATCTCTGTACATCACTATGGCTACACTGTAGAGTCTGCCCGTATTGTTCATTATTGCTAATTGACCTGTCCAAAAATCTGCAATCAAAACAAATGAAGAAATTAAAACAACGGGATGATAACGTAACGTTGGCCCCAAGTATCATTTGCAGTTAGCAATCGGGAATCATCCAACTTGGACCAAAATGGTCTATTGCCGTTTCCCAACTAACTGCAGCCATTGGAAAAAAAGCCAACAAGCTTGTTTCCATGGCCTCGAGACGACTGGGTTTTCCTGCCGAGACCTAGCGTATAGTATAGACAAAGCTCCCATCTGAATAATTTAATCTGTTGGCACAGTGTTGGTGTGTGTGTGTGTGTGTGTGTGCGCACAATGTATTTCTTCCAAGTTCCATACCTTTCTGCCTCTTAAGTGTAAAATGTCGGCACTAATATGCCGCTAACACACAACCTCCCGTAAGGGGGACCGCTAGCCTCCCTCTGCTCTACTGTTATCCTTCAATCGAAGGTGAACTTGATGTTTGACGTTCAAATGACGGCTGTTGTATAACGGCGGATAAAATTTACGTACGGTGAACAGTGGTTTACTGAGTCTGTGCCTGAAAACCTCAAAGTCAGGCCTTGATGGTCCCGCTGTCTCCTGCCATCACAAGCAGATAATCAGATGACATGGCCCTGAAGGGCCTCTGCATAATGGTTTAGGCAGAATAAAGGTAGCTGGATACTGTATAAAGAGAAAACTAATCCTGCATAATGACGATAAGATCCACTGCCTTCTTTGTTGGTCCAGCCCCCCCCAGATAGATTAACATAATCATTACAGCAATTTTTTGCCTTTAGTGTTAGGATAGGTTGCATGCTGTTAGGATTCACTTAAAAATACTATTGCCATATGGGTTAGTTAACGCGGCTAACTGTTGAAATTAAAGAAATTAAGGATATGGACATTAATATAATGCAATATTTATGCAAATGTTCACAATGAAATGTACATACTTGGCTATGCCAGTCTGATCGGTTGCCTGATTGTCTAACTATTGCTGTTACTACTACAGAGACATTGATATGGAACATTCCTCTTCCAGAATTACGTTGTATCTACTACATTGCTAGCTGCTATTATGAGCTACACAATGATGTATTTGCATATTTGTATTTTTTTAAAAGAGCATTTTCTACATGAGCAAAGTTCACTCTCTCCCTGTTTACACCATTGCCCTGTTGTATTCCTATTACTCATGACTGAATGTGCCCATTTTACGATCGCTTTTTTGAACAGTTTCATTTCATAATGAGCTCTTTACACTGCATGTAAAGAGCCCAGGGATGGATTTCAGGGGCAGGGCGCTTCCCCACGGCACAATGCAACCTCTGCTGCATTTTCAATTTGGTTCCGCAAGAACAAGACAAGACAAGAGTAATTTGTTTTGGATTCTAAACGGAGTTCAGACACTTTTTTCCCCCTCTTATGTTGCGGAACCCTTATTGTGTCGCCAGCACAATTGTTTAGGAAATAAATAAAGTAATGTGTCTCTGGTTTGTTTTTACCAGTGGGTAATTTGCATCGCTAATGCTCGAGTCATTGACATCACAAAACAGCTTAGACGAAAGACGCAAAACACAGGTGTTTTTTACGTGTTTTGTGGAGGATCCTCCACAAATCAATCGAAGAATACACGTGTGAGAGATTAGCAGACTGTGTTAAGGCCTGCTTGTTTCAGAAGACTGAATGAATACCACCCAGAGGATGGCTGCCTCAGTAGGACAGCAACATTGCTGTCTTTGCCTCCCTCCACACACACACACACACACACACACACACACACACACACACACACACACACACACACACACACACACACACACACACACACACACACACACACACACACACACACACACACAGAGATCCCCAGCAATCGTGGGAAATGATTTGCCACATTATATACATTACATTACATTAGTAATTTAGCAGACACTTTTGTCCAAATCGACTTACGATAGAGCATTCAACAAAGATATTGTTGGCAAACAATAGAACAATATCAAAGTAACTAACAAGCTCACAATCTTCTTTGTAATACACTAGTAGGCTAGTAAAGCTAGTAAAAAGTGTTAAGAGGATGCGCTGTAGGAGGAGGATCCGGGTAGTGGATCCGGGTAGTGTTTCCTGAAGAGGTGAGTTTTTAGCCTGCAGCGGAAGATGGGCAGTGACTCTGCAGTCCTGACAGAGTTCAATCCACCACTTTGGGGCCACATAGGATTTGATGGCAAAAACTGTGGGGATTCTGGCATACATATGAATGGTTTGACGTGCTTGAATGCTTGTATGTAGGTTATAATACATCTGACTTGAAGAAGACTTTTTGAAATTGATTGCTGCCTGCTGTGTGTATGTGGGTGTGACCCATGTGACTTAATCGGTAGGACAAGGCTAAAAAATAACCCATTTGTTAATACATCTGAATTTTAGAGTTTTTAGTTACCTGCAGACGCTGTGTCCTTTGTCTTTATCTCTATCTCTCTCCTCTCGCAGTGCTGCCTGCACATCGTGCCTACTGCTGTTGCCTTTGCCATTGAGTTGCTGTGCACATAAAACCACCTGTTTGATTTTCCCTGGCCTGCTCAGGTTGGCTGCACGTAGCGTTGGGTTTCACCTGCCAGAGAGAGAGGGCAGTGCTACGGTGCCCGATTCTTTGAGCTGCTGTAGGCAGGAACACTCCGGAAGGTGGATGTCCTCTCAGCTGGATAGAGAACGCTGGGAATTTATAATGCGGGATTCTGTATAAATCATGTATTGGAAACAAATGGTTGTAAACAATGCTCAGTGAGATCCAGACTAGTGGAATGTCTTTAGAGCAGGAAGCACCCAAAAGACATGCTTCTTTTGTTGTTTGTTGCCCCTCTGTAAAGCGGACTTGGGTCCCTTGAAAGGTGCAATATAAATGAAAGTTATTATTATTATTATTAAGGTCTACTCATGTGTGAGAAAAGAAAAGAAAATGGAGGAAGTGGAATGAGACGAGGCAGGTGACCTTGTGGCGCCCGCTGGCTCATTAGCAAGGGGGTTCGTCGCCATAGAGATGACGTTGAAAATACAAGATGAAACTTCATCATCCTCGGCCGTGTGTTGATAACGACCGATTAATTGATTGACCGTTTTGCTTCAAGAGCTTGAAGTTCAAAGAGTCAAGTTCCTTGTCAGCATGCGTGTGATATATAGGTCCAAAGAGTTCAGTTCCTTGTCCGTGTGTGTGTGTATGGATGGATGTACTACAACTATGACTATTTCTACAACGGGGTAGAGAGAATTGTGTATGTGGGCTCTTATCTAGCGTCTGGATGCAGGAATCCTCAGTTGATTCCTGGGAACAGGTCTTAGGGTTGGGCACACCACTTCCACAACCATCCACAATTTCACTGGGCTAGGCTCACCATCACTGAATCCTATCTGGAGTTTAAAAAACAATCTACAATAGAGTCCTTTTTCTTACTACGAGTAATTCATTTTTTTCCTTTCTTTCTGTTTCTAACATGATATCTCATTACCATATTTTACAGACAATAAGTCACACAGGAGTATTAGTTGCTCTTATCAAAAAATGTTTTGTTAAGAGAAAAAATAAAGAAAAAGTCGCTTTGGTGTATAAGTTAGTAAGCATTTAGCAGCCAGAAGACGTAACTGCACCTGCGTAACTGGAGATGTAACTGCACCTTTGATAGTAGGGATGCTCCAATCGATTGGCTGCCGTTCATTATTGGCCGATATTAACTCTTAACGGATCGATCAAAGCTCTCAAAAAGGACCGATCTGAAGAGCCGATCAAATTATGCAAAATACATGCGAAGAAAAATGCAGTGTGTGAAGAAGAATGGCCGGCAGCACTGCCCAAATATACCGGTAAATACAGATCGATCATATTGGGCTCCTAGATTGTTTATTTCATTTTGGGTATGATTGCTCAAAAGATGTGTGCTTTATCTCTTAGTGGCGCTTCACATTGCCATTTAATAATTAATTTAATAATTGCCACAGAACGACTGAGACGTACTGGGTTGGAACTGCCCTTGGGAAGTAGTAGGATGTAAGTTTTGGCTGTCTACCTTTCTGTTTTTAGAATGTGAAATTATTCAGACTGTTTCTCTCGCTGTATCTGTGTGTGTGAGAGATTGCGCACCACACTGTGTTTCTGTGTGTGTGTGTGTGTGTGTGTGTGTGTATGTGTGTGTGTGTGTGTGTGTAATCTGCTTGCTGATTGACTGCAGCGATTTGATTGGTTGAGTAGCGTTGAGTCACGTGAGATGATTTGATCTCTTGGCCGTATTTTCAAAGACAAAAAAAAGCGTGACTTATAGTCCGGAAAAAGAAATAATTTAATTGCCATACATCACATCAATGAGTATTTCAACAATGTATTTTAACATTGTTTAATTAATTGCTAATATTCTTTGTCCCACTTTTGAACTGTGCATATATATATTTATAATATAATATATATAAATATAATATATATATATATATATATATATATATATATTTCACATTGACAGGAATACAAATTGAAATATAATTTATATTCACTCAAAATACATATTTTTAAAAACAAAATGATTTAAATCTCAATGTTGCTGCACTACAAACCATTTACGTGGGTTAACCCATGAAAACCGAATTGCTTTGATAGAAAAATAATAAAGTACATAGAAACCATTAAACATCATTATCATTACTGTGATATAACATGCACCAAAGAAGTTGGGAAAGAAAATACATTGTTCTCATAACTCTGATTGGTTTAATGAAAATAACCTGTGAACATGGACTACTGTATCGTTTAGATCTACTCTAACCATAGGCTAGCAACAATATGGCTTCATTTCAACTCACCTGAGTTTCAGACACTCAAAAACCCCTACTTCTCAACCTAATGACCTGTATCTGAATTCACGAGAGTAGCTCGGAGTGAATGAATAAATAGTAAACAGCAGACGGCCACTTCCTGTCAACCTGTTCACAATGAAAATGAGAATCCTGAAGGCATCCGTCCGTCTGTCAACCACCTTGTGTTCAAACAAGAGTATACCGTCGTGGGATTTCAACTGCGGGCACAAAATATTTTCACAAAGAGCCCGGAACTCGTGGAATCCCCTATGAAAAAACACAACAATAACCCAACCGCATGCTATTCAAATCCTCTTCTTGGTGTATCGTGTGTTATAGTATAGTGCTGTTTATGTAATATAGTAGGTAGTAGTAGGTAGTATGTAGTGTTGTAGTTTAGCATAGTATTGTTGTTGAAATTCATACTGTGGGAGTGAATGGGGAGTAAGCCTTCCATTGTACTTGTTGCATATGGCAAATACAACCATCTTGAATCTTGAATCTCTTGAATCTTGAATCATAGAGCACATTAGTCCGGAGAAACATTAATCTCACACACGCACACGCACACACACACACACACACACACTGTATCTATTTACAACCGGTAATAACCGATACAAATCTCTTTGGAACAGTAATAAAACAGAGCTCATGGTTGTGGCTCCCAAGGGGCTCACGCTCCGGGAGGTTGGAGATCATCTCCTCTCCTCGGAGATGTGCACGCCGAGGAACTTGAAGCTGCTGACCCTCTCTACTGCAACACCGTCGATGGAGATAGGGCTGTGCTCTCCTCTCTGCTTCCTGTAGTCCACGATCAGCTCCTTTGTCTTCTTGACGTTGAGGGCGAGGCTGTTCTCCAGGCACCACTGCTCCATCGATCCGACCTCCTCCCTGTAGGCGGTCTCGTCGTCGCCGGCGATCAGGCCAACAGTTCATCACTTTAAGTAGTACAATGGTTGCACATCGAATTAGCTTTAAGTTCTATCTAAATCTGGAGGATTGAATTGTCTTTATTGGTCACATACATGTACACATACACACAGGGAAATGGAGGAGGTAGGATAAATATTAATATGTTGAGGGAGGTGGATTGAAAAACCGGTTGACAGCTGGTTGATTGCCGCAGACAGATGTGAGGAGTGGAGCAGGAGAAGGAAGAGGAGGAGGTTGTTTCCCTGGGAACAGATGCCGTCTGCTTATGAAGTCTGAGATTGCGGTCGCCTTTCATTATACAGCCCATCTTTGTGGTTTCATCTTTCCATTAAAAGTCTCTTTCTTTGCCTCTTATCTTATCTGGTAGTCATCATTTCACTGAAAAGATGTATCTGGAAAAGGCACAGTGGCATGTAGCGGACGCTAAACTCTAAATGCGTGTTTTTGTTGTAGCAAAACAACTGTTGCGATGTCCTTGAGCAAGACAAAAAAAAAAAAAAAACCCTAACTGATCCCCGGGCGCTGTATAAATAGCTGACCGCTGCTCCTAATACTAGGATGGGTTAAATGCAGAGAAATTTCATTCGCTGTACTGTACCGAACAAATTTGAATAATTATTATTAACACTAGACAGACACTAGTCGTTCTCTCAAGCAGTGGCTGTGGCTCCTAACAAATACGTTTTTTCATATCGCTAATTCGCTCTCTCGAAATTCCCTCCCGAATTCAGTAAGCTAATAATAATCAAATCTATTGAATCAATGACCCCCCCCCCGTGTCAACAGATCTCATCTTGTGGCACGGTGGTCCGCCAAGCCAAGGAAGCCGTTTCCCCGTCGCGAGCCACTTGAGCTGACATCTCCGGACCAAGCCGGGGTGCGGCCCCTGCCAGAAAGGACCGGGCTCTGCCATCGCAGGCACACGGACCGGCACTGTTTGCCCACAATGTCACCGAGAGGTTCTGCGCCATCAGCCATCAGCCATCGCCATCAGCCATCAGCCATCAGCATCATAAGCATCGCTGCTGGCCTCATCTCCGCACACTGATTGCTTTCCAGTGTGTTGCTCTCGAATTGGGAAACATTCAAGCCGGTAATTTCACCCTTTTTTTCAAGCTGTCCCCTCGGTGCTGTGAGCGGGGAAGCGGCATGAGGGCGGAGCCCACGTCAGCATATCCTTAATCAGCCCGCGGTGGGGGGGGGGGGGGGAGGTGGCGTGGCTTGATGGCGCTGGCTATATGCTAACCGTGCGACAATTAGCGTACCACAGCGCTAACACAGACACCGTTTCCCCCTAGCATGTGTTCTTGAACACCTGATGTATTCACACCATCCCTTTTCCCTCTTTTTATTTAGTCTTATATTTCCGGAACGTTTTGAAATACCGTGTGTGTGTGTGTGTGTGTGTTTGTGTGTGTGTGTGTGTGTGTGTGTGTGTGTGTGTGGTGTGTGTGTGTCAAAAGCATAAAACCAATTTTTTTCAAACGTTTGTCCGACAAATGCATTGAACAAAAGCGATGGCGAAAGTAAAATCTGAAAACGTTAACGTGATACAGTGCAGCTTAAACGGCAGCTCTCTCCACAGTAGACACAGACACAGTCATAATTCCCCACCAGCCTGATCCTGTCTGACAGGATATGGTGGAGGTTGTGGTGGAGGATGGTGCTGGTTTGGCTGGAGCCCAGCATGGCTTAGTGGGTCCCCATGGAGAGAGAGAGAGAGAGAGAGAGAGAGAGAGAGAGAGAGAGAGAGAGAGAGAGAGAGAGAGAGAGAGAGAGAGAGAGGAGAGAGAGAGAGAGAGAGAGAGAGAGAGAGAGAGAGAGAGAGAGAGAGGAGAGAGAGAGAGAGAGAGAGAGAGAGAGAGAGAGAGAGAGAGAGAGAGAGAGAGAGAGAGTGCAGATGAAAGACCAGAAGAAAGACCAGACCCGCCTCACTAGATCACTGGAGCCCATGCAAGGGATTGAATCATCATTGGCGGTGTCTTAACATATACCGAATGTACTCCGTGTACCGTATGTACAGTATGTATTTGAGTCGAGTGGCTTTGAAAGCGTCTGTATGTATGCGTGTCTCATCTGTGAAAGACTGGGATTTCTTTATTTTCTTGGCTTGCTTTCTAATGTGCAGTATGCTGAAGCAGGAGTGAAGACATGGTCCTGGTGGACGGAGGCCTTTTGTGAAGCCAGCGCTCTGTGTGCTGTTTCCACCATGGGTGTTGAAACAGGATGAGAGAGAAAAAATAGCCACTCACACGGCTAATGAATGAGTCATTAAGCCGCATGTCCGCATTGAAGATTCCCCCTGAAAAAAACGCTCTTACTCCCCCCTCTCCGTCGCTGTTATCGCTCCACTGTCCTGTGACATTACTCCCGTGTACCTCTGGGGCGTAAAACATCACCGCCGCCACCACATCACCACCACCACCACCACCACCACCACCACCACCACCACCACCACACCACCACCACCACCTCCACCACCACCACCACCACCACCACCCTTGCCTCCCTTCCCCGTGTTCTTCGTGGCGATCAGGCGCTACGTCAGAAGATTGCCAGGTAATCGCTTCTTCTGTCTGTGGGCGGGAAATGCGGCGGGACTTCTTTGGCGGGAAGGAATAGAATAGGAGGGGGGAGGGGTGTGGTTGTCAGATGGGGAGTGCCGAAGGCTGGCCATCCAACCTTTTGCTTTTCGTGTGTGTGTGTGTGTGTGTGTGTGTGTGTGTGTGTGTGTGTGTGTGTGTGTGTGTGTGTGTGTGTGTGTGTGTGTGTGTGTGTGTGTGTGTGTGTGTGTGTGTGTGTGTGTGTGTGTGTGTGTGTGTGTGTGTGCCACAGGGGCAGTGTCGTGACTCAGCTGCTTGACTCCCAGTTGAAAGGTGCAGGGCAGGATCCCTGATTGCCTTTGGCCCTACCTGTGGATATATTTGCAGAAAAATAGGTTATGCTTCACCGCTACCTACCAGCTTCCTGTATCGTCTCCTTAAAGCCGCGGTAGGCCATTTATTTTAGAAGCCTTTTTTTGGGTCGTGTTAGTTGAAATTCTCTTGACATACCGACAGCAATCAATAAATCAGATGCTCTGGCAAAAAAGAAGGGAAGAAATCCAGCTGTCGCGGGGCCCTGTAATAGGCCTGTCCAATCATTTTGAAATGATTGAATGGCAAACCTGCCTGTCTATCTACCTTCCTAACTTGCCTCGCCTCGTACCTGTGAGCGCACTCATCGCGCATGACCAGAGTTTTCCACACATGGTTAGGCAGACCTCGGGAGCTAGAGCAGGCCGGCTGGCGATCCGTTTGATCCCTTGGCTCCTGCTAGCCAAGTGTGGGTATGTAGTAGGTAGGGGTGCAGTAACACGCTTTGTGAGCAAACTCAAACTCACTTGCTTAACCAACCATCCATATGACTCTGTTGTAAGACATGCAGGCCAGGTTCCACATAACAGCTTTAAGACTCAAGATTTCACAACTATATATACTATATACTATATACTAAACAACACTATACTATAACAATACTGTACACAATAAAAAGAAGAATAAAGTGACTGATGGATGATATGTACATGTGTTGAATTGTGCCAACAAGCATTTAAAAAGCATTTTAGAGTAATAGTAGTGCAGCAGCATCATGAATACAGTGCAGTACAGTGCAGACAGTGCAGTAACTGTAATGAGTCCAGAAAGTCCAACAAAAGAATAATAGTGTAAATCCCTAGTATAATTCAGGTCTGTTTTCACAGATTGTGATCTTACAATCGAATTATTATTATTATTATTATTATTATTATTATTATTAGTGTGATCTAAAATTGTTATAGCCATGACACAAATATATGGAACATGCGCCAATAACAGACCTAGTCACACATCACGGATATAAAGTAAAACTATGCAAATGACTCCCACTTTGTTTGTTTGTGTAGTGTTGTTATTCTTTGAACGGCAATCATTACGGTCGGATATGTGATCCTGGTTCTGAAGGACAAACCACTGCCAAACCAGTGGAAGATTGCCATATGACCCATATGATGTCCCATGCAGGTCAGCCCACACTAACCCTGTGTTTACAATCAGAAACAGTCAAGAAACCTCTGGACACGTCTTTCTCCTCCTTCCAGTATATGCTTGTCTGTCGGGACTTGGGACTTGGCTTGGGAACCGGAAGGTCGCCGGTTAAAGACCCTGAAACACCGGGGCACTGCCGATCTGCCCTTGAGCAAGGCACCATACCCCTACACTGCTCCCCGGGCACTGTATATAAAAATAGCTGCCCACTGCTCCTAATACTAGGATGGGTCAAATACAGAGAAACAAATTTTATTGTGTGTGTGTACATTGTGGTGGGAATTCTCTGATACACGTCCAGTGGTCTAATTCTGAAAACAGTTTAAGAATATAGTCTTAAAAACTAAATTAATCTTGCTATCGTATTTATTTACATCACACAAACAATCAATAGGTTGGGCGCCCAGAGAGTTCTATCCACACGTCTCGCAAAGGCGTGCAGAGAGAAGTCCAACTTACAAGAGCGTCTCCCTTTTAAGCAGTTTCTCCACAAACAGGTGACACGTATACAATTGATAACAGCTCACTGACGCGGGCCCTAGCTCATCTCCGTCCTCATCAGTCTGGAATGGCCAGGGTCGTGAGACAGCACAGGAATGGCCAGGGTTGTGAGACAGTCTGGGTTGATAGTAGAAAATACCTTACCCCTGAGAGAGCCCAACTACATATATCTCTGGCCTGCTCAAGGTTTGTTATGTGCTTTCTCGGTGGGCACAGGAGAGACATAGAAAACCTCTGCTCTACTATGACCAGATGGTCATGGTGACAACACTTGGAGGTTTTGTTTCCATTATATTTCTCTCCTTTTGAAAATGATAACACATAATGTTCACCTTACCTGATTATGGAACAAAAACGTCATAAACACAAATAGAACATCTTACTTGATTAATTATACTTAAAAAATAATTAAAGGTAAAACATAAACTTGTAACATTTAGCTGGTCAGACTATGGTAAAACATCCAATGCATGCCCTTTCAGGTTTGAAAATACATCTTCATATTGACCAAAACATAATATTGCATAAAAAAGTATTTGAGAACTTGTTAAAGAGAAAGTTCAAGAATGTAAAACATTATATTGCATAAAGCAGTTTTTATGAACCTGTTAAAAAGAAAAGTTCCCTCTCTCGTGATTTGGGGACTTAAGGGAGAAATCCCCCCCCTGTGTATGTGACCAACAAAGATGATTCAATCCTTCACATTTAGATTTAGATGCTGTATATTGTCTTATATACGTATTTCTGTGATACGTTTCAGATGTTTGTTGTGGTGGTGCAGCATGTAAAGAGATAACACGTGGATTGGCTTGGATTGTTTATGCCCGGTGTAAGCATGAAGAAAAGGCATTCATCATGTTCAAGATGTTAGTGAAACAAAAGTGAGAACAGGTCATGCAGAACAATACATGAAAACAATCACTTATTATGCATTATGGTCTGCACCCTCTTGGGGATGGCCTGTAACAGATCAACAGATCATAAACGTCCTCTTAGACTGTGGTTCCCAACCCGGGGTCCGGGGGCCGCCAGAGATCTCAGGAGGGTCCACGAAGCTGCATACATTTTGAGCCTTCAAATAAAAAAATAAAAATAAAAGACTGCATTCCAAAATGATATGAATTGATACATTGTAAAAATCCAACAATTTAAAGAAAATACTTTCTCTCATACAATTCTGGTCGCTGACCTTTCTAAAGCACACAACACGGATTTTAGGGGAGGCATATATTATGTCATATATTATCTTGGAGGGCTCTAACGATTTAAGGTTGGGAAAAACTGCTCTAAGAGGACTCGTGTGTGTCCGCGGAACACGGCAGCCCCTGGCCGTCGAATCCACAGACGAAGAGTGGTCTTCAGAACAATATCAAAAGTAATGCCCCTCTAAAGATACCTGCTCCTCTGTAGTCCTTTGAGCTTGCTGATCCTGGACTCGAAATCTTGCACGAAAACATCTTCTCCTAGGTCCACGCCAGTTTGACCTTCTTCCTCCTTATCCTCCATTCTTCTCCTTCCTCAGATCATGCCGGTTGCCCTTCCTCCCTCTCTACCTTCCTCCCTCCCTCTCGCACGACCTTCGGCCCTGTCCACTTTGTCCAGAGGATGTGCTGAGGTCCTCGTAATCAGAGCCAACAAAACAACTGTTACGAGTGCAATACTAAATTCACGTTTGTCAATATATCACCGATGGAAAATGTAGGAGCCTTTGTTGATGACTTTATATACTTGCATATGTCAACAAATCATATTACTGGCTAGACCTAAATGAAAGTGGGCAGAAGCAGCCAAGTGCTGTTCCTCAGCGTTGTTAGAGGTAAATCTGGTGATTTGTTGGATCTTTTGTAACAGCTCTTAGTCCAGACTTAGGAAAGGAACGACAAGCCCACAGGCTATTTATCAAAAATGCGTTTCCTAAAAACGGCTTGGAATTTGTCAAAGTTCAATTTAATTCTAACTTTTGGGGACAGTTAAAGTATATTGTATTATATAGATTTTCAATAATTTGCTAAATCAATGGTTGGCATCCAAAGTGCTGATTGGACAGTTAAACATCAAACAGCCGCCCTGTGTATAGCAGAAAGTTGGCCAAGCATAGAAGAGAGCTGAATGTCTTGTCATGACAAGAAAAGTGTTGCTAATTTCTTTATAATGACATGGTTGGTTTAAAAAATAATAATAATTATGAAACAGAACAATAGCAGGGCAGAACAGTCCTATCACCTTACACTCTACCTTTACCGAGTTGATTCTATGTTTGAAGAAAACGCATTCATGCAATGTAGGAAAGCGGTAGACACGTACACATGGAAATAATGGAGCAAATAAAGACCGGTCTATTCTCTCTTCTGTCATGTGAAAGTATCTCAAGTTACTTGGAGCTTCTAGAGCTTTGCTATGGTGAACACGTATCCCTGTACACTACAAGCGCTCCCTACAGCCAAATCGGGGTGACCCCAAGTGGAACGGGACCAGGGTGTCCACTGCAGTATCTGTCGAACAGGGGATGAATCCTCTTTAAGCTGGGGACAAGCGTGGAAGATAGCTTTCTTCTTCTTCTAGAGAGAGAGAATGTATAATCAATCAACATATGTTTTAAAAGTGTATTCTATGGTTTAATGTGTTTTTATTTTATTAGTTTGTATTTAGTATTTATTGCAATGGAAAATATACACACCACAGCAAAATTGCATAAATGACCAACTATTCCAGACCTCTGCCTTATAACCATACCTCATTGACAGTTTTTTTTACACTTCATTTACACTTCAACCTGCCTCAAATCACCCTCTTAACAACTGTATTTCTGGAAGGTCCGCTGGCAACCATGAATACAATTTCATGGCTTATTTATTTATCTTTAAGTGATGGGTGCACACACACAGGAGATTTAAGACTAAAGCCTAGATGGAAAATAAACGCATTATTGGGTATGTGTCATTCTCGGAAATGCATGTTCTTTACCTCTACTGTTGTTGAAATGCTACTTTCACGCTGATGCTTATATTAGTAAAACATATGTTGCTGTATATTTCACCGAAGCTAGCCAATCATAGAATATAGACAATAGCTATAGTTCCTTCCAGGAGCACATGATGAATGAATACATCCAGATATCAATCAATATCATCAATCATTTAAATACAAAGCAAGCTGCGATGCCACAATCTTAATAAGTGTTTTCAAAGCCTCCACAGTCACAGCCATGATACTGCAGTGACGCAAATGGTCTTCACAAATAAAATAACTTATTTAAACCACACACAATCGGTATTCTGTGAGTCGTTTCTGACAAGAAATCAGCTATAGAAATAAGTGGCATGTCATGGCATGGCATGTGTGTGTCTGTAAGGAGTTTCAGCTAAATGTACACACACATTATTTTTAGATTTTTGTTTTCGACATTTAATTTCAGAAATACACATTTTCCTCAGCTGTCTATCAACTCTCAATTATACCAAAGTGTTGAGAAGGTCTGTCTAAAAATATTTATTTGGTATGCTTGCAGTTCAACTGAGCTGACATGGTGTGGCTCATAGAGTTCTCTCTCTCTCTCTCTCTCTCTCTCTCTCTCTCTCCTCTCTCTCTCTCTCTCTCTCTCTCTCTCTCTCTCATTTGATGCAGACCTCCAGGGGGAGCCACTCAGCCCAAACACCTCGGCAGCTGGGGACAACGAATGAAGAACAAGTCCTCAAATCACCTCACAATGTAAGTGCAACAAGACTGCAAACACTGGGTGCTCCCACCCTCTCACCCACTTCTCCCGGGAATTGACCCTTGTCTGTGTCGATCAGCGAGACGCTCCCAAAACACCACCAACATCTGTCTTTTTGCAATGACACACTCAAAAAAGTGTGCGTGTGTGTGTTTGTGTGCGTGTGTGTGTTTGTCTGTGTGTGTGTTCAGTTCAGTTACAGTTGGCATTTACAGTTGATTGCAGGTTCGCTTCAAACCCTCGTTATGCTATGAATGCAGAAGTCTTTTTTAAACTTTTTGATTGTTATTTTTTCTCTGCTTTTGTGCATTTCTAATAATGAATGAGATCTTTTATTTTTCCATTCGCGGTATTTACATTTATTGTCACATGGCAGATGAATCAAACAATGCGCAAATCGGCGCATTTTGAGTATTTTCCTAGTGGGTGAGCAGCCAAGCGCTTCTTAACATTCATAGAGTTAGCAACACTGAGCACTTCACACAATCAACTCCTGACCTCGTTTTGTCTCTCGCCTTTGGAATTGCTCTGTTACATCACACAATATTCTCTTTCCCCAAGAACGTGTTTTCTAACACAAACCCCCGATGTTTCCTGAAATCAATTTGATAAGGGACGTGTCATTTGATGTTCCTGTTCGGAAGGCAGGCCTGCAGGTTCAGCGGTTACAGTGTTTACGGGATCTACCGCTTTAGCGGTCGTGTCTTACAGGCGTGGCACATAATCAGTACGGTTATCAAAGCCATAAAGATTTTTTTCTGCCCTTTTCGGGAATAAATCCAAACATTCTCTGCTCATCTCGCCGCCTCTTTCTCTCTCTCTCTCTCTCTTCCGGGGCCCGAGTCACCCTGGGTATATGCTGTCACAGCTATGACAGCTGTCTTGGTCTTTGTAAGCTGTACGCTTTACACTATACTGCGTTGGGTGATGTGTTTTCGGAGGGGGGGGACTGTGCTTTTTCCTTGTTTCTGTACAATCGATCGGCCCTGGACACTACATCTTTCCGGTAATTTCCTTTCTCTATTTTGTGGAGGACTAATTGTTTAGGTCCTTCCATAAGCATAATAATAAACTACATCAGACAGACCAAGCAGCCTTATTTCAGACATAGCCCTATATACTCTCCGTGTCCAGATTCCAGGTAGACACAGGGGATACGTTTGGCTTTCCTGGAACAACCAAAACATACTTCCCGGAGAAATGAAAGCAGCCATTAAACCCCGAACCATAAACCAGACCATTAGCTATCAATTAGAGTCATTCACTTCCCACTCGTACCTGGGAAAATGTACATATCAAACACGTTCCTTCTCACCGCGCACATAATGAATGATTAGGCAGGAAAAATGCCTGTCAACAAAGTGGTAGGAAACTGACAAAAAAAAAGATACACGCGTATTTTTCTTTCTTTATTATTATTAACTGTTTTGGTCGTACATTGTCAGCGAGCTTACATCTTCTGTGGTTGAAAACAGCAAAACAGAGTTGAGTTGTTTTCATGTGGCGGTAAATATGTTGACGCCTAAGGGGTCGTTAATCAAGGTTTTTGTTGCCGGTATTGTGCTCTGCCATTGATGGACGCTTCCACTGTCGCGGTTGACAAAATGGCTGTGAATTATAGAAAAGGCATGTTTTTTCTTCTTTTACTTCCTTTTTATAGTGCAAAGTTAATGACACAAAATAAACAATTAGAATGCAGGCTTTTATTTGGCAGAACTGTGCTCAGTGTTTATGGGTTGTAAAGTGTCACTCTTGTTGTGGCTGTCGCTGTGTCGCCATCGGCCTATCCCTCTCTCTCTCTTTGTTGTTTTTTTGTGGTAAAAGTTGAAAATATGTAATGTTGGCTAATTGCAGTATACTTGAAGAAGTGACCAGAAGTAGCAGGCCAATTTATTATTTCATTAAATTACAGTTATTTAGCTGACGCTTTTATCCAAAGTGACTTACAATAGTGTGTTTCAACAAAGGTAGGTAAGAGAACAACTCGTCAAAGAAGTCAAAAGTGCATTTCATTCCTAACAAGTCTCAACAAACTGAATCAGTGCTCCGGTAAAGGTACAACAAATTCAGGCAAAAGTACAATAAGGTAAAAGTACAATAAGATAAAAGTACAATAAGTTGGCAAACAATATATAACAATATCTAACAATCTGCTATGACAATCTATTTAGTACGCTAGTTTAGGACACAAAAAAAATTAAAAGTGATAAGAGGATGCGCTAGGAGAAAGGTTCCGGGAAGAGTTTTCAGCCTGCGGCAGAAGATGGGCAATGACTCTGCAGTCCTGACATCTGTGGGAATTTCATGCCACGAAATTGGGGCCAGGAGAGAGAAGAGCCATTATTGCGTAGATCAGCCACAAGGGCCCCTAAGCGACGGGGAAAGCAGACGAAGAAGCAGAGCAAAGTGGACGGGCAGGGATGTAGGGCTTGACCATTGCCTGGAGGTAGGATGGAGCTGTTCCTTTTACTGCCTTGTAGGCTAGCACCATTGTCTTGAACTGGATGCAATCAGCTACAGGTAGCCAGTGAAGAGACCAAAGGAGGGTAGATGTGTGGGAGAACTTGGGTCGGTTGAACACCAGGCGAGCTGCAGCTTTCTGAATGAGCTCCAGGGACCTGGTGGTAAATGCCGGGGTGCCAGCAAGGAAGGAGTTGCAGTAGTCCAGCCGGGAGATGACATGATTCTGGATGAGCACCTGCGCAGTCTTTTCAGTGAGACAAGTCTGAATCCTCCTGATGTTGTAGAGGAGGAATATGCAGGAGTGTGTCACCGATGCAATGTTTGCAAAGAACGACGAGTTGGTCGTCCATGGTCACACCCAGATTCCTTGCAGTCCGAGTAGGTGTCACCACAGCATCATAAATGGTGACAGCCAGGTCTCGGTGCGGACAGCCCTATGCCGGGAAGAACACAAGCTCACAGATCACAGATCTTTACCAAAAACATTCCAAATACCAAATTGACAACAACAAATATATTGAAATTGTACTTTTGGGAAGAGACCACAGGGCAGACCAAGGTACAGGGTGGGTGATTACATCTCCACGCTGGCCTGGGAATGCCTCAGGATCCCCCAGTCAGAGCTAGTTGATGTTGCCAGAGAAGAGGTATGTTTGGGGTCTCCTGCTTGGCTTACTGTGACTTTTTCTTCTTCTATCTTCTTTTTCTTCTTGTTCTTCTTGTTCTTCTATTTTTTTTCCGTCCGCAATAATTCTCTAATAATAATAATCTGTCAAAAATACCCAATAACTACTACATGGGTCATAACCACACACACACACACACACACACACACACACACACACACACACACACACACACACACACACACACACACACACACACACACACACACACACACACACACACACACACACACACACACACACACACACACACACACACAGAAGAGGATAATGACTTTCTTCTGAGTCAAAGAGACATGGTCGTTAAATAGCCCAACCTATGGTCTCATGTTGATTATGATGGCGGTGATCCTCGCCCTGATGGTGATGACCACGGTTTCCATGACAACAGATGGTTATTATTATTATTATGGTGCGCTTAGTTGGTTGGCTATAATGGATGGCTATTTTTTAATAGCAGGGATATAATACCATAACTGGAACACGTTCTTTGATGGAAGATCGATTTATTTGATTGCCACGTTCTTTGATGGGAGATATATTTGATTTGATTTCAATCGTAGGTTGCACGATTCCAGAATGTAAATGCTGGACAAACACACACACACACACACACACACTCTCACACACACAAGCAGTTCACATTCACGTTCAAAACGGGTATAAAACATGGATGCTAATATAAATGTAAAAATGCAGTCTGGGAAAATGACTTTTCGAAGGAACAAAAACCGCAATCTTCTCTTTGGCATCCTCCACAGGTCTGTGTACTAAATGGGTCAATCCCAAAGTATGTGTGTGTGTGTGTACGTGTAACTGTGTGTGTATGTGTACCTGTGTCGTTGTATGTGTGTGTGTGAGACAGAGCATGTGTGTTTGCATGTATGTTCCTGTGTGTGTGTGTGTGTGTGTGTGTGTGTGTGTGTGTGTGTGTGTGTGTGTGTGTGTGTGTGTGTGTGTGTGTGTGTGTGTGTGTGTGTGTGAGAGAGAGAGAGAGAGGGCATGTGTGTATTCATGTATGTGTACCTGTGTGTGTGTGTGTGTGTGTTTGGTTGTTAGAGGAAGGCCTGGTGCCTATATAATAGGATTGCTGTTGTGACCACTGGGTCTTGGCGGTGTGTTGCATGCTTATTGAGGCCAGAGCTGTGCTGCAGGGCTGCAGAGCTGCTGGGTGTTGTCTCACACATTTTACACACCTGACCTGAGCGCTGAGCAAAGACTGCTGGTGCAATCCTCTGGAGGGGACTTCTTTTCCCAGACACAGGCCTGTCGATAGCTCATATCTGTCATACATGTTGCATTTCTATTTGTGATTTGTGAGAAAGGCTACAAATGCCGGGCTGCACAATCTCTGCACAATCTACATGGCTGAAAGCTTTTGCTAAATAAGAAACCTGTAATGTAAAGGGAGTGATCGAAACAGAGGGATAAACGAGAGAGACGCTAAGGGAATATTCTATGACACACGCTTTCAGCTACGTATCTCGTCAGAGATTAGAAATGCATCACCGTTACCCAACGTTCACACCTTCCTCCAAATAAAAAAAACATCGTCAAAAAATACCTTGGATGTCCTCGGCTGTGTGGTGCGAGGTAATCAACACCAGCCCCGAGTCGCACGGGTTCTCACACATCGACAAAGAACAAAAAAAACGGTGTGTGTATCACCCGGTAGAACAGCTCATGCCGCATTTGACTCTGGGAATGCACTGCGTCGAGATGTACACAAGGTGTAGTCTCTCTGAGAGTTAGCGCACAACACAATGCAATATAAATGCGGAAGCCTGTAGGTTTATCTCTTATTTATCCCTTTTTGGTGTTTTTTGATTGTACGCTTTGATTCACTTGCAAGGCGCTTTGGATACAACTATCTAAATCTGGAGGATTGAATCCTCTTTATTGGTCACATACATGTACACACACACACACACACACAGTGAAATGTGTTTTTCTGCATTTAACCCATCCTACTTTTTGGAATACTGGGCAGCAATTGTATATTCAGCACCCGCGGGGGGCAGTGTAGGGGTCTGGTGCCTTGCTCAAGGGCACCTCGGCAGTACCCAGGAGTTTCAGGGACTTGAACCGCCAACTTTCCGGTTCCCAAGTGCCTACTGACTGAGCTATCCTGCCACCCCAATGAACAACAATGAAAACAATGAAACAGAATAAATGTACATTGCAACACAATTTCTCTCACCTAGACTGATCTAAAAAAAAAATGCGACACTGTCAAAGCAACAATTTCTCACCTCAAACGCATGTATGTGTGTGTGTGCTGTCGGACAGCCAGATGAATGTGGTGAACTCGGTGAGCGACGCCCTCAACGCCATGTGGAAGGAGAGGGCGCCGGTCAGGGTCGCCCGCCTCAAGGGCTGCACCAACGGTGGGTCCCACCACTGAGCCAATTTAATGAAAACATTGATATCGCATGGGCTGTTATCGTGTTGCTCCCATGGCTGGCGATATCTTTCTCCCTCGTCAGGTTGATAATCTGTCTGTGTCTGTTTGTGTATGTATGTGTACCTGTGTGTGTGTGTGTGTGTGTGTGTGTGTGAGTGGGCAGTAGTTGCCTATATAATATGATTGCAGTTGTGACCACCTGGTCTCAGTGGTGTGCTGCATGCTTATTGACTGGGCCTGTCTGTATGTGTTTCTATCAGTCTTTGACTACCAATCCGGATCTATCAGTCTTTGACTACCAATCCTCTATCTGTGTGTCTGTGTCTCTCTCCCTCTGCCTGCCTGCCTGTCTTTCTGCCTGTCTGTCTGTCCGTTTATAAGCATCCATCCACGCTGGGAGATAAGCAGTGGCAATAAGAGTGTCTCAACGCCCTTTCGATCTAAACATCTAAATGTAAGCTGGAGGCATCAACGGCTCCCTCGGAAACACATCACGGTAATCTACAGCTGAGGTTGTCGCTTCAGAATTTCTTCTAACATGATCTACTGGGTTTTATAACCTCCTCGTACTCCCACGTACATTCGGTCCTCAACAACGGAGCACCCCAAGGCTGCTGCCTCAGTCCCCGGCTGTACTCACTGTACACACATGACTGTACTGCCACACACAGCAATAATCAGATTATCAAGTTTGCAGACGACACCACAGTCATCGGCCTGATAAGCTAGGGCGACGAAACGGAGTACAGAGATGAGGTTGTCCGGCTGACGCGATGGTGCGAGGACAACAGCCTCGCACTGAAATATCAGCAAGACAAGAGCTCATCGTGGACTTCAGGAGCCACCGGGGCACCCACTCCACCATCAGCCTGGACGGGACACCGGTGGAAGTCATCAGCTGCTTCCGTTTCCTTGGGCTACAGATTTCTGACGACCTGGTGTGGACCTGTAACATGGAGGTCATGCTGAAGAAGACACACCAGCGCCTCTATGCCCTGCGGTGTCTCAGGAAATGCGGAATAGGCCAGAGGTGGCTAGTGAACTTCCACCGAGAAACTGTAGAGAGCGTCCTGGCGAGTGGCATCACTGTGTGGTACGGCACCACCACTGCACAGGACAAGAAAGCCATCCAGAGGGTCCTGAGGATGGCAGAGAAGATCATCGGGTGTGCACTTCCATGCATTAAGGAGATCTGTAGGACCAGATGTCGGAAGAAGGCCATGTCCATCATAAAGGACTGCAACCACCCTGGGTACCATCTCTTCTCCCCCCTACCGTCTGGTCACCGGTTGCGCAGCATCCGTACAAGGACTACCAGGTTTAAGGATTGTTTTTATCTACAGGCATCAGTGTGCCAACTGAACTGCTAGGAGTGCTGCCACTATCATAACATTGTCATTAGCATTACACTGTCATACTTGCTGGACTTTCTGGACTCACATTCATTACTCATTACAGTTACTGCACTGTTCTGCCCTGTACTGCACTGTATTAATAATGCTGCTGCACTACTGGCACTTTAAATGCTTTTTGCACAATATGTACATATCATCCATCAATCACTATTGTTCTTTTTATGTTGCATTTTTTATTTTATTGCGTATTGTATTCTTATAGTATTGTGTTCTAGAATGTCATACTGCGGGAGGGAATGGGGAGTAAGCAATCCCTTGAACTTGTTGCAAATGGCAAATACAATTCTTGAACATACTACCCCAAGACACACACACACACACACACACACACACGCACAGGCACACTGACACAGGCACAGGCACAGGCACACACACACACACACACACACACACACACACACACACACACACACACACACACACACACACACACACACACACACACACCACACACACCACACACACTACACTTCACTCACTACACACAGTGCCTGAACTTCACACAAAGATCGACACCAAATTAAATGAGTTTTTTTAAGGAGTAAAACAAAAACCTGAAGCAACCTCTTTAAAAAGGATGTCTGGGATAAAGGATTTCAGAGCTTTGGAGCAGGGCTGCTTCTGCCCTTCATATTTAGTAGACCCGACGATGTGGATGGACGGACTGTTCTGAAGTGCGTAGGATCACACACACACTAAAGGGAACAGTTTCTAGAGGACCGGACACTCACCCTACAATACACTGTAGGGTGACTGAGAGGGGAAAAAAAATCAAGAGAAGAAATGTGAGACAGAAAGCCTTTCAGTCTGACTGGACCTTGTTGGGCGCTGGCTGCTTTATATTCTTCTGCTTGAGGGATGGGTGGCATGCATAATCTATGACTTTTTCCCCACCCTCCGACCTCACTTGTCACCATGTCTGCCACAGTGGAAGCTGTGTGTTTGTGTGTGTGTTTGGGTGTGTGTGTGCATGTGTGTGTGTGTGTGTGTCTGCCCCCAGGCTTATTACTCTGACACTGCAGGGTGCCAGGCCCGGGCCCTCTTCTTTTATTGTAAATGGCTCACGTTTACATAGTACTCTCTAGTACTCTCTTTTCTCTAGCTCCCCCCCCCCACTCTTCGTCACATCTCAACAATGCAATATCTCTCTCTCTCTCTCTCTTCTTCATCTTTGATCTATTTCTCATACAGAACATACATGGGTACGAGACACAATATTCTTAGCATTAAATGTTGAGCTTGTGTTTTTGAACAATAGACCCAGTAGAATATAATAGGAGATGGATCCGTCCCCATATCCATACGGGAAAACAATTTACATCGATCTATCTGTACTCCAGAGGACGTTCCTTGGCAGAAAATGAATCACAACTGATATTGGCTACATTATGTAACATTGTTTTATGGAAATCACAGGTAGGTCCCGTGAGGAAAGGCAATTATTATTCAATTTCACAAGTGGAGTATTGGAGTACTTGGTGCATTTCCAAGTGAAACAGGTATTCACCGCCGGGCCAACACCTAGGAGGGCTGTGATTGGTTTCTTGGAATCCGGTTGGCTGGCGCCCAATGGGAGACGCCTGCCAGCTGTGCCCGTTTTGACAGGGAGGGGAGGGGGAGGGGTAAACATGGTGCGACGTTTTTATTGGTTGAATGTTAAGCTCGCCTCCTTCAACAAGTCAATTAATTCAAATAAATCTACTGTGGAACAAGTTGATGATTACAGTGGAGTACATGTGGATGTAACTACATAACCAACCACTAAATGTGTTAAATAGATGACTCTTATCTGAATCTGGTCCGTTTCGGTCTGCAACTTGTTAATTGGCGCACCTGCTCAGGTCCCTGTAATTGAAAGTAGAATTTGCACTTGATGATTCCTTTTCACCTTGCCTTTTCACATTCGCTCACCTAAATAATACGGTTATGCTCACGCAGACCAAACACTATTACCTGTTACTATTTCCACAAATGACGTTGGTACTGTGAATATGATAACAAATCAAACTGAAATTCACGTAAAAACCCACCTATTGTCCGGTGTGATCAGCTCCCTGGATAGAGCCTTAAGAGAAGCCGCTGTTGCCTTAGTAACTATCTCCTGTGGCCTGCAGAGGTAGCTTGGTGGTAGCTGGGTTGTAGCTGGATGGTATCTGGGTGGTAGCTGGGTGGTAGCGGGATGGTAGCTGGGTGGTAGCTAGGAAAGGTAGTGCTTCCTGCCTCCTTCAGGAAGCACTACCCTGACCCATCCTCTGACTTAGCACATGCGTCTTGTAAGCTTTATTGTTTGCCAGCGCTTGTTTCTTAGCTGCCTATTGGCTTCAGTATTTGTCGTTGCACCTGTTTGATGTACTTATTGTGTAGAATCTCGGGAGCCAACTTATTGTACTTTTACCTGAGCACTGGTTCTGCTCTTGGAGGATTGTTGTTAGGAAGGAAATCCACTTATGACTTCTGGCGACTAGTAGTTATTTTGCCTACCTACTGTATGTTGAATGCACTTATTGTAAGTCGCTTTGGACAAAAGCGTTATTGTTATGGCTAGATTCCCCTGCATCAAGCCATAACATAAAAGAGACAGACAACAAAGTATGAGGCAAAAGGAACCTACATGTATTGTAGTTAGTAATTTACTTAAGTGTCCACGTCTTGTTGGATGTGAGAGTGGGCCATGTAGGTGTCATGCGGTGTCATGAATGGAAGACTGGGATAATGGAAAACAAAGGATCAAGCACACGGTCAGAAACCATAGTGGAAATGTGCCTGGCTGCAAAGAAATAAAGAGAGTGCCAATAGCACATACAGTCGGAACACAGCTCTCCTTCTATCAGGCCTTCCTCAGGTGTGCCACATTATCTTGATTGCACCTGGGGAGAGAGAGAGAGAGAGAGAGAGAGAGAGAGAGAGAAAGAGAGAACAGCCGTAACAGTGATGTGTGGTCTCTCTCTCCAGGCTCTCGTACGCGGGACTACAGGGAACTGTATGCCGGCGGCCAGCGTGAGGACGGGATTTACTCAGTGTTCCCGGACCACCACCCTGCAGGCTTCCAGGTGTACTGCGACATGACCACGGATGGAGGGGGCTGGACGGTAGGTGTTTTTGATTGAGAATGTTTTCTTTTTTTTTTAACACAGCAGGATTTGTATTCGCCCTGTTTGTCCGTCTGTTTGTCTGTTTGTTTCTTTGTTTGACTGTTGAAAGTTCTGTACGGAATTGGACAGAACTTGGTGGTTAGATTAATTATGGGCCAAAGAACAGTTGACTAGATTTTGGTGCAGATCCAAATCTGGATCCAGGGGACTTTGTATTGGGGCAGAGGTACGCGCTCTACTGAGGGCCCTCTGGTTCGTATATGCTGTCATGTTCGGTTTGGTCGGTCGGCCGGGCCTGGTTATTTGTGTGTGTGTGTGTGTGTGTGTGTGTGTGTGTGTGTGTGTGTGTGTGTGTGTGTGTGTGTGTGTGTGTGTGTGTGTGTGTGTGTGTGTGTGTGTGTGTGTGTGTGTGTGTGTGTGTGTGTGTGTGTGTGTGTGTGTGTGTGTGTGAGAGAGAGGGGGGGGCATGGTGGAGGTGCACAAACAGACTCTGATCGCTTTCGAATTTGATCTCTATTGGGATTCACTCATTCATGATTTCATCAGTTGGGCGTTTATCTTTGTGTGTGTGTGTGTGTGTGTGTGTGTGTGTGTGTGTGTGTGTGTGTGTGTGTGTGTGTGTGTGTGTGTGTGTGTGTGTGTGTGTGTGTGTGTGTGTGTGTGTGTGTGTGTGTGTGTGTGTGTGTGTGTGTGTGTGTGTGTGCATGCATCAGTATTGTGAGGTTAGCAATATGTGGTGTCTGTGTGTTCTATTGCATCAGTCCACGGGCAAAAAGACAAGCATTTATTTTTTTTGTAAATCAAAATGTGTCTTAACATGGCTTGTAACCCCCTCCTCAAGAAGGCCATGATCTAGGAATATGCTAGTGTGGCACATGCCAAGAAGCAACTACCGTTTTTTCCGGACTATAAGTCGAGTATAAGTCGCTCTTATCAAAAAATGTGTTTTTAAGAGAAAAAAAACATATAGAAGTCGCTTCGGTGTAAATAAGAAGTTTTCCAGCCAGAAGAAGTGACTGCACCGCAAAAAGAAATGCAGTGTGTGAAGCAGAAATGCCGGCAGTCCTGCCGACAGCTACCGGTAAATACACATAGATCATATTGGGTTCCTAGATTGTTCGAAATATGTGTGCTTTATCTCGTAGTGCCGCTTCACATTGCCGCTTTTAATAATCGCAACCGAAAAATACGTACTGGGTTTGAACTACCCGTGGGACGAACAAAAATGCAAGAGACCGTTTTGTCTCTCTACCTTTCTGTTTTTAGAGCACTGTTTCTCTCTCAGTCTCTACCTGTGTGTGTGTGTGTGTGTGTGTGTGTGTGTGTGTTTATAATCGCTAACTGACTACAGCAATTTGATTGGTTGAGCAGCGTCACGTGAGATGATTTGATCTCTTGGCCGTAGTTTGAACGCTTCGGGGGATAAGTTGATAAGTTAAGACCAGCCAGACAGCTCAAAACATCATCAACATCAGCAACTCGAGCTGGCCCAAACAAAGTCAGCATGTTAGCGGTGAGGGCTGCGGTGGCAGCGAAGAGACCAGACCCTTCGCCGAAGAACACAATGACAGACAAGGATATTTGGTGGATTTAAAAATTTGTTTCACCAGACAACATCGTTGTGGTCACCGTTAAGCTTCAGAAAGACATGAATCACAGGAAGAACAGGATGGTGAGGCGGTGTTGGTCTGCAAATATACACCTGAACATATTAAGTATTTTAATATATATGCTTGGATGGAAACTTGTATGGAAAGAGTAGAGCAAACTTGTGCGAATAAACACGTGGTTCGGTGGCTAAATCGCCCAGCCTACTTCCATCAAATACAGAGTCTCCGATTTTGACATTGAAACACATTAAAATCGAACAATTTTTAGAACGAACTAAACGACTTCAGAGTCGAACAGCAGTTACCTTCCCCAGAAAACAACATTTATAAGTTTAGAAGTTTAGTTCACATTTCCGTCGTTATTTCCAGTCGTGTGTGTGTGTGTGTGTCACCTGTGTCAGTAACTCCATGTGATAGGCCCGGTTTTACCATTCCACATCAAACACAGCTGCACTGCCAGAGTGATAAAGTGCACAGCTACTCCGCAAGCTGCTGTCACACCGAAAATGATTGAACGCGGTGTGTGTGTGTGTGTGTGCTTGTGTGTCGCTGAGAGGGTGTGTGTGTGTCTACACATTTGTATAGTGTGTGCGTGTGAGTGTACAATGCATGTGTATGTAATGTGTGTGTGTGCGCGTGCGTAAACACATTTGTTTAGTGTGTGTAGAATGCATGTCTGCACGCATGTCTGTGCACCAGTGTACTGTACCATGACACGTATCCCGTGCTCATCCCTTAAAGGCAGGTGTGTGTGTGTGTGTGTGTGTGTGTGTCTGTCTGTCTGTCTGTCTGTCTGTGCATGTGTGTACACACACACGCACACATTGTGGGGGTAACACTGCAGAATAGCAGAACAAACAGCGATGACAGGGACCGGGTGAGACATCTCTTTGCAGTTGTTTTCCATGCAGGTAGAGGAGGGGGGGGGGGGGGGGGGCTGACCTTTACAGAGACCAGTGTGAGCGTTAGCCGCGGAGCTCAGCAGAGGGGGTTGCGTGAGGGAAGGTGATACGGCAGTTTAGCGGCTGAGAAGTGAGAGAGGGAGAGTGAGAGAGGAGACGAGAGAGGGAGAGGAGAGAGAGAAATCCAGAGAGAGGGAGAGGGGTAGAGATAGAGAGAGAGAGAGCAGAGAGAGAGAGATGGTTCTGCGGGTTCATCTGTGTTTTAAAAAAAAAAGATTTTTAAGGAAACTTGGGGAAAAAAATCAAAAGTTTGCGATCGTCAAGCGAAAGACGTTTTTTCAGAGGCTCCTCTTTCTTTTGTTTTAGTTTTAGTTTTAGTTGATGAAATATGCATTATGCAGAGAGAAAATGTTCTTTCAAAACATGGAGGAATGGCAGAACGTGTGTTTTTGGCTGTACATCAGTCCGTTCCTCAGTACAGTCCTCTGGTCCACTGACGTTGAGTAATGTGCTTTTTATGTAGTGGGCACTTTGGATTCACGTTCACTCTGCCCTGTGTGTGTGTGTGTGTGTGGGTGTGTGGGTGGGTGTTTGTTGTTATGTTTGTGTGTGTGTGTGTGTGTGTGTCTGTGCATGTGTGTGTGTGTCTGTGGGTGTTTGTTGTTTTGTGTGTACACCTGTGTGTGTGTGTGTGTGTGTGTGTGTGTGTGTGTTTGTGTGTGTGTACCTGTATGTGTGTGTCTGTCTGTCTTTGCATGTGTGCTTGCGCGTGTGCGTGTGTATGTGTGTCTGTCTGTCTTTGCATGTGTGCTTGCGTGTGTGTGTCTCTGTCTCATTGTGCATGTGTGCTTGCGTGTGTGTGTCTCTGTTTCTCTGTGCATGTTGGCGTGCGGCGTGTGTATGTGTGTGTGTACACACACTCTTTGCAGTTGTTTTCCATGCAGGTAGAGGAGGGGGCAGAGAGAGAAGGGGGAGGGGGAGACAGGAGAGTGGGGGGGGGCTGACCTTTAAGGAGACAAGCTTCAGCATTAGCCGTGGAGCTCAGTAGAGGGGGTTGCATGAGGGAAGGTGATACGGCAGTTTAGCGCCTGACGCTGCAGCATTTACAACCGCGCACCCCACCCAGATTTGGGCAGGACCAGAAAACAAAGCTTCTTGAAACGCCACCGCTCCTCCTGCTTTATGCTCCTGCGTCTCCTCTGTTATGTTTCTTATTCTCTTTTCCCTTTGCCCGTGGACTGATGCAATAGAACACAGAGACACCACATATTGCTAACCTCACAATACTGATGCATGCACACACACACACACACACACACACACACACACACACACACACACACAAAGATACACGCCCAACTGATGAAATCATGAATGAGTGAATCCCAATACAGATCAAATTCGAAGGCGATCAGAGTCTGTTTGTGCACCTCCACCATGCCCCCCTCTCTCTCTCTCTCACACACACACATACACACACAACACACACAATAACCAGGCCCGGCCGACCGACTGTCGAATTCCGTGCAGAACTTTTTGATATCTTGCCAACAGTCAAACAAAGAAACAAACAGACAAACAGACGGACAAACAGGGCGAATACAAATCCTGCTGTTTAAAAAAATATATATTATTCTCAATCAAAAACACCTACCGTCCAGCCCCCTCCGTGGTCATGTCGCAGTACACCTGGAAGCCTGCAGGGTGGTGGACCGGGAACACAGAGTAAATCCCGTCCTCACGCTGGCCGCCGGCATACAGTTGCAATCATCTCCCAATTTGCTCTATTGTCAATTGGTCGTCGGAGAGTTCCCGACCTCCTGCAGCAGAATGCCCTAGAAAAGAGGGGAGGGGGGGGGGAAGAGATGTGACCATATACTGTGTGCGCTGTGAGCTCTCGATAGTGAGATGACCGGTGTGTTTGCTTCAGACCTCCTAGAGTGTGTTAATATCTCTTTCTGTCTGTGATTTCTCCAGTGGGGTTGTTGTACAGACATCAGCCGGCAGATGTTGGTTAAAATAAAGCGATTACACTGCGAATCCCAGTCGTGAGCGCGCACATCTGTTCATCTGGTCCAATCTGCCAACATGGGTTTGTGGTTGTTTTTTCTTTTTTATTTCTTTCCTTCTTTCTTTCTCCTCAAGATTCAAGATCTTTTTTACAAGTGCAATGGAATGCTTATTCCCCATTCCCTCCCGTAGTATGAATTTCCTACAGCAATACTATACTAAACTATACAATATAATACTGTACTATACTAAACAGTACTATACTATAAACAACACTCTATACTACCTATGATATGCTATACTATTATTATTATTATTATTATTATTATTATTATTATTATCATTCCTTATATCTGTACCCTATTAACTAATATATCTCATTTGGGATTCTTTATCTCTCTCTCTCTCTCTCTCTCTCTCTCTCTCTCTCTCTCTCTCTCTCCTCTCTCTCTCTCTCTCTCTCTCTCTCTCTCTCTCTCTCTCTCTCTCTCTCGGGATTGTGTCTTCCTTCCTTCCTTCCTTTCAGTCTTCGTGTTCTCATACCATACTGTATGTTCCTCTAAATTCAGCCGTTTTGAGATCCTTCCTTCCTTCCTTCCTTCCTTCCTATCATTCTTACTTTCTCAATGAGCGCCAGTACAGGTGTCAGCAGGTTAAGTGTCACTGCATGCCGAAGAGGGCCGTCTGGTGCCAAAGTGGCCGTGTGTGTGTGTGTGTGTGTGTGTGTCTGTTTGTCTGTGCCATGCAATCAGGCGCCAGACTGTAGAATCTCCCTTGATCGCCGTCCAATCGCTCACGGTGGGGATTTTCCCAGGCGCCGCGCCAAGCTGGATCCAAGCTCCCCTGCAGTTGTGCAAAAAACTTCACATCAGTTTTTGTCATGGCTGGGTGTGGGTGGGACCCAAAAGCAGAGTGAACAGAAGCCAGGTAGAACAGGTGTTTAAATGATCAGTGCACACGCCGATTAGGCAAGGCAAGCAGAGGTCGGTAACGGGTCGTCGAGGGTTGAGGCGATGGTCCAAACACGGTGGATCAATAAACAGAACACAATACGTGACACTTAGCTTGATACAGACGTGAGGCTTTTCGAAAATCAGGGCAATAATCCAGCAATGAGTAACACACAAGACATGGCTTAAATACAGCTTGGTAAATGAGATGTGATTGAGAACAGGTGAGTCCAGTATGACACGGCCGACAGAGAAAACACGGAGTGGCATTCAGAATGGAGTCTTGACAACGCGGATCCAGGAAGCCCGCGGAAAACCAGGACTAGGAGCGGGAAGAGCTGGGTTGGACCGTGACAGTCTCAAAGGGCTTGACAGGATATATTTTTAAACGACAGCATTTAAAGGGTGAATGGACTGCATTTATTTAGCGCTTTTATACTTATTCTCTCAGGTTCCCCCATTTATGTACAGATTCATACACCGATGACGGCGGTGTCAGCCATGCAAGGAGACAGCCAGCTGATAACACAGATGCTCCCCATTGTTCCAGAAAAGTTCACAAGACAACTTAAGCAAAAAAATAAAAAATAACACAGATAGACAGATTGAATCGGATTTCCTAATTTATGGAGCGGAGAAAGAAATGCGGATAATTGAATATTAAGGCCTGCATATTAAGACACATTAAAATTACTGTATTACAGATATGACCTCTTTTCTCTATCTCTAATTTGGTATGCAGATTGCGTTTTCATTCCAATTCAATCAAGATTTAATGGATTCCCTTTATTAGCTATCGACAAATTGCCTTTTTAGGGTTAATAATTACTTTATTATTTTTACCCAATCTTTCCACTACCGTCAGTCTAATCTCTCTTATCCTCCCTTGAATTTCTCAAAGTATGCCAAAATAATTGAAAACATCTAAAAGTATTATTTTTTTTATCTTCTCACATCCAAATGGAAATAACAGAACTTTCTGTAAACATCTGTAAATGTGTTTGTCCGTGCTGGCAGGCTTAACATTTCCAATGATTGTAATCAACACATCACAAACAGCCCTGCATTAGCGTGTCAACGCTGCCTTTGCGCTGTCCAATCAAATCATGTTCTGCCTGTGTTTAGTTTTGGTTGAAGAATTTGTCATATCCTGGAGAGTACATCTCGAAAGCCATTACACATCGGTCTCCAGGAGCTAGCATGGAAGGAACCCCCTTGTCTAACCCGAGATTGATTCCTTTCTGAAAGAAGAATAGAAATGGACATTGTTGACTTTGTGAGACGTTATGCCCGTTTACACATTCTCACACACAGCTGCTCTTTTCGTTCTCAACCACCGGACTGGGCCTTATTTCAAATGAAGCTGGATTTCCAGCTTAATGGGATATGTTAAGCCATAATTCAGGGAATGGCAGAATTTGGGGTTTCAAGATACAAGGCTTAGACTTATCTCAGTTCAGTATCCATCCTATTTTTCCAGGTTCAACCTGTCCGAGATTAAGCAAACCCATTCCTGGAGATTGTTCTCACGGCTGTTCTTAAACCCGGCATTCCGACAGTCCGGAGAAGCGCCGGCTTGAGTCTGTGTTCTGGTCTCAAGTCTAAACACATCCTGGCCTGCAACTCCAAACGAGCCCCTGCTCTACAGTTTTTTTTACTTTATTTATTTAGTCCTTTTTCTGTACCGATGACATTAAATAGATCGTAAAATATAAAAAATTAAAGTAGCCGAAGAAGGATTTTACAACCTAAATAAATAATGTACACTCATGTTACAGCTTATTATTTATGATTTATGGGGTCAACCAGGGTCTTATGAAGACTGTTTTCCCACTGTGCGAGTAAAACCCGTTTCATGGCATAAATACATGCGGGCCCAGCACCGTAAACAAGAAAAACAACAGGGCACTGCACATTTATGAGTCTAAGCGCCATTTGAAATTACAACCTCCAATGTCCACACTGTTTCCAACTAGCATTAATAGTTGAGGCCCAGACCATACAAATGGACCCTAAACACAAATATATTTAGCTATTTTGATATTTTGGCATTCAATTTAAAAGTGTGTAAATTCTGCGTTATTTGAAGACTTGTTTGGTTGCATCCGATACAATAATACCAACAATCATCATGATGCGTTCTTCACAATACAGAAAAAGCATGTCATCATATTGCAAAAGCTTTAAAGGTCATTTAAGTCGTAGATTTGTCAGAAATGGCGTGAGCTATCCGTCGGCTATTATTAAGAAAAATGCTCAGTGAGAATATCCATTTTAGGTTTACATTTTTACATTTACATTTACATTGGTTGACTGTGCCTGCCTCTGTATGAGACCATTTAGAAACTTAGACGTTGATTTCCTGATTGGTAATTTCTGACCAATCAGGGCATCTCTTCCCTGATTGGTTCTGGGGGGAATCCATCTTGCTCTTTATTCAGCCTCAAACATATATTTTATTATTTATTGTTCATATATATATATATATATTCTTTATAGTTCAGTAATATTGCTTGCAGAATACCAAAAGTACTAGAGACAGCCAGCACGTCAGGAGCAGTTAGGGTGTCTTGCTCAAGGACACCTCGACAGCTTTTGCTAGGAGGAGGCGGTTGTGAGGCGACCTACACTATACTGGAAATATTGATAATCATGACATAACAATAAAGTGTATATATATATATATGCTTAATATGCTTATTATTTTTATAATACGCTAAATGCAAAGATACAGTTATGGTTTAAAGTAATGTGACATTTTTTCTGTTGAGTCATTCTTGTGTAAATACGTTTGTGTGTGTGTGTGTGTGTGTGTGTGTGTGTGTGTGTGTGTGTGTGTGTGTGTGTGTGTGTGTGTGTGTGTGTGTGTGTGTGTGTGCATTTTAAAATGAGGGCAAGAAACAAAAGTAGCTTTAATTTGAATTGTCACTTCAGGCATGGGGATACAGTGCTCATAGGAATGAAAGTGCCATTAAAATTGCATTAATGGCTAGATTAAAAACGTTATCATCTTAGCAAAATATACACTGTACAAACACCAAGGCACCCAGCCAATCATATCTAGAGTTAATATTAAAACAATTCTGACGGCCCCTGGCAATCCATAAACCACTAACTTAAAGAACATTCTTGTGCTTCTGAAAGTGGTAATAACAATACTAACAGCTGAACAACAACTATCTTATTAAGATAGTTGTTAACAATAACAACTGAATCTTGAATCCTCTTTATTGGTCACATACATGTAAACACACACAGTAAAATGTGTTTTTCTGTATTTAACCCATCCTATTATAAGGAGCAGTGGGCAGCTATTGTTTATACAGCTGCCCGGGGAGCAGTGTAGGCGGTCTGGTACCTTGCTCAAGGGCACCTCAGCAGTGCCCATATGTGTTTGGGACTTGAACTGGCAACCTTCTGGTTCTCAAGCCAAGTCCCAACAGACTGAGCTATCCTGCCGCCCCTAACTGTCTTAATAAGGTAGTTGTTATTGTTATTGTTATTCTTGTATGTATTTTGTTAGCCTGTCAATACAGATTCAATACTCAAATACTCATTATCCTTTTTTTTACCATACAACAATACACTATTGTCACAATACAACATAACATGTTATGCCACACACAGATTGTTGCTGGCCGAACCCCTTGGTAGTAGTCAGAGGCAAAAAGGAGTTCAAGCAGTAGGCGTCTTTATTGTATATTGTTCCAATGAATAAACTGATATGAGGTGTGAACAATCAACTATGTGTGTGTAAATTACGGAAGTAATAACACAATGTGTAAAGCAACTTGAGTGAAAGTCACGCGATGGAAATCCAAACAGGGGGTGTTGTAATAATGTGCTGTGGGGAGAAGGCTGAAGTCCAAAAATATAGTCAAACAACAGAAACAAACAAGCAAAATAGTCCAATGGGGGAAAAAAAGAGTTCACGGGAGATTGCAAAAGGGTCTTCACGGGGAATCACGGAGGAATCAGCTAGAGAGTCTCGGGTTGTAACGGCTAGAGCGTTCTGGCAACAAGTGACAGGGGAGTGGAGTATAAATAGGGAGCTTGATTGGGAATGGGGAACAGGTGGACTGACGTGACTACGGTCTTCTGGGACAGTGTTCTCCTGGGTGTAGTAGCCCCGGGTGGCCAGGAGGGGGAGGCAGAGGAGCGTGGCTGGAGAGGAGAGTGGTGTGACGCTGGAATCACAACATAATGAGCGCAATAGTAGCTAGGACCTTTTAATAAACAGGGAAAATACATTTAAAAAGGCTTAAAAGTTTATCAGAATTGACATAAAAGCAATAAAACAAATAGATTAAAAGACCAAAAAAAGCCAAACTGTTTTTATTTGTTATTTTTGGTGGGGTTGAAAGCAGTACTCTCTGCTCAGTTAACTGTATATATAGAGGCAACGCTAGACTTTTTCATTACTGTGTAATGAGAAGCGATTAAGGGCTCTGAGTGTGAAATAGGGAGGCTTTGAAGTGACGGCGCAGTCTAAATTGTTTTTTTTTGTTGTTGCAAAAACTGGTTTTCAAACCCCAAAGAAAAATGCCCCCCCATACACATAGATGTTAACAATGACGAGACTTCAGCACTTCAAGAACTTTCGCCTCCTCGGTATAAGCACACCGTTTTGTTTTGCTACATAAATATGGAGACAACGGAACTAAATTATTATACCTTGCCCGTCGACGAGCATGATGAAGGGCGAATCAAAGCCCAGCATCAAACAGGCCTCCGATTCTATATCCAAAGTCGGCGTTGACAGTGATGCTGTGGATGTGCAGGCGCCGCTCTGAGTCACCGTCCTCCTCCGCTCAAGTGCACAAGTGTCACTCTCGTTCACACTCACTCCCCGTGTGTGCGGAAGGAGGAGTCCCCCCGTTCGGCCCCCCCTTCAAGTGCTTTTACCCATGGATGTGTTTGAAGCGTGTGTAGCATGTAACATGTAGCGTGTGTGTCTACGTAATGTATCGCCTTGTCCGGTATTACACAATTAAACGTCTCCATGGGAACAGTGCGTGCTCGTAGAGCAGTGGTGGTTCCCAAACTATTTAAAGGTCCTGTACCCCCCCCCCACCCCCCCCCCCCCCCTTCCTTAAACATTCAACTTTCTGCTGTGTAGCCCTTCTACCTCTCATATGAATGACAATTCATATTAACTATTATTAACTAGTTAAGGTCCTGTACCTCCCCTTTCAAACATTGAACCTCCTGCTATGTATTTGGTGGAATGAAATTCCCTTGGATGCCAGGACTGCAGATCAGTCACTGTCACTAACCGTCTTCCGCCGCCGCAGGCTGAAAACTCATCTCTTCAGGAAACTACACGGATCTTTCCTTATCACGTTTTACTTGCTTACTAGCGTCTTACTAAGTAGATTCTCTAAGAAGATTGTTAGGTAGATATTGTTATATTTTGTTTGCCAACTTATTGTACTTTTACCTTATTGTACTTATTGTACCTGAGCACTGGTCCAGTTCTTGAAGAATTGTTGGGAATGAAATGCACATTTGACTTCGAGTTACCTACCTCTTACCTACCTTTGTTGAAACACACTATTGTAAGTTTGCTTTGGAATAGAGCATCTGCTAAATGACGATGATGATGTTATGTAATGTACCCCCTCTACCTCTTATATGAAGACAAGACCTGTACAAGACCTGTGTCCTGTACCCCCTTCAAACATTAAACCTCCTGCTATGTACCCTCTGTGCCTCTTATATGAAGGCAAGACAGTGCTATAAACTATTTAGCTCTTTATTCAGCCTCGTAGAAAGCCCTCTCGTATTTCCAAATAGTGATATGCACATCAGTGGTGGTGGGGCTGGGTGCTGGTGGTGGACACGGCTGGATGACTCCAATTTTAAGGTGGATCTTTTGGTGATAACAGGGGCTGGAGTTTGCTCTATGCGGCAGGCCTCAGGCACCATTTTTATGTAGTAATAATAATAATCCTAATCATTTCGGACCTCTGCAGCTTTGAAAGGGCTGGTTGAAAATAAAACCCAGAGAGAGAGAGAGAGAGAGGCATAACATGGATGAATAAAATGAGCCGTTAGCATTTATTAACGACAGAGAACCCTTGGAGCTAGACAACACACACACGCTCGTGCACACACACTCACCCAAAAACATGAACATGAATGCACACACACACACACACCCACACATACTTGTACTGTTGCATGCACACAGACAAAGACCAGAGATCAACAGACGGACAGAGAGACAGACAGAGACCCCATACAGACAGCCAGAGAACCAAGACAGACAGACAGAGATGCAAACAGAGACCCCAGACAGACAGACAGACAGACAGACAGACAGAGAGGCAGCCAGAGACTGAAGACAGGCAGACAGAGAGACAGAGACCCCAGACAGAGATAGACAGAAAGACCGACAGGCAGTCAGAGACCCCAGACAGACAGACAGACAGAGAGACAGACAGAAACCCCAGACAGACAGACAGACAGACAGAGACCCCAGACAGACAGACAGACAGACCGACAGAGACCATGACAGACAGACAGACATAAACCCCAGACCGACAGACAGACAGAGACCCCAGACAGTCAGACACATAGAGACACAGACAGAGTGAGATATGGTCAGCCAGTCATTTTACAGGTTATAGGGAACACTCAATGGATCTGTCTCGTCCGACGTCTGCTTCCGCCTCCATTTGTATCTCTTCTTCTCCCACATTTGTTCTCCTTTTGGTCCAGATCAATATGAGACTGGACCCCACGGTCCCTTGGCAATTAACTGGCCGGTCCCTGGGTACACATGGTGCCCACTCTGTTCCTGTCAGGGAGACCACACACACACATGCATGCATGCACACCCACACACATGTGGAAACACACGCACGCACGCGCGCACGCGCGCGCGCACGCGCGCGCGCACGCACGCGCGCACGCACGCACGCACGCACACACACACATCAGTGCAAACATGGTCACGTGCACACACACATGCACACACATGGGTGCACACACGTTCACGCGCGTGCACACACACACCCGTTCACGCGCGTGCGCACACACACACACACACACACACACACACACACACACACACACACACACACACACACACACACAGTCTTAGTTAAAATGGCACAGCCTCCGAACTGTACATGATTACACCGCATGCTACTCACAGTCACAGGGCATCAGCCTCCTCATCCACGACACGGCAGGCACGTAATAGGGCCTCCTAATCACTTCCATTCTCTCCGACTCTTTCTCTGGGATCCGGGTAGATGGGTAGTACTTCGGGGTCAGATGGTGGCAGCTTCTGACAGCAGTGAGGGGAGGGGGGGGGGGGTCAGCGATTGGTGGGAGACACACTCTTCAAGTAACGTTTGTAGGTGTGTGTGTTTGTGTTTGTGTGTATATGGGAAAGGGGAGTGAGGGAAGTTGGTCCTCCTGGACACTTCTCTTCCTCCCCTCTACTTGGCCCTTACATTTCCCCTTTTCCTCCCTCTCTTTCTCTCTCTCTCTCTCTCTCTCTCTCTCTCTCTCTCTCTCTCTCTCTCTCTCTCTCTCTCTCTCTCTCTCTCTCTCTCTCTCTCTCTTTCCTACTCTTCTCTTTCCTACTCTCTTCCCAATCTCTCCCTCCCGCTCTCTCTCCATCACCCTCTCTCTCTCTCTCCCCCCTCCCAGGTGTTTCGAGCAGCGGAGCACTAGGTAAATCGTGTGTGACTTATGGTAATGAGGCAGGACCGAAGGAGGAAACGCAAAGACAATAACAAAACACATCCGCACTAATTCGACCTAATGATCCTTGTTTAAGCTCAGTTTTCTAAGGAGATGAAAAGGGCACGGTACTCATTAATGAGGAACGTGTCGATGTGCGATGGTTGTTCCATTGGCAGTGCAGTGTTTGGTTTGTTTCTGAAAATATATATAACAGATTATACATTAATGTTTCCACATTCCCCGAGAAGGTTAGCGTTTGAATAGTGGATGCCGTCTCTTAGGGGGCGATGGGTTTGCTTTTGAATAGTAAACTTGAATAAAAGCCTAAAAAACACTTTTGGAAAGTAAATCTGGAGGATTGAATCCTCTTTATTGGTCACACACATACAGTGAAATGTGTTTCTCTGCATTTCACCCATCCTAGTATTAGGATCAGTGGGCAGCTATTATATATACAGCGCACGGGGAGCAGTGTAGGGGTCTGGGGGCCTTGCTCAAGGGCAACTTGGCAGTGCCCAGGTATATATATATGTGTATATATATATGTATATATATATAGCTTCTAATTTATTTATGCAGTGCACCAACTATAGACCTGCTCAGAATGCTCTGGAGGGTGCACCGACCGGACGATGTTGTGAGATGCTAAGAAAGGGGACACGGACCAATCAGCTAACGGATGCCAGCTTTGCAACAGCAAAAACAACACAACAACAACAACAACATAGGAACATAACTATCTGCATGCTTGACGATGAGCTACAAGTCTTCAGGTGACCCCCGGAAGGTTACACTGTGTCGCCACCCCCCCTGTTGGTTGGACAGCAGTAGACTAAACGATGATACATTAGGGGCATTGTAAACAATATCGTGTGTGAAAAGCGATGGCAAAGTATGAGGAATCATGGGCATTATTGACGCCAGGGACCAGAAGATGACACATCTTTTGTGCTGAAATTGCGACGGAACTAACAACAACAGAAGAGTATATTGAAAAATATCGGTCGTTAAGGAAATATCGGTCGTTATGTGTCTTCTTTAGAAATAGGATAGTGGTGATACGTGAGAAAAATAAAGTGTGTCGTTTGTCACTGGTTCGCACACAGTGTCACAAAGTAAAACACTTTAATACAAACACATTACTTAGCCCTTAGACAATGATAAGAAGCCTGCGATATTTCTTGTTTAAGGGATAATAGAGGCCTAAACACAATTACATTGCTATAAATAACATCCATGTACCAACCAATTATTTTTTCTGATAGACGTAAATATTATTATTTTTCACCAACCAGCTTATTAAAAATAAAAATATATGGCCAAGACAGGCATCAGCACAATACACCAGGTTGCTGACAGGGTTGCAGACTTATAACTTATAACAATAAGCCTATTAGCGTTCATCTTGATCTGCTCCAGTGTGTTGTTTTCCTACATTACCCAGAATGCCTTGCACCACCCTTCCTCACACCGAGCCACATTGTTGTATTGTTGTATTCTGGGAGTTTGAGGCCGGCCTCGTGACACCATCCAGATATTTAAGTTTACGTTTAACTACAAACTGTCAGTCTGCCATTGGCTGGGCAGCGATTGATTTCCATATATGGGCACGGGTTTGTCCTCCGAGAAAAGCCTTCTGTGCCAATTTAAATGTAATTTTTTTCACTGCCCCTTGAAGCTTATCCCTCACAGTTGGGTCGACCCACCCCCCCCCCCCCCCCCCCCCACACCCACACACACAAAAAAGTTGTATTGTTATGTTTACAAAAACTGAATATACAGAATTGATCTATAATTAATTACTCTTGTAATAATCTATAATCTCTTACAATTAACTATAGGTACATGTAGTCGCTGTTCACAAGAACAAAACTACGTTGTAAAGTTGCTTTAGTCTGTAGTTTTCTTAATTGATCTCCAAAAAAACAACACAACACACATACATAACACACACACACTCGCACACACACACAACCGCAACACACACACACACACACACACACACACACACACACACACACACACACACACACACACACACACACACACACACACACACACACACACACACACACACACACACACACACACACACACAAACTGCAACACAACACACCCGTGTTGGCACACTCTCTCCCTGAAGACGTTGAAAGTGTACCTCGCCAGAAAGACACAGTTTATAGGAACTCTTTAGACATGCTTTAGAAAGTCCTCGCTTGAACTCTTCCTCTGTTCACGGGAACAAACAGCAGAGTGGCTCCATCCTGTTTGTCTCTTGTGTTGCCCCTGAAAAGCTCCTCCATCTTATCGCTGTGAAGAAGAAACGTGCTGCCTCTCACTCTCTCGCTCTCTCTCTCTCTCTCTCTCTTTCTCTCTCACTCTCTCACGATTTTTGATACTCAATAATAATAGTAATAATAATAATAATAATCAGAAGAATGAGATTCTTCCTCCCCATCCATCAATTGTTGTTCAAAGAGTGCTTTGTTTCAGGGGGGCAGAACTCTGTGGTTGAGTGTTCCCCTAGAGGAGGCAAGGCGATGTCACTTTGCATATTCCATAACAAAAAAATGTCACCGCGATCGTCAAGAGCCGATGTCTGTGAGCGTGTTCCTCCCTGACGTACAGGATTGGCACAATGCTCCAAAGCAGAAAGCACCCCCCCCCCCCGCCCCACTTTCCCTGGTCTTCTCACCACGGCTCAGTGCTGGAGGTCCTGTCGTTCCTGAAGTGTTCTCTCCAAACCGGGAGACAATTTGAAAAGTCTTTCTGGAACGCTTCAGGGGACGCTGTAACGGGTTAACCCGCTATTCCCAATACAGGGTAGAAGAGAACAGCACCCCATTTAGGTGTTTGTTCATTACACTACATTTTATTACATTACAGTCATTTAGCAGACACTTTGGTCCAAAGTGACTTGCAACAGTGTGTAGGTAGGGAACAACTAAAAGGTAAGGTAGGGAACAAAGGTAGGGAAGAGAACAACTTGTCTCCAGAAGTCAAAAGTGCATTATTCCTTACAAGTCTCCAAGAACTGAGCCAGTGCTTGGGTAAAATAAGAATAAGTTCAGGTAAAAGTACAATAAGTTCAGGTAAAAGTACAATAAGTTCAGGTAAAAGTACAATAAGTTGGCGAACAATAGAACAATATCTAACTAACAAGCGAATGAGTAAAAAGTGATAAGAGGACGCACTAGGTGGAAGGATCCGGGTTGTTTTTCCTGAAGAGGTGAGTTTTCTGCCTGTAGCGGAAGATTGGCTGTGACTCTGCAGTCCTGACATCCGCTCAATGTTAAATATAAATGGTGACAAGGTGAAATCTCCCTATTCTCCTCCCTAGTTATCCCACACGGATCACAAGCCGTCACCTAAAACAAACACTGACCTCATTCACCAGTGTTCTCTCCGGTCTTCCAACTCCATCCTTACTCCTTTATCGTGGAAATAATTTCACCAGGAAAGGAGAAAAGAAAATCGAAATAATTGCGATAATCCTTATCGCCGTCACACGGTCAAAGTGTTTTTTGGTCGGGCAAAGGAAGCCAGCGCATGTGGTTTTCCCCGCTTCCAGAGAGAGAGAGAGAGAGGAGAGAGAGAGAGGAGAGAGAAGAGAGAGAGAGAGAGAGAGAGAGAGAGAGAGAGAGAGAGAGAGAGAGAGAGAGAGAGAGAGAGAGAGAGAGAGAGAGAGAGAGAGAGAGAGAGAGAGAGAGAGAGAGAGAGAGAGAGAGAGAGAGAGAGAGAGAGAGAGAGAGAGAGAGAGAGAGAGAGAGAGAGAGAGAGTGAGAGTCTTAGTGATGCGCGTTCCTTTTAGGAGCTCTGTTCACACAGAGTGAGCATCTCTCTCACTGCTTCACCGGGAGGGAATAGACTCCTAGTCTCAGAGGCCGCCATCAATGTCGGACACAAACACACATTGTGTGTTTTCCCTCCTGGCTCGGAACAGCCAGGGTCTGCGCTGTTGATGTACCTGGACTACCACTAGTCCCCTGAGTCTCTAAACTGGTGAAGATAACAACACCCTGTGTGTGTGTGTGTGTGTTACGATGTGTTTGTTTTCTGTTGCATGTTGCATGCATGTTTGTTTCTCCCTCTGTTTTCTCCCTCTGTTTTCTCTCCCAGGTACTGGTTCGTCCCGCCCCCTGTCAATCATCGTTGGTCTGTCAGTCCCCTTGTGATCAATCAGCCAATCGGCCAATCAGAGGGGCGTGGACGCTACTTCAGTCTCCCACTCCCTTTGTTTGGGAGAAGAGGGGAGGATATGTGTTTGTTTGGCATGCTGTTAGCGCTCTGTGTTGGGCCCACTTCTCGTTGGTCGTCATTCACCATTTTTCCCAGTAATAAAGCCCCATGGGGAGGGCGAGGTACAACGAGGTAAGACGCCCGTGGGTTTACACCACGCATCACGTAGGTCTAACTCTGTCAAGATACACTAGGTTAGCTTTTCCAGGCGGGTGTCGCATCCTGTATTTCTGGGATTAGATTAGGTGGGACAGCTAGTAAGACATTGTATTGTGTTCTTAGTTTAGGGTACTAGAAGTGATAGGGCGCCAGGAATAGCTGGGGGTTTTGCTGTTTTCATTCCTTTGGCACCCGGTCTGTTTTGGCGTCCTCCCCTAGTGTCCCTTACGTGTGTGTCCTCGTGAGAGGCTATCATTGTGGTTTAGTGCTGTCCTTAGTTACTCCACAAATAAACCTGTTATTTTTTTTCACCATATCCACGTGGTCCTTGTTCCGTGTTTCCGCCGACCTGCACGCCAGCGACGTTAGCGTAGCACCGCATTGCATGCTGCCACGGCCTGTTACGTTCACCCCTTCTTACCCCTAGACGAGCCATCTAAGGGGGTGTGTGTGTGTGTGTGTGTGTGTGTGTGTGTGTGTGTGGTGTGTGTGTGTGTGTGTGTGTGTGTGTGTGTGTGTGTGTGTGTGTGTGTGTGTGTGTGTGTGTGTGTGTGTGCGTGCGTGCCCGGGTACAAAATAAGGAGCAGCCCGTCATCAGTGTTATGAGAAACGCCTTTGTTCTACGGTGACACCTCTGTGAAAAGGGGTCTATTCTCAAAAATAGGAGGTGTTGAATGTTTGGTACAGTTTTAACATACATTAAAGTGTGTGTGTGTGTGTGTGTGTGTTTGTCAATTCACTCTAAATTCACCAGAATCGGCCAACATATAGAAAAGAGCACAGGTTATTCTATACCAGTCGCACCTATAACTGCATTCACTTTAGTATCAGACCGCGAGTGTTAGTAAATGAGTGTGTGTAGATAGATCAGGTCCTTCATCTTCATACACGACTTCTTTCTCCGTTGAATCTCCGCTGGCCAGTGTAGTAGAAGTTTGCTCCATATTCACCAGCTCCTTGACGATGGGCTCTCCCTATTTTCTCAACAAGTCAATCGATATGTAATAGTTAGCTATTGAAGATCATTCGAACATGAACAAACTAAATAAGCGGGCGTCAGTAGCTCAATCTGTTGGGACCCGGAAGGTCGCCGGTTCAAGTCCCCGAAACGGAAAGGAATACAGAGTGAGAACTGGTACTGAACTAAAGAGTGCCAGTTTGCCTCCTGGGCACTGCCGAAGTGCCCTTGAGCAAGGCACCAGACCCCTACACTGCTCCCTGGCTACTGTATATATAATTGCTGCCCACTGCTCCTAATACTTGGATGGTTTAAATACAAAGAAACACATTTCATTGTGAGTGTACGTGTGTATGTATGTGACTGATAAAGAGGATTTTTTTTAAACATTTAATTTGAAGAAGGGGGAAGGCTACGTAAACAGTAGCCTATAACGCCTAGAACTAGAAGGCAAGGCTATTAGTTCCGCAAATAAATAAATAGCGGTACCTCAACTGTAACCTTCGTCCCTCGGTGTCTGCATCTGGTCAGAATGCGTTGTGCTTAATGCTCTGCTAACATCGAAAGAAAGTACTACTAATTGAGTGTATTGTTGTGGTCCACGGTATCGCGGTTGCCTCGGTCGACTTAATAGTGAAGCGGCGATGATGCTGGTGTGGGCATGACATTTTACCGTAAGCCTTAAGATAGGAATTATTTATGTCTGTTTTAGAGGCATAAATATTTGCAGCTACCAGCTGTAATAGCTGTACTATGAGGCATTATATACTTGGGTCTTCCTTAGGGTCTTTCGTAAGTTTCTTAAGCTTCAGAACTTCTGAGGTTGTGGAAGTCTTTATATTCCTTCCACTCTGCTATTGCCGGTTCACGCTAAGGACGCCTTTTGTTTTCCGTTAGGACTGTGCGATGTTGATGACACTAACACTTACCGTTCACCATTTCCCACAACCCGCCGTAGCCCACGGGCTTCGGTGTGTCTGAAGCACTGGTGTCTAAACACGCCTTACAGCCGCTAAACACCGTTTTTATTTCCGCCCTCTCTCCCTTTGTTATTTACTGAGTCAATTAACTAGGAGAACCATAATTAGCCGGGGAACGGGTGTCATTCAGTTGCAAAGTTCCCTCCCTTATAAAACACAAGAAGAAATGTGCCTTACTTCGGTTTAATTGTCACCGATAATAAGTAAAGCCAGGACAAGATTTGACAAATATTCCGATTTTATTCAGCAAACAATGTGAGTCAAATTGGGCGAGACTCCAGGTGTCACAGCAGAAGTAACAGAAATAAATGACGCATGCAAGTACGTATGCAAAGTAATATGGAGGGCTGTAACAACCACACGACTCCCTCACTGCATATATTCTACGTATGTTGACTTGTTCCGGAGCCACCAGGGTGCACACCGCACAAGTCAAAACAAGTGCTCATTGTCTATTCATTTGATTTTAAGTGAATTTGTCAAGAGAACACATGGCAGTGATGTTCCTCAAGGCTGTTTTGTCCAACTCACATGGCATCTTATTGGCCTGTTCCCCGTGCCTCTTACAAGCGATCTGTCTATATACACACACACACACACACACACACACACACACACACACACACACACACACACACACCACACACACACACACACACACACACACACACACACACACACACACACACACATACATGCACACCGTCAAATGATGACAAAGAAGAAAAGTTCAAGGAAGCAATACAAAAAGGGGGATGAAAGAGATTGAGAAAGATGGTGGGAGAGAAGGGGAGAGAGAGAGAGAGAGAGAGAGAGAGAGAGAGAGAGAGAGAGAGAGAGAGAGAGAGAGAGAGAGAGAGAGAGGAGAGAGAGAGAGAGAGAGAGAGAGAGAGAGAGAGAGAGAGAGAGAGAGAGAGAGAGAGAGAGAGAGAGGCATGAGATACATCATAAGCCTAGTCTCTGGCACTTCGGCTGGACCTCCTGACGAGAACCGTGTGGTGCAGCTACAAAAGGCCCTGCCCCTCATCATGACAGGCCCCGCCCCTTTCCGCTACAGGCCCCGCTCCTCACCATTACACACACACACACACACACACACACACACACACACACACACACACACACACACACACACACACACACACACACACACACATACATGCACACCGTCAAATGATGACAAAGAAGAAAAGTTCAAGGAAGCAATACAAAAAGGGGGATGAAAGAGATTGAGAAAGATGGTGGGAGAGAAGGGGAGAGAGAGAGAGAGAGAGAGAGAGAGAGAGAGAGAGAGAGAGAGAGAGAGAGAGAGAGAGAGAGAGAGAGAGAGAGAGAGAGAGAGAGAGAGAGAGAGAGAGAGAGAGAGAGAGAGAGAGAGAGAGAGAGAGAGAGAGAGAGAGAGAGAGAGGCATGAGATACATCATAAGCCTAGTCTCTGGCACTTCGGCTGGACCTCCTGACGAGAACCGTGTGGTGCAGCTACAAAAGGCCCTGCCCCTCATCATGACAGGCCCCGCCCCTTTCCGCTACAGGCCCCGCTCCTCACCATTACAGGCCCTGCCGCCTCGTTTATATATGTGCAATATATGTGTGTGTGTGTCCCCTGCCTGTAAAAGTATCTTAAATACAAAAAAATCCTTATTTTCTCACAAGCCAATATACATAACAAATTATAATATAATATAAAAAGAACAGAATGAATTGTTTATGACGTGTGCATATCTTTTTCAGCCAGGGAACCCACAGCAAAGTGAGGCGACAAAGTGCAGACCACCGAGGGTGCCGATTTTTCGGGGGCTTCTGTTGTAGCCAGCGGAGGTCCGGGGGCCGAGACCTCCTCTTCATTGTTTCCAGTCCGATTAGCAACTCGAGACAAGTAGAATTACGACAAAAGCATTTTCTACTTGTATACGCGTTTCAATTGATTCATTTTTTTATCTTGTATCTTTTATAAACTATACATGTATACTTGATTTAATTGATGGTTTTCTTTAGTCTTGCGTCTTTTATTATAATTGTATATCTTTTATACTCCACATTCTTCTAAACGAGGGCCACCTCTCAACAATGTATTAAAGTTCAGATCAGTTCAAATGAATGGAGTTTGAGTTGAGAGAGAGAGAGAGAGAGAGAGGGCGCTCTATGTCCAGATTGTTCCACAAGTGGAGAGTTTACGCTCAGTTTTCATTTGAAAACCAACGCGGCTCTGTTCCAAGGTTCCTGCTCCACAAACCCGCCTGTGTGAGGTTGCTTGCTTTGCCCACAGGGTACGGCCAAAATGGGGCCAAAGCGTTCTGCTCCTTATTTTGCTCTCCACACGGACCGTTTACCCGGGTTGCAACCAAAGCTTGCTCAAACATGATGGTCAATACTACTCGTACTACAAACGGAAGCCAGGTCCGTTTTCCGATCCCAAAAGCTTCCCGTCCTTTGCCTACTGAAGATTCCGCCCGCATACGCAGATGTCTCTGTTCTCTCTGTAGGGGGTGGTGGGTGGTGGGTGGTGTTGGTCGGGTGGTGGTATATCGCTTTTCTCTCTTTCTCCCCCTCACCCTTTCCTCCCCCGGCAACAGAGACTCCCATCTGCACCGAATTGCGACGGCGGCCCCGTAGTCGGGAGTGGAGATAGCTGCAATTTGCAGCAATCCGCCCGTAATTTGGGTATGTATGAGGAGGCAGAACAATTCTCACACACACCTGCCAGCCTGGCACTCAGCGCTTCATTTTTACACTCTTCCACAAGATCGGAGGCTCTTTTTATATGTATTTTTATCTCCATGGTAATGGGTGATGATGCTGACGCTATTTGGGAGGCTGTGTTTTTTTCCCCTCCTGATTCTAGTGGCAGCATGGTTGTTGTAGTCCAAGACGGTTTATTGTTGCTTAAACCTGGAAAAACATTTTAACGTGATATTTATAACTTTAATATTTTCAGTGATGAACTGATGCTGAATGGGTTCGAACATGGAGAGTATCTGGGGTGAGTGGTTTGTACATGTGTCAGAAAGGGAAGTCTCTCTTACGTATGTAGTCTCAAGTCTCAATTGATTTTAATGAAGAGGTTTTAATTAAACTTTATAACACACAATTAAATTTAAAACTAAATTAATGTTCCGGGGCATCTTAATGACTTTTTGCAGTGATTACAGTGTTGTAGTGCAGTGATGAACATTTGGCAAAATGCATATCCGAGTTATATTCAGAAGTGAACACATACTGCTCTGTGACCCCAAAACTACCTTTATTTGCACTACTTGCACTTATTGTATTCTGTATTCTATTGGTATTTATTACAATAGATATTAGTATAATTTTTGTTTTAATACAGTATATTTTCCACTTCTTGTTTATTGTAATTTATTGTAATTTTATAATTCTAATTGTGTTTTAGATAAGTCCCTTCGTTTTTAAAGTTTTTATAACTGAATAAGTGTTTGTTTGCTATTTGTATAAGCTGCTGGAAGACTAAATTTCCCTCGGGATTAATAAAGTATCTATCTATCTATCTATCTACCCTCTGTTCACTTCCTAATACTCGCTATCAAGACGAATCATGGTCAAGCGTGACTATCTAAAGCTAATATAATTTATTTCCAGAATCCCATCAAGGGTTTTTTGTGATATCCTGTCGTGTCGGATGTTCCGTCTCTCAAAAGAACAAACTAATCCGAAGAAACTCTTATACTGAGCAAAAGGAAAGCTCTGAAACCAAACCTCTGCTACTGTGTGTGTGTGTGTGTGTGTGTTCCCTTGTTGTAACTTAATTACAACACACTGCATTGCAGCCTCATACATTGTGTGACTGCATTGTTACCCTGGAGGACCCTCTAGCGTAGCGGCTATTATATGTGTGTTGTACTCCAAAGAAGGTCCAAAGGCACCGGGTAAGATCCCCTGATACGTCCACCGACCAGGCTAAGGCCAACCTATGAAGCAACCCTATCCTTCCTTAATGACCGGTGCCTGTATTTCACTGCGAGTTGAGGATCTGTGGTTAATAAGCCAACTCTTGACTCAGTGGTCTGCGCTTTGTGGCCTCAATGTCGTAAACAATTCATTTGGTTATTTTAATATTATATTACAATTTGTTTATGTATATTGACTTATTAACAACTTAATAGCAGTGAAATGATAACACATACAAAAGCTCTGCGCTTTTGGTAGCGTAAGCTCTGACAATGCCAAAACACTACACACACACACACACACACACACACACACACACACACACACACACGTACAGGTCAGCATATAGAAAAGCTATATTATCCATTGTCTGGATGTGATTCGGGGTCGATGGATGGGTACTGTAAAGTGCATCATGTCCTGAACTGAGTTAAGGACATGGACTGTTTTCAGCACAATGCTCGACACCCAGGTCATAACTTAACAAGTCCCTCAAAATAATGTCTGGTGGCCAGCCACAGTGCTAACGACACTGACCAATAAACGCTCCTGGCTGGATTTCACCATCCACAACGCATTATAGCTGTGTTCTGCTGTAACGCCGTACTATGGCCCATGCCAGCGTGGATGCTTATTAAACTGAACTGGTGAACGGGAATCCAAATTAGGCAGGTACATGGCTGACTCCGGCCTTGTAAATCACACCATCTGTTTTCTCTCTCTCTCACTCACTCTCTTTCACTTTATTTCTCTCTTTTATAGTCTTTCTCTTTGGCTCTTTCTCTCACTCTCTCTCTCACACTCTTTCTCTCTATCTCTATCTCTTTTTCATGCTCTCGCTCTCTCTCTCTCTCTCTCTCTCTCTCTCTCTCTCTCTCTCTCTCTCTCTCTCTCTCTCTCTCTCTCATTCTCTCTCTCTCTCTCTCTCTCTCACTCATGCTCTCTCTCTCTCTCTCTCTCTCTCTCTCTCTCTCTCTCTCTCTCTCTCTCTCTCTCTCTCTCTCTCTCTCTCTCTCTCTCTCTCTCTCTCTCTCTCTCTCTCTCTCTCTCTCTCTCTCTCTCTCTCTCTCATCTCATGCTCTCTCTCTCTCTCTCGCTCGCTCTCTCTCTCTCTCTCTCTCTCTCTCTCTCTCTCTCTCTCTCTCTCTCTCTCTCTCTCTCTCTCTCTCTCTCTCTCTCTCTCTTCCTTAGTTACTATTTTAGAGAGAGAGAGAGAGAGAGATTTTCTCTCTCCTCTCTCGGCTCTCTATCTGCTCTCCCATTCTCTCTCTCTTCCCTCCCCCTCTCCCCTCTCTGGGTATGCTTTAAAAACCCAGCCGCTTGTCTGCTCCTTGTATTGTGACCCTCTGACACGTCCTCACCTAACATATACATACACTTCGGATGGTTGGGGAAGAAGAAAAACTCACTTTTTCCCACTACCTACTTCATATGCGTTGAGGCATGTGTGTGTGTGTGTGTGTGTGTGTGTGTGTATGTGTGTGTGTCTACCATATACTTTACCCCTGCAGTTAATAAAGTGAGTTCTTAAATATGCCAACCACATGGTGTGTGTGTGTGTGTACACAGGTTTTTGCGTGTGTGTGTATACAGCTTTTTGCAATTGTGTGTGAAAATGTTTGCAAGTGAGAGTTTGTGTACACGTTTTTCAAAGTGGTGTGTGTGTGTGTGTACGTGTGTACGTGTGTACGTGTGTACGTGTGTGCGTGCCTGCATGACGTGTGTGTGTGCGCGGCCGGTAAATCTTTATGCTCAGTCTGTTGCTGGTCTGTCTCATTTAGTTTTACCTGAGAGCACACAAAGTCTGCCAGCTGTTTTAACATTTATATACCTCTCTCTCTCTCTCTCTCTCTCTCTCTCTCTCTCTCTCTCCCTCTCTCCCACGCTCCCTGCTCTCGCTCTCGCTCTCGCTCTCTCTCTCTCGCTCTCGCTCTCTCTCTCTCGCTCTCGCTCTCGCTCTCTCTCTCTCATCGTGCTGGTCGTAAGACCTGGTTTTCTTCAATGGCGTTGTAACACCTCATGTATTTTACGAAAAGTTTATTCTGGTGGTCTGTCCAGCTGAATGAGAGCTGTGGTATTTATTACGTCTGAGACCACATTTACGAGCTTGGATACAAATTGTGGTTGTTTATGTTTTATTTAGTTACCTCCACACACAAAAAAGTATCAAAACATTTATCTGGGAGTGAGTTGCCAGTGCAGCTTGCTGGCCGGGTGAGGTGAGGGTCAAAGCAGCGCTAGGTGGCCGAACATCTCTCTCCATCACTGCTTTCTGGGGGGGAGGAAGGAGCGAGAGCAACCACACTCATACTCCCACTGGCTGCATGGGTTATGTATGCTCAGTGTTATCAAGCCAAGCAGTTTCAGCTGCTGCAGGCTGCCAATTAGAACGATGAATCTCAAGCAGAGCGTCTTTGAGCTTATGAATGGACGGGAGCTATCCAGGGTGCTGAACGTGTGACTTGCTGTCCACTGCTTGGGAGCTATCCAACGTGCTGAACCTTGGTTCGAAAGAGCTATCCAAGGTTCTGAACGTGTGCCCTGATATCCACTGATTGGGAGCTATCCAAGGTGCTGAACGCGTGACATGCCGTCCACTGCTTGGGAGCTATCCGAGGTGCTGAACGTGGTGCTGAAAGCGTCAATCAGACTTGGTTAAATCGAATCGAGTCTTATGTAATGTATTTGTGTAGCACTTTATTGGTGTAAAAGAGCAACACTTACGAAAACAAGACACGTTGGTTAGTTAAGATCTGAAGCACAGATGTTTGAGAGGGGGGATTTAAGCAGATCTCACAACCTCTTGCATGACGGAGGAGGCGCTCTAACAGGAGAAGCTTTAACCCATTGTCTCCAGCTGGTGTCTGGGAGTGAGGTTTACTTTAATGCACAGCAGCACCTGCTGGCATCCATTACACTGAGAAGCTGACTCGCTCACTTTAATGTAACAGTATTTGGTTTTAGACGTATTGACATATTGTGATGCAAAGGAGTTAAGTTGTTTCCCTCTCAGACTAAAGGAAGACATGTTGGTACATACCAACCAAACATGAAAAATAAATAAATAAATGTGTATATATAAATATATATATTTCGATATTTGAATGCCCTAATGTTGCACAAATTGAAATACCCTGCAATTCCTTTACATTCACTGCTTTATTCCAAACTATGACCTCAGCACTTCCTACTTCACACAGAACATAATTAATGTGAGAGGATTGCTTGGAAACAAATGATCTCCTTAGTACCTTAAGTGTGCAGCTAAACAACAACAGTGATGTTTTCAATGAAGTGGCAGTGGATACAGTCAACAGGGATTCCGCCCATTCACTGTGGCTGGCAGTGCACAGTGTGTCTCGGAATATACTCCTGATGCTGTAATTAAAACTCACTGGATGTCTGCGTCGATAGCCGTACGACTCACATTTAGGGAAGGCCAATCGATAAAACCATTATGCGCCGTAATGGTTTTATCGATGTGGGGAAAGTCTTGTGTTTTTGCAACAGCTCGAAGTCGGTCGCTTGGGGACATTTTGGGGACATTTTTTTTATGTGAGAAAAGCTAAAACTAAACGGACAAAAACCTCTGTCCCGAAATTAAAAAGATACTCCCAGGTTATCTGTTATTGCCCTATAAACCGAGCAACCAGAGAGAAAGAAAAAATATGAGTCATAGATTTCCCTGACCCAATTTAATGATGTATTTGCCCATATTTATCACGTTTGTCGATGTCATATCTCAGTAGATCATTTCCACGGAGTGAGGCAGGGTGGGGTCCCTCATGGATTGTGGCTCCAAAATTTTAAACTGGCCTGTTTTATTTATTATTATATATTTTCAGCCATCTCTGTAAAGAGGCCTTAGGATTCCGCCATTGTTTCTCTTCGGCTATTTGTCATGATCGGAAAAAGGTTGAATTCAGTTACTTTCCTTTTTCATAATTGTTTTGCCTTTGGTTCCTCGGAGACGTTATGAAACAGACAGTGAATTGGAAGGGCTTGAACGTTAAGCAAGGAGTTAGGCATTTAGCATTATTCTGGTTTTTGTATTTATTTTTTATTGTGGATGGATGGATGGATGGAATTTATTCTGGCTTTTTTTTTTATGAAAATCTGTTGCTAATTCGACCTTGGAGGAGTTGTTTCATCTCCTTCAGACTTTTTGAACTGCAAAAACTAATGGCCTCCATTTGTTTTCTTGACAAATAATTGAAAGTCGTTTCATTTTCCTTGTCATGCACTGCCCCCCCCCCCCCCCCCCCCCCCAGAGATATATAACCCTGGCTTCTAATCGCAGAGTCGCTCTCAACAGCGGCTTCAAATCATCCATGAATATATTGTTATTATTTAATTGTATTTATTTATTTATACATTTTTTGGAATAGACCTCACCTTGTCTCACCTGTTTCTTTGTCACTCTCTCACTCTCTCACTCACTCTCTTTGTGTCTCTCTTCTTTCTTTCTTTCTTTCTTTCTTTCTCTCTCTCTCGTGTGAATCGATCAACTCTGTGTTGCATAGATCTCACCTCGCATGGTGCCAGACGGCTCGCTCTTCCCCCTCACCCCCCTCTCTGCCTGCCTCTCCGCAACGAGGATGAACTATGCAGACCTCCACTTTTTCTCTTTTTCCAAGTTCTATCGGCTATTCCGTCGTTAACCTAACCTAACCTCCCTCCCCCCGCCACCCCCCCACCCCACCCCCTAAGGAGGATGGGTGTTATTCAATTCTCAACTTTGCCACTTAACGGTAAGTGGAGGTGAGCCACACGCATCTCCCCCGACGGCGCAATCAGTATGTTAATATACTCCGGCAACACAGCCCAATATCCTTGCTGGAGTGCGTAAGACATTTAAATAACTTCACAATTGCGCTTTAATTAACAGAGGACCACACACCTCAGCGTTTCCATTTGAACCAAAGGAGGAAGTGCCCTGCCTTGTTACGCCAATTGTCTTCCCCTTTAATTATTCTGAGTCAGAGCTTGCTTGGAAGATGTTCAAGGGGTCCCCCCTAAGGGATTTAATTAGAAACCAAATTAAAGTTATGTTAATGCAGTTTTAAGCTTCATTTATTTACATTTTTCTTTTTCTTCTCCTTCTTTTGAAGTTTCTCATGAGCATGTTCCCCTCAGTGTCTGTTTGGATTGTCGCTATTTTAGCTGCGACACAAAGCAATTTTTATTGCCACTGCGCCGCATCAATGCGGAGAAATAAGGAATAAATCAAATGTGTTATGTGCATATAAAAAACATGGACACTGGGCCCGTTCTCTCGTAGTCACTTATGCGGACGGGAATGAAGTCACATCGCGATGATTGAGTCAGACGATTGAGTTTGAAAAACCCACCATCAGGGCGACAAGACCAGGAATTGGCTTAGGCTACGGAATTCAAATGAGATAAATGTTGATTGGGGTTCGGTCTTTGAAAAAGTACATTCACAATTTGATTCATTGTTGCTCGATTGATGAAAACAGCGAAGAAGTATAGCAGCATATTATTTCTAAAATAATCCTTTTTTTTTGGTGTTTTGATTTATTGCCGGCTCCCACTGTCGACCGTCAGACGAAGGAGATAAGTTGATTATAAGTCCAAGGGATGTACAGCAATATGAAATATTACAGAACAAGTTCCGAGTTTGAAGGATTATTATGTTTGTCTTTTAATTGGACAATGTCTTGCAGCACAAAGTGTTTCAAAAGGTTAAGACAAAAAAACTGAGGAAAAGTAACCTTGAGCTGACATGACTAACGACTTCAGCTTTGGTTGTTCTTCTTAACAAAGGACACTATGTCATGAACCGACTTCGAACAAAAATATTGTTCAGTATCAGTGTGTATCCTTCAAAATATTTTCTCACGCAAAAAACTAAGCTTTATTTGGCCAGAAGGTGCCTAACAATGCAACAACCTTTGCCAGCACCCATTTCTGTTGAGGATAGTTTGGCAGTTAGAAACTTTTGATTAAAAGCGAAATAAAGTTCAGCCCTTATGTATGGACTAAATGTTCCCCCCTTATAAATGAATCAGGGAACATTCCTGTATTCAGGAAAAGCATTGAATATAGCATGATTTAATAAAAAGCCAATTAAGGGCATCAGAGACGAGGCACTGAGTCTAAAATGGCTTTTTTTTCTGACGTTCGGAACGCCACGTACTAATAAAAAGAAGATTGTCTTGGAAGTATAAATCCAGTGCTGTGATAAGAAGAACAGGCACATAATTGGCCTTTCAATTTGGAATCTCTGTCATCATGGGCAGGAATTTACCAATCTGCGGCTGGAGGAAGGAGTTGAAGGTTGACTCACCATTCTACAGGAGTAAGACAAGCTAACAATGTAAAGCAGATGCAGGTAAGTGTGGGAGAGAGTTGTGAAGCAAGAGCAGCTGTGCATTTAAGTGTTGCATTTAACGCACACGTGACAGATAAGATGGATTCCCCTAGAACCAATCAGGGGAAGAGATGCCCTGATTGGTCAGAAATGAGCCGTGAGGGGTCTCTAAATTCTAAAATCATACGGATCATCATACAGATGCAGGCACAAGTCAACTAGAAAGCGATATTCTCATGGAGCATTTCACTCCCCAACTGCTGACAGATGTCAGCTGTTAGCTGACAGGCTATCCAACACATTTCTATCAAATATTATCTCTTATATTTGACCCCCAGCACCTTTAATGAACAAGATAACGGGCATGGTAACACATTCATTCGTGGATTTGCAGTGACCTCTGATACGACGACGATAACTCCTCCCCACCACACCACCAGGAACCGGCCGTTTGCCGTCGTGACTCTTCTGCTTGTGGACGGACCATGTGCTTTAATTCTGGGTGGTTTCGTGGGTTCATTTGGCAGGAGGTCGCTGATATGTGTCAATGATTTTGTATGTTTCCCACCTCTTTGTCTCTTGCCAGCTGAGCACAGCTGAGCACAAATGCACCTTTCCCAGATTCTAGACATAGGGTGTAAGTGTGTGTTCATTTGTGTGCTTTTCAGTGTATGTGCAGGTGTGCGCACATTCCTGTGTGATTGTTGTGAAGTCATATGTGTGTGTTTCTAAACACTATTAATGTCCCAGTGAGTTCAGTAGACTCACCTGGCCAATATGTGTTTCATCTTTTTCTTACAAGTACGGCAAGCATGGAAGTGTGTTTCATAAATATTCATATTTGAATACATATTAACATATTAATCGAAATTACGGCGGCGCAGACATGAAAATAGCATCCACAAGTGTCAAATGACCGGGGTGGTTGGTGGGGGAACGTGCCATGTAGCGGGGGTGTGCCAGCAAACTACAAACTACCAAGTCCTGTTCCTTTGGTTTTTGAGTTTCCTCGCTAAGCACATTTAGTTGTTTCAAGCACACGTGTGTCAAGGAATGAAAACAGGGTTTCTCAATAATATATAAATTTCATAAACTCTTATTTTACACGCCGATGCACAAAACGTTTTTTGTCAAGACCAAGTCCCTTCGACGTTCAATCTGTAATGCACTCAGAATTGTCACGTTGACAATCAATCATATTATCAATCATATCATATTGAGAAAAGGTTAAGGTTACATTTCAAAACCGTCCCTCGTGAAAATGTCATCCTAAATCCAAGCCCTTTTTTCCGAGCTGGTTGTTGCCAGCTAAATTGTTCTCGTTTTTTTGGGCTGAAGCACAAGTTAACATTAGTTTATTTTACGTTCTCCCCGACACGTGCGTAACCTGGCTGTACAATAAGGTTCGACCCATTCAAGCCGCTGTCGAAATGTAATGTAATCTAATGAAGGAGTGAAAAATTGTTGACAAATGAAAAATAAGTTTATACAGTATATGAAGAGAACAAAAACCCCAAAAAAGGCATGGAAAAATAGCGGAATAGTAAATATTATTTGAGTTGTTCGACCGACTGTCAGTATTTTTTTCTTCATTTGTCAGTGTCATCGAGGGTGAGGGGGGGGGGGGGGGAGGGGGGGATTCCTTTTCAGATGTACTGAAAGCTTAAAAAAAAAGAAAAAAAAAAAAGAAACTAATAACTCTGTAAGGTTTTATTGTACAGCGTGTTTGACTTTTAGAGAGCATGTTCAGACATTTTTCATACCTGCACCGGACCTGACCGCGGGTTTCACCAACGCAAGCAAGCAAGCACAGACTTTACAGAGCCACAGCCAGTGAGTGAGAGAGAAAGAGACACGGAGAGCAATGTTTGTTCTCTTTTCCTTCCCCGGAGGACAATATGTGGACCATAAGAGAGTACGACACAAACAACACTGAACAAAATGGACAAACAGGAATGCAGGCGGGGAGAGTCCTCTGCGAGTGAGGACTCTGAGCAGCATGAAGGAGCCGAGAGAGAGAGGGGGGGAGAGAGAGAGAGGGGGGAGAGAGCGAGCGAGCGAGCGAGAGAGAGAGAGAGAGAGAGAGAGAGAGAGAGAGAGAGAGAGAGAGGAGAGAGAGAGAGAGAGAGAGAGAGAGAGAGAGAGAGAGAGAGAGAGAGAGAGAGAGAGAGAGAGAGAGAGAGAGAGAGAGAGAGAAATTCGCCCGCTCGCTCGCTCATCTGAATTCTGGACATATGGAGGATTTTTATTTCTCCCTTGGCTGTGTGTGCACATCTGGAGACATTTTTGTGTGTATGACTAAGGAGAGGTGTGTGTGTGTGTATGTGTGTGTGTGTTGCTGACAAAGCACACAGAGAATATCAGAAATCTTCTCTGAGCCCAGGGCAGCATGGCAGCACACACACACACACACACACACACACACACACACACACACACGACAACAACAACAACAACAACAACAGCCCCAGTGGAGATACGGAGACAGAGGACTGAGGAGGATGATCCCTCCACAGACTGGGCAGATCCTTGTGAGGTTCCGCCGTGGACTTCCTGTACGTCAGAGCCCGGCATCGTCCTCTTATGTCATGTCATGAATAATTAACACAAGGAAAGATAGAGAGAAAAAATATTTGAAATACAAGCTGGGGGAGGAGGAAGAGGTGAACAATGTGAATGGACCAGGAAGAGAAGCAGCAGCAGGAGGAGGAGGAGGAGGAGGAGGAGGAGGAGGAGGAGGAGGAGGAGGAGGAGGAGGAGGAGAAGGAGGAGTTGGGAATGTCACGCGTTTGCGTGTCGGATGGCATAATTTGTGAAAATTTAACAAATCACGGCGTGTAATTCCAAGGCCATTGCATCCCATCAGTTATTGGCGAGTGAAATGCTATTTTTTATGTGTATAATATTTTTTATAGTGTATATAGTATATTTTATAATATTGTGTTTAAGCATATAAAAGAATAGTGTTGAAAAGTGACTACTAGGTGTATACACTGAGACCCATGACTCGTTCAGGACAGCCAGTAGCCGAGGCTCCAGCCTCAAGCCACCTGTGTCTGAATGGCTTCAGCTGAGCTCCTACTCTGACGACCAGCACACCGTTAGTCGTGGATTGCAGAGTTGGAACATGGTTTGCAGGCAGAGCAGGTGGTATAGTGCTGCCATGCTGGCGTTCTCTTGAGTGAGTGAGAGAGAGAGAGAGAGAGTTTAGGGGCAGCAGTAGCTCAGTCTTTTGACTGAAACTTAACTTAGCCTGGGAACCGGATGGGCGCCATTTCAAGTCCCCAAAACAGCTGGCCACTGCCGAGGTGCCCCTTGAGCCAGGCACCAGACCCCTACACCGCTCCCTCAGTTTACATGTATGTGACCAATAAAGTTGATTCAATCCTCCAGATTTAGATTTATTTCTCTCTGAGTTGTCAACATGATCATAAACGCTTTATTTCCAAGTGTAACAATACTCCCTTAAAAACTGGGATACCCTCATTATCGGCCCTCGTCCTGCCACATTCATCCTGAATTGTATGCATCCTGAAAGTAATACATGTAGTATAACATGAAGTAAAGAGGAGGAGGGGCCCCATGTGGAGTGATTCTGTATTGCCATAACAAAACAATCAATCAAATCAATACAAATATACTAACTAATATATACATATGTATGTTTTAAATAATTGGCCATGACTGACTTGTGGATACTTGTTACTGGATACAGTTTTAACATTGAAGTAAACTTTGCATGTCTTACTTGCGTAGGCAAACCTTTCAAACTATCAGGCAGGTGCACATAAAAGGCTCCAACGGAGATAATGTAGTTTTTCGCCACCTGGTGGCCACACAGCAGCACAGCACACACGTCCAATGATTTATACAAACCATTTCTCCAGTAAATTAGGCCTGACGATAATATGTCCAGTCAAATATGCAGTAAAATAACCCATCATCACTTGAGATAGCTTATTAGTGTTATAAAACACATTCAATCTCACTCACAGAGGATTCCAACTGCCCAATAAACACTACGCAAAGACTCTCATAATGTATTATAATATTTTGTAAATGCATACTAGTCTTTCTCTCTCTCTCTCTCTCTCTCTCTGTCTCTCTCTCTCTCTCTCTCTCTCTAATCTACCCAATCAAAGCACGGCAGTGTTACAGAAACAATGACTGAGCTGTACATCTTAGCCTCTCAGAGCCAATGTGGCACCAGAGGCAGCGTAATGGGCCCATCACGTCTTCATAATGAATTAATTAAACGCAGCAGTTGCAAAGGTCAGCCTATATCTCCAGACGCCATCTTGTACACTTCACGCTGTAGATGGGAGACACACGGATCTCCACCTGGGGTTCAATTTATGAAGTCAACTCACAACCAAACAAAGTTGGTGAAGTTGAATGTTGACATCATTACTTGATTGTTATTTGCAATATGATTGATTCATTTATGAAGTATATTTTTGGTATAATATTCCACATCTTCAACAGCATCTTTGCAGTTACAAATGATTACTAGAATTACACTATCTGTGATCACAAATATACATAACCAACACAACTTCAAGAGAAGTATAATGGGCCTGATCTGCATCTTTCCAGTTACATAAAAGATGAAAATATGACGATAATCGCTGTTATAAATAGCGATTATCACAAATGTATTGTAAGAATGTTTAATTAAAATGGACAGGCACAAATTACTTAAAAATGTGGATCATATACCCTTTTTGATAATCGGTTGTATTGCACGTTGACATGTAGCAACACCATACTTGTCATAATGTTCTGTGATTGCCTCAAAGGTTCAGGGATGCTGGTGGCTGTTTGGTTTGACTATGGAGAGAAGATCTCTGAGATGGACCCTTGGGCACATGAGCCATTAAAACTCTTTATTCCGTCCTTCTGATTCCTGTAGCTACTCTGCACAGTTGTGGCGTTTTGTGTTTGGATCATTGCACCTCTCACCACTCTGTAAGCCGCTTTAGATAAAAGTGTAGAGAGTGTAGTATAGTATAGTTTATTATCACATAGTGTTGTATTGTCGTAGGAATTCATACCGCGGGAGTGAATGGGGAGTAAGCATTCCATTGTACTTGGAAGGCAAAAATAAAGAATCTTGAATCTTGAACTTGTGAGGTTGATTAGAGCCATTCAAAAACATCGATCCACTTGTGACATCCCTAATAGGTGTTGGGGCCCACATGAACAATGGATGGATCAATTCTAGCCACGTTTGTAAAGGACATCAGGGAAGCGATCTATATTTAAAAAAAGGCTTCATTTAGTATATGGCCTTTTTGTTGTGGAACTGTGTGTGTGTGTGTGTGTGTGTGTGTGCGTGCGTGCGTGCGTGTAGATTTGTGTGTGTGTCCATGCGTGTGTGTGTGTATGTGTTTGTGTGTGTGTGTGCATGCAAGCGTGTGTGTGTGCATTCGCGTGTGTGCGTGTGTGTGTGTGCGTGTGTGTGTCCATGCGCGCGCGTGTGTGTGTGTTTGTGTGTGTGTGTGCATTCGCGTGTGTGCCTGTGTGTGTGTGCATATCCGTGTGTGTGTTATGGAGTGCGACGGAGCTCTTATCAGCCAGAGAAGAGAATGGTATCAAAACAAAAGAGTGACAGAGAGAGATAAAGTGTCATCAACAGATCTGCATGCTACCGCGGCAGACTGACAGAGAAACGTGTGTCTTATCGCCACATACCCATCTGCCCTGCTCATGGGAACAGTGGATTTCATCTCTTCGCCTGATAACTCTGTTCATGTGATTGTTACGCTGAACTGAGCCCCATTCACAGCATGCAGACTTCAAACTTCACAGAATAAAAGCTAATTGGATGGATTGGGCTAAGCAAAGAAAAATCACTTGTTTTCTCTCCATCATCAAGCAGCCATCTTCCACCATCCATAATGAACACAGCATGGGGGCGTGGCTCCCCTTGATTAGAGTGAGCGGCAGGTGAACTCATCCTAATGGGTATTAGCTTACAGTACTGTTGATATGGATATGTATTGCTGTGACATAGATGCTTATTTTATTATACAGACGTTTATTTTCTATTGTTGACACGTTTAAATTATTATCTACGGTGTGTTTCTATTTGTATTATTCCAAATTATTATAATTTTTATTCCAAACAATAATAATAATAATAATTTCAAATTATTATTTGCAGATATAATTTTGTATTATTTATTGTATTATCGTCACTGATTGATTAAACTGATCGGTCCATCATCCATCCATCCACCCTCCTGGGTACCTCTGAGGTGAGCTGTGAGCTGAGGCTGGCGGTGTGGTTCTCCTGCTGAGCCAGCTGCTGCAGGGCTGCGTCCAGGTGGCCCACCAGGTGCCTGGAGGCCATGCGGCTCAGCTTGGTCTGGACCACGCTGTCTTTGGACTCCTGGTCCGTGGTGAGCGTACACTATATTTCACTTTCCTGCAGCTGTTTAGCTTAAATAAAATATGTTTCTCAAGAATTACACACGCCTAGGTTCGTCAGCAGGGAGTTTGTCTCAATTTATAGTTATATTCTGGTCCAAAATCTCAGACGACAGTAACTGTTTGTCTGAAAATGACCAAGCTCTAAGGGCAGCTTTAACTCAAGCCTGAACCTGAACATGGAAGGTTAAACCTGGGGAATGTGTCAAGATTTTTACCTTTTTTTTCTTCCCGAAGCAATCACTTTAAAATATGATTTTGTTTTTTTCCTCCCAAGAACCAAAACAAATCTACTCTAAGCTTTAGCAGAGCGTTTTTGCCTCCATGTCATAAGTTTCAGGGGCTTTTTGTGATAATTTCATGAGCGATTGTATTTAACAGCACGACCACCTACATTTCGCAGGCAATTCAGTTTTTTAAGGGGCAAAATTTCCCACATGCCCCTCTTTGTTTCTGACCTATTGTGGAGTGTGTGTAGTTGGTGGTTGAAGCAGCCTCACCTGGCCCCCAGTCAGACTGATTAGAGTCTGGTTGAAGCAGCCTCATCTGGCCCCAGTCAGACTGATTAGAGTCTGGTTGAAGCAGCCTCACCTGGCCCCAGTCAGACTGATTAAAGTCTGGTTGAAGCAGCCTCACCTGGCCCCAGTCAGACTGATTAGAGTCTGGTTGAAGCAGCCTCACCTGGCCCCAGTCAGACTGATTAAAGTCTGGTTGAAGCAGCCTCATCTGGCCCCAGTCAGACCGATTAGAGTCTGGTTGAAGCAGCCTCATCTGGCCCCAGTCAAACTGATTAGAGTCTGGTTGAAGCAGCCTCACCTGGCCCCCAGTCAGACTGATTAGAGTCTGGTTGAAGCAGCCTCATCTGGCCCCAGTCAGACTGATTACATTACATTACATTACATTTCAGTCATTTAGCAGAAACTTTTATCCAAAGCGACTTACAATAGTGTGTTTCAACAAAGGTAGGTAAGAGAACAACTCGTCACTAGTACCATTTCATTCCTAACAAGTCTCCAAGAACTGAACAAGTGCTCAGGTAAAAGTACAATAAGTTCAGGTAAAAGTACAATAAGGTAAAAGTACAATATGTTGGCAAACAATATAGAACAATATCTACCTAACAATCTACTGAGACAATCTACTTAGTAAGACACGAGTACGCTAGTAAAAAGTGATAAAACGATGGCTGGTGAGGCTGCACACCTGTGGGTCTTTGGTAATCAAGGTTAAACCACAGGTTAAACTAGCCACCACCACACATACACTCAGGAGGGGCGCTTCCATCTGCTTGTCAAAAGATACAATAAACCGGATTACTCATCAGCCTCGGTCCTTGTTGTCGGGAGGAGCCCCAAAAAGGAAATTTTACTGCAGCATCGACCGCTCCACCCACCTTTGCGGAGACCATGGCCGTCTCCCTGGCCTCGTGGGCGGTGGCGTTGGAGAGGTCTGTGTTCTCCCGCGCCGGCTTTAGCGTCTTCTCCACGGCTTCACCTTCTTCCTGACGTCCGCCAGAACCTTCTCCTCCAGGGGCCGCTCCTTCTTCACTGCCAGCCGGGTCTGGGCCTCCAGTCTGGGCCTGTCCCTCGCTATGACTGACGAATCACACCACAGGGGAGTCAAATATCATTAAAAAATGTATGAAAAGAAGAACCTCCATAACCTCCAAAAAGGTCAATAATATGCCAACCAAATTGTAATGGAACATTAGCAAACTAAAAACACAGCTGGGTCCTAGCTCACCCCATTAAAAGGGTTAGAGTTAGATACATACATGGGTTAGGGTTAGGGTTAGATACATACATGGGTTAGGGTAAGGGTTAGATACAAAATACATACATATACATACACATTATTGTGGCTTTTGAAAGCAAACTATATTTAAAATGTGTGGATTTTGAAGAGATTTGTGTATAGAGGTGACATTGTAGGACTGAACACAGGTGTTGCTCATAACAGTAATTATGGGTGTGTTCCTTTTATGAACCAGGGCACACTGTTCCCGGTCAATGTGTGGTTACCTTCAATAGTTTAGTGTACTACCCGTGGTCGTCCCGCTACATAAAAAGAGCAGACCCGTCATCAGTGTTTGTCCTAGGACGACACCTCTGTGAAAAGGGTGCGTTTGACACGTTGCTGACTGTCTGAGAGTGTGCTGTGACATTGAAGTCACTATATGAAAATATCTAATAAATCTTCTTGACTTCTTGGTAAAGTCTGAACTCCAAGAAGAGGCATGCACATTGTTAAACGTAAATTTAAACGTACTAAATAAAAATTTGACCGCGTTGAAAGCAAATTTGTTTGTTGAAAAATATTGTTTTAATGCACAAAGTATCAATTATACTTTTAATGCACGCAGAAGTTAAGCAACAACCTCATGGACGCCCTGAGTACCCACCACCGTTCAAGTCAAGCAATGTGCTATTTGCTTCATTTTTTAATGTCCTTCCATAAGTTTATATTTTATTTGAATTATTCAGCTCTGGCTGTGAACAGTGTGAATAATGTATGAAATAGGGACGGGTGAAGGAGGAGAGAAATGGCAAAATAAGACTTACTTTCCATGTTTTTGTGGAGCGTAATGACTTGGGATTATTTTGCTGACAACACGGATGACAGCGTGATGACCTTTGCCCCTTGGACCCGAGCCTTTTTCTTATAAACGAGACACAAGAAGAATGATAAAAAAAAAAAAAAAGACTCGTTAAGGAAAGCCAAAAATACAATTAAGAAAATTATTCTCCATAAAAGCAATCACGAAAACATCATATTTTCTCTCTCTCTCTCTCTCTCTCTCTCTCTCTCTCTCTCTCTCTCTCTCTCTCTCTTCAAAACTCTCAAATCTCACCACCACCTCTTATCCGATCACAAACAATCATACACAACCGATTCATCATTCTTATGGAATTGGTTTCTCTTCACTAAAGTATCTCAGAAAACACAAGGCGAAGCTCATGCCCCCTTCGGTTTTCTGGTTCCTGGGACACAGACTCTGTGCTGTCTCTTTTGCACTTTTGACTGCTGGAGATTAGTAGTTCTCTTGCCTACCTACTGTTGGTTGAATAACCTTATTGTAAGTCGCTTTGGACAAGTGTCTGCTAAGTGACTCTAATGTCAAATGATGTAATGCATTCCTTCTTGATGACAGGGGTCCCAACATTTGCTTATGCTGTGAACAAACGTTTGACCCACCACAAAATGTGTTAGAATAAGCCTTTGCCATTCATTACCATGTACACCTAAATGCGAGAGAGAGAGAGAGAGAGAGAGAGAGAGAGAGAGAGGAGAGAGGAGAGAGAGAGAGAGAGAGAGAGAGAGAGAGAGAGAGAGAAGAGAGAAGAGAGAGAGAGAGAGAGAGAGAGAGAGAGAGAGAGACAGAGAGACAGAGCGAGAGAGAGAGAGAGAGAGAGACGAGAGAGAGAGAGAGAGAGAGAGAGAGAGAGAGAGAGAGAGAGAGAGAGAGAGAGAGAGAGAGAGAGAGAGAGAGAGAGAGAGAGAGAGAGAGAGAGAGAGAGAGAGAATAGTAGGAAAATAGCAGAAGAGAGCGAGATTTTGGAAACTAAACGACTCCCAAAAAAGAGGTCCCGGAAAGATAGAGAGGGAGAGATAGAGAGACAAAGAAAACTAGGAAGTCAGAGTTCAAGAAGTTTTTTTCTGCTAGAACGTGGGGCTTTTCAGAAAACAGGGCTTTCTATGCAGTAGTAAAAATTAATTCCAACGCTTGCCCTAGAGCCAGCCAAAAGGACAAATTCACAAACTGTAACTGTAACTGTAACTGTAAAAGTGCAGGGGAATTGATTGTTGTTAATTTAATGTTTCATGTAAAATCAACGTTAATTGTCATTGGATGCGGTTAAACTCAGCAACATGAAAACAGAGCAGTATACTACACTCACCCATTCACCAATATGTATACACACAAATGGGCAAATCAGGCACACACCACACACCACACACACAACACACAACACACACACCACACACACACACCCACACACACCACACACGCATGCACCCACCCACACATGCACGTACGCACACATAGGGACAGTGCGCACACACACACACACACACACAGACACACACACACACACACACACACACACACACACACACACACACACACAGATTGGCACACAAACACACACACAGATTGTTACCTGCAGACACACACACACACACACACACGTGCATAAGCACACACACATGCACACACAAACAGCGATGTGCAGCGCTGCTTGAAAATATTAATATAATTCTCTTCAAGCGAGATGACTAGCATGAGTTTGTGTGTATACATGTACGTGTGTGTGTGTGTCTCTGTATTAAGGGGGGGGGGTAATCACTGCTGAGTGCCTCTACTTGCTGGTGGCCACTGGGCGCTTTTTCCCTCCATCACACTGGCTGGCGTTCAGGATAATCCGCAGACCAATCTTAGGCTCCACCATTCACAGAGCCTCCCCGTGGAAAGCAATGACCTCAAACAGTGAAGGGAGGCTGTTAGTCCATTCAGACCGCACGGTGCTTTCAATGACACGTGTCTGGCTCTCATATGTATATTACATATTAATAGTACACTACACATTTTGAAATGGCTCGTGATGGCCAATCACACGTCGCACCTGGTGGTATAATAGGGGCCCTTTAAGATTTAATTCCCTGCCAGTAAGTGGGACCAATTTTCATTCTCATTTCTGTGTACTTCTTCTTCTATAACTGCAATATATAATGAAGAACCTCTTACCAAGTGTTAATAATATCCACTTAATTTTGTGTGAGCAAGCATCCGTTTAAAACTCAACCCACATTTACACATTTACACGTGCAGCTTAGCTGGAAAAGTCTGAAGTCAGCTCTCTGAACGTACGCTGTGACAAAAGGATCCTGGGAGAGAGAGAGAGAGAGAGAGAGAGAGAGAGAGAGAGGGAGAGAGAGAGAGAGAGAGAGGCAGGTCTAGGCTACAATAACCATTAAGTCAGTTTAATGTGCGTTTTATGTACAGCCACAAAGCACTGGCACCACTTATGTACCTACACAAATTCACAAGGGGCACACAAACAAACAAGACACACACACATAACACACAGTTAACACACATACACACACAGACACACACAGACACACTCACACACAGCACAGAGAGCTCACCATGTCCCTGACCAGGTCTGATGATTTTATCTGTTTTATCTATATGTCTTTTTTTTAATCAGTAACAAGCTGGTGGAAGGGAAAAACACATTCATAACTGTTAAGATGTTTTTATCAGTTTAAATCATTTTTTTAATCAGTTACAAGCTGGTGGAATTAAAAATCACATGTTTGACTGTTACAATGTTTTTAACATATATAATATTTAATATATATATATACATATACATATACATATAAATATTTTTTTGATCAGTTATAAGCTGATGGAAGGGAAAAAAACCCATGTATGACTGTTACCATGTTGTCCCTCGTCACAGGCCTTTATCGGTTAAGTGTTAACAATATCCACTTCCTTAGAGTGAGCAGTCATCGGTATTAATGTAACCCACATATAATTCATTGTTAAATCATCGTCATTCATGAAAAGGTGTACCTTCAGGTCTACCTTCTCATGAATGACTATCAAATGTATTCATTATTATTCTGTTGTCATTCGTCACATCCAAACACAATTACAAAGGGTATTTGTTTTAATACATTTTATTGTAGTCAATAACGACAAGGTCAACCTAAAGGTACACTGAGGACTTCGGGGTTCGAACCTGGAACCTCTGCAGCTGGGAGTCGATATGACTGTACAATATAG
>CM051006.1:17169795-17202295 GCA_027704905.1 Muraenolepis orangiensis
GGATGCGGTGTTTTCATTGTCTCCTTTCAGAGTTTACCGGAGGAGGAGTAGTAGAGACTCGTCTTTTAGTCTCTATTTCATCTATTTCTACTCTAATATAGTCTGCTCTATTCCAATATAGTCTACCGCACTCAATTATAACGTAGTCTACTCTACTGTATTCCACTATGCACTACTGCACTCTATTCTAATCTAGTCTACTCTACTGTATTTCTCTATACTCTACTGCACTCTATTCTAATCTAGTCTACTCTACTGTATTTCACTATACTCTACTGCACTCTATTCTAATCTAGTCTACTCTACTGTATTCCACTATGCACTACTGCACTCTATTCTAATCTAGTCTACTCTACTGTATTTCACTATACTCTACTGCACTCTATTCTAATCTAGTCTACTCTACTGTATTTCACTAAACTCTACTGCACTCTATTCTAATCTAGTCTATGTTAAATTCCAATATACTCTATTCTAATCTAGTCTACTCTACTGTATTGCACAATACTCTACTGCACTCTAGTCTGATCTAGTTGACACTATTTTATTCCATTACACTCTGTACTATATTATAATCTAGTCTACTCTATTCTATTCCATTATATGATACTGTACTTTATACTAATGTAGTCTACTTTATTATATTACACTAAACTCTGCTGCACTCTATTCTAATCTAGTCGACTGTATTCTAATCTCGTCGACTCTATTCTATTCTAATCTAGTCAAATATATTATAATGTAATCTAGTCTAGATCTACTCTACTGCACTCTATTTCCTCCATTCTATTCTATCTATCAGTGTTTCAATCCATTTCCCAAAGACCGTTCTATGATTTACTGCTTACTTGTGGGAGGTACACACACACACACACACACACACACATGCACACACGCACACCCACACACACACACGCACACACACACACACGCACACACACACACACTCTCAGAGCTATGCAGATACGTTATTCTGTTTAATGGCGCGGCCAGGAGGATGATTATATAACACACATTCATATGCACGTGAGACTCGGGACAACAGAGGCGCTCGATGCACACAGCGGCAGAGCGGCTGTTCATCTCTTCCTTCACCAAATCTCGCTCTCTGCTAATGAACCAATGAGCCTCCACACACACCATTGAGGTGATGTTATGCCACGATAGAGGGCGTATTGTGGGGATAAGTACCTGTCTTTAATAGAACATGAGCTGGGGGCTAAATGGAGACAGATGGACGGAGACAGACAGACAGCCAGACGGACGGAAGGACAGGCAGACAGGCAGACAGGCAACGGATGTACGGATGGACGGACAGACAGACCGACAGACAGAGAACAGACAAATGGACAGACAGACAGACAGACGGACAGACAGACAGACAGACCAAGTGGAACCATTATCCGCATGATGGCCTTAGGAATGACATGGAGATTGGCAGGAAACCCAGAGAGAGAGAGAGAGAGAGAGAGAGAGAGAGAGAGAGAGAGAGAGAGAGAGAGAGAGAGAGAGAGAGAGAGAGAGAGAGAGAGAGAGAGGAGAGAGAGAGAGAGAGAGAGAGAGAGAGAGAGAGAGAGAGAGAGAGAGAGAGAGAGAGAGAGAGAGATATTCAGAGATTCAGAGAGCGAGAGAGAGAGACAGAGAGACAGAGATGAGAGAGAGAGAGATAGAATGACGGAGAGAGAGAGAGAGGAGAGATTAATCACAAGGTGATTGATGATCAGCCATGCAGGGTCAGAGTCAGCAAGGTAGCGCCGTGACAAGGCCCCTGGGGGCCCTGGTGAGTGTATCAGGGCGTTTTATCAGCGCTGAAATGTCAGATTATGGGATGGCTAAAGCGGCCTATTGTGAATCATCCTTTAGACTCGGACGTCTCTCTAAAGCTTTTAATCTGATTATTTATTTTTATCCCTAATATATCCCCCGATGATTGATTTTCTACAACACATTCATCTTGGCCACATATCGATTTAGCCTTTTAATGCGCAGAGACATTTTTTAAATGGACTCGGCCCCCTCCAATGATCTCCTGCTAAGGACATTTATAAAGGCTAATCATAGAGCTCTCTCTCTCTCTCTCTCTCTCTCTCTCTCTCTCTCTCTCTGTCTCTCTCTCTCGACTAAGCTCTGAGCCTGTTGTGTTGTATTTATTCAGCTGTAGGCCTGACAGCGGATGATGCAATGTGGTGTGGAGAGAGAGAGAGAGAAAGAGAGAGAAAGAGAGAGAGAGAGAGAGAGAGAGAGAGAGAGAGAGAGAGAGAGAGAGAGAGAGAGAGAGAGAGAGAGAGAGAGAGAGAGAGAGAGAGAGAGAGAGAGAATTGGAGTTTGACATGAAATCATCTAAAGCACACATTTTAGAGGTTGTTCAATTAAACGTAGACCTAGTGCCGTCTGGATTTAACGAGTTTCAAAAAGAGGGAACTCATTCATTCATTTGTTTAAGCCGGAGCTATAAATGATGCTTACATGCAATGTTCTTAAATAAAACACACAAAAAAAACACATTTTATTTGATAGTAAATCAATATCTCTCACACACACGCCATTTTGAAGAAGAGCACTAACTTCAATCAATACTATCCAATATCTATAAACTAACTTCTCAGCTATTGTGTAATGCTTCTGTTGATATATATATTTACATTCCTGGTAACCATGATTGACCCCGGGAAGAGCACTAAAACACACCGCTTTTCCCCCAGGAAGCTGTGACATGCGTCTCCTTAGCTTCTAGGAAGTTCTGGTCAAGCGTCATTAGCTCTGGTAAGCTAACCACTTATAGCGGACGGACGGCATATCCAGACAAAAATGTGTTCCTGGCTTTGCTTTGTAAATATATTTATATATATATATATCAGTGGTGAAGCGTCAGGGCCTTCAAGGTATTCAGAGAAGACCCTGGAACTCTCAGATTAAACCAAAAACTCGAAATTAATTGTATTAATAAAATGTAATACAATTTAATAACATTTAATAAAATTTAAATAAAATGAATAAATGAGAATCGTATCTGTGTTATATTACAGTGTTACGTTGATTTGTTTGTCTTTCTCGGTCCATGCACGACGCATTTGAGTGGTTTTGTGTTGGAAAAACAATGCAACCAATCAGATATTTTTCTGGGTTGCTGGGAAGAATATCCTTCAACCAAAGTATTCCCGCTGACATTGGCCCTTAGACTGAATGAGAGCGTACGTTTGGATTGACAATTTGATCAACCAATCATATCGTGATTTGTAGCCAATGGGCGTATTCTTTTAGATTTCCCCGCAGCTCAATGTGGAGCTAGAAGGTGCAAAGTGGTGGCTGGCGCGAGAGTGGATCTAGCGTAGTGTTACGTTTTCTACGTTGTTTTTTTTACGTCAAAATGGCAACAGGTGAAGATGATGTCGTTGCGGATTTATTGTCTGAACCATTTTCAAGACGACCATTTAATGTTAAGATGGACATTATTAAAAAAGGCCGTCCAACACCTGACAATCTGGAGCTGACTCAAGTAGTTAAAGCAGGCTATGTTCGCCATTTTCAGAGTAGCAACTGGGAAAGATACCTGTGGCTAACGGGCTCTACTAGCCACAAGAGGCTCTACTGATGGGAGTGTTGCTGTTTGGGACCGACCAGAGGGCAGGGAATTGGAACTTATTTTGGATCTGAAAAGCGATCATCTTTATGACCTGATGGTGGTCGAACCATTCATCCAGAAGGACAGGAGAATGGATTTGGTCTTTAAGTGAACATCATTGGTGAGTGACACTCATTTGTCTTTGCTGGTTTTGTCTCAGTGTTGCGTCTCGTTGAGCTGGTTGTTGCATTTTGTTTCCACACACTTGTTGACTGATTAGTTAATGGCTGACTTGGGTTTGTTAAGCATTGTTGTGCATTTGAATTGAGAGTTTGGACTTGATCTTTCTTTGCATCGCTTAACGTGAAAAGACTTGACGTAACTAAGAGTTACAAAACCGCGATCAATAATCACCTAATTTGCATATGTCTTGTCATTAGCACTTTCACCTTTTCGAGAATGATTTCGCGAGATGATTTCAGAATCCTCTTGATGTGACCATGAGGTTTTTATTGTTAATAATAACGTGTGCATAGATATTTTGATATATGTACGGGTGACGAATAAAGGAATTTTGATTCCGACAGATTCACGACAGTATAATTTGCAGCTGAAAAAAAAGCCACACACAATTTTCAATATCACGATTTCCCCCCCCCCCCCCCCCCTTGGACTTCACGATGTTCTCGATGGTGAAGCTCTGCGCACACGTTGTTTTTAATGTTCCAGTCCCTCCGGTGATAGTGGGGGGGGGGGGGGGTCTGTTATGTTGGGGGTCGCGGGCTGAAAAGTTGGGGAACCCCTGGTCTACAGAAGGTCCAGTTGTGATAGACACGCTTCGCCACTGATATATATATATATATATATATATATATATATACACACACTCTCCTTTCACGGTGACATTTTTGCCAGGCCGAACTTTTGAATAATTCACTTGTTTTAGTTTGTTGTTTACACGGCTAAATGTCACACCAGTTCCGTAGAAAGAAAATATTTTTGGGGAAACAAGGCGCTCTGTGCGGGTCTTAGGGGCTGTGATGTGTGTGTGTGTGTGTGTGTGTGTGAGTGTGTGTGTGAGGTTTTTATAAAAGGCCAGCACCCAGAGTACCTGTCGTCTCCCCCCCCTCCACCCTTTTGACATCGCCACGGCTACAAGACACACACAACACGGCACTCAACTGGCGACTTATTAGGATACTCGCGGAACAACAGTGTGTGTGTGTGTGTGTGTTTGTGTGTGTGTGTGTGTGTGTTGTGTGTGTGTGTGTGTGTTTGTTTCCAGCGACACAAAAGCCGGCTGTCTTAGAAGGAGACGCACGGAGGGGGCTAGCCGGTTGCCAGCCCCCAGATGTCCGCTTAAATGCCATCTTGAGCTTACCAAGGTCGTTATTCAGAAGGAGCAGAGGATCTCCATCCTCTGCTCCTCCACAGACACCAGTGAGTTGAAGTTGTCACAGAGGAACAGCTTTTAACTTCCCCGCTTGATTCGCTTGGAGCTCGGAGACTAAACAAAAACAATCAGCCCGTTCAGGAGACCAAAAAAGCAGACAAGAACAACCGTAAGCAGCTATAAATGAGCAAGATGCTGTAACAGTTTCCAAGGCTGACACAGTCCATAAACTAGAGGGCCCTCAGTGGAGCACACATCTCCACCACACCAAGAAGTCCCCTTAGCCCCATTATCTCTGAGGCTAAACAATCCCTCTAAAGCAACAGTTGTTGCTAAAGAATCCTTTGCAAAATCCCCGGATCCGGATTGGTATTCCAATATTTCCCTAAATGTTCTTAAGTAGTAATTGGCATTCCACTCTACATACCTCACCAAGTTGTATGCAATTATGTTAGTATCTTTGTGAAATATTTCACAGTATGATGTGAATCAACTGTTCCTTGGCCCATACGCAATCTAACCACCAAGTTGTGTCTAATGGCGCACATAGCTTGGTGACTTATCTAGCTAACAAACAAACAAACAGACGAACGAACAGGGGCGAAAACATAACCTCCGGTCCATGTTCCAGGGCGGAGGTAATAACTATCACACTCTTCCTGACCCTGGTGAAACAAGCAGACTGTAAGCACTGTACCCACACATCATCATGAAGGCAGAACAAGAGCAGAACAGCAGAAGAGCAGAACAGCAGAACAGCAGGTTACACCAGTGGTAGATCGTACACACAGTTGTTCCAGAGGGCATGTTTACTCTCCTGCAAATTCCAGGACCCCTGCGGGCATCACACCCCCGGGTCTTGTGTCGTGCTTCTGATGCTTATGTTCATGGATTCACATCAGTGGACACACTCAACAAGCGCCTCTTCACAGGTAGAACTCCTAACCTAACTTTGTCATATTGTATCCCCCGTGCAGGACGAACACGAGACTATGCTTTATTTTACTACAAGGGTGGTTTTAATTCCAGCCCGACCCCCCGGTGACCGTAAACAAACCGATAAAGAGAGAGCCTCCCTTTAACCATCTCAATATTACAACCAACGCTTCTTCAGCATCCCTCCCTGAGCTAGTAAATGATTGGCCACGGGCCAATGTTATGGACGGCGTGTATCCAATTAACAGACACACACACACACACACACACACACACACACACACACACACACACACACACACACACACACACACACACACACACACACACACACACACACACACACACACACACACACACACACACACACACACTGCAGTACAGTATAATTCAGTTTGTTAAAATACTAGAGCAATGTAATCAAGCGCAGAAAGAAGTCACACACACACACACACAAATAACAAACAAACACACACACTTTCTTACACACACAAACAAATAAACAAACAAACACACAGGCACACACTAATAAAGAAGCAAACACACAAGTACACACACAAATAAAGAAGCAAACACACAAGCACAGGCACACACATATACACAAACACAAACCCACACACACACATACTGACACACACAAATGAACAAACAAACAAACACACAAGCACACGCACACACACACACACACAAATAAAGAAGCAAACACACAAGCACATACACACACACACACACACACACATGGGGGCGGCAGGATAGCTCAGTCTGTTGGGACTTGGGAACCAGAAGGTCGCCGGTTCAAGTCCCCGAAACACCTGAGCACTGCCGAGGTGCCCTTGAGCAAGGCACCAGACCCCTACACTGCTCCCCAGGCGCTGTACATACAATAGTTGCCCACTGCTCCTAATACTAGGATGGTTTAAATGCAAACTAATTTCACTGTGTGTGTGTGTGTGTGTACATGTACGCACATGCGCACACACACACATTCACACACACACATACATATCTCACATTCATTGAGGTACACACATATATGGAGGCAAGGTGTGTGTGTGTGTGTCTAGAGGATCTATGCTTGACTTGATTAGCCCCGGCAACAACAGCACCGCACTGCAGAGATCACAGAAACACACCCAGCTCCACCGCTAATACCTGCCAGCGATCTGTGGCGTCACCAGTGGGAAGCGTGGTTGGCTGCGAGATCTCCCCCCTTTTCAGCAACCCAAGAACATACAGCTCACACCCCGACACAAGCACACACCTCCACACAGCTAGGTTTGTGTGCCAGAGCCTGGCGTTACAGTACCAGTCGTGAGGTAATTACACAGCAATTCAGATTTTGATTGGAGGAAAAGCAGGTTACCCCCCCCATCCCTCCATCCCTCCCTCCTCCCTCCCTCCCTCACTACCCCTCAACACACCCCACCCTCCACCCTACCCGACGACGGAGGTCGATGATGAGGATGAGGAAGAAGAGAGGTCAGCTGTCTCTAATCAAGCTAAAGGTGTTCATGTTTAGATATTTAATTCATTATCCTTGAACACGGTGTTGTCGATTAGTGTGTGTGTGTGTTTGTGTGTGTTTGTGCCTGTATGTGTGCATCTGTGTGTGTTTGTGTGTGTGCATGTGTGTGTGTGTGTGTGTGTGTGTGTGTGTGTGCGCGCGCGTGTCCGTGCTTGCGTGTGTGTATGCGTGTGTGTGTGTGACTTTAGGCAATACCGTGGACACAAGAAGAGTTTAGTGAAACTAAAGCAGCTCTGATGTAAAATATTTTAATACATGTAGTACATGATGGGACAGCATCTAAGACTTACTACACTGTAACCAACAGCGTTGAACTCGTTCAGGCGCCTTCAATTCCCTACTCCTAATCGCTTTGTCCGCACAAGAAATGAATACAAGAAAAATAGAAATTTCCCGCCTGTCTTTTATCTAATAAATACATTTAGTTTGTTGTAGTAGTTTGACAAGTCGTACTTTCGGAACTCTGTCCGAGAAAAATTTCAATCATCTTACATAATTGCATTTATGAACGGCACGGCCTGTTTAAACCAAGGAAGAACATAAAGATTAACATGAAAGCAGAGAAATATCACAAGTATACAGGCTCACACACGGCCACAGAAGACCAAATGAAAACATAACAAAGGGAAAATTTAAAGAGGAGTTTAAATAACAACAAAATATAAAATGGGTTTGCGGCCAAACATCTGTCGCCAGTAAAGTTTTTCAGAAACCGTTGAAGCTACGACGAAGACATAAAGTTCCACTGTGCGGTACCTTTCACTGCCTGTTATTTTATTGTTGCTTTATGTATGTCGTTTCGAACCGACCCGGCGAACCGAGCTGTCCGATGATTCAATTTTGGTCTGTTAAAATGAAAATCTCAACTCCCATGATGCACGGCGGTTTTCATTCGGTGGTTCATCTCGTAGAGTGAGAGAGAGACTGTCCAGCGCACGCCGCATGCAAAGACCACCCCCCTCTCCGCCTCCCTATACCAGATCACCCCCCCCCCCCCCTTTCAAACAACAACTGGACAATTTGCACTCCCCACTTTTAAAAAAATATTTTTAATTTTTATATTTGAATTTTTATAGTATCAGATTCACAGATTAATAAATTCTGCAATTACGTATATATGCACATTTTGTCACGGTAACGGTGGGTGACAGGGGGCGTGGCCAAGGCGCGGGCTTTGGCGGCACACACATACACACCTGTCGGCAATTTCCGATAATGATAATCACCTCACCTGGGTGTATATATACCCTGGCGTCCCGTTACTTCGGGGCTGGGTCGTACTTTGTACTTTGTCCTCTCTGGATGGAATCGTTACTCCGATGTCCCGGTACCCAGACTCCTCGCCCGTCCCGGACCACTCACCTGTCTAGTACCTGTCGGTACTCCGCTGATCAACCTCCCGGTATCCAGACCCCTGGCCTGTCCCCGATCACTCTCTGTTGTGTCTATTGTAATAAAGCTTCACGTTATCGCTTCACTGTGTCGTTGGTCTGCGTTCTGAGTCCATTTCTGTATTTATTTTGTATTTTTGTAATTTAGTTTGTAAAGTTTTGTAATTTTGAGCACATTTTCAAATTTGTAATTATTATAATTCTGTAACTTTTGCACATCTTCGGAGCTGGTGATTACATTTCACTTTACATTGGTGCACTGTACTTATATATACATGTGACAAATAAACCATATCTGAAATCTGAATCTGAAAACTGAATCTGAAATTTGAATCTTAATCTGAAATTTGAATCTCTCGCTAGAGAAGCTGCTAGAGTGCAACATTATGACTACACTTTTTAAAACATTCTGAGGGAGACAACACCAATCACATAATAACATCTTAATAACAATCTTAACAGAGTCCTGTAGAGTGTGTGGAGGCACATCACACACACACACACACCAGGCTGTTCTCATAAACGTGCGCTGACAACAACCTGGCCCTCAACACCAAGAAGACCAAGGAGCTCATCGTCGACTTCAGGAAGACCAGAGCTAGTGCACATGCCCCCATCCTCATCAACGGAGCGGAGGTCGAGCGTGTCTCCAGCTTCAAATTCCTGGGGGTCCACCTCTCCTGGTCCCTCAATACTGCCTCACTGGTAAAGAAGGCTCACCAGCGTCTCTTCTTCCTGAGGAGACTGAGGAAAGCCCACCTGTCACCTCAGATTCTGGTGAACTTTTACCGGTGTGCTATTGAAAGCATGCTCACCAACTGCATCAGTGTGGTACGGCAACTGCACTGTTTCCGACCGGAAAGCGCTGCAGAGGGTGGTGAAAACCGCCCAACGCATCGTTGGACTACCCCTCTCTGCAATAAACACTACCCACCACAAACGGTGTCTGAGGAAGGCACAACAAATTGTGGAAGACCCCTCTCACCCCAACCATGGACTGTTTGCCCTCCTCCCCTCCGGGAGGCGCTATTGAAACCTTTGTTCCAAGTCAAGCAGGCTTAGGAACAGCTTCTTCTCCTCAGCTGTCATCTCCCTGAACTCTGTACCATGATGACAGACCTGCTTTCTAAATACAATTTGAATCTAATCTAATCTAAACGATATATAGGATTCCCTATGAAAAAACAGTGCACTGTTTTGTAGGAAATCGTAGGTATGCAACCCGGTGCGCATGCGCAAACTTTAAAAAAAAAAAGTTTTTGAGTTATTACGAAGATTTGTTCAGGTTTCTATCGTTGCTATGGTCGCTGATATCACTGCCGCCAACGTAGCTTGCGCCCGGAAGTATTGTTCTGTTACGTTTATTATTTAAGTTTATTTTTACGTGTATTACTAATCCATCGGATTGCAGCGGCACTGAGCTGCACCGTCTCGTTCTGAAACCACATTATATGTTTAAAAAATTATATAAACCACATTATTAACACAAAAAGATTGAGAGACGCGTCCTGGATGTGTGTAAAGAACTACAATTTTCAGCGGGCTGTGTCAAACATTTTGTAGTTCTACTGTTTTCCCTATTATGTGACATTGTGACCAGGAATCTTGCCATCTTATTATAGGCCAAAAAACACACTGGCGTGGTCAGATTTGATCTTTCTTATTTGTAAGAGGGTGAAATCGTGTTTTTTTATGTTGTGACCCTGCTGAGTGACGCCCCCAATTGGCTTGCCCTTGCTTATGGTAGGAGAGGTCAAGAGCTTTCCAAAACTGTTGATCCCATGTCTGTAGCACTTTTTTTGGCTTCCCTGTATCCGTCAAATGTGGCACAGGTTCCAGGTTCAAAGGGCATCCCTGAAGCAGGAACCCCCCACACCTTTCATACTGACATATGTTACTCTCGAGATATAAGACCTTTCCAATGATGTCTTCATGGTTGTCCTATGACTAAGTTTAATTAATTGTCATCTTGCTCTAGGCCAAGGCTACTTGCAGGTGTACTTTCTGAGCCTTTTAGGGCCGAGCTGGATAAAATCAGTCAAACATGTTTTAAGGTGTATTAAGAAGCCAAATGTGTTCAAGATATTGATGTTTGCCTTATGCACATACTCATACTTCAACCGGTCCATTTGGACCGGTTTAGACTCGATTTTATTAACATACATATTTTCGATGAACGTTAACAGGGGGAGGGGGTGTGAGACACAAACACACTTTCGTGTGTCACCATAGCAATGGATATACTTGTTGCAGGTGCTTAACATGTCTTTGTATCGTGAGAAAAAAAGTCACAAATGTATATTTTTTAGACATGATTTCAGCTGCTCTGTTTGCCGACTGAAAGGGGCATAAACAAAATTGACACGCATGCGCACTGATTGCTGTATGTATGATTCCTACGAAACAAAGTGCACTGTTTTTTCGTAGGGAATCCTATGAACCGGTTCATTAGAATGCGTTGCACACACACACACACACACACACACACACATATTCCATTCACCGTGTCACGGGGTACTGTTTGTAAGGACCCAGAACGCAGACCAACGACAGAGTGAAACAAACGTGATGCTTTATTGTATGGGGGGGCGGCAGTATAGCTCAGGAGGTAGAGCGGACGCCTCACAACCGGAAGGTCGCTGGTTCGATCCCCGCCGCCTCCTCCTCCTAGCAAAAGCTGTCGAGGTGTCCTTGAGCAAAACGCCCTAACCCTAACTGCTCCTGACGTGTGCTGGCTGTCTCCTTGCATGGCTGACTCCGCCGTTGGTGGGTGGGTGAATGGGTGAATGTGAGGCATGACTTATATAAATGTCCATTTACTATGGTACAACGGGACAGGCAAGGGATCTGGATACCGGGAAGTCGATCAGCGGGGTACTGGCAGGTAGTACCAGGCGAGTAGTGAGGGACCGGCGAGGAGTCTGGATACCAGGTAGAGGGCTTGGAACTGGAATCTGGAAGTAGCTTGGAACGGTTGAATCGAGAGAGAACAAAGTACAAACTAGCAATGGTGTTAGGGGAAGCCAGGGTATATATACACCCAGGTGAGGTGATTGTCATTAGCGGCAATCACCGACAGGTGTGTGTGTAGGTGCGTAGCCAAGACCGAAGCCGTCACACACTGCAACCGTGACACACCGAAAACAACACTAAACTCTCTCGAACAAAACTTCAGTCAAGTAAACGTCAATGTAATGTTTCAGTTTCAGTTGGGCATGATTGGGATGTTTTTTTACATTTGGATTCTTCTATGTCACTTTTGATTTTGTTGGGAGGGGGTAGCAAGGAGAAAGGCAGGGACAAGACAAACAGGAAAGAGGAAAAGATGGAAAAATATAAAAAGTAAGACAGAACAGAAAACAATAAACGTGAAGAGTCAAGGGAGACAGGACTTCTGCAGGCCAATAAGAGATCATTAACCTCATAATAACACCACATCATAACACGCTTAATTCGAGTGGAGGCAGGCATGCACTGACACCAGGTCTGCATCTGGAGCCTCCCCTGCCCCTGCAGGCATGCATGATGCACAAACATAGGCATCCACGCAGGCAGGTAGTCAAGTACTCATGCACATGCACACACACACACAAATGTACACACATATGCACACACAACACACACACACACTACACACACACACACACACACACACATACACACACAAACAGCTTTAGGCAATTCCCAAACTAGGCCTGATCTGTATCTGAAGGAAGGAGGGAGGGATGCAGAGAGGGGAAGGAAGACAGACAGGGGATGTGAACTTGGATGGGAGGGACAACAACAACATGTGATGAAAGTGAAGAGAGAGAGAGAGAGAGGGAGAGAGAGAGAGAGAGAGAGAGAGAGAGAGAGAGAGAGAGAGAGAGAGAGAGAGAGAGAGAGAGAGAGAGAGAGAGAGAGAGAGAGAGTGATAGTAATAGGTGAGGTTGAACTGCAAAAAAATGAGAGTTTATGAGAGGTAGAAACCAATATCTTTATTACTAGGTTACGCAAGACAGAGAGAGTGAGAGAGAGAGAGTGATAGAGTGAGAGAGTAAGAGAGTGAGAGAGAGAGAGAGAGAGAGAGAGTCGATAAACTTGTGGCTACATGCTAACAACCGCCACGCACGTCAACTAGGCATCTGAGTCGCGCCTTCAGATTTTCCGTATTTTTGCCCTGTTTATTCTTTGGTTGAAGGATAGCAGTTCCCCAGGGTGACTCCGTTTGTTGACAAGGTGAGTAAACCAAGTTTCAATTGAAATTGATTCCTCAATTGACTCTTCCTGGGAGCGCAGCAGAGTTCACTCTGTACCTCGTAGAGGTACTTTGGAGTTGGGGGTGACAACAAGCACCATGGCATATTTAGTTCGTTTTTACATCCTTCAATATCCATTTAAAGCCGTCAGAACTCTCTATCTATCTATCTATCTATCTTTATTATATGTATATTATTAACCTGGTAATTCAAATTGGGGAAAATTGCGTGCCACACGCACACACACACATGCACACACACTCTCACATATACTTACACACACACATGCATGCATACGCACACACACACACACACACACACACACACACACGCATGCATACACGCACACACACGTGATTGATGGATGGTATGTTCTATATTGTGCAAAGAGCATTTAAACGCTTTTTAAGTGTTTTTAAGTGCCAGTAGTGCTGCAGCATCATGAATACAGTGCAGTACAGTGCAGAACAGTGCAGTAACTTTAATGACTCCATATGTGACATATAAAAACAAATGTGGCTAACTTTAGTGCCCCAATAGGGTTTTCTTTTAAATGTTGTTAGCGATGGAATTGCCCCCTAGTTACTGCGCCCCGACCAATCACTTTGAGGAGGAGGCGGGATGTAGTGTGGGATGTAGTGTGGTCTGTGTGAGGCTACGGGAGGACCAACATTCACACACACATTCTTGCTGCTGCTGCTGCTGTCACGAGGGCATTAAGAAAATCAAAATCAAAATCTGGAGGGTTGAATCCTCTTTATTGGTCACATACATGTACACACACACACACACAGTGAAATGTGTTTTTCTCCATTTAACCCATCCAAATATTAGGAGCAGTGGGGCAGCTTTTTTTATATGCAGCGCCCGGGGAGCAGTGTAGGTCTGGTGTCTTGCTCAAGGGAACCTTGGCAGTGCACAGGTGTTTCAAGGACCGGTGACCTTCCGGTTCCCAAGCCAAGTCCCAAAAGACTGAGCTATCCTAGCCACACCCGAGAGGCATTATAACGCTAAAAAATGTTGAATTACCGGAACACCTTTTGGAAGGCTGTTCCAGGAGGATTGTGTTATGCGATACACAGGCTGTGGCAGAAGCCCCTGGAACCAGAGGGAACCACCTCTAGTTGAAAATAATGTCTACCGTTAAGATTAGGACAGGATGGCGGAAAAACGCATTAATCAAAGTGTTCATATCTTGATCGTTGAGCAAGTAACCTAACAACTTGTTTTTGATGGTTTTTGTACCCCTGATCATTAATTTAAACGTCTTTGGATCATGCATAAATCAGCAGACACTTTTGCAGAAGCAATAAGTGGTTCCATACTGTACTTTTATTATGACAAGCTTCAGGCTTTAGTTTGAGAGGTTATGATTACAGCGCCACTGATGAGATTCTGCTGTTTTCCCAATACGTATGGAGGTGCATATTGCCTGTGACAGCACCACAGGTAGGTCTGGGAACTCTGGTGAACCTGTCGACCCTTCCTCCCAACCAGCAGCCATCTGGGAACAGACTTTTCCCCGTCATGCTGTCCTGGGGACAGGAGACTCTCTCAGTCGGAGCCCTCATCGACTCTGGAGCGGATGAGAGTCTTATAGACACCACCTTGGTTAAGCAGGCAGGGATATCCTCGTTATTTCTCGGGAAACACCTCACAGTTCACGCTTTGGATGGCCCCTCGTACCCTTGTCCCGATCACTCAGAGCACTGCCTCCACAAGCCTGTCCATTTCTGGAAACCACCACGAGTTCACCCGTTCCTAGTTGTTCACTTCTGCTGGACCTCGGGCAGCATCATCGGGTGGAGTTCTTCTTGCCACGCCAACCACCTGCGGTCAGCTACTCCTCCTGCCTCAGACCCCAGACCCGCACCTTCCCCTCCTGATCTCTCCGGAGTTCTGTCCATTTACCACGACCTGGCTGAGGTGTTCAGCAAGGAGCGCTCCCTTTCCCTTCCCCCTTATCGTCCCTATGACTGCCCCATAGACCTCCTCCCTTGTGCCCCCCTTCCCCCCCGGCGGCTGTACAACCTCTTGGGTCCTGAGAAGACCGTCATGCAGGGTCATGCAGGGTTATACCCTGGCATCCGGAATCATCCACCCTTTTTCTTCCCTGGTGGCAGCAGGGTTTATTTTTGTTAAGAAGAAGGCCCTTGCATAGACCTTTGGGCCCTGAATGACATCACGATAAATAATCGCTACCCCTTAGCCCTGATGAGCTCCATGTTCGAACCCTTGACCCACGCTACTATTTTTTCTAAGCTAGACCTCCGCAACGCCTACCACCTCGTCTGCATCAGGGAGGGGGACGAGTGTAAGACGGTGTTCAATATCCACCTTGGACTCTTTGAGTATATGGTGATGCCATTTGGATTGACCAACGCCCGGCTGTTTTTCAGGCCTTGCTGAATGATCTCATCCCGGATATGCTCAATGTGTTCGTTGTGGTGTATTTCGACGGCATTCCAATTTTTTCTAGTCAGAGCAGGACCACCGGCAGCACGTTCGCTTGGTTCTCCAAAGTCTCCTGGAGAACAAGATGTTCCTCAAGGCGGAGAAGTGCCTGTTTCACTCCTCGTCTGTGGAGTTCACCGGCCAAATCCTGGAGAAGGGGCACACCAGAGCCGACCCCAGAAAGATCCAGGCCGTGGAGGATTGGCCCCCGACCCGAAGACAGAAAGTTACTGCAAATTTCTACTGGCTTTTCATGTGGGGATTCAGCCGTGTGGCCGCTCTTCTCATGGCCCTCACTTCCACTCTCTGCTCCTTCTCCTGGTCCCCAGAGGCGGAGTCCGCCTTCTCTGCCTTGAAGAGCCTGACTACCCGACGCTGATCCTTCCCGGCAATACATTGTGGAGGTGGATGCCTCTGATTACACCCAGGAGAACACTCCGTCCCAGAATATCGTAGTCAAGTCAGCCCACCTGTTCCCTAGTCCCAATCAAGCTCCCTATTTATACTCCGCTCCCCCTTGTTTGGACTTCAGCACATTATTGCAACACCCCCTGTTTTGATTTTCATTTCGCACTCACGCAAGTTGCTTTACACATTGTGTTATTACTTCCGTAATTTATACACACATAGTTGATTGTTCACACCTCATATCAGTTTTGGAGCAATATACAATAAAGACGCCGACGGGTTGTTGAACTCCTTTCTGCCTCCGACTTTGTACTGTCTGAACTACCAAGGAGTTCCACCAGCAACACATCTGTGTGTGGCATAACAATTTGGTTGTTGCATTTATATGCAAACTATTGAACTTGAACTGCCTGTCGTGTGTGTCTGCGGCTGCCCTACTTGTGCATTATCTGTAGCCAATCAGAGAAGGCTGCTTCTGTTTTTCAGTCAATCACGCGTAGACTCGAGGGTACGACGGCATGTGACCAACAGGACATCTCTCGCAATCCCACTGATCCGCCTCCGTCACGCTGACCTTCACCCTCGCCGGGTCACAGCGGACGGTCATGTCTGTCGGGAGGGGGGATCCATCTCTGATCTCTCGTCCCTCTCTCTCGTTTCCCCCTCCCCCCATTCTCTGCTTTTCGACCTCCTGTAATTATTACCAGTGTATCCCAGGGAGCAGGTTGTGTGCAACTAAAATTAGACACTGAACTTTGCATTCAAACTAATTCAATTCTCTTAACTCGCTGAGTCACTCACCGAGCCACTCCTGTGAATCTTATTAGACTGCTTGTGATTTTAATTTCCGTTGAAAGCAGACGTCTCTCTCGGGTTTGCTGGGAGAAAAAAGGGCTTCTTTGGCGCTGTGGACCGATGCACTTGAAGCTTTCTTACAGTTCTTTGCAAACCCTCCAAAGGAGTGGTTCTTTTGTTTGACAAACTCAACTCCACTTCCCTTTTTATTCTAGAAATAAGTGAAATGCCTGGCCTTTCTTACACGCATATATATTTCACTATCTCCGACTATGCTATAGATAGCCTTAAAGACAATGCTGTCATTGAATTCATGAGGACATATTCGTTGGCAAAGAAAATGAGAAAGAGCACGGCGGTGACTTCAGAAGGAGCTGGGAAGGAGGGACACTCACATTAGTGTCTCCACTGCAGCCCTGTGCTGATAACACACATTACATAACTAGAACATAACTGGGAGCTCACTGGAGACCCAACACCAATCATTAAAAGAGTGGTGCAGAGGGCAGAGTGTCCTTATAATTATCAAACCTGCGTAAAATAGTGCACAAGAGCAAAATAAAAACTAAATTGAGAGCCAATATGCCAGTGTATGCTTGTTGGACGGTTTCTGTGTGTCAGTCTGTGTGTGTGTGGTAGTAGTAGTAGTAGTAGTAGTAGAATTTTCCGTTTCTGTTTCTCATGCACATGCACAGGAACACGTGCACGCTCAGCGTATGACACAACCTCTTGCGTCGAGCCTCTAATGTGATATGTTGGCCAGCTGTTCAGTCATCTTGTTGCGCAGTCTCATCACATGATGTGATTCCTCCCAGAGCTTGTCGCTAATGTAACAACACAGACCCCTCTTTTGATAGGAGAGGAAGGAGCGGCTCGAGTTAAAAAAAGGTGACATAACTTGGGATATCTTTGGAATAAACAACAATAACAAGAAAACCCAATCGTGCGAGGCTACGGATGCAACATACTTGCTGTGTAGGACTCAGACAGACAATGAGACAGCTGGAGTTGGAGATGATAACGTAATGTCTTAACCATTACCATTAACATTATTTTTTGGATCTATATTTGTTTATATTTTTACAAATTATACAAATTATATACAAATGATATATTGCCCAACTTCTGGGGGCAATAGTTATGGGGGGGAAATACATGAATAAATAAAGCTCCTTTGGAAGACGTTCATTCAGGACAGATTGTTTGGCAGTGGAGGAGCCTCAGTGGAGGGCAGACCTCTGCCAAGGCAACACGTCTCCTCCCTGATTCCTGTAATTCATCATCAGGACAGACCTCGCCCCGCACCGCATGCTGGAACCACACGCGGCATGGGGAACTAAGATATGGAAAACCAAAAAGACCTGAAATCGTCCTGCAACTGTGTCCAAAAAAATGTATGTGATTTTAAAACAATGCTAAGGTGTTGTTTAAATCACTGTACGTTGTGGTTAAGATCCTAGGGCATTGGGAATAAAGCTATGGGAAAAAAGACTGGAAGTTATGCTTAAACTCACTGTCAGAAAACTATTATAAAACAAGGCTAAAGCGATGTTAAAATCAGTGTGTGTTGCGTTAAAAGCCAGTACCTTGAGGTAATGAGGGCTTAAATATAAACTTAAATATATGCAAATTGTCCTATCAATAATGGATGACCTTGCATTTTGTCATTTTCGGCGCATTATCTTTTAAAAATGCTGACTTTATAGGCTCTTAATATGAACACACGTTGCCCACAAACACACACACACCAGGGAACACAGAGAGACTCACAGTTGTGTCCTCCTGTGTTGCTGATGTTAAAGGCTGTCAGGTTGTGAAGAACATGCCGGAACTGGAAGGAGGAAACGGAAGGTCCGGAAGCCTTCGTCTTCCTGGAGCCTGGGGGGGAAGCAGCAACAGGATTGAAGCTATGGAGTGTTTCCAGACACACTGTGCGCCACTTCACACCCAGTGTGTGTGTGTGTGTGTGCGCGCAAGTATATATGTGTGTGTGCTCCTGGTGTGTGTACACACCAAGAGTATGTGTGTGTCTGTAGTGTGAAGTGGGATGATCTGTGTCTCTAATATCTGTACAGCTCTCCCCCCAGAGAGGCTACTTAATGACAGTCATTGTCCCCCTGGACCCTCTAGTGCACTTAGAGCAGGAGAGCCTCTTCCTCCTCTTCCTCTATACTCTGGAACACACAGAGATCTCCCTTTGCCATCCCATGCCTCCAGCCACACGGGCTCCGTAGTGACACATAATGGTCTGGTTTTGTCATCTTTGGTGGAAATGAATGCACAACCAGTGCAGTCCTGCGCTAAATCATCTGTGTGCCCAATATTTTGCGAGGACGCTTCCTACATGGGCGGCCGAATATAGACAATATGGTTGCGTAGGATTGTTCCAACTGGTCCAGTAGAAAGCACAGGAAAGGATGTCCCTATGTGGCTGGAGCTCAGGAGAGCGGCTTGACTGGCAAACCAGTCAGCAACCAAGAGGTGATGCTGATTTCATTCCCCCTGACTCCTCCTCCCTTCTAGCCAGGTGTCCTGGTGTCCCTCAGCAAGAAACCCTAACCTTAACTGGTCCTGACGTGCTGGCTGTTATCTTGCACGGCTGACAACGCCGTGGGTGGATGAATGTGTGTATGAATGAATGGGTGAACGTGAGGAATTAATTGTAAACCGTGTGGGTTAAAGTGCTATATAAATGCAATGCAAAATGACAGATGCTTCTTTAGTGGTCTTGATTCTGGCCTGTCCTTCTTAAGGTCCAACAGACTGCTGAAGTGGGCTTGTGGGTCTTTTGTTGGGGACCTGAAGTGGTCTAAATGAGGTTATATCAGGTATGTGAAACAAGGGCTCTGGAAGTGGAAGATTGACAAATCTGACTGATGGTCAGTCACTTGATGACCACCTGTCTGTCACCCATCAACACTGACAAACATTTATGCAAAAAAACAACTCTCTCCCCCTCTCTCTCTCTCTCTCTCTCTCTCTCTCTCTCTCTCTCTCTCTCTCTCTCTCTCTCTCTCTCTCTCTCTCTCTCTTTCACCACCACCACTGATGTTGGTGCCATGGTAACCTGGTCACCAGATGACCACCCCCCTTCCCCCCCCCCCCCCCTCTCTCTCTCTTGTAGTTACTAATACGATACGGTCCTACGCTCCATCTAACATCTGTTAGATCTCAGCCCCTGATGGTACAACGGTGGCCTGTCTCTCTCTCCTCCTGACCCCTTACCTCCTCTCCTCTTTTTCTACACACACACACACACACACACACACACACACACACACACACACACACACACACACACACACACACACACACACACACACACACACACACACACACACACACACACACATAAGCTCACACACACACACACACACACACACACACAATCACACACACACATACCTGACAGCGAAGGTGTGTATGGGTGGAGAGAGAGAGAGAGAGAGAGAGAGAGAGAGAGAGAGAGAGAGAGAGAGAGAGAGAGAGAGAGAGGAGAGAGAGAGAGAGAGAGAGAGAGAGAGAGAAAGAAAGAAAGAAAGAAAGAAAGAAAGAAAGAAAGAAAGAAAGAAAGAAAGAAAGAAAGAATGAGAGAGAGATAGAGAGGAAGAGAGTGTAAATGGGTCTGGTGCTAGCTCCTAGCGCTCCGTTGATAACCGTGCCTCCACCTCCACTCACACCTCCTCCACCTCCTCCTCCTCCACAAGCTAGCTGTGTTTTTTTTAAATATTATTATTATTATTAGTATGACGCCATCACTCGGAGATAAACTGTACCCGGTCCAAGCCGCCATTGTTGTGTGAGTGAATCAAAACATAGATCAATAAAGGCATGTGAACTCAAAAGGACGATTTGAGTATGAATAAGGGTGAATATTAATAGATGGACCCCCTCACACGTCAGCACCACCATCTCTCTCTCTCTGTTAAAACTAGTAACCAAACTATAGTTCAACAACAACAGCAACTACCCAATAATGGGAACCCGATTTGATTAATAATTACGTATTATTCCGGGAAGAAAAAAATAGATCAATGGTATTATAAAAATAATGAGTAGCATCGTAAGGGATACAGAGCACTGTGAAACAAAACCAAACGTTTTGTTGTGTAATGAAGAAAAAGGCCAAACTGTGGGGGGTAGCTACTGACCCGGCAATTGTGGAAACGCATTTGTACTGTCCATATCGATTTTCCTTACATCCGTCATCGATCATGGGGCGGAGGTTCTGTTTTCACAGTTGTTTATTTGTCTGTGTGTCTGTCTGTTTGTCTGTTAGCAAGATAACTCAAAAGGTTATATATTGAATTGTACAAAACTTGCTGGTTAGATTACATATGGGCCAGTTGCTTCGATTTTGCAAATCCGGAATCCTCTACTAGGAGTAGACCCCCTTTAGTTTAACATATTCGACTGTATTCATATCTTTGGTAATTGTGGCGTGACGAAGGGTATTGCGCTTACTTTGGCGCCAACGGCGATTGTGGATTCGAGTGGTGCAATATGTTCACCTGAAAACGACGCTGTGTTTGGTAATTTCTCCTCTGTTATTTGTGTCTCCAGGCTGCTGAGGTTTTTTTGCACTAAAACACAGAGCGTAAAACATATGCAAACAAGGGCCCCAGCTTCCTCCTCCAGACCAAACATTGGTACACATCCCGACTACAGAACTGAGAGAGCGGCTACAACAAAAATACTAAACCAACATTAGATTTTTTATTGTGTTTTTCAGCAGGGACTCAATTCACTCAAAGCGACTCAGAGTGAATTGATAGTGAATTGATAGATAACACCTCATTAAGGAGCAGGTGGGGGTTAGGGGGTCTTTGCTGAAGGATGCCTGCAGGTAGATTGAGGATAATGGGGTTAGTGGAAATACTTCTCTGGTAGAGAAGATGTCATTTTAAAGGAACAATTGTCTGTTTTGTTTTTCTCGCCTTTGTTTTCCGGGGTTGATTTATTTTCCCGGTCTGCTGCATAGGGTGGATACCTCAAACTGGCCGACACATGCACACACACCACACACACACACACACACACACACACACAAAACAAACACAAACACACGAACAAACAAACAAACAAACATACACATACACACACACACACACACACATATACAAACAGACACACACTTGGTGGTTTTTACGCAGATCCGGATCTGTATCCAGGTTTTGGTGAGGCGGAGGTATGCACTCTAGTCACATTGATCCCTCATCTCAGACGACAAATAGGAGGAAATGAAAATGTTTAGCCACAAGGATACCTTCCGGCGGCTTCTGTCTGCGTGTGCGTGCACGTGTGTGTGTGATGTGTGTGTGATGTGTGTGTGTGTGTGTGTGTATGTGTGTGTGTATGTGTGTGTGCATGTGTGTATGAATCACTTGCTGCCCATGAGTCACACAAATTGATTCTCCCATCTCTGTGTGACCTTTTCTTGTGCGTTGGTTTGTGTGTCTGTGGGTGTGTATTTGTGTGTGTGTGTGTGTGTGTGTGTGTGTGTGTGTGTGTGCATTCACACTGCTTATTTTTAGCCGGCTAGCTTTAAACAACAGCGAGCCATGCCCGGAACACCTCGAAGTGGGAACAGAAACTGTTCCAGCGCTACGACACTTTGCTCTCCCGAGAGTCTTCTTTCAAAACAAGTCGTTACCATCAGATTCGAATGTGGTTTATTTGTCACATGTATAATAAGGTACAGTGTCTAAATGTGAAGTGTGAATATTTTATCGTCAGCTCCGGAGATGTACGCTAGAAGTTACAGAATTTGCAAGAGTTACAAAAATGATGAATTCTCGCCGACGGTGACCCATCCCGCAGTTGAAGCGGTGCTGCTCGTACGACCTTCGACCCCCACGCCTGTGTTATATTACCCGTCATCATATCCCACACAACCCCCCCTCTCTGCGTCATCTGGGTAAGGGGAGGACGGTAAGAGCTGAGGTCACGATGATGGGTGTTAGAGGAGGGGACTTGGTTAGATTTAATCACGTCCAGTTCAATTAAATCCCGGCCAGGGCGTCCAATCCTGAGGCGAAGAGCTGGAGGCTATATATATATCATTTTCAATATAATTTAAACGTGAACAGCAACCTTGCATAGGTACACCTATATATTGACTTATGCATACATATATTTTGCGTCAATGTCAATATTTAAGCATAACGATTTTATGGTTATATCCCCCCAATTTATTTATTAATTTTTATTTACTATTTTCATTTATTGAAAAAAGGTAATTTATTCTAAATGACCTCTCGACACTTTGGGAAACACTGCTCTGAATTAAATATCCCTTGTACCGGCCTGGCAGAGTCCCTGGCACTTCCCGCGCTGCAATGGGAATAATCCTGTGCCCGGTGATTAAATTAAATTAAATTCAATCAGAAGACGGCGCTACCACCTGTTGCAGGTTTTTTTAAATGAAATTTCTCCGATGTAATTATGCCAGGTTGTGTTTTCCTCAAACCCACCCGACTGCCGACATCAACAATCAAGCAGCCAAAAGTTAGAATGTTTCACCTGCGCTCGGAGGAAAGTGTTCGGGAGAATGGCCAGATGGATGACGTTTTTGTTTTTCTCCTTTGACGTCGAAAGTGAGTGTGAGTGCACATACATATATACAGAGGTTAAATCTACATATGAAGGTCGAAGTTAAGATCGTTAGATTAGGTTGACTTTCTTGGATGCCAAGAAACAGAACAGGGTTGTGTTTGACTGTGTGACTTGTAGTAGTGGTGTTGGCAGTAGTCTAGTCGTCTAGTCCAGTATTCGGCAACACGGGACCAAAAGTCACCGTCTGCAGCTCCGTGAGTAGAAAGGCTACTGTGCTCGCCTTGCTGTATACTTACTTACTATACATACTGAAAAGTATTTGATGTTTTCACACATTTAACAACACTCACACTCAATCACCTCACCCCATCCACACACACACACACACACACACACACACACACACACACGCACACACGCACACACACACACACGCACACACGCACACACGCACACAGTGTTCCTCACGTGTATTTTCTCGCGCCGCATGTGCAACCATGTTCTCACAGCAGCCTGTTCTTTCCGTCACTATTCTCTGTACCACTTATCCCTCCCTCCTCCTCCTCGTCTGCCTCCCTCCCTATCTACTACTCCTCCTCCTCCCTTTCTGCCTCCCTCCCTTCTCCTCATTCTCCTTCCTCCTCCTCCTTGTCCGCCTCTCTCCCTCCTCCTCGTCTGCCTCCCTCCCTCCCTTCTCCTCATCCTCCCTCCTTCTCGTCCGCCTCCCTCCCTCCCTTCTCCTCATCCTCCCTCCTACTCCTCCCTGTCCGCATCGCTCCCTCCCCCCTCCTCCACAGCCACCTCCCTCCCTCCCTCCCCCCTCCTCCACAGCCACCTCCCTCCTTCCCTCCCCCCTCCTCCACAGCCGCCTCCCTCCCTCCCTTCTTCTTGTCGGCCTCTGACTCCCTCCATCCCTCCTCCTTCTCCTCCTCCTTCTCCCTCCCTCCCTCCCTCCTCCTCATCATCCTCCCTCCTCCTTCTCCTCCTCCATGTTCGCCTCCCTCCCTCCCTCCCTCCCTCCCTCCTCCTCCTTCTCCTCCCTAATTGTACAACAGCCTGGTGGAGCTGGGAGCTCTCATGTCGAATGAGTTTTCGTGGCTGCCACTGCAGCTCCAAATCACAGTGACAGTTAACCCGGAGTGGAGCCCTGCCCTGTCACTCATCTGGCTACCACACACACGCAGAGAAAGAGGAGGAGGAAGGATAATGCTCTGTTGGGCGTCTGTGCTGCACTGGGTCTGTCTGTCTGCTCTCTCTCTCTCTCTCTCTCTCTCTCTCTCTCTCTCTCTCTCTCTCTCTCTCTCTCTCTCTCTCTCTCTCTGTGGGAGAGGAGGAGGTGCAGCAGAAGCCGCCATCCCATCACAGAGAGAGCCAGGGGCCCCGGACACACGCCGGACCACATGCAGAACATGGAAGGAGGTGTTCTTTCTTTCTTTCTTTCTTTCTTTCTTTCTTTCTTTCTTTCTTTCTTTCTTTCTGTATTTATTTCTTTATTTCTTTCTCTATATTTCTTTATTTTATCTCTTTCTTTATTATTATTATTTTTCTTCCTTTCTTTCCTTTATTCTTACAATCTTTCCCTCTCCCTGTCTATCATCCCATCTTTCCTCCCTCATTTCCTCCCACCCTCCCTCTCCCTTCCTTCCCTCCCTCCCTCCCTCCCTCCCTCCCCACCTCGCTACCCATTTCCCACCAGGGGATTCGCTCCTGTCCACTTTGTTTGACGGACAAATCCCCGACAAAACACATTCCTAGTGGGCTACAAAAAATAAAGAGAGGCTAAAATTAAATTGCTGTATAAAGTCTAAAGTACGTTGGATGTGGCATTGTCACTCAGAATTACGATTCCCTGGCGTTAGTGACAACAGCAGAGCATAGGGATTACAGTACAGGGAAATTATACAAATTAGAAGTTAAGAGGGGAGCGGGGGGTGGGGGAAGGTGGTGGGAAAAACAGAAATAAGGCGGGAGTTGAGCGTGGAGCGTCGTCTCTATGAGCTCCCGTAGTTTATTTAGTTTACTTAGTTTACTTTAATTAATAATAATTGTTACGTACAGTGTTCTGTATGACTTTTATGTATGTATGTTGTACATGTGTTGTGTTGTGTTCTGTTGTGTGGTATTGGTTTGTTTTGCTGTTTTGTCTCCCCCTCCTGTTTCCATTCTCCCACTTCACAGATGTGCACACCTGGTTTCAATCATCCAATCATTCATCCACACCTGATCCAGATCTCCAATCAGCCAGTCCCCTTTATATAGTCCCTTGTTTGTTTCCTGTCAGGAGAGAGGGTTGGTGTTGTGTAGAGTTGCTGGTATGTTGTGTTGTGAGCAGTGGCAGAGCTCTACTTAAGATTGTTGGTATTTGGCTAGTTTTGTCTGTTTGTTGACCTTTTGATTCAACCTTAATAATATTACACCTTTGTTATATTATTTAGTTGTTAACAGCCTACTTTGGTTCTTTTGTCACATGTTAATTCTTTTGTTGAGTACACAGGGGCTTCGAGGACAGGTAAGATACCCTGGGGTCTACATACTACACCCACGTAGGTTTACCTTTTTGTTAGAAACCCTAGGTAAGAGTGAGCACCACCCGCTGTACTTTTGGGTGCTTGACACCTGTAAAAGGGGGGTGGGGTTATGTTCTTTTCATTTCTTTGGTGCCACTGTAGTCCTCGTTGTTCCCTGTGTTACTGTTGGTTAATAAATACTTTCTTTAATTGTATACCCGTTTCCTGGTTTTGTGTGACTACACCCTCACCTACCCAAACCTGTTGCCTTATGTTGCGCCTTCCCACTCCGAGCCATCAGGGGGCGTAACAATAATAATAATAATATTAAAATTAATATATATATTAATAATAATTAATAATTGAATTTTATTTTATTTAATAAAATGTATTATTATTATTATTATTATTATTACTTGTACTTTTTACTTTTTACTAGCAAGTCACCATGGGTGTTATCACATATGATCGCCAAACACTCTTGGAATTACGGAACAATATAACCACAGACAACTCAACAAAGGACTGGGACTTACCTGCGGAGATCCGGCGGGACAAAGGAGAGCTGGGGGAGGGGAGCTCATTCCCCGACCGGAGCCACCAAGCCCCGGGGGGGAAACAACAAACGCGCCCGCAGGAGAGGGGCCCGTGGCCGCCTACTACCTACCGTTAGGACACACCGGAGGGGATGGAAACCAGCCCTACCGAGCATTCTCCTCGCCAATATCCAGTCCCTCGCAAACAATTCAGACAAATGATCGTACCGCCTCGCAGCGGGACATCAGGGAGTGCTGCGCCATGATTTTTACGGAAACGTGGCTGTCGAAACGTGATTCCTGACGAAGCAGTGCAACCACCGGGATTCTGATTGTTTTGGACCGACAGAACAGCTGAGTCCACAGGGAAGAACAAAGGTGGGGGCGTATGCTGCTTGGTGAACAACAGCTGGTGTACGGATGTTCAGGTGCTTTCTCAACACTGCTCATCTAATCTGGAATTACTGACAATCATGTGTCTCCCTTTTTACTTGCCAAGGGAAATCTCCGCTATTCTTATGGCGGCAGTTTACATCCAACCATGGGCTGAATCAAACATCGCATTGGACAAACTTTACATCAAAGTGAGCAAGCTTCAGATCGCTACCCCGAGGCAGTCCCCATTGTAGCAGGGGACTTCAAACACTGCAATTCTAAAAAGGTTTTACCAAAATACTATCAACACATCTCATGTCCGACAAGACGCAACAAGACCCTTGATCACTGCTACACAACCATGAAGCACGCTTATCGTGCTTACCTATCCAACTACAAGTGGAGCTCAGGGGCAGTCACCAACAACGACCCTTACCTACCAGACAAGTTTTTTGCTGCTTTGAAAGGGCGAAACCTGAGCCAACCAACACATTAAACACCCACCCAGAGGACGACGTTCTACAACTGTCTGAGTCCGAGGTCCGCAGAATCTTCAGGAGGGTAAAACAGGGACAGCAGCCGGCCCAAACGAAGTTCCATCTCGCGTCTTCAAGACCTGCGCCGACCAGCTGGCTCCTGTGTTCACCGACATCTACAATGCATCACTGCAACAGCCTGTTGTCCCAGTGTGCTTCAAAGTGACAACCATTGTGCTGTTACCCAAAAAGACCAAGGTAAGATGCCTCAATGATTATCATCTAGTGGATTTAACACCCATAGCCATGAAGTGCCTGGAGTAACTTGTAATGTCGCATATTAACTTTTCCATCCCTGAGTCCCAAGACCCACTCTTGGCATACAGACCAAACAGGTCTGTAGACGATTTCCCTGGAATTGATACGGCCCTGGAGCACCTAGACGGGAGGGACACCTACGTCAGCTGTTTATTGTCTTCAGCTTGGCGTTCAACACCATTGTTACCTCCAAGCTGGTCCTGAAACTGAGGGACCTAGGTCTGGGCGCCCCCATCTGTAACTGGATTATGGACTTCCTGACGGGCAGGCCTCAAGTGGTGATGATTGGGAACAACATCTCATCCACTCTGGTCCTCAACACCGGAGCACCCCAAGGCTGCTGCCTCAGTCCCCGGCTGTACTCGCTGTACACACATGACTGTACTGCCACGCACAGCAATAATCGGATTATCAAGTTTGCAGACGACACCACAGTCATTAAATGTCAGAAAGACTAAGGAGCTCATCGTGGACTTCAGAAGCCACCAGGGCACCCACTCCACCATCAGCCTGCATTGAGGAGATCTGTATGACCAGATGTCGGAAGAAGGCCATGTCCATCATAAAGGACTGAAACCACCCTGGGCACCATCTCTTCTCCCCCCTACCGTCTGGTCGCCGGTTGTGCAGCATCCGTACAAGGACCAGGTTTAAGGATCGTTTTTATCCACAGGCAGTGCGCCAACTGAACTGCTAGGAGTGCTGCCACTTTCACAACATGTCATTAACATTACACTTGCATACTTTTCTGGACTTTCTGGACTCATCATAGTTACTGCACTGTATTCATGATGGTGCTGCACCACTGGCACTTTAAATGCTTTTAAAGATTTTTGTAAAAAAATTAAAAACATTTAACACATTTGATGTTGTTTTTTTGTTTATTTTTATTGTATATATTATTTTGATGGTATTGTTTTGGAGATGTATACTGCTGGAGGGAATGGGGAGTAAGCATTCCAATGTACCTGTTGCAATTGGCCAATAAAATATCTTGTATCTTGTATCTTGGAAAAGGAGAGAATTCCAGGGATTTGATTATTCCGCCAGTTTAATCTTTAAAGCAACTCTGCGCAATGTGATGGCTTAATTAAGCAAAAGGGGGGTGGGATGAGACTATTAAAAAGTGATAGAAAGGCAGCAGAAGTAAGATCTCCCTGCATTTTATTACGCCAGGTAAAAACAACAACATAAGCAAGCGAGCGAGCACTGAGGAAAGGAGATAAGGAGGCGGGCGGCTAGGGAGCGTGGGCCGCTGGTCGGGCGGGCGGGGGGGTTCCCTGTGCTTCCCTGGGCTTCTTCATCCCTTTCCTCTTTCTGGATCGTTATTTCTTCCCTTCATGCCCTTCCCATTATCCATCCGCTCTTAAAATAAAATCAACAAAAAAAGACGCAAACAAACATTGAACCTCTCTCTCTGAATTGAGTTTAGTTGTTGTTTTTTTGGTCTGTGATCGCGGCACCAAGCATTGAGGAGGAGGGATCGAGTTAATGGGATTCGGAGAGAGGTCTCGAGGGCCGTGGGGAGGAGAGTGGAGGAAAGGGGAGGAGAGAGAGAGGGAGGGAGGGAGGGAGGGAGGGAGGGAGGGAGGGAGGGAGGGAGGGAGGGAGGGAGGAGGTGCTTTGAGACTCAGCACACCAAGAGAAGAAGTGTGGCGGCAAATTTCTTTAACTTTGTTGCCTCTCCAGCATGGCAGCCGCCCATTTAATTCCATAAGGTCTCTCCCCCCCGCTACGGCCACTGATATAGAAACAGGAGGGGGTTGTGTATGTGTGTGTGTGTGTGTGTGTGTGTGTGTGTGTGTGTGTGTGTGTGTGTGTGTGTGTGTGTGTGTGTGTGTGTGTGGGTGTGTGTGTGTGTGTGTGGTGTGTGTGTGTGTGTGTGTGTGCATGGGGTGGGAGCAGGGGTTAGCCCATGAGGGGGTGCTAAGTCCTGTAGCTTGGCCAGCTTTTTCCCTTATCTCCTAATGGCCTGATAAGGTATTTTCTCTCTTTTTTTGGTGGATGGGTGGGGAGGGAGGGAGGGGGGGGGGTTGTCAGTGTATAACCTCAGAGGAACCCGTCGCCACAAGGGCCCATGAGTCCAAAGCGGCCCCTGATTTCTCTCGCCAGCGGAAATGATGACAATACAAAGCTATGGGTATTAAGATAAGGGATATGCATGAAGAGCTCATGTTTTTAGCTAAAAATTGTTTAAGTCTGTTCGGCTGTGACCAGAGCTTCCTGTGAGGGTTTACAAAAGTGGGGTGAAGAAAGCTTCGAGTTAACCTTGTTCAAATGTGCGTTATTGAGAGAGAGAGAGAGAGAGAGAGAGAGAGAGAGAGAGAGAGAGAGGAGAGAGAGAGAGGAGAGAGAGAGAGAGAGAGAGAGAGAGAGAGAGAGAGAGAGAGAGACGAGAGAGAGAGAGAGAGAACTTCTGATACAGCAGAACTTCTGATTTAGCAGTCCTACTGTGTTACACCATAATTGGCTTGACCTGTGTGTGTGTGTGTGTGTGTGTGTGTGTGTGTGTGTGTGTGTGTGTGTGTGTGTGTGTGTGACTCACCGGGGGCCTTGTAGAAGCCGGTGTCTTGCTCATCCAGAGGGAGCAGGTAGACCTCGCCTTCCTTCCAGAGTAGTGGATACTGCTGGCCTCCAGAAAACTCCCCCAACCAGCCATCCTGGCCTGAAAGCATGAAACAACAGAACAATAATTAAAGGTCTGTTTTAGCAGGAGAACTCTGGAACTCTAGAACTGCAGGAGAGTTTCTAAAAAGGTGATCTGAAAAAACTGACATATTTGCACACATAGATATACATATGTATATACACAAACATTCTCTGTCAGTCTCTTTGGCTTTGAGTGTCTGAAGGCTCCAGTGGAGCTGATACCTGTGATATATGAAGTGAGAGGTGATGTTGATAGCCCCATGCTGGGTGGAGGCAGAGCAGGCCAGGGAGTGGCCGAAACAGAAGCACGCCTGGCAGCCTGCCGGGCTGGCCTGCTGCAGGTGGAAGAAGCCTGGCTTGCATCTGCACCGGGGAAAGACAAACCACTGCAAGACAGACAAGAACATGCACACACACACACACACACACACACGCATGCATACACGCAATCAAACACACACACACACATACACGTAGACAACAGACACACCACACACGTTTGAGTGCATACACACATGCACCGGACACACACACACATGCACCGGACACACACACATGCACCGACACACACACACACACACACACACACACACACACACACACACGCAGACACACACACACACGTGCAGATGGACAAACACCCTTGCACGCATACATGCAGACACAGTCACACAAACACAGTCACACATGCAGACACAGTCACACAAAAACAGTCACACAAACACACACAAACATAGGGCTGTAACAACTCCAAATGTTGCTGTACAATTCAAATACATGCAATTCATACTTCACTTTATTGTGTAGTAATAGCATCACCCTGTGGTAATCTATGCACAAGATTGTACCTTATGTACTTACTCCGGCTTCCTGCATGGCCAGGCTCGAGTAATCAGGTGACAGGAAGTACATTCACGGTCTGTGATACGCTAGAGATGTTCCCAAATAATTGTTTTCATTCCCGATTGTCATTCTCAAGCTTGAGGTATCGGCCGATACCGAGGACCACCCAGATACCGATATGTTTTTGAAAAACCTGAATATTTGGCTAGCCAATTTCCAAACTTTGTAAAATATGTAAAATATAAAGACAGTAAATACATACAATATCTATATAGATACATACAATATGACTAGACATGAATTGTATGCAATACAATATAACTAATATAATCAAATTTCATTATAAAGTACCTTACAAATATATAGTCTATACACGTAATACAAACTAACTGGAGTAAAATTAACGTTTTGATAAATTGTGTAGGATTTTAGTATTTGCTTGTTTCCTATATTAATGTAACATCCATCCATCATCTCCCGCTTATCCGTGGTCGGGTCGCGGAGGTAGCAGCTTCAGCAGGGGACTCCAAACTTCCCTCTCCCTGGCAACATCGACTAGCTCTAACTGGGGGATCCCGAGGTGTTCCAAGGCCAGCGTGGAGATGTAATCACCCCACCTGTACCTCGGTCTGCCCCGTGGTCTCTTCCCAGTTGGATGTGCCTGGAAAACCTCCCTCGGGAGGCGACCAGGAAGCATCCTTACTAGATGCCCGAACCACCTTAACTGGCTCCTTTCTACGCGAAGGTCTCTCACGAGTGACTGAGCTTCTCACCCTATCCCTAAGCGAGCTACCAGCCACCCTCCTGAGGAAACTCATTTTGGCCGCTTGTATTCGCGATCTTGTCCTTTCGGTCATTACCCATTGCTCATGGCCATAGGTGAGGGTAGGAACGAAGACTGATCGGTAGATCGAGAGCTTTGCCTTCTGGCTCAGCTCTCTTTTGGTTACTACGGTGCGGTAAAGTGCACCCAATACCGCTCCCGCTGCACCTATTCTCCTGTCAATCTCACGCTCCGATCCTCCCCTCACTCGAGAACAAGACCCCGAGATACTTGAACTCCTTCACACACTCCTTCAGACGAGACATTAACATTACATTGTTACATTAATGTAACATTTCTTATAATAATCGCTGCATTATATGCAAACTATTAATTTATTTAATTCAGTTAATTTGTTGAGGCGTCAGAATGTGTTTTAAGTGTGCCTTTAAGAAATACCCCGATGGCATGCATGTAGACACAGAGCACCACAGAGTTTAGTTTGGACTAATTAAGAGGGGAGCCGTGTCACTAAGTTTAATCCTAAAGGAAAGTGGACTAAGTGAAACATCACTTCAACAAAGGAGAAGGAATCAGTGGGATTTATGTGTATTGGAATGAGTCAGGCCAACACACTCATGCACATTGAGGAAAGGAGCTATAAAGGATAATACCATAGGACTGTATTGATAATACACACCTAAAACTGATTTAATCCAACACATAAAATGTTGGTGTAATAGCTTCGGGCAGAGAAAAAGGACGTTGATCTATGG
>CM051006.1:17207295-17212295 GCA_027704905.1 Muraenolepis orangiensis
AGACACACACACACACACACACACACAGAGCTCAGAGATTACCCGTTATGGGATTGGATCATAATTTAGAGGCTTGTGGCTAATCTCATTTCACATAGACCTAATGAGGAGCCAGTCGGGGGTGCTTAGATAAAAGTAATGCATGTTTATACAAGACCAAATTACCCAGACAAAATTACCCACACTCCCCTCTCCCCCTTTCCTCTCCTCTCTCTAGCTCTCTCTCTCTCTCTCTCTCTCTCTCTCTCTCTCTCTCTCTCTCTAGCTCTCTCTCTCTCTCTCTCTCTCTCTCTCTCTCTAGCTCTCTCTCTCTCTCTCTCTCTCTCTCTCTCTCTCTAGCTCTCTCTCTCTCTCTCTCTCTCTCTCTCTCTCTCTCTCTCTCTCTCTCTCTCTCTCTCTCTCCTCTCTCTCTCTCTCTCTCTCTCTCTCTCTCTCTCTCTCTCTCTCTCTCTCTCTCTCTCTCTCTCTCTCTCTCTCTCTCTCTCTCTCTCTCTCTCTCTCTCTCTCTCTCTCTCTCTCTCTCTCTCTTGTACACCTCCAGTCCCTCCTCAGTTTACCATGGAACCCCGAGGAAGGGTTTAGGGGGTAAATTGCCCATTCTATTATGAATTGGGGTCTCCATCGTGTCGGCAATAAGCGCTGTGATTATTGCTCTCGGTTGTCGGTTGGATCTCGTTTGCGCGGGCGTGGCCAAGTAGGGTTGTTATTTTTTGCATTCACAATTGTCGAACGTAACTCGGATTATTATATAAAGTATGTTTGAGGGACCGGGTTTGAATTCCACTTTCCATAGCCCTGCATGTAGGAAATGATGTAACATGGCTACCTGTAACGCCCCCAACCTGCACCTTCGACATCTTTGTATAAAAGCGTCTGCTCGGCGGAATAGCGGTAGATCGTATTCAATTATATAGATAATATACTCCTTATACAAATAGCTGAAAGGGATCTGAATGTAATGTGTATGCTAGACAGTCACAATGGTTGATTCAGATGCAGATTCACATGCTGTTCAGAATGCCAGATCACCCAGACTACGGGCCTCAGGCAGTGATGGAGTCTATCTCTCTATCTATATATTTCTCTATATCTCTACCTCTCTATCTCTCCATCTCTCTATCCATCCATGAATGCCAATTAATGCAGGCCTATTGCTTCATGTGAAGATTGAAATTGGCTGAAAAATCCATAATACATACAAGTACAAGACTTTCTTGAAGACAAGAATCAATAACTACTATCAACTATGACCAGCGTTTTTTGTTTTATTGATTACACGATTGTTATATTAATGTTCATAACAAAATACATTTCAGTTTTCTTGTCAGGAGTAATCAGTGGACACAAGGACCACATCTAAATCAAAATCTGGAGGATCAAATCCTCTTTATTAGTCACATACATGTACACACACACACAGTATTATTATTATTATTATAGTATTATTACAGTGAAATGTGTTTCTCTGCATTTAACCCATCCAGCTATTGTATATACAGCGCACGGGGAGCAGTGCTCTGGGCTCTGGTGCCTTGCTCATGGGCAAGCTCAAGGTGTTTTCCGGCCAAGTCCCAACAGACTGAGCTATCCATGTATGTATTCCAATATAGCAGTACAAATATAAATATATGACATACATCTGAATGTACTGTGTCTGCTAATAGTCACTTATATATCATTACATATCATCAGAAAGGTAATGGGGAATCTAGGCTGCCTGATTTGATGATTCATTTTATTATGTATTATTATTTAATACATATGCCATGTTTAGTCACAGAAATAAATAGCTGTACAAATTAACTGTGAAGGTTTGAAAAAGCCCACATGCATTAAAATGCATTTGTATTATGTTGTCCTCAAGAGAACGCTCAGTGCTTTGCCCTCCTGTCCTCCCTTACATCCTGCGTCCGATATCCCATAATCTCACTCTCTAACTTTTACTAAAACTTTTCTCAGCAGCTACGTTCGTTGGCGGTCTGTCTGTTTGAAGGCCACCGTGCGTTGAATAATCAGACCCCCGCTAAACGCTGTTGTTTCATCAAGCGTCTCAATAGCTTGGTTTCCATCTAACAGTCTAGGCTCATTTTAAGACAACTTTTGGAAGTTTGCACAAAACAAAGAAAATCGTCAACTAGTTGGAGCGAACAAACTAAGTTATCGATGACGGATATTGGGCAGTGACATAAGCCATGTTTTCGGGCTATAAAACACCTTGAGCATAAGTCACGACAGCGTAAGTCACGTGAGTTAAAAGTTTGCTACCTCAGAATTGATTCGGCAAAGTTGTTTCCATTTCCGCTTTTGGGAATGAACTTGATTCGAATCAGTCAAAAATCACCTAAAGCAAGGGTACAACTTTTATGCGAATCAGAGAAAGTTGATTTGAATTTCACCATTTCCATCAACATTTTCTAATGCGATACTTCAGAATGCGAATCGAGATATGGTGATGGACACTCGACTAATGTCATCTCTCCTCGACACAGAGGGCTGAGTTGTGATCCTGCAATCTCCTCATATTTTCGCCGTTAATTATCGATGTGTTTTGGTTGAATAAAGCACAAAATTCTAAGAAAAAAAATATATATTACAAAAAAATTGAATTAGCTATAGTTTGCATTCTGCACTACTGTATAAATTGTGGCTTTCTTTCTGAATATTGATGCTACACTACGCTATGCAAAAAGATAATCGGAAAGATGATTATCATTTGGATAATAGATTCACCGTAGTCATTAGTCATCATGAATCAAGGGAAAATAGTGGCATTTAGAGTATTGGGTCACTCAGGTAACAAAACAAACCTTTTTTTTTGACGCAGCCAAGCAAAACAAATAGTTTTTCTTGTCTGCCGTGTGCAACGCAAGCTAAATCATCATCAAGCAGAGTTGGCAAGCAGGCGAGCTCAATGAGTGGACTGTAATCCACTATTCAGAAACAAAAAAGAACAGCTTCACCACTTTTATCTCTCTAAATGTGGTGTAATCTATTATGTAAAGGCTGAGTACATGCACACACACACACACACACACACACAAACACACACACCATAGACATACACATATGCATGCACGCACACATGCGCACACATGCGCGCCCACACACACACAGACAAATACACACACACACACACACACACACACACACACGTGCAAACAAACACACACTATAGGCACGCACACATGCGCACACACCATAGAGACACACATACGCATGCACGCACGCATGTGCACACACACACACACACCTGCACATACACATGCACACACACGCAAGCACACACACACACATGCACACCCACACACACCATAGACACACACATAAGCATGTACACACGCATGCGCACACACACTAACAAACAGACACACATATGCAAACACACAGACTATAGACACACACATACATATGCACGCATTCATGCGCACACACAAACACACACACGCACACACACACACACACACACACACACACACACACACACACACACACAGACAGAGACACAGACACACGGGATATTAACACATGGTAGAGGTACAAGATACAAGATACAAGATAATTGTATTGGCCAATTGCACATTGTACATTGGAATGCTTACTCCCCATTCAGCAGTACAGGATTATCTATACTGCTGACCCGAGTCTATTGACCTCACCATATTAGCACGTAACAAACTCTGTCTGAATGGGCCAACAAAGAGACCACTTTTCCCTGGGACCACTGCCACCGTTAATCACTGTCAGAGAACACAGAATCAAAGCCAGAAGCCCAGAAAGGACACAGGCAAAAGGCGACACAAGAGGGGACACAGGCCCGAGGATCGGGGCCCCGAGGATCAGGGAGGCCAGAGGATCGAGGGCCCAGAGGATCGGGGGGGGCAGAGGAAAGGGGGGCCAGAGGATCGAGGGCCCAGAGGATCGGGGGGGGCAGAGGATCAGGGGCCCAGAGGATCGGAGGGGGGACAGAGGATCAGGGGGCCCAGAGGATCAGGGGACCAAGAGGCGCAGGGGGGCCAGAAGACCAGGGGCCAAAGGATCGGGGGCCCGAAGGGGACCGAGGATCAGCGGACAAGAGGTTCAGGGGGCCATAGAATCAGGGGACAAGAGGTTCAGGGGGCCCGACGATTTGGGCCAGAAGATCAGGGGCCCAGAGGATCAGTGGCCCAGAGGATCAGAGGCCCAGAGGATCAGGGGCCCAGAGGATCAGGGGCCCAGAGGGTCAGGGACCCAGAGGATCAGGGACTCAGAGGATCGGGGGCCAGAGGATCCCCTAATCTCTCGTCTCTCATCTGTGCCCTTTCTACACGCTCTACATCTATCTCTGTATGTACATTCCACATGCATTCATCTACTGCAATACTTATCGTGCATGTACATTATTCTCCACATATTTCAATACGTTCTATAAGCTCTATTTCTGAGACTGGACCACCAGCACTACAACCCGACAACCCCACTAGCGAAGAAGCCGTTTAACGCACAAGCTAAATGAGAAATATATGTACACCGTGAAATCTGACAGTCCACCCGGGAGCGCAAAATAGCATATTTAAATCTAAGCATATTTAAGCTAAAAATGTATATATTTGCCTTTACGGGCCTGACACACGTGAGGTGTTTATTGTGTTATTAATAAAATAATAACACACACACAGCCTTCATATCTATAGATCACACACATGCATATATATACATATATATACATATATACTGCAATGATGTCAATATGTACATTTGTGTCATTATCTCTTCTTGTAAATCTTCTGTAATTCATGTAAATGTTGTGATTTTGGAAAAATGTTAGTTATGTCAGAGAGAGAGAGAGAGAGAGAGAGAGAGAGAGAGAGAGAGAGAGAGAGAGAGAGAGAGAGAGAGAGAGAGAGAGAGAGAGAGAGAGAGAAATAGAGGGAGGGAGGTAGGGAGAGAGAGAGAAGGAGAGATTCACTGTATATTATCAACCAAATCGGAATAGGAATCTGAATCTTAATCTGGATAGAGAG
>CM051006.1:17217439-17229939 GCA_027704905.1 Muraenolepis orangiensis
CGGAAATCGTAGGTATGCAACCCGGTGCGCATGCGCAAACTTTAAAAAAAAAAAGTTTAGTTTTTGAGTTATTACGAAGATTTGTTCAGGTTTCTATCGTTGCTATGGTCGCTGATATCACTGCCGCCAACGTAGCTTGCGCCCGGAAGTATTGTTCTGTTACGTTTATTATTTAAGTTTATTTTTACGTGTATTACTAATCCATCGGATTGCAGCGGCACTGAGCTGCACCGTCTCGTTCTGAAACCACATTATATGTTTAAAAAATTATATAAACCACATTATTAACACAAAAAGATTGAGAGACGCGTCCCGGATGTGTGTAAAGAACTACAATTTTCAGCGGGCTGTGTCAAACATTTTGTAGTTCTACTGTTTTCCCTATTATGTGTCATTGTGACCAGGAATCTTGCCATCTTATTATAGGCCAAAAAACACACTGGCGTGGTCAGATTTGATCTTTCTTATTTGTAAGAGGGTGAAATCGTGTTTTTTTATGTTGTGACCCTGCTGAGTGACGCCCCCAATTGGCTTGCCCTTGCTTATGGTAGGAGAGGTCAAGAGCTTTCCAAAACTGTTGATCCCATGTCTGTAGCACTTTTTTTGGCTTCCCTGTATCCGTCAAATGTGGCACAGGTTCCAGGTTCAAAGGGCATCCCTGAAGCAGGAACCCCCCACACCTTTCATACTGACATATGTTACTCTCGAGATATAAGACCTTTCCAATGATGTCTTCATGGTTGTCCTATGACTAAGTTTAATTAATTGTCATCTTGCTCTAGGCCAAGGCTACTTGCAGGTGTACTTTCTGAGCCTTTTAGGGCCGAGCTGGATAAAATCAGTCAAACATGTTTTAAGGTGTATTAAGAAGCCAAATGTGTTCAAGATATTGATGTTTGCCTTATGCACATACGTCCATTTGGACCGGTTTAGACTCGATTTTATTAACATACATATTTTCGATGAACGTTAACAGGGGGAGGGGGTGTGAGACACAAACACACTTTCGTGTGTCACCATAGCAATGGATATACTTGTTGCAGGTGCTTAACATGTCTTTGTATCGTGAGAAAAAAAGTCACAAATGTATAACTGTTATTTTAGACATGATTTCAGCTGCTCTGTTTGCCGACTGAAAGGGGCATAAACAAAATTGACGCGCATGCGCACTGATTGCTGTACGTATGATTCCTACGAAACAAAGTGCACTGTTTTTTCGTAGGGAATCCTATGAACCGGTTCATTAGAATGTGTTGCACACACACACACACACACACACACATATTCCATTCACCGTGTCACGGGGTAGTGTTTGTAAGGACCCAGAACGCAGACCAACGACCAACGTGATGCTTTATTGTATGGGGGGGCGGCAGTATAGCTCTGGAGGTAGAGCGGACGCCTCACAACCGGAAGGTCACTGGTTCGATCCCCGCCGCCTCCTCCTCCTAGCAAAAGCTGTCGAGGTGTCCTTGAGCAAAACACCCTAACCCTAACTGCTCCTGACGTGCTGGCTGTCTCCTTGCATGGCTGACTCCGCCGTTGGTGGGTGAATGGGTGAATGTGAGGCTGAATGTGATGACTTATATAAATGTCCATTTACTATGGTACAACAGGACAGGCAAGGGATCTGGATACCGGGAAGTCGATCAGCGGGGTACTGGCAGGTAGTAGGCGAGTAGTGAGGGACAGGCAAGGAGTCTGGATACCGGGTAGAGGGCTTGGAACTGGAATCTGGAAGTAGCTTGGAACGGTTGCATCGAGAGAGAACAAAGTACAAACTAGCAATGGTGTTAGGGGAAGCCAGGGTATATATACACCCAGGTGAGGTGATTGTCATTAGCGGCAATCGCCGACAGGTGTGTGTAGGTGTGTGTAGGTGTGTGTAGGTGTGCGTAGCCAAGACCCGAGCCGTCACACACTGCAACCGTGACACACCGAAAACAACACTAAACTCTCTCGATCAAAACTTCAGTCAAGTAAATGTCAACGTAATGTTTCAGTTTCAGGGCCATGATTGGGATGTTTTTTTACATTTGGATTCTTCTACGTCGCTTTTGATTTTGTTGGGAGGGGGTAGCAAGGAGAAAGGCAGGGACAAGACAAACAGGAAGGAGGAAAAGATGGAAAAATATAAAAAGTAAGACAGAACAGAAAACAATAATCATGAAGAGTCAAGGGAGACAGGACTTCTGCAGGCCAATAAGAGATCATTAACCTCATATCATAACACGCTTAATTCGAGTGGAGGCAGGCATGCACTGACACCAGGTCTGCATCTGGAGCCTCCCCTGCCCCTGCAGGCATGCATGATGCACAAACATAGGCATCCACGCAGGCAGGTAGTCAAGTACTCATGCACATGCACACACACACACAAATGTACACACATATGCACACACACACACACACACACACACACACACACACACACACACACACACACACACACACACATACACACACATACACACAAACAGCTTTAGGCAATTCCCAAACTAGGCCTGATCCGTATCTGAAGGAAGGAGGGAGGGATGCAGAGAGGGGAAGAAAGACAGACAGGGGATGTGAACTTGGATGGGAGGGACAACAACAACATGTGATGAAAGTGAAGAGAGAGAGAAATAGAGAGAGAGAGAGAGAGAGAGAGAGAGAGAGAGAGAGAGAGAGAGAGAGAGAGAGAGAGAGAGAGAGAGAGAGAGAGAGAGAGAGAGTGATAGTAATAGGTGAGGTTGAACTGCAAAAAAATGAGAGTTTATGAGAGGTAGAAACCAATATCTTTATTACTAGGTTACGCAAGACAGAGAGAGTGAGAGAGAGAGAGTGATAGAGTGAGAGAGTAAGAGAGTGAGAGAGAGAGAGAGAGAGAGTCGATAAACTTGTGGCTACATGCTAACAACCGCCACGCACGTCAACTATGGCATCTGAGTCGCGCCTTCAGATTTTCCGTATTTTTGCCCTGTTTATTCTTTGGTTGAAGGATAGCAGTTCCCCAGGGTGACTCCGTTTGTTGACAAGGTGAGTAAACCAAGTTTCAATTGAAATTGATTCCTCAATTGACTCTTCCTGGGAGCGCAGCAGAGTTCACTCCCGTAGAGGTACTTTGGAGTTGGGGGTGACAACAAACACCATGGCATATTTACTTAGTTTTTACATCCTTCAATATCCATTTAAAGCCGTCAGAACTCTCTATCTATCTATCTATCTATCTTTATTATATGTATATTATTAACCTGGTAATTAAAATTGGGGAAAATGCGCACACACACACATGCACACACACTCTCACATATACTTACACACACACATGCATGCATACGCACACACACACACACACACACACACACACACGCATGCATACACGCACACACACGTGATTGATGGATGGTATGTTCTATATTGTGCAAAGAGCATTTAAACGCTTTTTAAGTGTTTTTAAGTGCCAGTAGTGCTGCAGCATCATGAATACAGTGCAGTACAGTGCAGAACAGTGCAGTAACTTTAATGACTCCATATGTGACATATAAAAACAAATGTGGCTAACTTTAGTGCCCCAATAGGGTTTTCTTTTAAATGTTGTTAGCGATGGAATTGCCCCCTAGTTACTGCGCCCCGACCAATCACTTTGAGGAGGAGGCGGGATGTAGTGTGGGATGTAGTGTGGTCTGTGTGAGGCTACGGGAGGACCAACATTCACACACACATTCTTGCTGCTGCTGCTGCTGTCACGAGGGCATTAAGAAAATCAAAATCAAAATCTGGAGGGTTGAATCCTCTTTATTGGTCACATACATGTACACACACACACACACAGTGAAATGTGTTTTTCTCCATTTAACCCATCCAAATATTAGGAGCAGTGGGGCAGCTTTTTTTATATGCAGCGCCCGGGGAGCAGTGTAGGTCTGGTGTCTTGCTCAAGGGAACCTTGGCAGTGCACAGGTGTTTCAAGGACCGGTGACCTTCCGGTTCCCAAGCCAAGTCCCAAAAGACTGAGCTATCCTAGCCACACCCGAGAGGCATTATAACGCTAAAAAATGTTGAATTACCGGAACACCTTTTGGAAGGCTGTTCCAGGAGGATTGTGTTATGCGATACACAGGCTGTGGCAGAAGCCCCTGGAACCAGAGGGAACCACCTCTAGTTGAAAATAATGTCTACCGTTAAGATTAGGACAGGATGGCGGAAAAACGCATTAATCAAAGTGTTCATATCTTGATCGTTGAGCAAGTAACCTAACAACTTGTTTTTGATGGTTTTTGTACCCCTGATCATTAATTTAAACGTCTTTGGATCATGCATAAATCAGCAGACACTTTTGCAGAAGCAATAAGTGGTTCCATACTGTACTTTTATTATGACAAGCTTCAGGCTTTAGTTTGAGAGGTTATGATTACAGCGCCACTGATGAGATTCTGCTGTTTTCCCAATACGTATGGAGGTGCATATTGCCTGTGACAGCACCACAGGTAGGTCTGGGAACTCTGGTGAACCTGTCGACCCTTCCTCCCAACCAGCAGCCATCTGGGAACAGACTTTTCCCCGTCATGCTGTCCTGGGGACAGGAGACTCTCTCAGTCGGAGCCCTCATCGACTCTGGAGCGGATGAGAGTCTTATAGACACCACCTTGGTTAAGCAGGCAGGGATATCCTCGTTATTTCTCGGGAAACACCTCACAGTTCACGCTTTGGATGGCCCCTCGTACCCTTGTCCCGATCACTCAGAGCACTGCCTCCACAAGCCTGTCCATTTCTGGAAACCACCACGAGTTCACCCGGTTCCTAGTTGTTCACTTCTGCTGGACCTCGGGCAGCATCATCGGGTGGAGTTCTTCTTGCCACGCCAACCACCTGCGGTCAGCTACTCCTCCTGCCTCAGACCCCAGACCCGCACCTTCCCCTCCTGATCTCTCCGGAGTTCTGTCCATTTACCACGACCTGGCTGAGGTGTTCAGCAAGGAGCGCTCCCTTTCCCTTCCCCCTTATCGTCCCTATGACTGCCCCATAGACCTCCTCCCTTGTGCCCCCCTTCCCCCCCGGCGGCTGTACAACCTCTTGGGTCCTGAGAAGACCGTCATGCAGGGTCATGCAGGGTTATACCCTGGCATCCGGAATCATCCACCCTTTTTCTTCCCTGGTGGCAGCAGGGTTTATTTTTGTTAAGAAGAAGGCCCTTGCATAGACCTTTGGGCCCTGAATGACATCACGATAAATAATCGCTACCCCTTACCCCTGATGAGCTCCATGTTCGAACCCTTGACCCACGCTACTATTTTTTCTAAGCTAGACCTCCGCAACGCCTACCACCTCGTCTGCATCAGGGAGGGGGACGAGTGTAAGACGGTGTTCAATATCCACCTTGGACTCTTTGAGTATATGGTGATGCCATTTGGATTGACCAACGCCCGGCTGTTTTTCAGGCCTTGCTGAATGATCTCATCCCGGATATGCTCAATGTGTTCGTTGTGGTGTATTTCGACGGCATTCCAATTTTTTCTAGTCAGAGCAGGACCACCGGCAGCACGTTCGCTTGGTTCTCCAAAGTCTCCTGGAGAACAAGATGTTCCTCAAGGCGGAGAAGTGCCTGTTTCACTCCTCGTCTGTGGAGTTCACCGGCCAAATCCTGGAGAAGGGGCACACCAGAGCCGACCCCAGAAAGATCCAGGCCGTGGAGGATTGGCCCCCGACCCGAAGACAGAAAGTTACTGCAAATTTCTACTGGCTTTTCATGTGGGGATTCAGCCGTGTGGCCGCTCTTCTCATGGCCCTCACTTCCACTCTCTGCTCCTTCTCCTGGTCCCCAGAGGCGGAGTCCGCCTTCTCTGCCTTGAAGAGCCTGACTACCCGACCCTGATCCTTCCCGGCAATACATTGTGGAGGTGGATGCCTCTGATTACACCCAGGAGAACACTCCGTCCCAGAATATCGTAGTCAAGTCAGCCCACCTGTTCCCTAGTCCCAATCAAGCTCCCTATTTATACTCCGCTCCCCCTTGTTTGGACTTCAGCACATTATTGCAACACCCCCTGTTTTGATTTTCATTTCGCACTCACGCAAGTTGCTTTACACATTGTGTTATTACTTCCGTAATTTATACACACATAGTTGATTGTTCACACCTCATATCAGTTTTGGAGCAATATACAATAAAGACGCCGACGGGTTGTTGAACTCCTTTCTGCCTCCGACTTTGTACTGTCTGAACTACCAAGGAGTTCCACCAGCAACACATCTGTGTGTGGCATAACAATTTGGTTGTTGCATTTATATGCAAACTATTGAACTTGAACTGCCTGTCGTGTGTGTCTGCGGCTGCCCTACTTGTGCATTATCTGTAGCCAATCAGAGAAGGCTGCTTCTGTTTTTCAGTCAATCACGCGTAGACTCGAGGGTACGACGGCATGTGACCAACAGGACATCTCTCGCAATCCCACTGATCCGCCTCCGTCACGCTGACCTTCACCCTCGCCGGGTCACAGCGGACGGTCATGTCTGTCGGGAGGGGGGATCCATCTCTGATCTCTCGTCCCTCTCTCTCGTTTCCCCCTCCCCCCCTTCTCTGCTTTTCAACCTCCTGTAATTATTACCAGTGTATCCCAGGGAGCAGGTTGTGTGCAACTAAAATTAGACACTGAACTTTGCATTCAAACTAATTCAATTCTCTTAACTCGCTGAGTCACTCACCGAGCCACTCCTGTGAATCTTATTAGACTGCTTGTGATTTTAATTTCCGTTGAAAGCAGACGTCTCTCTCGGGTTTGCTGGGAGAAAAAAGGGCTTCTTTGGCGGTGTGGACCGATGCACTTGAAGCTTTCTTACAGTTCTTTGCAAACCCTCCAAAGGAGTGGTTCTTTTGTTTGACAAACTCAACTCCACTTCCCTTTTTATTCTAGAAATAAGTGAAATGCCTGGCCTTTCTTACACGCATATATATTTCACTATCTCCGACTATGCTATAGATAGCCTTAAAGACAATGCTGTCATTGAATTCATGAGGACATATTCGTTGGCAAAGAAAATGAGAAAGAGCACGGCGGTGACTTCAGAAGGAGCTGGGAAGGAGGGACACTCACATTAGTGTCTCCACTGCAGCCCTGTGCTGATAACACACATTACATAACTAGAACATAACTGGGAGCTCACTGGAGACCCAACACCAATCATTAAAAGAGTGGTGCAGAGGGCAGAGTGTCCTTATAATTATCAAACCTGCGTAAAATAGTGCACAAGAGCAAAATAAAAACTAAATTGAGAGCCAATATGCCAGTGTATGCTTGTTGGACGGTTTCTGTGTGTCAGTCTGTGTGTGTGTGGTAGTAGTAGTAGTAGTAGTAGTAGTAGAATTTTCCGTTTCTGTTTCTCATGCACATGCACAGGAACACGTGCACGCTCAGCGTATGACACAACCTCTTGCGTCGAGCCTCTAATGTGATATGTTGGCCAGCTGTTCAGTCATCTTGTTGCGCAGTCTCATCACATGATGTGATTCCTCCCAGAGCTTGTCGCTAATGTAACAACACAGACCCCTCTTTTGATAGGAGAGGAAGGAGCGGCTCGAGTTAAAAAAAGGTGACATAACTTGGGATATCTTTGGAATAAACAACAATAACAAGAAAACCCAATCGTGCGAGGCTACGGATGCAACATACTTGCTGTGTAGGACTCAGACAGACAATGAGACAGCTGGAGTTGGAGATGATAACGTAATGTCTTAACCATTACCATTAACATTATTTTTTGGATCTATATTTGTTTATATTTTTACAAATTATACAAATTATATACAAATGATATATTGCCCAACTTCTGGGGGCAATAGTTATGGGGGGGAAATACATGAATAAATAAAGCTCCTTTGGAAGACGTTCATTCAGGACAGATTGTTTGGCAGTGGAGGAGCCTCAGTGGAGGGCAGACCTCTGCCAAGGCAACACGTCTCCTCCCTGATTCCTGTAATTCATCATCAGGACAGACCTCGCCCCGCACCGCATGCTGGAACCACACGCGGCATGGGGAACTAAGATATGGAAAACCAAAAAGACCTGAAATCGTCCTGCAACTGTGTCCAAAAAAATGTATGTGATTTTAAAACAATGCTAAGGTGTTGTTTAAATCACTGTACGTTGTGGTTAAGATCCTAGGGCATTGGGAATAAAGCTATGGGAAAAAAGACTGGAAGTTATGCTTAAACTCACTGTCAGAAAACTATTATAAAACAAGGCTAAAGCGATGTTAAAATCAGTGTGTGTTGCGTTAAAAGCCAGTACCTTGAGGTAATGAGGGCTTAAATATAAACTTAAATATATGCAAATTGTCCTATCAATAATGGATGACCTTGCATTTTGTCATTTTCGGCGCATTATCTTTTAAAAATGCTGACTTTATAGGCTCTTAATATGAACACACGTTGCCCACAAACACACACACACCAGGGAACACAGAGAGACTCACAGTTGTGTCCTCCTGTGTTGCTGATGTTAAAGGCTGTCAGGTTGTGAAGAACATGCCGGAACTGGAAGGAGGAAACGGAAGGTCCGGAAGCCTTCGTCTTCCTGGAGCCTGGGGGGGGAAGCAGCAACAGGATTGAAGCTATGGAGTGTTTCCAGACACACTGTGCGCCACTTCACACCCAGTGTGTGTGTGTGTGTGTGCGCGCAAGTATATATGTGTGTGTGCTCCTGGTGTGTGTACACACCAAGAGTATGTGTGTGTCTGTAGTGTGAAGTGGGATGATCTGTGTCTCTAATATCTGTACAGCTCTCCCCCCAGAGAGGCTACTTAATGACAGTCATTGTCCCCCTGGACCCTCTAGTGCACTTAGAGCAGGAGAGCCTCTTCCTCCTCTTCCTCTATACTCTGGAACACACAGAGATCTCCCTTTGCCATCCCATGCCTCCAGCCACACGGGCTCCGTAGTGACACATAATGGTCTGGTTTTGTCATCTTTGGTGGAAATGAATGCACAACCAGTGCAGTCCTGCGCTAAATCATCTGTGTGCCCAATATTTTGCGAGGACGCTTCCTACATGGGCGGCCGAATATAGACAATATGGTTGCGTAGGATTGTTCCAACTGGTCCAGTAGAAAGCACAGGAAAGGATGTCCCTATGTGGCTGGAGCTCAGGAGAGCGGCTTGACTGGCAAACCAGTCAGCAACCAAGAGGTGATGCTGATTTCATTCCCCCTGACTCCTCCTCCCTTCTAGCCAGGTGTCCTGGTGTCCCTCAGCAAGAAACCCTAACCTTAACTGGTCCTGACGTGCTGGCTGTTATCTTGCACGGCTGACAACGCCGTGGGTGGATGAATGTGTGTATGAATGAATGGGTGAACGTGAGGAATTAATTGTAAACCGTGTGGGTTAAAGTGCTATATAAATGCAATGCAAAATGACAGATGCTTCTTTAGTGGTCTTGATTCTGGCCTGTCCTTCTTAAGGTCCAACAGACTGCTGAAGTGGGCTTGTGGGTCTTTTGTTGGGGACCTGAAGTGGTCTAAATGAGGTTATATCAGGTATGTGAAACAAGGGCTCTGGAAGTGGAAGATTGACAAATCTGACTGATGGTCAGTCACTTGATGACCACCTGTCTGTCACCCATCAACACTGACAAACATTTATGCAAAAAAACAACTCTCTCCCCCTCTCTCTCTCTCTCTCTCTCTCTCTCTCTCTCTCTCTCTCTCTCTCTCTCTCTCTCTCTCTCTCTCTCTCTCTTTCACCACCACCACTGATGTTGGTGCCATGGTAACCTGGTCACCAGATGACCACCCCCCTTCCCCCCCCCCCCCCCTCTCTCTCTCTTGTAGTTACTAATACGATACGGTCCTACGCTCCATCTAACATCTGTTAGATCTCAGCCCCTGATGGTACAACGGTGGCCTGTCTCTCTCTCCTCCTGACCCCTTACCTCCTCTCCTCTTTTTCTACACACACACACACACACACACACACACACACACACACACACACACACACACACACACACACACACACACACACACACACACACACACACACACATAAGCTCACACACACACACACACACACACACACAATCACACACACACATACCTGACAGCGAAGGTGTGTATGGGTGGAGAGAGAGAGAGAGAGAGAGAGAGAGAGAGAGAGAGAGAGAGAGAGAGAGAGAGAGAGAGAGAGAGAGAGAGAGAGAGAGAGAAAGAAAGAAAGAAAGAAAGAAAGAAAGAAAGAAAGAAAGAAAGAAAGAAAGAATGAGAGAGAGATAGAGAGGAAGAGAGTGTAAATGGGTCTGGTGCTAGCTCCTAGCGCTCCGTTGATAACCGTGCCTCCACCTCCACTCACACCTCCTCCACCTCCTCCTCCTCCACAAGCTAGCTGTGTTTTTTTTAAATATTATTATTATTATTAGTATGACGCCATCACTCGGAGATAAACTGTACCCGGTCCAAGCCGCCATTGTTGTGTGAGTGAATCAAAACATAGATCAATAAAGGCATGTGAACTCAAAAGGACGATTTGAGTATGAATAAGGGTGAATATTAATAGATGGACCCCCTCACACGTCAGCACCACCATCTCTCTCTCTCTGTTAAAACTAGTAACCAAACTATAGTTCAACAACAACAGCAACTACCCAATAATGGGAACCCGATTTGATTAATAATTACGTATTATTCCGGGAAGAAAAAAATAGATCAATGGTATTATAAAAATAATGAGTAGCATCGTAAGGGATACAGAGCACTGTGAAACAAAACCAAACGTTTTGTTGTGTAATGAAGAAAAAGGCCAAACTGTGGGGGGTAGCTACTGACCCGGCAATTGTGGAAACGCATTTGTACTGTCCATATCGATTTTCCTTACATCCGTCATCGATCATGGGGCGGAGGTTCTGTTTTCACAGTTGTTTATTTGTCTGTGTGTCTGTCTGTTTGTCTGTTAGCAAGATAACTCAAAAGGTTATATATTGAATTGTACAAAACTTGCTGGTTAGATTACATATGGGCCAGTTGCTTCGATTTTGCAAATCCGGAATCCTCTACTAGGAGTAGACCCCCTTTAGTTTAACATATTCGACTGTATTCATATCTTTGGTAATTGTGGCGTGACGAAGGGTATTGCGCTTACTTTGGCGCCAACGGCGATTGTGGATTCGAGTGGTGCAATATGTTCACCTGAAAACGACGCTGTGTTTGGTAATTTCTCCTCTGTTATTTGTGTCTCCAGGCTGCTGAGGTTTTTTTTGCACTAAAACACAGAGCGTAAAACATATGCAAACAAGGGCCCCAGCTTCCTCCTCCAGACCAAACATTGGTACACATCCCGACTACAGAACTGAGAGAGCGGCTACAACAAAAATACTAAACCAACATTAGATTTTTTATTGTGTTTTTCAGCAGGGACTCAATTCACTCAAAGCGACTCAGAGTGAATTGATAGTGAATTGATAGATAACACCTCATTAAGGAGCAGGTGGGGGTTAGGGGGTCTTTGCTGAAGGATGCCTGCAGGTAGATTGAGGATAATGGGGTTAGTGGAAATACTTCTCTGGTAGAGAAGATGTCATTTTAAAGGAACAATTGTCTGTTTTGTTTTTCTCGCCTTTGTTTTCCGGGGTTGATTTCTTTTCCCGGTCTGCTGCATAGGGTGGATACCTCAAAACTGGTTGTTCCTGATCGACATGTCAACACACCCACACACACACACACACACACACACACAAAACAAACACAAACACACGAACAAACAAACAAACAAACATACACATACACACACACACACACACATATACAAACAGACACACACTTGGTGGTTTTTACGCAGATCCGGATCTGTATCCAGGTTTTGGTGAGGCGGAGGTATGCACTCTAGTCACATTGATCCCTCATCTCAGACGACAAATAGGAGGAAATGAAAATGTTTAGCCACAAGGATACCTTCCGGCGGCTTCTGTCTGCGTGTGCGTGCACGTGTGTGTGTGATGTGTGTGTGATGTGTGTGTGTGTGTGTGTGTATGTGTGTGTGTATGTGTGTGTGCATGTGTGTATGAATCACTTGCTGCCCATGAGTCACACAAATTGATTCTCCCATCTCTGTGTGACCTTTTCTTGTGCGTTGGTTTGTGTGTCTGTGGGTGTGTATTTGTGTGTGTGTGTGTGTGTGTGTGTGTGTGTGTGTGCATTCACACTGCTTATTTTTAGCCGGCTAGCTTTAAACAACAGCGAGCCATGCCCGGAACACCTCGAAGTGGGAACAGAAACTGTTCCAGCGCTACGACACTTTGCTCTCCCGAGAGTCTTCTTTCAAAACAAGTCGTTACCATCAGATTCGAATGTGATTTATTTGTCACATGTATAATAAGGTACAGTGTCTAAATGTGAAGTGTGAATATTTTATCGTCAGCTCCGGAGATGTACGCTAGAAGTTACAGAATTTGCAAGAGTTACAAAAATGATGAATTCTCGCCGACGGTGACCCATCCCGCAGTTGAAGCGGTGCTGCTCGTACGACCTTCGACCCC
>CM051006.1:17234939-17244939 GCA_027704905.1 Muraenolepis orangiensis
CAGTCCCCATTGTAGCAGGGGACTTCAAACACTGCAATTCTAAAAAGGTTTTACCAAAATACTATCAACACATCTCATGTCCGACAAGACGCAACAAGACCCTTGATCACTGCTACACAACTATGAAGCACGCTTATCGTGCTTACCTATCCAACTACAAGTGGAGCTCAGGGGCAGTCACCAACAACGACCCTTACCTACCAGACAAGTTTTTTGCTGCTTTGAAAGGGCGAAACCTGAGCCAACCAACACATTAAACACCCACCCAGAGGACGACGTTCTACAACTGTCTGAGTCCGAGGTCCGCAGAATCTTCAGGAGGGTAAAACAGGGACAGCAGCCGGCCCAAACGAAGTTCCATCTCGCGTCTTCAAGACCTGCGCCGACCAGCTGGCTCCTGTGTTCACCGACATCTACAATGCATCACTGCAACAGCCTGTTGTCCCAGTGTGCTTCAAAGTGACAACCATTGTGCTGTTACCCAAAAAGACCAAGGTAAGATGCCTCAATGATTATCATCTAGTGGATTTAACACCCATAGCCATGAAGTGCCTGGAGTAACTTGTAATGTCGCATATTAACTTTTCCATCCCTGAGTCCCAAGACCCACTCTTGGCATACAGACCAAACAGGTCTGTAGACGATTTCCCTGGAATTGATACGGCCCTGGAGCACCTAGACGGGAGGGACACCTACGTCAGCTGTTTATTGTCTTCAGCTTGGCGTTCAACACCATTGTTACCTCCAAGCTGGTCCTGAAACTGAGGGACCTAGGTCTGGGCGCCCCCATCTGTAACTGGATTATGGACTTCCTGACGGGCAGGCCTCAAGTGGTGATGATTGGGAACAACATCTCATCCACTCTGGTCCTCAACACCGGAGCACCCCAAGGCTGCTGCCTCAGTCCCCGGCTGTACTCGCTGTACACACATGACTGTACTGCCACGCACAGCAATAATCGGATTATCAAGTTTGCAGACGACACCACAGTCATTAAATGTCAGAAAGACTAAGGAGCTCATCGTGGACTTCAGAAGCCACCAGGGCACCCACTCCACCATCAGCCTGCATTGAGGAGATCTGTATGACCAGATGTCGGAAGAAGGCCATGTCCATCATAAAGGACTGAAACCACCCTGGGCACCATCTCTTCTCCCCCCTACCGTCTGGTCGCCGGTTGTGCAGCATCCGTACAAGGACCAGGTTTAAGGATCGTTTTTATCCACAGGCAGTGCGCCAACTGAACTGCTAGGAGTGCTGCCACTTTCACAACATGTCATTAACATTACACTTGCATACTTTTCTGGACTTTCTGGACTCATCATAGTTACTGCACTGTATTCATGATGGTGCTGCACCACTGGCACTTTAAATGCTTTTAAAGATTTTTGTAAAAAAATTAAAAACATTTAACACATTTGATGTTGTTTTTTTGTTTATTTTTATTGTATATATTATTTTGATGGTATTGTTTTGGAGATGTATACTGCTGGAGGGAATGGGGAGTAAGCATTCCAATGTACCTGTTGCAATTGGCCAATAAAATATCTTGTATCTTGTATCTTGGAAAAGGAGAGAATTCCAGGGATTTGATTATTCCGCCAGTTTAATCTTTAAAGCAACTCTGCGCAATGTGATGGCTTAATTAAGCAAAAGGGGGGTGGGATGAGACTATTAAAAAGTGATAGAAAGGCAGCAGAAGTAAGATCTCCCTGCATTTTATTACGCCAGGTAAAAACAACAACATAAGCAAGCGAGCGAGCACTGAGGAAAGGAGATAAGGAGGCGGGCGGCTAGGGAGCGTGGGCCGCTGGTCGGGGGGGCGGGGGGGTTCCCTGTGCTTCCCTGGGCTCCTTCATCCCTTTCCTCTTTCTGGATCGTTATTTCTTCCCTTCATGCCCTTCCCATTATCCATCCGCTCTTAAAATAAAATCAACAAAAAAAGACGCAAACAAACATTGAACCTCTCTCTCTGAATAGAGTTTAGTTGTTGTTTTTTTGGTCTGTGATCGCGGCACCAAGCATTGAGGAGGAGGGATCGAGTTAATGGGATTCGGAGAGAGGTCTCGAGGGCCGTGGGGAGGAGAGTGGAGGAAAGGGGAGGAGAGAGAGAGGGAGGGAGGTAGGGAGGGAGGGAGGGAGGGAGGGAGGGAGGGAGGGAGGGAGGAGGTGCTTTGAGACTCAGCACACCAAGAGAAGAAGTGTGGCGGCAAATTTCTTTAACTTTGTTGCCTCTCCAGCATGGCAGCCGCCCATTTAATTCCATAAGGTCTCTCCCCCCCGCGACGGCCACTGATATAGAAACAGGAGGGGGTTGTGTATGTGTGTGTGTGTGTGTGTGTGTGTGTGTGTGTGTGTGTGTGTGTGTGTGCATGGGGTGGGAGCAGGGGTTAGCCCATGAGGGGGTGCTAAGTCCTGTAGCTTGGCCAGCTTTTTCCCTTATCTCCTAATGGCCTGATAAGGTATTTTCTCTCTTTTTTTGGTGGATGGGTGGGAGGGAGGGAGGGAGGGGGGGGGGTTGTCAGTGTATAACCTCAGAGGAACCCGTCGCCACAAGGGCCCTTGAGTCCAAAGCGGCCCCTGATTTCTCTCGCCAGCGGAAATGATGACAATACAAAGCTATGGGTATTAAGATAAGGGATGTGCATGAAGAGCTCATGTTTTTAGCTAAAAATTGTTTAAGTCTGTTCGGCTGTGACCAGAGCTTCCTGTGAGGGTTTACAAAAGTGGGGTGAAGAAAGCTTCGAGTTAACCTTGTTCAAATGTGCGTTATTGAGAGAGAGAGAGAGAGAGAGAGAGAGAGAGAGAGAGAGAGAGAGAGAGAGAGAGAGAGAGAGAGAGAGAGAGAGAGAGAGAGAGAGAGAGAGAGAGAGAGAGAGAGAGAGAGAGAGACACAGAGAGAGAGAGAGAGAGAGAGAGAGAGATAACTTCTGATACAGCAGAACTTCTGATTTAGCAGTCCTACTGTGTTACACCATAATTGGCTTGACCTGTGTGTGTGTGTGTGTGTGTGTGTGTGTGTGTGGTGTGTGTGTGTGTGTGACTCACCGGGGGCCTTGTAGAAGCTGGTGTCTTGCTCATCCAGTGGGAGCAGGTAGACCTCGCCTTCCTTCCAGAGTAGTGGATACTGCTGGCCTCCAGAAAACTCCCCAACCAGCCATCCTGGCCTGAAAGCATGAAACAACAGAACAATAATTAAAGGTCTGTTTTAGCAGGAGAACTCTGGAACTCTAGAACTGCAGGAGAGTTTCTAAAAAGGTGATCTGAAAAAACTGACAGATTTGCACACATAGATATACATATGTATATACACAAACATTCTCTGTCAGTCTCTTTGGCTTTGAGTGTCTGAAGGCTCCAGTGGAGCTGATACCTGTGATATATGAAGTGAGAGGTGATGTTGATAGCCCCATGCTGGGTGGAGGCAGAGCAGGCCAGGGAGTGGCCGAAGCAGAAGCACGCCTGGCAGCCTGCCGGGCTGGCCTGCTGCAGGTGGAAGAAGCCTGGCTTGCATCTGCACCGGGGAAAGACAAACCACTGCAAGACAGTCAAGAACATGCACACACACACACACACACCCACGCATGCATACACGCAATCAAACACACACACATACACGTAGACACACACCACACACGTTTAAGTGCATACACACATGCACCGGACACACACACACATGCACCGGACACACACACACACACACACACACACACACACACACACACACACACACACACGCAGACACACACACACACGTGCAGATGGACAAACACCCCTGCACGCATACATGCAGACACAGTCACACAAACACAGTCACACATGCAGACACAGTCACACAAAAACAGTCACACAAACACACACAAACATAGGGCTGTAACAACTCCAAATGTTGCTGTACAATTCAAATACATGCAATTCATACTTCACTTTATTGTGTAGTAATAGCATCACCCTGTGGTAATCTATGCACAAGATTGTACCTTATGTACTTACTCCGGCTTCCTGCATGGCCAGGCTCGAGTAATCAGGTGACAGGAAGTACATTCACGGTCTGTGATACGCTAGAGATGTTCCCAAATAATTGTTTTCATTCCCGATTCTCATTCTCAAGCTTGAGGTATCGGCCGATACCGAGGACCACCCAGATACCGATATGTTTTTGAAAAAACCTGAATATTTGGCTAGCCCATTTCCAAACTTTGTAAAATATGATAAGACAGTAAATACATACAATATCTATATAAATACATACAATATGACTAGACATGAATTGTATGCAATACAATATAACTAATATAATCAAATTTCATTATAAAGTACCTTACAAATATATAGTCTATACACGTAATACAAACTAACTGGAGTAAAATTAACGTTTTGATAAATTGTGTATGATTTTAGTATTTGCTTGTTTCCTATATTAATGTAACATCCATCCATCATCTCCCGCTTATCCGTGGTCGGGTCGCGGAGGTAGCAGCTCCAGCAGGGGACTCCAAACTTCCCTCTCCCTGGCAACATTGACTAGCTCTGACTGGGGGATCCCGAGGTGTTCCAAGGCCAGCGTGGAGATGTAATCACCCCACCTGTACCTCGGTCTGCCCCGTGGTCTCTTCCCAGTTGGATGTGCCTGGAAAACCTCCCTCGGGAGGTGACCAGGAAGCATCCTTACTAGATGCCCGAACCACCTTAACTGGCTCCTTTCTACGCGAAGGTCTCTCACGAGTGACTGAGCTTCTCACCCTATCCCTAAGCGAGCTACCAGCCACCCTCCTGAGGAAACTCATTTTGGCCGCTTGTATTCACGATCTTGTCCTTTCGGTCATTACCCATTGCTCATGGCCATAGGTGAGGGTAGGAACGAAGACTGATCGGTAGATCGAGAGCTTTGCCTTCTGGCTCAGCTCTCTTTTGGTTACAACGGTGCGGTAAAGTGCACCCAATACCGCTCCCGCTGCACCTATTCTCCTGTCAATCTCATGCTCCGATCCTCCCCTCACTCGAGAACAAGACCCCGAGATACTTGAACTCCTTCACACACTCCTTCAGACGAGACATTAACATTACATTGTTACATTAATGTAACATTTCTTATAATAATCGCTGCATTATATGCAAGCTATTAATTAATTTAATTCAGTTAATTTGTTGAGGCGTCAGAATGCGTTTTAAGTGTGCCTTTAAGAAATACCCTGATGGCATGCATGTAGACACAGAGCACCACAGAGTTTAGTTTGGACTAATTAAGAGGGGAGCCGTGTCACTAAGTTTAATCCTAAAGGAAAGTGGACTAAGTGAAACATCACGTCAACAAAGGAGAAGGAATCAGTGGGATTTATGTGTATTGGAATGAGTCAGGCCAACACACTCATGCACATTGAGGAAAGGAGCTATAAAGGATAATACCATAGGACTGTATTGATAATACACACCTAAAACTGATTTAATCCAACACATAAAATGTTGATGTAATAGCTTCGGGCAGAGAAAAAGGACGTTGATCTATGGTGCTCTATACCTGGAAGCAGAGGCTTTGGTAACATTATACAGCACCATATATCAAATTGTCCTCCATATTACATTACACTATCATACTTTTGTGGACTTTCTGGACTCAACAAGTTACTGCACTGTTCTGCACAGTACTGCCCCGAGTCACGATGCTGCTGCACTACTGGCACTTTGAAATGCTTTAAAAGGCTTTTTGCACAATTCAACACATGTATATATCATCCACCAGTCAGGTTATTGCTCTTCTTATTGTTCTTTTTATTGTGTACAGTATCGTTATAGTATAGTGTTGTATAGTATACGTATAGTATATAGTTCATAGTATAGCATATCGTGTTCAATTGTAGGGAGTTCATACAGCAGGAGGTAATGGAGAGTAAGCATTCCATTGTACAAATAAAAATCTTGAATCTTGAAATGACCAATAATTACTTGTACAGTTCCACCACGCTCATTATTGTATTGTGTGTGTTTATAGAATACATGGTTAAACAGATTTTACTGTGTGTGTCCGGATTGTTTATTGTTTTGCAGCTCAATCGGCAAACGTAATTATACAACGTTATTATTATTGTAATTACGCGGCTTACGTTTGGAGAGTAAATGATATGTGTGTGTGTGAATGTAGTTCATCACACATTAAAACAAATGTTTTAGGCAGCTGTTATTTCAGGATATAAGAAACTAATAAATTAGTAGCGGATCATTTATTGATAAGCGCTGTTGAGCAGCGGTTAGCTCCTCAGTTTAGCCGTTGTTTCCTGCTAGCTAAAGCTAGTCTAGTTTATCTGGGAACATACGTATATAAATCTATTCTTATTAATTAAACTGGCAGGTTATTATTTTTGTCTGCACGAATGTCGGAGCAATATTTGATATATATTTGTCCGTATCTGCTTATACTATCTGCCTAGATACTTACTGTACGTACCTGTGCTATGCTTATCGTTTAGTGCGGTGAATAATTCTGAATCTGTTATTGTGCTTACGGTTTTGCCAAGACTCTCAGTAAACTTCATGAAAATCAATAGTTGTGCAGTGGAGTTTTTGAGGACTGTTTATCTGGTTGGATAGCTAGGAGTGAGCGAAGCCAATATGGATGCAAACAAAAATGTGAGCATGCTTTGGCCCGTCTCATTAACATGCTTTAATATGATCATGGCCAGACAATTATGAAATATTTTTTACAGGCCGACAGACACACACACATGGGTCGCCATTACACACACACACACACACACACACACACACACACACACACACACACACACACACACACACACACACACACACACACACACCACCACACACCACCATAATCACTACCATCACTACCACCACCACCACTATCACTACCATCTCTACCACCATCACCGCCACCACTACCACTACCACTACCACCACTTTCACCACCACCACCACTACTACTACCACTATCACTACCACCACAACCACCACCATCACTACCACCACCTGCACCACCACCATCACCTGCACCATCACCATCACCACCACCACCATCACCACTATCAATACCACTACCACCATCACTACCACCACATCACTATCACTACCACCACAACCACCACCATCACTACCACCACCACCACTATCACTACCACCACCACCTCTTACACCACCACCACCACAACAACCACCACCACTGTCACCACCACCGTGGTGCACCGTGGGGACCAGCAGGAAAAAAATCACAAAACGGCGCCCAGCTGCTGGGACTTTGAACCCTGCATACTTGCAGCAGGGGGGAGATCGGGGACAATGTTGGAACACAACAGGGTGGTGGTGGAGGTGGTGGTGGTGGCGGGGACAGAATGGAGGGCTGCTGGTGCTTTTGGTGCTACTGCTGCCAGTGCTGCTCAATGAGCCGTTTAATCAGTGAAACAAATCAAATAGTGAAAAGATACAGAGGAGCTGATTCATGCACTTCTCCTCTTTGGGGCTGGAGGTTGTGTGCGTTCTGCTCTGCCCCTATACGGCCGGCAGTGGCAGCTCCCGTCCACCGGGGAGCAGTCTCCCACACTCCCCTGGGCATTACACTGACACGGCCTGGACAGAAGAAGTGAAGGGAAGAAGTGAAAACCAATGAATCCAATGGAATCTTAGGTCCATTATCGAAACATAATTATATGCCGTGCGTTTGTTCGGAGCAAAGTGTTGGATGGTAGTTTAAGTGTTGGCGGATTAGAACATACACAAAAGTATTGACATAAAACTACATTGTTTTGTGCACGTCAAAGCACTTTGCTAATGTGTTTTTTAAAGGTGCTCTTTGAATAAAGTTTGTTATAATTATTTATTTTTTATTGTATAATGCTGACTTTGTAAAGATTGTTGATGTTTTCATATATTTAAATGATATTTCAATTGATTTTCATTTTATTCACAATCAACTCAATTGTTCTTTGCCAAGCAATCATTTAAAGGATAATCTAGATTTATTATACGTTTTATTATTTTTGCTTAAACATCATAAAATGCCAAATCAAATCCACACAACTTAATAATGTTGATCATATCAAATGGGGGAATTGTATTTGTTCATCACACTCCCTGATTTGATCAACATGTCTGCAATCCTTCCCTGATTAATAATTTTTTGAACACAGAATTAATTATGATTTAATGGTCCGCTTTTACAAAAAATGAAATCATCTCTGAGGCACAAGGTCTCAAGTCTTTTCTGCTCCACTGGTCTGAGTAATACACACACACACACACACACACACACACACACATACACACACACACACACATACACACACACAGACAAACACACAAACACACATACAGACACACACAAACACACACACACAGACAAACACACACACACTTTCAGAGAGAGAGAGAGAGAGAGAGAGAGAGAGAGAGGTAGAGAGAGAGAGAGAGAGAGAGAGAGAGAGGTAGAGAGAGAGAGAGAGAGAGAGAGAGAGAGAGGTAGAGAGAGAGAGAGAGAGAGAGAGAGAGAGAGAGAGAGAGAGGTAGAGAGAGAGAGAGAGAGAGAGAGAGAGAGAGGTAGAGAGAGAGGTGAAAGGAAGGCAAATACTTTGCTAACTGAAGGAGTCCTGGCTGCGTGTACGTGTGTGTCTGTGCGTGTGTGTGTGTGCGTTTGCGTGTGCGTTTGCGTGAGTGTGTGTATGTGTGTGTGTGTGCATATGTACGTGTGTGCATTTGTGCGTGCGCACGTGACCGAGGCGTTTCTGCTGGACACCGTGGCGGCGGTTAAATCTGTTTAAACGGCGGCCCCGCCACCGCAGTCTTACATTTAAAAACGCGATCCCCGGCAGCGGGTAGGGCGGAGGTCAAGAGGAGAGGGGAGGTGGCGAGGGGGGGGGGGGGGTCTCGGTGGCTTCCTGTTCCTCTCCCCGTCTCTCCACCATATACAATATATACCATATCCAATGAACCGACGCCATTTGAGAGATGAGTAACGAGCGATGATGTTCAAGCGGCGCCCCGGCTCGTTGATATGCGATGGACAACGCCGCCACTACCGCCGCTAGCGCCGCGGTTTAGCATTCCGCGAGTGAGACACGTGGGGTCACACAGCGCCAGAGTAGACTTCTAATGAATGGAGATGCTGCAATGTGCTGTATGGTGGAAATACAAAGGACACACACACACACATATATATATACATAGAGGCCATCGTTCTCACACACACACACACACACACACACACACACACACACACACATTTATCTGTGTGTGGGTGTGTGTGCGTGTGTGTGTGTTGCTCACCTGCACCTGCAGATCCTCTGCGCCTAAGGGGACGGGGGACCATGAGAGAGACAGAGAGACACATGGAGGGAGAAGAGAGAGAGAGAGAGAGAGATTCTGACTAAATATCCCAACATATGTCACTGAAATGCTGTTCAGAATGCCAGATCACCCAGCCCTACAGGATTCAGGTGGCCTTGGATTAAAAGCATATTTAACCTTCTCTCCTCCTCTCAATCTCCCTATCTCTCTGACTCTCTATCTCTCTACCTCTCTTTTTATCTCCCTACCTCCCTACCTCTCTATCTCCCTACTATTTATCTATCTATTTCTATATCTCTCTATTTCTATATCTCTCATTTCTCTACCTCTCTATCCGTCCACCCATGCAGGCCGATTAGTGCAGGCCTATTGTTTCACATGAATTGGTTTAAATTAGCCGTAGAGATCCCTCATACATACAAGTAGAATCAATAAATGTACCACTATTACCACCGGTTTTATATCATTGATTAGATGATTGTTAGAGACAATCACATTGCAATCACACTCTGGAGGGGGGGGGGGGAAACCAGAGAAGAGAAGAGAGAGAGCGAGAGAGAGAGAGAGAGAGAGAGAGAGAGATGGCCATTGACGGAGCAAGAGATGAAGAGAGAGAGAGAGAGAGAGAGAGAGAGAGAGAGAGAGAGAGAGTAGGTGGTAAGAGGATATCGGGAGGCGATAGGACAGAAGCTGCAGGGCAGTAATGCAA
>CM051006.1:17246950-17381950 GCA_027704905.1 Muraenolepis orangiensis
ATTTACACTAGATCAATTGTGATCAAATAAAGTGCTTCATTGTGCAAAAAACACAAAACAAAAAATAAAAACCAAAAAAAACCAACAGAAACAAAGAAAAAAACCAAATCACTCAAAATAGTACATTAAAACCTAGGTTTTAAAAACTTGTGCAAAGTGCAAATCCTCATCCACAACAGAACACACAATGTCTCCGTGACACCACCGCTGTTTAAAAGCATCCAGATCCCCAACGTGTTTATAAAAACGATGCTCCAACCAGAGTCTGGCTCTGATGTTGCACAGCCAGATCGCTTTTGCCTCTTCCCCTTTCCTATTTTCTACTCTGTTTTTCCTACTTAAATAAATGGCCATTTTTGCTTCACCAGAGAGGTAGTTCAGGAGCTGCCACTTTTCTTTATTTGTTTTTTTACATGGAGCTCCCATGATAAAAACACTCTCGGTAAAAACTATACCAAAAAGACTAAAGACCCATGTTAAAAGAGAGAAGAAACCTGTGAGTCTCTTGCACTCTGTAAAGACATGGAACACAGTCTCTCTAAAACCACAAAATGGACACTTGTTAAAAACAGCAGGATTAATATTGGAGATAAAGGAATTGCAGGCAATGGCACCGTGCAAAATTCTCCACTGAAGGTCGGCAGTACGTTTTTTAATGGGAGGTTTGTATAAAATCCTCCACTGTGGGCCTGGTCCACTTCCTGCGCCCAGTCTAGTGCGCCACACAGTGGAGGCCCTGTCCTTCAGCACATTCTTATTGGTCGTCTTTACAATGTTCATGTAGAGTGTTCTCTTGTCAGCTCTGTGTATTGTCATCTTTACAGAGTTTGCGACCTGGAGCAGGGGGCCGGTCAGTTCTCCGAGCCCTGGGCTCAGGTAGATCTCCGGGAAAGGGTCTGCTGGGTCCGGCCTGGCTCTTCCCTGTCCGTAGCTCCTTAGCAGTCTTTTTTCCTCAGGGCAGAGGATCTGGCTCCAGAGCTGAAGAATCCTCTGGGCCACCCGGACCGAGTGCAGACCCAGCAGAGAGCCCAGGGCCTGGGCATCGCTCAGCTCCGGCCCCACTGCATCCACCAGCTGCTGAAGGCACAGGGTTTTGGATCGGCACAGCGCCACCGTCAGGCCGGGCGTTTCGCTGCTGCTGACGTCCAACCTGGCTTTGTGGATCAGAGGCTCTCTCAACAACCAGTACAGAGAGTCAGTCTTTGGACACCTTTTATGGTTAAAAAGGGCCCAAGACTTAAAAACGCCCTGATAAAAAGGAGGTAGCCCACTTAACTTTAAGATGTTTAAATCTGTTAAAAACAGAGCAGCATCCAGCCCCAGGTTACTCACGCGTCTGAGAATGCAGCTGCTCACCTCTCTCCACACCAAATCAGCCGGGCCGGTCAGATATCTCTGTAAAAATTGCATCCTAAAAGTGGCCATTCGGCTGGCCAGGTGGATAAGGCCCTGTCCCCCCTCCTCTCTAGATAAAAACAGCACCCCCTGTGGCACCCAGTGTAGACCCTCCCAAAAAAAATCCACCAATTTTTTTTGTACTTGGGCTAGTAACCCTGAGGGGGGGTCCACACAGGTAAGACGGTGCCACAGTTGGGATGCCACAAGGTTATTTAAAACCAACACTCTACCTTTAAAAGACATCTGAGGGAGCAGCCATTTCCACTTGGAAAGCTTTCCCTCTATCTTTTCTATGACGTCCTCCCAGTTCTTCAGGACTACAATTTCCTTCCCCAAGAACACACCCAGGTACTTAAAACCATCTTTTTTCCAGACCATGCTCTGGGGAAGAACTGGGAGACCGCCACTCCACTCACCGACAGCGAGGGCCTCACTTTTCTTCCAATTCACCCTCGCTGCCGATGCTGAACTAAAATCCCTCACGATGTCAACTAAAATGTCTGTATCCTTCTGGTCCCTAACGAAAACAACGACATCATCTGCATACACTGATAAAACCATGTTTCCATTAAGACCAGGTAAAAACAGCCCTTGCAGTTTCGAGCGTATTTTGCTGAGGAGGGGTTCTAGGGAGAGTGCATAGAGCATGCCAGACAGAGCACACCCCTTCCGGACCCCTCTACACACTCTAAAAGGAGCACACAACCCACCGTTGAACTTCAACACACTCTCAATCTTATTGTACAACACTTTGATCTTGGCTATGAAACCAGCGCTGAACCCAAACTTCTCCATTACTTTCCAGAGGAAGCTGTGCTCAACGCGGTCAAAAGCCTTTTCCTGATCTAGAGAAATCAGACCAGTATTAATGCCCAATGAGCTGGAGACCTCCAAAACATCTCGAATTAGGTGGACATTGTCCACCATGGACCTGCCGGGCACACAGTAGGTCTGGTCCCGGTGGATGACCTGCTCCACAGCCTTCCCCAGCCTGGTGGCCAAAGCCTTGGACAGAATTTTGTAATCCACACACAGCAGAGACACAGGACGCCAGTTCTTGATGTCCTGCAGGTTTCCTTTTTTTGGGAGCAGTGTGATCACCGCTCTCCTGCAGGACACTGGCATAGAGCCAGAGGCCAGACTCTCATTAAAAACGTCTAAAAGATCATGTGACAAGACGTCCCAGTAGGCTTTGTAAAACTCCACGGAGAGGCCATCGATACCAGGAGCCCGCCGTCCCTGCATGCCTTGCAGGGCAGTCTGTAACTCCTGGATCGTTAACGGCCCCTCGAGCTGTGAGTTGGCCTCCTCGGAGACCTGAGGTAGCCCATTGCAGAACCCCTCGGACAGAGTTTCCCCCTCCTCATACTCACTTGTATAGAGGGTGGAATAAAAACTCACAGCTCGCCTCCTGATCTGGCTTGGCTCTGTTATTTCCTGCCCCGTGCCTGACAGCAGCGAGTGGATCACTCGCCTCTGCCCATTCTTTTTTTCCAGGCCGAAGAAGAAGCTAGTGGGAGCATCCATCTCATTTGTGTTTAAAAACCGGGACCTCACTAGTGCACCCTGAACTTTTACATCCAGCAGGTTGGCTAAAGCCATCTTTTTCTCTTTGAGGATTTCAATATATCCTCGATCTCCTGTGGTCTCACTTATTGTTTCAAGTTCCACTATATCACTCTCCAGGTCTTTCATAGATCTAATGATGTCTTGTGTGACATTGAGGGTGTGCTGTTGGCAGAGTAATCTTATCTCGGTCTTACCGTGGTCCCACCACTGCCTAAGACTGCTAAACTCTCCCTTCCTCTGCCTAAAAACACTCCAGAAATAAAATAGGGCCTCTTTAAAATGTTTATCAAATGTTAAAACCGAGTTAAAATGCCAATATGCACTTCTGGGTAAAACATTTCTAATAAAAACATCACATAAAAGCAAAGAATGATCCGTAAAACCAGCAGGTGATATGCTGCACAATTTAAAAGTGTTAAAATGATGCTTAAAACAATAAAAACGATCCAACCTAGCTGATGATATTCTATTCTCCCTGATGTGGGACCAGGTGTACTGCCTGTTGTCTGCGTGCATCCTTCTCCATACATCCACCAGGCCGTGGGAGTGGACCAGCTGCCTCAGAGCATGCTGGGATGCTGGATGCGGCTCTGCATGGTTGCGATCTAAAGATGCATTTTCTGTACAATTAAAATCTCCGCCCAAGAATAAAAAATCCTCCGTGGCACAACCGTTTAAAACATCATTCACTTTGAGTAAAAACAGCTTCCTCTCTGTACCGTTTGTTGGAGCATACACATTTATAAAAACAACTGTAAAAAGGTCAAACCGTGCTTTTATTAAAAGCAACCTCCCATTGATACAATGCTCGACCTCCAGTGAGACAGGCTTAAAAGACTTGGAGAGGAGGAAGCCCACCCCCCCACTGAGAGAGGTGTTGTGGCTTAAAATGACTTCCCCCTCCCACTCCTTCTTCCAGTCCGTCTCATTAAAAACATCACTGTGAGTCTCTTGTAAAAAGAGGACTTCGACATGTTTTATTTTTGCAGTTTGAAATATTAGAGCCCTCTTTCTTTCCTCTCTGGCTCCGTTTACATTCAAACTTCCCACTCTAAAAGTATCCATTGCGAGTGAGATATTAAAAGCAAAAATAAAAACAAATAAATTAAACACACACATTGAGTTTTTTGAACTCACCGCTACCCATTTGCTTCCTTATTTTAGTCACCATTCTTTTGAGTCTATATACTTCCAACTCATCCAAGACAGACTGCTCCCTTCGGTTCATATGGAACCTTGCTGAGGCACAAAAAATGGCCAAATCTGGGAAATATTCCTCTATTATCACGTTATGTTGGTTTTTTGTCTGCACCAGGTAATTTTTTATCATCTCAGCCGTGTACATTTTTTTTTGTTGGCTACTGCTCAAAACACCTGACACATCGCTGCTGTCAGACATACAATCATCCCAGCTCTCCTCCGCCTGTCCTTGCTCTCTTCCTTCCTTTTCCTCACTCTCCACTTTACTGCTCTTTGCAACGGTTGATGCATTTCTTTTATTATTCCTGCGTTTAGTAGCAGTCTTTTTTTTATTTAGCATTTCTGTTGCCACCTCCTCTTCCTCCATCTCAGCAACCTCCACCTGCTCCCCCCATGTTTTCTGCTCCTCTCCTGTTTTTCCCATATATGTTTCACTCTCCATATCTTCCTCCTGTGTTTTATTGACTTCACCTGTCTCTACACTTTCTTTTGCCAAATCACCTTGTGGTTCATTGCTTATCTCAGGGGTTTTTTCACCCTTTTTTTTTGTTTTTTTATCTTTTTTTCCCCCATCCCCCTTTTCTTCTGCTTCACACAAAACCACCACCTCATCCTCCTGAACGTAACCACCTACACCCTCACCCTGTGCAACACCACAGTCCCCCAAGCCGGACACATCACCAGAAACGCGCTGTATACCTCGCCCTCGTCCGCGCCCGCTCCGCGTCCGAGACGTCACACCGCGCGCCACCGCCGACTGCTCAGGAGCAGCGCTGCCGTCAGCAGCAGCGGCCGCCTCCGGAGGGGGCCCCCCCCCCACCGCAGCGGCCGCGTTAGCGGCCGCCACCGTGGGAGACACCCCTCCCTCAGCAGCAGCCACCTGCTGCTCCATTGCAACCGGCGCATCAGCCGCTGGCGCGGCAGTCCGCCCCGGCGCAGCCACGGGCGGTTTCGGCGCAACAGCCGCGGGTGGGCCTGGCGCAGCGGCGGACGACCCCGCCGCTGGCTCATTAGACGGCCCAGCCGTCGCCGCGTTGGACGGCCCAGCCGGCGGCGCGTTAGACGGCCCCGCCGGCGGCGCGTCATCCGGACCAGGCGGAGCCGGGTCCCCGCGCTTCGGACAGGCACTCACGGTGTGCCCCTCTTCCCCGCAACCAAAACACTTCATAACCGATGATGTTGCAAAAATCACGTAGTCATAATCATCCACCTTAACGTAAAAACGGAGGTTAAGCTCCGCATTCCGATTGTTCAGAATCATATACACCTGTCTACGGTGAGACACTACGTGTTTCAGCAACTGAGACTTACATCCAGACAGCATCTTTTTCATAGGAGAAACAAGTTTACCATGCCTGGACAGTTCTCTACTGAGGAACTCATCAGTTATGAAGGGGGGGACATTTGAAAGTATAACTTTAGTTGCGGGCAGCATCAGCGGCTGCACCTGTACAAACATCTCTCTCACCGTGATGCCCGTCTCGATGACGCAGTTCACCTTCTCCACCTGATCCAGAAAGATCACCACCGCGCTGTTCATCCGCGCCAAGGACTTAATACTTCCGTGTCCGACCTTCTCCCCCACGGCCAGCCCGATCTCCTCCACAGTGCACGCGAAGCCGGCGGAGATCTTAATGCCATGCTTCCGCGTGAGCTTGGCAAAGTCTCCATTTACCATGGCGCCGTCAGACGCCGGCCGGCGAGACGCCGGCAGGAGAAGCCCACACAACACCCCACACACCACCCAAAAGCACGAAAAGTCACGCAAAACAAACTACCACCTATAAACTATATTAAATTAAACCCATTACACAAAAAATAAACGGTAAATATAACGAGAAAAACGTCTCGCTCCTCTCTCTCTTTCACCCTCCGAAAATCCCAGCATGCACCAGGAAAGAAGAAGAAGAAGAAGAAGAAGAAGAAGAAGAAGAAGAAGAAGAAGAAGAAGAAGAAGAAGAAGAAGAAGAAGAAGAAGAAGAAGAAGAAGACATACAACAAAACAGAACGGAAAGTTAAAAAACCAAAAGCCTGAGCAAAAAAAATTACCAAAAAACTGGGGAGGAAAGAATCTGAAAAGGCTCCTCCTCTGAGATGGGATGTGGAGGAGGAGGAGGAGGAGGAGGAGGGGGAGGAGGAGGAGGAGGAGGGGGGGAGGAGGAGGAGGAGGAGGAGGAGGAGGAGGAGGAGGAGGACGGGCTTCAGACTCCAGGAACATGTGCCAAAAGGGATTCACACGGTGGTGTCTGAGCACGTGCGATGAGAGCCCATCTAACATTCCGAGTAGTAGATCACCAAAAGCTGCCGAAAGCCGCTATAGCCGCCTGAATCGACGGTGTGTCTTCAGTGTATTCAGTTGTGATGGTGGTGGTGATGGTTGGATTCAGGGGCGGCAGGATAGCTCAGTCTGTTGGCGCTCTGCTTGGGAACTGGAAGGTCGCCTGTTCAAATCCCCAAAACACCTGGGAGCACTGCACGAGGTGCCCTTGAGCAAGGCACCAGAACCCTACACTGCTCCCCGGGCGCTGTATATACACAATAGCTGCCCACTGCTCCTAATACTAGGATGGGTTAAAGGCAGATCAACTAATTTCACTGTGTGTGTACATGTTTGTGACCAATAAGAGGATTCAATCCTCCAGATTTAGAGATTTAGGAAGCCATATTAGATTCTAATTTATTTAGCACAAGTACAGTACAGCAAAATCATTTGGCATCTAACCAGAGTGCAAATGTTGCAGTAACGTGCATGGCTATATATCATTTACAGTGGCTAAAAGACAGTCTACTAGTTATTAAACAGTTATATACGATTACTTAGATAGAGTATAGAGTATATAGAGTATATATGAGATATGTGCATTATAATATAGGTATAATAATAGGTATAAATATATACAGGTAAGAAAAACAGGATAAATATATATAAATGTATCTACAGCAGGTAGTGAACAGGGATATGCAGTTGTATCAACAGTTAAAATGTGTATGTACAGGTACAGTACAAATGTGAAAATGTACACACTAGGTATGTTATCATTAAATATGTAAACTCTAGGTAGAGGTAGGTAGTTATGATTACAGTTGATAGGATATATTGAGCAGAGGTGGGGGGCAGGGGGGGAAGCAGCAAGGGGGGGGTGGGGAGCTGTCATCGTGGCACAGAGTTCAGAGAGATGAGGTGAGGCTGAGGGGAAGAAGCTGTTCCTAAGCCTGCTTGACTTGGAACAAAGGTTGCTATAGTCCATGGTTGGGATGAGAGGTGTCTTTGACTATTTTGTGGGCCTTCCTCAGACACCGTTTGTGCCTATTGCTGCCCTAAAGGAGCGGGCGGGAAATGTAATAACGTTTCATGTGATGCGGCGGTGAATTGATGAATTGTTAACAGTGTGGGAAAACAATAGTGATTAAAGTCTTTTTTGTGTTTGTGTGTGTGTGTGTGTGTTTTTAAGTGTGTAGGTGTGTGTGTGATCCATCCCATTAAGAAAAAAGCCTTAACGCTGCAGTAAAACTTTATTACCAATTCATCCAATTCATCCATTCCTCATAAGATGAGAGACAGTGAGAGAGAGAGAGAGAGAGAGAGAGAGAGAGAGAGAGAGAGAGAGAGAGAGAGAGAGAGAGAGAGAGAGAGAGAGAGAGAGAGAGAGAGAGAGAGAGAGAGCCAGAGTGCTTGCTGCCTATTTAGCACTTCACGGAGCTGCCTATACTTTGAGCCAATAGTAGCCGCCGCAGTGTTGCGCACACATGCGTATTGCTGCAGGTTTGGTGTGACCGGGACTTCCTCCCTACTTCCTCTTTCTTGGGCCGTCGCCGCCGATCAACTTTGCCCTTGTCTCGACACCGGCTCCGCCCCCGCGGCTAATAGAGTTTAGGAACCACGGACCCCGGAGGGCCACTCGGTCTGCTGCCAGACCGCGGGCGCAGCCTCATTCTTCATGGGGGCCGCATATTTCTCCTGTACCTGCAACCCCACACTCTTCCTCCTCCCACACCTCCTCCTCCACCTCACCCCTCCCTCCCTCCCTTCCCGCCGCACTCCCCCTGACAGCCATTATTTTATCTACAAATTAGCAGAAGGGAGAAGAAGAAGAAGAAGAAGAAGAAGAAGAAGAAAAAGAACAACAACAACAACAACCACAACAACAACAACAACAACAACAACAACAACAAAGTTGAGGGGATGTTTATGTGAGGATAAACTGGGGGAACAAAAGCAGAGATTTGCAAATGATGCTGCAAGGTCACAAGTGATGATACAATGATGACAGGGGGTTGAGGGGGAGGGGGGGTTTGATTGTGTGCAGTAACATTGGTCGGGTTCAACTTTGGTAGGAAAAACTACTGCGTTTCATTCCGTCATCAGGATGAAAATACGATTAAGTTAAACAGTTGCTGTTAATTGTCCTTCTGGGCATGAACTTGGTCATGAAAACACAAATTGATGAATGAACCTCTGTTGTACCACACTTCTTACTTTAATTATCTGGTTTTATTTTGTTGTGCACTTTTCTGTGTGTGTGTGTGTGTGTGTGTGTGTGTGTGTGTGTGTTTAATTGTAATGCATCGTGCTTCATTCTTCTGCTCAGCAGTACCAATAAATGAATTAAAAATAGCCTCATTTACCAGCCAGCGTCTCTCCTCTTCCTCCCTCCTTTCTGTTCTAAACGTTCTAAACTCACTTCCAGGTGAAGTTGTGGATTACGACCGTGTCTTTGTGCAGATTGTGTTTCACTTATGTCTGCTTGTACCTTCCAATTTACACATATCCTCTCTCTTTCCTCGCAAAAAGACATTTAAATTATATAACACTTCACACGGTGTTAGATAATTAGATAGTTGTAGATGTATGGCTTGAAAAACAAAACACTTCTTTACACAAAACGTAACGCTTGTTAAGTCGATGTCTTCTGTAGGTTTGGGGTGGGGGGGGATGCAGTTTGACCAATGTTTGCGTTAAGGGCTCAAGTTGTAGCCTAGATGACCGACCAATAACTTAATGGGACTGTAGGAGAAAGAAAAAAGACGAATCCCGGTCAATTTTTTTTTCAATATGCAATTAAGAAATCCCGGTCGGACACTTTTTTTAGGTCCCAAAAAGAGGGCATGTCCGGGAAAAAGAGGACGTCCACCTACAATAGCAATATTATAGCGTTGTATAGTATAAGTATAACACATAGTATAGTATATAGTGTTACATTGTTGGTAATTCATACTGCGGGAGGGAATGGGGAGTAAGCATTCTATTGTACTTGTTGCAAATAAACAAATAAAAACCTCTTGAGTCTTGAACAGCAGCAAAGGACACACAAACATGTTGTCAAATATTTGGGGCCGATTGCATCATGCTTGCTTCTTTGCTACCTTCGCAAGGCAACGCCCTCTTTTGACAGCTTTTGTCTCCTCAGCGAGCTTAGCGGAGCTGTCACTCAGGAAACAGTCACAGCCAATATAAATAAAAACAGTGAACACATTAATGAAGTGGAGGAGGTAGACACGTCCAATCTGTGAGGATTTCTCTCTTAGTCTGTTCTCTTTTCATTTGTTTCTCTATCTCTCTCTGGGTGGCGTGGCTAACAGGGCCTCCGCCGTTTTCAAGGAGGAACAAACCACTTCTGTAGAGTTTTACCCCCGTTACAATGTCACGTTGATATGTTCATTTTGTGTCATGCGAAAAAACTTCAGAGAAGTTGCACTGTGGTATTTCTTTGTTTCATGTAACGTGCGTATGTACAAGTTCGAAATTAAAAGCAGATTAGTGGTAATTCTCTGTGTTCCCTGTTAAATACTACTACTATTCAATTTCACATTACCGTTTCATGGTAATATTAGCTTAATACCAAATGTAATTAAGACGGGTTGTGAATTATTCCAAATTAAGGGGTTTGAGAGTATCACGGGAGATTCAACCCACACATGCATGAAATTAGTTTGGAGCATCTATGCGTGCATTATCCTGCTTACTGCTTAAAATTACTTTAATTACAGCAGTTATGGTTGAGTTCAGCGATTACAAACATTTTCACCCACAATCATTCCTATAATGCAACTTTCTCTCGAGTCCTCTCACTCGGAAACATTCACTGCCAATTTCTAGGGTTTGTAGCAAAACATGAAAGCCGCGGGGAAGGGAGAGAGAAAGAGCAGAAAAGAGCATTTCCAAACTAACTTATTACATGCACCTGGGATTGACAGGCAAGATGGATACCTCGAGCCAATCAGAGAAGAGACGCGCTGATTGGTCAGAAATTAACCTGGAGCAACCGAAAATCGGAATGGTCTCATGCGGGTCGGCAGTAGCCCAGGAGGTAGTGGAGTGGTCGTCTGACAGCCGGAAGGTGGCTGGTTCTGTCCCCCGGCTCCTCCTCCTATCAAAGTGTTGAGGTGTCCCTTAGCAAGAGCAGTAAGGAGCAGTCAGGAGCAGTCAGGAACAGTCCCCTATCTGCTCCTGATGAGATGGCTGTCGCCTTGCACGGCTGACTCCGCCGCCGTCGGTGGATCAATGTGTGTACAAATTGGTGAATGTGAGGCATGACTTTATAAATGCAGCGCTTTATAAATGCAGTCCATTTACCATTTACCATACAGAGGCAGGCGCAGTCAACTCAAAACAAACATTCCCTCAGCGCACATTTCACTCACTAGTATCTGACGGAAGGAGACGCCACTGAAACAAATTACACTTGAAATAGAAGCGCTTAAATCTTAAGGTCTAAAAGCACCTTTAAAATGGCCTAGTGGTGTTAAAGGACTGACCGGAGCCTGTGAAACAATACAGCCACTATCTTCTAACTGGCCAGACAGCTGCACCGAGGACGGGCTGCTCATCCCTGATCCCTTAATAGTTGAAATTGGTCCTGTCCCCCCTGTCCCCTGTAAGCGACTGTACAGGCGGTGTTTCCAAGATCCAGCGTGGATTGAAGAACCGTTCAGTGCTTCAAGACAAATAGTGTTGGCTCCATTGTGCCTCTCTGTAAAAGCCTTGTACGTGTGAAGTCCAATCTCCTCCTCCCTATGCGGCTGCTCCTGCTCCCTATGTGGCTCTCTCAAGTCCGTGAGAAACCCCCCCCCCCCCCCCCCCCAAAGCCCTGTTGGGGCCCGGGCTCTGAGATTGTTTCTCCTCGGGTTTGCTCCTTCGGGTTGATCCTACATCCCTATTGGAAATGTCACCAGTCAATGCCAGACATTTAGTTTTTCATTAAAGAAAGCGACCCAGGATATTGCTGCTGTTTCACTCCCTTTACTCTGTTTTACTTATTTTACTGATTCAATTAATTGTATACAAAAGATCATCTTTATTCATAGCCTTTTTTGGAACTGCCAACACCACAGAACATTTATTTAGTCAGTTTTTTTTTTAATCATTTTTTGTGCAGCAGCAACAACAAACGCTTCTCATAAATTCTCAGAGGACCGGCTGGACCTGCTGATTCGGGTTTGTTGAGTGGAATCACTGTGGTGTCGGAATCCTCAAATGTGGTCGGGCCCTACTGGATTTATCCCAGAGAGCACTCGTGGCTGGTGTTCAGCGCAACAATATAAGCCACAAGCTGGGATGTAATATTTTGCAAATTGTGGCATCCAGGCAACGCTTTGGGTTTTGGGGGCGGCAGCACAGCTCAGTCTGCTGGGACTTGGCTTGGGAAACCGGAAGGTTGCCGGTTTATGTCCCCAAAACACCTGGGCGCTGCTGAGGTGCCCTTGAGCAATGGAACCAGACCCCTACACTGCTCCCCGATGTAAATACAAAATAATAGCCTCCATTTATGATTCATATTTAGATAGCCGAAGATCCATTGGCACACTTACCGGGGACAATTTAAAAAATGATGCGTTTGCAATTGCTACAGCACGACCTCCAGCTTTTAGTACACACCCAAAAACATCCCAATGTTATTATTAGTACTTTGGCTAAGTTAGCAACTGCCACACAAGTACATTTCTCCCACTGGTATATCACAGGCCCTCATTAACATACGCCGGAGCAGTTAGTCATGCTTGGGAGGGAAGTGTAAATTGCGCAAATGAAGGCAAATATTAATTTAAATATAATTTTCTGCACTAAAAGGAAGCAGTTTTTCTTTGGTATTTTTTGGTCTCTGAAAAGGTTAATTAATAGTCAGCCAATATTGTATTTGTGCAGAGCCAAGCACAAGCTTAATTAACTTGGATTCTCTCACACTCAGACTTTGTGATCCTTTGTGACACACACACACACACACACACACAGACAGACAGACAGACAGACAGACATACAGACAGACAGACAGACGGACAGGCACACACATACAGGCACGCACTCACACACACACACACACACAGGCATACACACACACACACAGGCACACACACACACACACACACACACACACACACACACACACACACACACACACACACACACACACACACACACACACACACACACACACACACACACACACACACACACACACACAAACACACATACACACACTGCAGACTTGATGATGGGGGCTGAAAATGGCACAGTGCCTGTCTGCATTAAGCCCAGCGTTGTAACTTGTTTGAATGACAGCTTGTGAACCTGCATATAATGTAAACAAATGGATTTTTAACAAGACCAATCTACCTGTCAGACCTTCAGGTGCCTATAAGTGGCAAGCCTCCCTTTGTCACCTCTGCAGATCTCTCTCTCTCTCTCTCTCTCAGGATTTAGTGTAAGTGTGTAGTTTAGTGCCAAGCAAAGCAAAGTTTGGTGTACATTTTAGTTTCGAGGGGTGGGGTTGCTGATGGTTATGATTGAGATGCTGTTTGACCAATGTTTGCTCAAGTTGTAGCCTACATGACCGACCAATGCTGGCGGGGGAGAAGGCGTTAAAGAACGCCTAAATATTGATAACTGTCACACCGTCATACAAAGCCACTTTGGGAGGGAAAAATCATATTCCTTCAACTTCTTTCAATAATCCAAACGTTAGAATGGAACGATTGTTCCCTGTTCAGCGGCTTATCGGTTTGGCCTCTCGGAAACGGCGAGGGGAGGTTTTTAAGAGACCAGGGGGATAAAAAGGCTGTTAGATGCAAAGTGCCCCTTCACTTTTTGAAATGCTTACTGCAAATCTGTAGAGGGATTCATGGTTATGTATGAGGGCTGCATGTGCAGGCAGGAGTGTTAGTACAGTGGAGTGGAAACAATTCTGCCGGATGTAAAATAGTTGACCTTTTCTGCCACAGGTAAGGCAACACGCTTAGCGTAACGTAACAATTTGAGAATTCACAATGCTCATTTCTCATGCCAACTGCTTTCTGTCGTTCATTACAGTTACTGTACTGTTATGCACTGTATTCATGATGCCGCTGCACTACTGGCACTTTAAAATCATTTTAAAATGATTTATGCAGAATTCAACATATGTATGTATGCACCCATCAGTCAATTAAGTGTTATTTTTATCGTGTGCAGAATTGTTAAAGTATATGCCAAAAGAAATAGGAAAAAGGGGTTTTTCCCCTCTTTATGCTGCACAGTAGCTCACAAATCTTGATACAGAACATTCATTCATGGCCAGATCGTACCTCTCTGAGCCTAGCAACAGACTGCAGACTGCAGACGGGGATAGGGTGGTAATATTCCCCCTGTTACACATCACGTTAACACTGTGGCCGTAGACAACTCGAGATGTGCTAAATCAGGTGCCTAATAACATCTCCTGTTATCCATCAATTACTGACATTGTTTATTAAGCAGGCAGTAACACTACCGGCAGAAGAGCCCTGAAAAAACATATCCCCAATACATACACTAGTATTCAGTATCTCCATAAGATATGCAGTGGCTAAGCAGAACCGGCTACAGGACATTTTCGATGTTGATTTTTCCGCTCTTGTTTAACTATTGTATAAACTGATCTACTGTATAAAGGTGTTTAAAGATGTATAAAGGTGTATACAGGTGTATAAAGATGTAAAAATGTGTACAAAGGTGTATAAAGATGCCCATGAGGATGAGGAGGAGAGAGGAGGAGGACAATGCCAATGAAGAGGAGGAGGAGGAGAAATGAGGAGAAGAGAAGAAGGCGATGCAGGTTGATAAGAGATTTGCCACCCAATCGGTGTGTATTCCCTTCCCTTCCATCGATCCCCCGCCTCTCTCTGCTTTATTATCCCCGGGTCGATGTAATCCCAACCGCCGTAAAACAGCCAGCGTTAGCCGCTAGCTGCCGTATGTAACTTCAGCATCCCTTTACCTACCAGCCCCCAAGGCCACATGAGGCTTACACACACACACACACACACCACACACACACCACACACACCACACACACACCACACACGGCAACACCGAATGCAGTAACACAACGAAGACAGAATGTATCGGTGTACCAACTTTATAGTTTATAGTCTTTGTTCTTTAAAAACAAAAGTTTGAAGGAAAATAAATTACAGCGAACATGTCATGGACATATTGGCATTATGGAGAAATTGATTATATGTTATATAATATATATATTATTATCTCGTTATCATCACATGTTGGCAAAAAGGAGTGGATTTATGGTGAGGTTGGACATAGGAAAGTAAATGTAGAAAAGCAGAATCATAATTAAAATCTCATTAATGAGTCTCATTAATGTAAAAACTGTACTATAACGATACTGTAGGCAAAACAATAAAGTGACTGATGCATTAGTATAGTGCTGTATTGTATAAGTAGAGTACATAGTATACGGTGTTAAATTGTAGGAAATTCATACTGTGGGAGAGAAGGAGGAGTAAGCATTCCATTGTACTGACAAAGGTTATCATTTGATCTACTGCTGGGAGTTTGTAGGCTGATCGAAGAAGGAATGAAGGCCTTAGAGGGGCGGTATATATATATGTGTATATATATGTGTATATATACACATATATATATACATATATATGTGTATATGTATATAAATATATATATAGCAAAATATATTATTGATTTAAGCTCTTTAGAACTGCCTTTTCTGAAGACAATGGTAGGAGATACAAGCCAGATAGTGTTGTGAAGGTGGGAGGGTGTAATGATGCCCTCACACCATAGCGATCACCAGTTGCGTATGGTTGCGAATAAAAAATAGTGGTCATAAGTTCCGAACGCAACTCACACGCAACTAATAGGTTTTATAGGTTTGAAGTACGCAACAAGCACGCAGGTGATCGCAGACACACGCAGAGTAAGTTCGGAAATTTTGAACATGTTCAATAATTCTCTGCGAATGCCTACGATCAATTTATACGCAACAGGGACGCAACAGGTACGCTACACACACAACACGATCGCAACAGGTACGCTACGCACGCAACATGATCGCAAGAGGTACGCTACGCATGCAACACGATCGCAACAGGTACGCTACGCACGCAACATGATCGCAACAGGTACGCTACACACGCAACACGATCGCAACAGGTATGCTATGCACGCAACATGATCGCAACAGGTACGCAACTCATAAGTTATGAACGCAGGTCCAAATTTGAGGTATCTGGCCAGGTTTTGGGGTCACTTTTATCAGATTTTTTGGTAGCTTTCCCTATGTTGACTCTTCGATGACCAAATCAGAAAGAAACACTGAATCGGCTCCGCTTTTATAGGTTTTTATCACGTGACCGATATTCGCAAATACCACGCAGCGAGCACGCAGGTCAAACGCAACTTGTACATTTTGAACGCAACTCAAACGCAACTCGTAAGTTCTGCACGCAACTCACAAGCAACCCACACGCAACTCACACGCAACCCATAGGTCGAATAGGTTACAAATTGACAAAATTGTGGATTTTGGTTGCGTTTGGTGCGTACACAAATATTTTTTACACCATAAGGCGGAATAAGGGGCCGAACAAAAATAAATACATAAAAAAGTGGTATAGTTTCCTGTCCAGACAGAATAAAAAAAGTGGTTATGACTAAGACCTCCTGCCTCAATTTCCGTCCGTGTTTCTGTGCCAGATGAACAAAGTCAAGCAAACGCTATAGGTGTATGGGATCCCAGCAGAGTCACCCAAACCCTGACCACTATTTTCATCTCTCTCTCTCCCTCCCCCTCTCTCTCTCCCCCCCTATATCTCTCTCTCTCGCTCTTTCTCTCTTTCATTCTCTCGACACACCATCTCGCCACACAGCATGCCTAACCTTCAGCAACAATAAAGCTAATCCAATAGTGAATTTCATTTCAATTTTCCCTTGCTGTGAACCCCTGGGGAGCCCACACGGCTGAGATGAGGAGAAAGAAGAAAAAGAGAGAGAGACCGTTCTCATTCCACACACTGCTGCAGTCTCTCTCTCTCTCCCCCCTCTCTCTCTCACCCTCTCTCTCCCCCTCTCCATCTCTCTCCCCCTCTCCATCTCTCTCTCTCTCTCTCTCTCTCTCTCTCTCTCTCTCTCTCTCTCTCTCTCTCTCTCTCTCTCTCTCTCTCTCTCTCTCTCTCTCTCTCTCTCTCTCTCTCTCTCTCTCTTCCCCTCCCCCTCTCCCCCTCTCCCTCTCCCCCTCTTCCCCTCTCCCTCTCCCCCTCTCCCCCTCTCCCTCTCCCTCTCCCCCTTTCCCCCTGCCCCCCTGCCCCCCTCTTTCCTTCCTCTCACCCCCCTCCTCTCCTCTCAATCTCTTAGATAAAGTTACAAAGATACTTTGAATAACCGTATAATTGAGCCTAATGAATGTTCACCAAGCTTCTTCTGTCTACATTGTTTTCCATCTACAGTATCTACAAACGTTTTGCGTGTAGATCATATCCCCATATGGTTCCAATCTATGACACTTTATGCTAATGGTTAACACGCGGAGGACCACAGGAGGCGGGACATTCATCAGTCGTCGGCAGATGGCCGTGTTACGACACAACCCACACACTAATTCATTCTCCGAATGCCTTCAGCCGGCATAAGCTTCAACTCAGCTTCCAAACACGCTGATTTTTAAATTGCTAGCCTCCTTAAGGTCGCCTGCTGATCGGGAATCACCAGGAGAGCCTCAGTGGGTCTATTCCACTGTCATCCCTCACTCGCATATCATTACATAACATGGGGGCAGCAGGAAAGCTCAATCTGTTAGGACTTGGCTTGGGAACCGGAAGGTTGTCGATTCACTGCTTCTAATATGGTGAAAATACATTTCACCGTGTATATACATGTATGCGACCAATAAAGAGGATTCAATCCTCCAGATTTAGATTTAAAACATTTAACGAGTTTAGGAGCTGATTTGTTTCTGCACAAGCCACCTTAGAATCGTTTAACTTGATGACGTGAACACATCTCACACTTTTACAACCTCTGCTCCAACAATATATAAAATGCTCAACTGTCAAAATATTCCCATTCAGAATTGTTGTTTTCCACACTGAACGCGTGTGCTTTTGTGGTGTCCACCAACCTAACATCATCTAATTTAGATATTATTAGGTGACTCAAGTCGCCTGGCAGAAGTTGAGCGGAGCGCTCTGGCTGGGATGTAGGGCTTGACCAACGCCTGGAGGTAGGCTGGGGCAGTTCCATTGACTTCCCTAAAGGTCAGCACCAGAGTCTTGAACTTGATGCAAGCATTTACCGGAAGCCAGTGGAGATCGCGGAAGAGAGGGGTCACATTCAACACATGTACATATCATTTAACACTTTGCTGCTCTTTTTTGGTTTTTTTTTTGTATATATTATTTTTATAGTATTATTTTGGAGATGTATACAGTGGGAGGGAATGTTGAGTAAGCATTCCAATGTACATGTTACAAATGGCCAATAAAAATATCTTGGATCTTGTATCTTGAATCTTGTAGCATATCCGGAAACAAATACGATGCCACATATGTATATCTATGCCAAGTTCAAATGAAAGCTTCACATAAAAAAACACCAGCATATTGTGTATACATCATTAACATGGTGTTTAGTGGAGGTGGGAAAGAGAAGCTTTTGGATATTTTGTTGGGCTATTTCAAACAAAACTAAACACTTAACGCACACCGGATCTACAGGCCCGGAGTGTTTGGCTAATGCAGTCAGATTTAGCTTTTTGGATTTGTTTTGCGATAGCGTGTAAAATAAACACACATGTCGTGTAGCAAAGTTATTTGATTCCATTCCATTACAGTGGTTTAGCAGACACCTTTGTCCAAAGCGACTTACAATAAAGTCATTCAACAGGTAGACAAGAGAACTACTAGTCGCCAGAATAATATAGTATATACATGCATATACACATGTATCATAGCAACATAATATATATTAACACTACATTCCAATAAGGTCATTCAACAACAGGTCCGCAAGATAACTACTAGTCAACAGAAGTCATAAGTGTATTTCCTCCCAAACAAGCCATAATTATATAACTTTAATAACCAGTCAAGAGAGTGCAGAGATGGGTCCAAAATTAAAGTGTAGAAACAACGAAAACATAACACAGACTGACAACTGTGACTTGTTGCGACCGTATGAAGCAAAAGTCGAATCCCAGGCATATTTGGCATTTTTTTGGGGTCCCAAAATAGAGGACATGTCCGGGAAAATTGATCTGTACCGTAATGTGGCATACCAAAGTGTATTGATGATTTTAAATTTGAATTCCCCCATCTATGATTTAAGCTTCTTTGGAGTGTTGTTGATTCGTTCTGCCTGATGGTTACAAATAAACAACAATCAAGACCAGGTTTTTTAATTTCAGAATGTGCAGACGTCAAATTCTGTCATTCGCACCGAGCCGAGACCTATCATTTCACTCATACCGTTCAATACCGTTCACTAACGGCACTGAGCAGACGTTTTTTTCCGAAGCGACTTGACGGTGAATTTAACTATGCATCATTAAGGAGCAGGTATATGGGTAAGGGGGTGTCTCGCTCCGAGGATAGGGTACGGGTCAGGTTGTGGACATTGGGGATCGAACCCAGTACGTTTCGGTAGGGAGTCAAACCCAACCCAAAGGTTACAATATCTCAGATGTGCTACATAACATTTAATAGCAGTTATCCATCAACATAACATACGTATATACATATATCTTCATCTATCTATATCTATATATATATATAGATATAGAGAGAGAGAGAGAGAGCGAGAGCGAGAGAGAGAGAGTGAGAGAGAGAGAGAGAGAGAGAGAGAGAGAGAGACAAGGGCAAGAGAAAACAGGCCAAGTCAAATATATAACGCCCCCTCCCCCTCTACCAAGCCAAGACCCCAGATGGTTGTGTTTGTGTGTGTATGTGTTCAATATGGATCCAAATCAAGCCCAAAACAAACAGTCTCATGTAAATCCAGTTTTTTGTTGGATAAATGCTGATGTCCCTCCCTCAGCCCCCCCACGGCTCGCTGAGCTGTTGGGGGGCTGAGGGCCCTATATCAGGTAAGATGAGGAGAATTATTTGCGCTGGATGCTTACAAGAGAGGCCCAAAGGCGTAATTAGTCCGAGGACTCCAGACATGTGGGTGTTGGAGAATATTTACGGCAACATCAACAACAACAACTACTAGAGTCACACCCACTGCGCTGGGCATTCCTGTGTGGCCATTCCATGAGCCTTTGATACCCGTTGTCCCACCAAAGTTATCTGGTGTTGAATGAAACAGATCCCCCCCCCTGAAAAAATCCAAGCCAGATTTTTTCACTGCCAACCCTCATGTCAATTCAATTGTTAGAACCACACTGACATTTTCACAGCCATTACCCTTTTCGTAATTATTTCCTATTTTTTCACCTAGCTTGAAGTGTCCCTGGGGGGAGGGTGGGGGGGGTAGTATTTATTTACGACTAGAGCCACACACAAAGAGAGAAAGAGAGAGAGAGACAGAGGGACAGAGAGACAGAGAGACAGACAGACAGACAGACAGAGAGACATACAGAAAGAGAAACAAAGACAGACAAATAGGCAGACAAATAGGGAGACAAGATATGAGACAGACAGACAGACAGACAGACAGACAGACAGACAGAGAAAGACAGACAGACAGACAGACAGACAGACAGAGACAGACAGACTACGATAGACAGACAGAAAGAGACAAAGACAGACAGAGAGATCGGACAGACAGAGACATACAGGGAGAGACAAAGAGATAGAGGTTAAAAAGGCCTGAATATGAAATTGTTCTTCTCCCACAATACATCACACGTTTGCTATTATTGTGCCTTTAGTGTAATCCGGATTATTTGGAATCGAATATCTAAATTTGCCTGGTCCAAACCTTTCACTCCGCCCACTCCACAGATAGAAACAGAAGACCTCTGTCGGACATCAGTTTGTTAATTCCACACTCACTTGGATTTACCCAATGTGGCTGGGTAAGATTTAAATGTCAGGTTAGGTCAAGATACCTGAGACTATCAACAACAACAACACAAATCGTGAGGATTGAATCCTCTTTATTGGTCACATACATGAAGACATACAGTGAAACGTGTTCTCTGCATTTAACCCATCCTAGTATTAGGAGCAGTGGGCAGCTATTCATACAGCGCCCGGGGAGCAGTTAGGGTTAGGGTCTTCCTCAAGGACACCTCGACAGTTGTTGCTAGGAGGAGCCGGGGATCGAACCAGCAACCTTCCGGTTGTGAGGCGACCGCTCTACCTCCTGAGCTAGACTGCCGCCACTATGTGACCACGTGTATAATTTAAAGGGCCCCTATTCCCCCACCAGTTGTGATTGTTCCCACATGCACATCTGGGTGTGTCCACCACAGATATGCGATGGATAGATCAGTCCAGATAGGTCAGTACCCCGGCTCTGTACATTCAATAGCTGCCCACTGCTAATACTAGGATGGGTTAAATGCAGAGAAAGACATTTCACTGTGTGTGTGTGTGTGTGTGTGTGTGTACTGTACATGTATGTGTACCATTAAAGAGGATTCAAATCTCCAGATTTATATTTATATTTATATTTAGTCTGTAGCGTCCGCTAGTTAGATCTCACTGTAGGGTCGATTTTGAAAACGGCTTGTAATGGTAAATAAACAGCACAGAAGGGAAGGATGGGTTTCACTTGGTCCACGGGGAATACAGTCCACCAGGAATCACGCTTCACGCTTCATTTCCACGAAAGCGTTCCTCGCTGACACGCCAACAGCGACAAATGGGAATATTTCCCTTCATTACACGTCATGGGGTCATTTTCACACCGACCCAGGCTGTTTGTGTCAATGACCATAGTTTCTAGGTTTCTTGCATCAATATGTAGACATTTGATACCTGTGTCAGAAAACCCCCCTCATCCAATAGAAGCCCATTCAACAATCAAACGCCACACTCATTGACAACACACACGTCCCTGCATCTTCCGAATGCGTCACTCTTTCTGATTTAGTTATTTTACTATGATAACCTTTTATGCTTTTTTATTGCATTCCTTAACACATTTGGGAAGTATAGACCCAGGCGGTTTAGTTTAGCCAACTCTCAAGGATGCACTACACTGTTTACAGTCTAACGTGGACACATATATCGGATATCTAAATATTGAAGCAAAGCTCCCATTGAAACTGTCTGTGGTCTGCACACAAAAACGTGAAAAATGTGTGAAATGTGAAAAAATAAGTGGAATTTTCTTTAACATCAAAGAGACTATCTCTGTGAACCAAACCACATTGTTTTTTGCATGGTGTTAATAATGCTAGACCTGAACAGTCAATCAAAGAGTCAGTCTGAAATCAGTCTGAAATTTGAGTTCAGGAAGTTGGCAGTTTGGAAATTGGAATCACATTCATGTGCAGGATTTCGTCCATTATCCTATAGCCACCCCCTTCCTTGAAATGTGTATTTTCATTATCCAATTCACAATGGTTGACCTTTACCTACACTGAAATCCAACTAAATTGTGGAACCTAAGGATGACTATACGTCTCCCCAGTGATCAAATAGATGTTTTTGCAACCTCTATTAACTCGGTGAACCTTGAACTACTGAATTCCATTTAATAAGGTCGACAAATACTCTACTCATCCAAACTTTTTCTATTGCAGTATCTGACCACGCATTTCCATATGCAAAACATAACAAACGGACAAAGGAACAAATCAAATGTATTTAATTTAGATAGTATACTTGTGTTGTGTATTATTCTATGTGCCTTCAACTGTGTAGGACTAATCTGTGCCATAGGGGAAATAGATTTTTCCTTGGTGCCTTTTAGACATGGCGTTGCTAGACGTGCCTTTGGGCAATGTGTTAGCAATTACTACAACAAGACGATTTTAAGACACATCTGGGTCAACACGGGTGAGACAGCTTAAAGTCATTACTGAAGAACACACCAAAAAAAAGTTCTAAAGGTTCAGCTGTTTCTCTGCTCGGCTTTTTGAGATTCTCCTTTGAACTGATTGTCACTTCACACAATTTTTTATCAAGCTGTGAACTCTGACACTTAGTATGGCACCGTACGAGATGGCTGCCATGTTGTGAGCTCCCGTACGACGACGCAGTGTTTTGTTATTTATTCTTTTTATAGCGACTATCTTTGTACAGAAAGTTAGCAGTACGTTAATTTATGACTTTTGCAAACTTCTGGAAATCAGATCGACAGTCGCTCGCCACCTACCGGAGTTTTCTCATTCTTTCGACTCGGACGTCCCGCCCGAAGTCACAGCTGGATTATCTCCGACCATCTTGGGCACAATTACATGCAAGCGTTGCAGGAAGAAGCGCGGGAAGCGAGCCGGCGTGCTAGTCAGGCTGAGATGTCGATCCGATCGCCCCCCACTACCCACCATTCTACTGGCTAATGTACAGTCTCTGGGACATGTTCCAATCAGCTGATGTTATTGTCTCGGACAATCAACGAGTACGCGTCCTCGGTCACCGGGTTCATCAAGAAGTGCATAGATGATGTTGTTCCGACCAAGTCGGTTTGGATATATCCCAACCAGAATCCGTGGATTGACGGCGATATTTGCGCTGCCCTCAACGCGCGTAACGCCGCCTTTGGCTCCGGGAATTTGGAGGAATATACGAGAGCCCGTTACGACCTCCGTAAGACCATTGTCACTGCCAAGTGGGAGTACAAGGACAGAGTGGAGGATAAAATCAAGAGCCACGACGCGAGGGGTATGTGACAGGGGTTTCAGACGATAACAAACTTCAGAGGGAGAACCAGTTGTGTAGAGAATTCCTCTACCTCCCTCCCAGGAGAGCAAAATACTTTTTTTGCTCGGTTCGACGTGAACGGCAGCCCGCCGAAGCCAGCGCCGCCTGTGGAGACCAGCCTGCTGAACATCTCGAAGGCGGATGTGCGCGGCACCTTCAAGCGGTTGAACATCCGTAAGGCGGCAGGCCCCGACGACATCCCGGGCCGCATCCTCAGAGCATGCGCAGACAAGTTGGCAGGAGTCTTTGCAGACATCTTCAACCTCTCCCTGTCCCAGGCTGTTGTTCCCGCGGTCTTCAAGATGTCCACCATCGTGCCTGTCCCTAAACAACCCAAGGTAACATGCCTGAATGACTATAGACCTGTAGCCCTCACCTCGATTTTCAGCAAATGCTTCGAGAGGTTGGTCAAGGACTTTATTTGCTCCGTGTTACCTGCCACACTGGACCCATGGCAATTTGCATATAGTCAAAACAGATCCACGGACAATGCAATTGCCATGGTCCTCCACACTGGCCTTTCTCACCTGGAGAGAATGAACTGTTATGTGCGAATGCTGTTTGTGGACTACAGCTCAGCGTTCAACACGATAGTGACACCAAGCTAGGTGTGCCCCTATCCATGTGCAGCTGGATACTGGACCTCCTGTCGGACCGCCGCCAGGTGGTGAGGATGGGCAGCACTACCTCAGAGCCACTGACCCTCAACACAGGAGCCCCCAGGGATGCGTGCTGAGCCCTCTCCTCTACTCCCTCTACACCCACAACTGCATGGCTATGCACAGCTCCAACGTCATCATCAAGTTTGCTGATAACACGACAGTGATACTATTTATTTAGTTATTTCGTTTTTAGGTATTAGTATATTTTGTGTGCATTTATTCCCCCTGTTTCAACTGTTGTACCTTAATTTCCCTCAGGATAAATAAAGTCATCTTTAATCTTGAATCTTGAATCTTGATGGGCCTTATCGCCGGCAACGACGAGACAGCCTACATGGAGGAGGTTGGATCGCTGGAGCAGTGGTGCCAGGAGAACAATCTCGTTCTCAACGTCAAGAAGACCAAGGAGCTGATCATGGACTACAGGGAGCAGAGAGGAGAGCAAGGCCATATCTCCATCGACGGTGTTGCAGTAGAGAGGGTCAGCAGCTTCAAGTTCCTTGGCATGCACATCTCCGAGGACCTCACATGGTCCACGCACACCACACACGTGGTGAAAAGGGCCCAACAACGCCTGTATTTCCTCATGCGTCTGAGGAAATTCAGCATGGGCCCCCGCATCCTCAGAACATTCGACACCATCGAGAGTGTTTTTTTTTCTTACAGGGTGTATCACCGCCTGGTACGGGAACTGCACCGCACTCGAGCGCAGAGCGCTTCAAAGGGTGGTGCGGACGGCCCAGTATATCGTTGGAGGTGAGCTCCCCTCCCTCCTGGATATATACAACCAGCGGTGCGTGGCCAAGGCCAAACGCACCATAAAAGACATTACCCACCCCAGCCACGAACTGTATTCACTTTTACCGTCAGGCAGGCGATACCACAGTATAAAGTGCCGTACAAATAGACTCCGAGATAGCTTCCACAGTCAGGCCATCAGGCTGCTGAACAAGGGCGTATAGCATATAACAATGTATATTTTATTTCATTGATTAATACATACATATTGCTCTTTTGCATTGCATTTTATAAGTTGCATTTTTATTTTTAGATATTTAACTTTTAAGATATTTAAATTTTCACTCACTGCTTTATATTTGTGTAAACTTTGAAGTGACAATAAACTTGACTTGACTTGACTTGAGATACAGAGAGGGTTCTGAAGCATTTACACTCGGAAAACAAAGTCTTTCCAGATGGCCTTCGCTAGACCAATACATCTATCGCAGGATTTGAATTTTGTTGTGTGACGAACAAAAAAAAATTATAAATCTTTTTTTCCCACAGGTGTTGTGTTCAGAAAAGGGTTAATGGACTGCATTTATATCCTTTTACTCAAAGGGCTTTCAAAGTAATGCCTCACATTCACACGCTGGTACACACGTACACGTTCATACACACTGACGGCGGTGTGTCAGCCATGCGAGGCGACAGCCAGCTGGTCAGGAGCAGTTAAGGTTAGCGTGTCGTTAGCGTGTCCACACTTGGCTAGGAGGAGGAGCTTGGGGGATCAAACACCAACAACTACCTCTACCTCCTAAGCCACTGGAACCACCAGAATATGCATGGATAGCCCAAACAACACATAGGGGAGAACTACCGGCTAGGCAAAGTATGGTCCTCTGAGCCCATATGCCTAGGAAAAAATCTGTGTGTGTGTGTGTGTGTGTGTGTTTGTGTGTGTGTGTGTATAAGAAGCCTGGGGGTCACCTTACCCAGGTGAAGGGTGATGTTGACAGAGTTGGGGTACTGCACCCCGTAGTACATGGACTGGCTCTGCCACCAGGTGGGCTCGCTGCTGGTGTGGAAGTCTGTGAGGAGGCCGGCGCCGTGGCTCCTCGCCAGGTCAGAGGCATCGCAGCGGTGGCAGAGGCGGCAGAGGCGCGTGGAGCCCGTCTGCATGCAGTAGTCCTCGGGTGGGGCTCCACAGGCGTTGGACGCCAGCACGGTGAGGTTGAAGGCGGTTCTCGATCCGGGGCATGCAGCGGCTGGGCCGGCCGCCGCCGTCACCATCGTCGTAGCATGTGTCCATGGCCCCCAAGACAAGGGTCAGAGGTCCGGCTGGAGGAGGAGCAGAAGCAAGGGGGGCGATGAGGACTAGAGGGAACGCTTCCATTGGGGTTTTTCGGGGGATTGTTTCCTAGGTCTAATTCCAGAGCCGACTTGGAACACAAAATATAAGCATGAGACCGCGTTAGTCCTTCATGCTTGGGAGGCGGCTTATGTAGTCCATGATGGTGTGGAGAAGATAGCAACAACAATAGCAAGACTTTACTCCTTACTCCTGGCTTGTTCTGCCGCTCCTTCTCTGTCTTTCCTCCTCCTCTTGTACTCCTGCTTCCCTCACTGCCTCTGTGTTCCCTCTTTCTCTGCAGACTGGAGAATAGTGCAGAGAAGTTAGTCAGAAGTGCCCCCTTCTATCCTCCCCACCCCCCACCACCACCCCTCTCATCTGAAAGAGGAGGATGGGTGGATGGGGCCTAAATGTAAATGAGGATGAAGAGGAGTAGGAAGATCCAGAGGAGGGATACGACTGGAGCTGGAGAAGGGTGAGTGGGCTCTCCTGTCCCAGGGGGGGGTGGACATAGAGTGAGTCTCCAGGGCCTGGAGTATTCCCCCTGCTGGTCATGACACGACAAAGCACTTGGTGGGGTGGATGTGTGGTGCATGTGTGTGTGCATGTGCGTGTGCGTGTGCATGTGTGTGTGTGCATGGGTACTTGGGGGGGATGGCAGTAGACATAAACTGTACAGCAGGACAGGTAATGGATTCTCATTTGATGAGAAAAACATTTCATAAGTCATTAAAATAATGTTGCCGCCTTGATTGAGTTTAATAGAGCACAGGGCGCCACGTCACAGAGTGAGAGCCTGAACGTCTGATTTCGCCATTATGCAAAAATGCCACATCTTCACAGTGATGAATGAACACTGCGACCTGCGGCCGCAGCACAGCTGGCTCTCCTGGTAAACGCTGACTGCAATGCGTCGTGGAGCTACACTTGCTAAAAGGGAGCTATGCATGCTAAAAGAGGGCTATGTGTGTTACAAGGAGCTATGCATGCTAAAATGAGCTATGCACGCTCAAAGGAGCTATGCATGCTAAAAGAGGCTATGCGCGCTAAAAGGAGCTATGCATGCTAAAAGGAGGCTATGCACACAAAAAGGAGCTATGTGTGCTAAAAGGAGCAATGCATGCTAAATGGAGCTATGCATGCTAAAAAGAGGCTATGAACACTAAAAAGGAGCTATGGATGCTTAAAGTAGCTACAGATGCTAGAAGGGGCTATGACTGCGAAAAAAGGCTGCGTTTGCCAAATAGGAGCTACACATGCTAGGGTAGCTTTGCATGCTAAAAGGATGCTAGAAGGAGCTAGCCATGCTAAAATGGGCAATGCGTGCTAAAATTGGCGTTGCCTGATAAAAAGGGGCTACGTATGCTAAAGTCATGTTAGAAGGAGCCAAGCACGCTAAAAGGAGACACAGATGCTAGAAGGAGCTATGCATGCTGAAAGGGGCTATTCCTGTTAAAAGGGGCTACGTATGCTAAAGGGAACTACGCATGCTAGATGGTGCTAGGTATGCTAGAAATTGCTACGCATGGTAAAAGGAGAATGCTAATAGGAACGTCAGGTAGGTTGTCTCGGGGTGGATCTGTAGCATCATGTTAACAGTTCCAATCAGTGAGGAACGTTTATGTTCTGTTCTGACATATTTGGTCTAATTAGCTTCAGGGACCATAACACATTAAAGCTAAATTAAAGAGAGAGAGAGAGAGAGAGAGAGAGAGAGAACATTTGAAACTAAACCACCAAAAATTTGATTCAAAGATTAGATTAGATTCAGATGTATTGTCAGTGTACTACAGCACAAGTACAGTACATCAAAAGGAATTCGGCATCTAACCAGAGGGCAAATGTTGCAGTAAAGTGCATGTAAAGTGCATACTGTACAGTTCTTGAATAATATGTCAAAACAGTCTTCTAAAAAAACTACTACTAAAAACAGGTATAAAACAACTTATAGAGTAGGTATGAAATATGTGCAGAATTATAGGATTACAGGTACACATAATAAAAATAATAAAAAAAAACAGGGGTATGCAGTTGTATCAACAAGATAAATATATATAAATGTATATACAGCAGGTAGTGAGCAGGGGTGTGTAGTTATATGAACTGTTGAAGATTAATATATATATATATATATACGGTGAGTACAGTAAAAATGCACATGACTATTATACAGGTATGTAAACAATAAATATGTCAACTGTAGGTAGAGGTAGGGAGTTATGATACTGTGCAAGGTCGTTACGTAATACAATGATGGTGAAAGGGTATTGTCAGCAGGGTTCAAAGTTCTTATGTTGGGCAGAAGAGGGGGGGGGGGCTGTGGTACAGAGTTCAGAGGGGGGGGGGGGGGCTGTCTTCGTGGTACAGACTTCAGAGAGATGACAGCTGAGGGGAAGATGCTGTTCCTAAGCCTGCTTGACTTGGAACAAAGGTTTCTATAGCGCCTCCCGGAGGGGGAGGAGGGAAAACAGTGGCACATGGTTGGGGTGAGAGGTGTCATTGAACATTTTTCGTGCCTTCCTCAGACACCTTTTGTGGTGGGTAGTGTTTATTGCAGGGAGGGGTAATCCAACGATGCATTTGGCGGTTTTCAACACCCGCTGTTCAGCGCTTTCCGGTCGGAAACAGTGCAGTTGCCGTACCACACTGTGATGCAGTTGGTGAAGATACTTTCAATGGGCTGCTTAAACCATCCACCAACCAACACATACTCCACAGCTATGTTTATTAAAAAAAAACTAATGTCACATCCAAGTGAAACCACAAGGAAAAATAACAAAGCTGTTCATGAGATTAAACAAACAATGAAGAACCAGAGCTCAGTCGAGGCTAAAGGCTAAAGGTTGTGGGTTCGAACCTGTGTGTAGTTGTTGAAACTTGAAACTTGAAAAATCAAAATCCGAAAAACGTGTAATGGAAAACGGATATACCGGGTATATCAGATGCTCTGAAGCCCCTCCCTCTTCTTTAGCCAATAACACACATGTCTGTCCGCAAGATAACGCCTGGGAATGAGGTTCCTTCCAGTTGATATTCTTATATTTACATCCATTGGTATATTGCGATTTTTCCATATACTACACAGCAAATACAATTTTAAAATTAAGTTTGTTTCACCACCGGTCTGGTTCTCTTTCAAGTAGTACAGCTCCCGGCGTGCGGTCTGTGGTCGCGCTTACTTGTCGATCAAAACCTCTTCCCCCAAAAATGTAAGCGGTTCTTCTTGACCCAGCGGAATTCCAGGCTTAGCGTGTGGAAAAGCTGGCTCTGTGAGACTCTGTGTGACTACAAGCTACAACAACAAAAACAAAATGACGAAGACCTCGCTCTCTGCAAGCTGCTGCTGCTGCTGCTTCTTCGCATGTCTGAAGACGGAGCGCCGCTTCGGTTGATCCCTCATCACGCGAGTCCCTCTCAGACGCTTAAGAGACAGCGTCTCAATCCCAGACGCTCTTCGCACCCCCACCTGCCATCCACTGCCACTCTGCCTTTGTGTTGTGATACTTAATGTGCCTAATTGCTGCAAAAAAAACCTCTCTCAATCCAATTACTTAATTGGTTCACAATCTCCCCCCTCCCTTCCCCTCTCCTTCCCCTTCCACACACACACACACTCTTAATTATAGGGTGTGACAGAATTTCTGATTATCACATTCATTCCGAGGTGGAGGATTGTCTTGATGAGCGACTGGAGCATTATGGATGCGGATGAGTAAAAGCAGCAACATCATAACTAAATCACTGGAATTATTCTTGGTTTAACACACAACACACACACACACACACACACACGCACACACACACACACACACACACACACACACACACACACACACACACACACACAAAACACTGCATATCTATCTAGACACTACTTACCTATGAGGTAACACACTACATATCCATGGGGTAATACACTACATATCTATGTGGTAACACACTACAGCTAAAGGTCATTATCTGTCACGGCTGCGCGTCTGAATGTCAGACTATTGCAAGGGAACTAAGGGGCGTTGGTTTCAACGACGTGCGTTTATCAGCATCAGCATCAGAATGCAGAAATTGTCTCCCAGTCCTCAAGACACTCTTGCAAACAATACTACATATAAGTGATGCAAAAAGATAAGTAAACTGAACTTAATAAACCGGTTAGAATATAGAATATTACCATAAACATATTGTAAAAATAGACATTGCGGTGTCCTACAAACTAAAGTAGTGCAAATGATGTAGTTAAAATGACCAGTTAATATGCATACAAAAAGGTGCAGTGGAAGGAACATGTAACATGTAATGTAGTATTGAAATAATACAGTATTGCAAAACAGAAGTTAGTTGCAAAAGCTAAATACCATCTACACACACACACACACACAAACACACACACAGATTCCAGAGAGTGGTCCAGTAAAACTTTGGGTGCGGTTTACGATGCCTGGCTTAAATGTTAGCAGCTGTAGAAGCACACTGGACACTGCAGGCTTTCCCTGCACTTAGGGAAATAACACCGGCCTGACATCAGAATGAAGAGTCAACACTGACATCACCTCCGCTCCGTTTCCGTGGGGGGAGGGGGAGGAGGGCGGAAGCCAATCCCAATTCCCCCAAGCCAATCCCTAGAGACCGACTTGACCCCCCGAAGCCTTGATCAGCTAATCATTAGCCCCCCTTGAGGGCGATTCTTCAACCGAGTAATCTCTGCTTTGTGCCACGATGATGCCAGACAGGTATCGGTATGTTTGGGTCGAGTGGGCGGAGTCAAAGATTGAGACCCAGGCCACAATAACACATTAGGGGTAAATTCAAGGACAAATGTTTTTTGGTCGAAACTGTAAGCTCACGGTTACGATGTAACCCAATGCTCTGACGATCAGGTACCGTCATTTCCTAGCAGTGGTCTTCCCTGCGCGCGCAATGTCCTCGCCATCCCATCAGGATAGAGCAGAGTTAATTACACCGTGTGTGTGTGTGTGTGTGTGTGTGTGTGTGTGTGTGTGTGTATGTGTGTGTGGTGAAGTTCTGATCAAGATGCAGAGGGGTGCCTCCCTTTGATGGGCCTCAGTAATTCTGTTTCATCAGGCACCCTCTAGTGCCTCAAGGCGGGTGAGGAGCAGGACGCCGTCGGAAACCCCAGTACCACAGGCGGCAGCATATGTGGACCAGCACAGAAGTTCATCTCGTCGTTATACTGTGTTCCTCCCCGGGCGGGACTTGCAGCCAGCGTTATGAAATTAAAATTGTTCTTAGGATTATTTGTATTAATATAATTATAATTATTTCAGTGCTTTCTGTCACTCTGGTCTGAAAGAAGGGAGAAGTGAAACCATAATTGGCAGCCATCAGAAAAGGGCATTTGATTCTGAGCTTCAGGAGAGAGCCGCTTCGAGGTGGTAAACAGGCTGAATAGAATGAATAGAAACTTCTTTGCAAATGCTTTGGAGGGGTTGTATGTTTGTTTGTTTTAATAGTCTTGCAGACTGGAGCCACGATAACTTTCTCTGTTGCCTTTTGCCAGGAAAGGAGGGGAGAGATGGGAGCCATCCAGCTGTCTGGATGTCCTGTGTGTGTGTCCGCTTCGCCCGCTCCGTTTCAAGATGAAGCCTCGAAGGCTCGAGAGGGATGTTCGCCGTCAGGGAAATGTTTTTCCCCCTCAGGAGGCGTACCAAAATGACATGTTCGGGAGGAGAAAAGTTATTATCGTTAACCGAAAGTTACAGAAACTCACTAAATAACGAAAAAGGAGGTGGGACATGAAAACTATCATCCGATCTCTTAGCTGTGCCAGTTCCTGTGTGTCTATTGGCTATCTGGATTCTTACCTTTACACACACACACACACCGAATTACACACATTTTGCACTTAAGGCTGCATCTTGTGTAGACAGAGATGTATGGCCATATCTACATTGTATGTACTGTTGTTGTTGTGTCCAGATGAACTGTTCCGGTTAATGACAGAAACAAGAACACATTGAAAAACAGATTTTATAGTTATCGTTTTTTGGACGGTTGTTCATCTAAGTGAATACATTTTTTTAAATGGAACAATGTTTTGCTGTGTATTATTACACACTAGCTTGTCTGACCTTTTTTGAACCTCGTCCCCTGACAATTTAACCAATATTACAAAAAAAGGACTTCAACTAACAAAAAAAGGACTTCAACTAACACTGGAAGCAATAAAAACTAAACTTAATGAGCAAACCTGCTTTAAAAATGAATTAAAGCTGAAACTGAAATTGAAAATCAAAAGACTCAACACAAAAACAAAAATAAAAACGAATGAAAAATGCTAAACAATAATAGCCTAGCTGAAGAGACGGTGGAACGTCCTTCAAATACGGTCATTAAAATAAAAATATTAAATCAAGTCAAACTGCAGTCAAACTGCGGTAAAACAGCCAAGGCAGTGGGTTCCTAGTGGATAGCTAATAACCTTGCTGATGAAACAGGAAGAGAGTAAGGGAAAAAGCCCAAAGTATGATAGTGCTTGAAACAGTCCTGAGAAGTAGCACACTTGGCCACTTTATAGTAGATACTAGATGCCTCAGTAGATTGGATCTATGGCGCATGCTTAATCCCAGGCTATGTATTCCACTGGGGACGTTCCACGGACGGCAGTAGTGATGACGTCGCTTCATAAGTCGTATGGGAATTGTTGTCACTGCACTGTAACAAATGCATTCAAAACCCAATAATACTGCAGCGTCAACATACATATATATATATATATACATATACATATATTTTTTGCTTCATATTCATTTTCAGAGTTTCGTCTTTATAATCACGTATACAATATAATGTATTGTATAATATGATTTCAGGAGAGTAACTGAACACAAAAGTGTCGATACAAACTCTTAAAGTTATTTAATAAATTTAATAATCTATACTAATCCGTAAAGATGAGACAGAAGCCGGTGTAAAAGGGTTAAATTCCTCGAAACGGCGATGATTTAATGTTCTAATACGCTAACTTCTGGTTAGGATGATGGCCTACGAGTGGCGCGCCCTCCTAAACGGTCCCCCCCCCCCCTCTCTCTCTCTCTCTCTCTCTCTCTCTCTCTCTCTCTCTCTCTCTCTCTCTATCAACACAATGAAAACAATGATAGAAAGGGGAGAGGAGAAGAGAAAAAATAAAGCTTTGAAAGGAAGGAGGAAAAAAAAGCTAGAAGACGAGGAGTGTTTGAATGGTCGTTGTTGGGCCACGTTTACCACACGTTTACTGCCTTTAACTTTCAGTTATTGCCTTCCATCCCTCCAGACGTAGGGTATATATATTGCGGTGGTGTCATTACACACACACACACACACACACACACACACACACACACACACACACACACACACACACACACACACACACACACACACACACACACACACACACACACACACACACACACACACAAACACACAAGGTATGATGTACCGCTGCTGTATCTCAGAGTCTCCCGTGAGGAACACTCGTTTGAGGCGAGAGGAGGAACAGGAGAATACAACAGCCAGGATGAATGGGGGAGTTTATTGTGACAACAAATAGATACATCTATAAAGTGTCCGGACAGATTTTATTTTACCGGTCATGTTTCAAAACAGCCTATATTACAAACGCAACTATAATGTACACCTAGATATACGAAAGAATGACAAAGACCTCAAATAAATTTGACTATTTAATGAACAACAAAATGAACAAGAACGATTGAGCAAAACCTCGTTAGCCGCAAAAATCGAGGCTATTTCAAAACACCTGTAACATCTGTAGTCTGTTTTAACATAGGCTACATGGCATCACATTTACCCTGTAGGCTACCAGGCAACTTTTTGCTTTCTCCTTCATTTCATTGCGGCAAAGTCCTCTGCTGCCGAGCTGAAATCAAAGGTGTCTAATGTGTCTTTGCAGCTTGCAATACGCATAAGATCACTCTCTCCTCCTCCAGACGACTCCGCAGTGATGTTTTCAAACCATTCTGCAGGGAGAAGCCCCTCTCTGCTGGCACGCTTGACACGGGCAGAACACAGGCCCTTTGAGCCCGTGTGGCCCAGTCGGGGTACAGCTCGCTGAACTCAGACATTAGCACTTGGCAAGCTGTCGCAAACATTAAAGCCCCATAGCCGTGGAGTGCTGCCATCACTGCACCTGCATCTCGTCGGGCACGCGTGACGTCATGAGAGGAGCGGCAGCTGATTGGTCACTTAATTCGGTCACCCTTCCGGGGGGGAGGGGGCAGTAATAAAGCTGTCAAAACTCAAATGTCCAGGATCTCAGTTTAGTATGAGCATTATTACCGGACATTTTGACCGGCAGGTTTTTCAATTACAGTTTTTTTTATCATTTTTACCTGCTAAACGGAAACCCTGACATACACATATATATGTGTGTGCAGGGATGTCTATGTGCAAGTGTTTGTGGGTGTGTGTGCGTGTGTCTGTAGGGGATGCATGTGAGTGTGTGTACATCAGTGGTGAACCGTCAGGGCCTTCAAGGTATTCAGAGAAGACCCTGGAACCCTCAGATGAAACAAAACAAAATAATATTAAAATTAATCAAATTTAAAACAATTTTAATAAAATCTGTTGTTGATCTGTAATATTACAGTGTTACGTTGATTTGTTTGTCTTTCTCAGTCCATTTGAGTGGTTTTGTGTTAGAAAAAAATGCAACCAATCAGATATTTTTCTGGGTTGCTGTTAAGAATATCCTTCAACCAAGGTACTCTCTGTCCTTGAGCGAATTCCTTGGCCCTTAAACTGAATGAGAGCGTACGTTTGGATTGATCATTTGATCAACCAATCATATATTGGTTTGTAGCCAATGGGCGTATTCTTTCAGATTTCCCCACGGTTCCATGGCACGCTAGAAGGTCCCGTTAGTTCACTGACTCGAGACAGAGGATCTAGCTTAGTGCTATGTAGAAATTCATTCAAAGTTTTATTGGTTTACTACAATTATATTGTGTATCGATCTACGGGCAAATCGGGCAAATCAGCGGTACATCGCTCTAGCTATTCAGACGGGGGTGACCCGTGTCGGACACATTCAGGGCAAAGTCCGGTCAGTCTAGAGCTCTCGAACTCTGGAGCTCATGCAAATCAGTGGTACATCACTCTAGCTCAGTCCGACAAGGGGGACCCGTGTCAGTGCAGACTCAGCAAAGTCCCGGTCCCTCTCTGGAGCCCTGGAAGTCCCGAAAATCAGCGGGTGATAGTGCCAACGAGTCCGACGAGGGGGCCCTGTGTCGGACTCGACTCGGCAACGTCCCGGTGCCTCTCTGGAGCAACAATAAACCCAATTGGTTTATTGTTTAATTGGCCTCTTTAAGTGTACATCATTGGTGAGAGAGACTAATTAGTCTTTGCTGGTTTTGCCGCAGTGTTGCATCTCGTTGAGCTGGTTGCATTTTGTTTCCACACACTTCTTGAATGATTAGTTAATTTCTGTCATGTGTTTGTTAAGCATTGCTGTGCATTTAATTTGAGAGGTTTGACTTGATCTTTCTTTGCATTGGTAATTGTTATGAAGGTGTGGTTGTGTGGCAGCCATTTGTCTATGAAACCAAATTGTCCTAGCTGAGTGGAGTAGGCCCTAATGGTGTGTGACGATGTAGCGAGCTACAGTACAGTACCAGTACAGTAATTAATCGATAGCCTGTGTGTGGTGGTGCTGTATTCTGCTGTTACTTCACTACATGGACAGTGCTTTGCCAACTATGGTCAACTTGTAAATTGGCTGCGACAATCTTATCTCTCTCTGAGTTCCGTCTATGTACCACGACCTGGCTGAGGTGTTCAGGAAGGAGCGCTCCCTTTCCCTTACACTTCATAGTCCCTATGACTGTCCCATAGACCTCCTCCCTGGCGCCACTCTTTCCTCCGGGCGGCAGTACAACCTCTCGGTTCCTGAAAAGACTGTCATGCAAAGTAACATCACTGAATCCCTGGCATCCAGAATTATCCGCCCTTCTTCTTCCCTTGTGGCAGCAGGGTTTTTTTTTGTTGAGAAGAAAGTCTATGCAAGGTTACCTCAGATCTTGCATAGACTTTCGGGCCCTGAATGTCATCATGGTAAAGAATCGTTACCCCTTACCATTAATGAGCTCCATGTTTGAACCCATGAACCACGCCACCATTTCCACAAAATTAGACCACCGCAATGCCTACCATCTCGTCCGCATCAGGGAGGGGGAGTGGAAGACGGCGTTCAATACCCACCTCGGACACTTTGAGTATCTGGTGATGCCATTCGGGTTTACCACCGCCGGCTTTTTTCAGGCCTTGTTCAACGATTTCCTCCGGGATATGCTCAATGTGTTTGTGGTGGTGTATTTGGACGACATTTTGATTTTTTTTCTTGCTCAGAGAAGGAGCACCGGCAGCACATTCGCTTGATTCTCCAACGTCTCCTGGAGAACAAGCAGTTTGTCAAGGCGGAGAACTGCCTGTTTCAGTTCTTGGCCACATCGTGGAGAAGGGGCACACCAGAGCCGAACCCAGAAAGATCCAGGCCGTGGAGGATTGGCCCCGACCTGAAGACTGAAAGAAACTGCGCCGCTTTCTGGGGTTCACAAACTTCTATCAGCGTTTTATTCGGGTTTCAGCCATGTGGCCGCTCCTCTCACGGCCCTCACTTCCACTCTTCGCTCCTTCTCCTGGTCCCCAGAGGCTGAATAATTTTATTCTATGCCTTGAAGAGCCTGTTTACCGCAGCCCCGGTATTAGACCACTCCGATCCCTGCCGACAATACATTGTAGAGGTGGATGCCTTTATGAGGGCATCAAGGCTATCCTCTCCCAGAGGTCGGCAGAAGACAAGAAGCTCAATCCCTGTGCCCATTTCTCTCGACGCTTTAGTCCAGCTGAGAGGAATTACAACATCGGCAACAGGGAACTGCTGGAGGTTCAGGCGGCACTCAATGAATGGCGACACTGGCTGGAGCGGACTCAGAAACCTTCTGTGGTTTGGTCGGACCACAAGAACCTCACCTACCTCCGTACAGCCAAGCGGCTGAATTCCCGTCAGGCACGCTGGTCCCTGTTCTTCAGCTGTTTTTTCGACTTGTCCCTCACCTTTCGCCTGGTTTCCCACAATACCAAGGCTGACGCCCTGTCCCGTCTCTTCCCTGAGAGGGCCAGCACGGTATTGGAGGACACCATCCTGCCCCCAGCCCGGGTGATTGGTATGGTCACCTGGGAGATCGAGACGGTGGTGAGGACAGCCCAGCATGACAAACCCGATCCAGGTGGGGGTCCCCCTGGTCAGCTGTTCGTTCCTGTGTCCGCCTGCTCCCGAATGTTCGAGTGGGGCTTCTCCAACCGACTGGTGGGACACCCTGAATCAATCCGGACCCTCTCCTTCCTCCGCCGTTGGTTCTGTTGGCCGTCCACGGAGACACTCGTGAGTTTGTGGCCGTTGGCCCTATCTGCGCTCGTAGATAGGGCGAGTAAGTCCTCCCATCTCAAGTCGTCCCTGGTCCAACATCTTTTTCGACTTTGTCACTGGTCTTCCCATGTCCCACGGTAATTCTGTTATTATTATATTGTGTTGGACTGTGGTCCCCACTTTACTTCAAAGGTATGGCAGGCCTTCTGTAGGGGAATTGGGGCAACGGTCAGCCTCTCCTCCGGATACCATCCCCAGAGCAACGGGCAGGCGGAGAGAGTCAACCAGTCCCTGGAGGCCACACTTAGATGACTAACCACCAGCAACCCTACATCATGGAGCAAGGTCCTGCCCTGCGTGGAGTACTCACACAGCTCTATGACAAACGCTGCCTTGAGTATGTCGCCTTTTGACTGTTTCCTCGGTTACCAGCCCCCCATGTTACCCCAGCAAGAGTTTGATGCGGCTGTTCCCTCAACCAGCGCTCATCTTCGCCACTGTCAGCGGATTTAGAGGTCTGCATGAGCAGCTCTTCTGACAGCCACCCAACGGGCTCAACAGTGGGCAAACCAGCGACGTCCAGCCCCTGCCTACCAACCGGGTCAAATGGTTGGCTCGGGACCAACACCTCCGCACCTCTTCCCCTAAACTCAACCCCCAGTAAGCATTCCATTGTACTTGTTGCATATTACAAATAAAAACATCTTGAATCCTCTTGAGACGCCACCTAACACCCCCCCCCAGCCCCTTACTACCTCCTGCTCTCGAATGATGTAAACGACAGAAGAAAATGAATTAATAACGTAACTAACTAATTGATTCGGGATTATTAGACATACAAATTGTAAACCTGTAGGAGATGGAGTTAGTTCTAAAAGCGGCGGGTGGCTGTGATTTTTCACGAGGTCCATTGCAGTCGTGTGCTTACATCAGAGCCAAGCCATGACACACAGCTCCCGCTGCTCTACGTTTATCATATTTGGATGAAGGTTCCCGCCATATGTGGCTATTTTTTCCGCAAATAAAACACAAAGACGTGTTATGTAGCTGTTATGTGCTCCTTCGTGACACAGAGATGGAAAAATATGTTGGTAAGAATCACCCGATTTGTGTAAAATCGTCACCCCTTTGTAAATTGTTTATTTTATTTATTTCAGTGTAGACAAAGAGGTCAGCCAACAACATGCTACAGCTGTGTGAAATACAAGAATATTATGTTAAAGTAAGCAAGGCAGTAGCAATGAAGCCTATCGTATCATTAGTACTGTTGGGACTTACACATATTTACTCATTTAGCAATAGCACATTCCATAAATGAGCATCTTGAGCATCTTGTATATACAATTAATATAAACAATGAACATCTTGCTCAAAGATGGCCTAGAGCATCTTATTCTGCAGGGCCCCACTTTTGTAGATAAAAAGATATCAGCCCCCCCCCAACCCCACCTTCACTCACCCACATAAAGACACTCTCAGACACATCCTTTGCTTGGGATGCTTACACTCCTATATAATCTATTTAAAACATTGTAATGTCTGTAATTAATACAAGACTGCAACAGCAAATCTAAATAGGAAGAAGTCACCTTTTACGATATTGCATAATTTATATGTTTTAGGCCCCCCTGCCTCACTCGGGGCCCTTCGTTCTAGGGGGCCTGGCCCACGTTTGGCCCCCCCCCCCCCCTGAGGTGTGAGGCGTGTACTGCGAGCCTATCCTCGCCATCCATCTACCATCCTGCTCCAGCCAGCCAGCCATTATCCTGTGGTCGGGTTGCGCTTGTAGCAGCTTCAGCAGGGTACTCCAAACTTCCCTCTCCCTGGCAACATCAACCAGCCCCCGAGGCATCCCGAGGCATTCCCAGGCTAGTGTGGAGACGAAGTCACCCCACCTGTACCTTGATCTGCCGTGTAATCTCCTCCTTGTAGAAAGGAGCCAGTTGAGGTGGTTCGGGCATCTAGCTGCTTCTAGATGCATCTAGGCATCTAGATGCTTCCTTGTCGCCTCCCGATGTCTGGAAAATCTCACTCGGGAGGCGACCAGGAAGCATCCTTACTAGTTGTCCGAACCTTCTCAACTGGCTACTTTTTACACGAAGGAGCAGTGGCTCTACTCCGAGTCTCTCATGAGTGACTGAGCTTCTCACCTTATCCCTAAGAGAGATGCCAGCCACCCTCCTGAGGGAACTAATTTGTCCATCCTTTCCCTCGCTTGAAATAAAAAAAAAGGTAGCCCATCTCCAGAGCTGCCAATTGAAATCCGTTAAGACACACACAGAGACCCACATAAACACACACATGGAAACACACGGTGCCCAGGCCGGGTGCCATGCGATGCGCAGAAGCATTTTGGAGCGCAGTGCACCGGGGACCAGGGTTTAGTTGTGATATCCTGTTGTGTGTGCAGCCTTGTGTGTGTGTGTGTGAGCGTGTCTGCATGTGTGTGTATGTCTGTGTGTGTGTATGCACGTGTGTGTGTGTATAGTTAGAGTAACGTTTTGTTAAGACTCATTTCTGCTGGTAATGCCTCGGACACACACACACACACACACACACACACACACCACACACCCACACACCACACACACACACCACACACCACACACACCACACACACACACACACACACACACACACACACACCACACACACACACACACACACACACACACACACACACATGCATGTGTTACACAGGTCGTGTTATTGATACGTTTCAAAATCACCACAAGCTGAAAATAAAAAAACACACGTTCCCTTGAACGACAGTTGAGTTAACGTCATATTGATATAAGTATACTATTGCTATCACTGCCCATTTTAAAACATGCATTTAATTACAAGTCTATAAGAACACAATTGTCTCTCTCCTTTTCCCTTTCCATTCATATCTTTCTCTCTCTCTTTTTCTGTCTCTCTCTCTCCATTAATATATGTCTCTCTCTCTCCTTTTATGTCTACTTTCCCCCCCCCCTCTCTCTCTCTCTCTCTCTCTCTCTCTCTCTCTCTCTCTCTCTCTCTCTCTCTCTCTCTCTCTCTCTCTCTCTCGCTCTCTCTCTCTCTCTCTCGCTCTCTCTCTCTCTCTCTCTCCTTTTCCCTCTCTGTCCCTCTCTGTCTCTCGATCTCTCTCTCCACTTTCTCCCTTTTGCATGAGTCATTCCACTTTTATTTATTAATTGCAGAGACACCACCAGCGCACTGTGGTGGCACGCACGGTAACAATAGCTTGGGTGGTGTCTTCCGTTTACCTGCCGAGTTCAGAGATGGGGGGTGGAGGGTGTGGGTGGGGGTTGTGTTGGTGGGGGTCTGTGGATGTTTGACAGCGGCGGGTAAGACCACCGCAGCGTGGGAGCTGCGACAATAGGGCTACAGCACACTGCTGGGCCCTTAATGAGATGGCATTAGCCAAGTAATTGCGTCTAGAATGCTTATAATGAACTGTAATTACTCGCCGAGGTTTCTAAAGGAGGAAAGCAGTGGTGGGGCTGATGGTGGGGAGGGGGGGGGGGGGGGGTGGGTGGGGGGGGGGGTGGGGGGTAGGGTGGGGGGAGGGCATGGTTTGCAGGGCATGCAGGTGATCCTCCTTTGGGAAATTTATGAAAGAAGCTAATTTGTTCATGTTTGGCAATGCATGTTGCTGTAGAGACAGGGAGAGAGAGAGAGAGAGAGGAGAGAGAGAGCGAGAGAGAGAGAGAGAGAGAGAGAGAGAGAGAGAGAGAGAGAGGAGAGAGAGAGAGATAGAGAGAGAGGAGAGAGAGAGAGGCGAGAGAGAGAGAGAGCGAGAGAGAGAGAGAGAGAGAGAGAGAGAGAGAGAGAGGCATTATACCTACACTGGTTAAGCAACAGCTCAAGATTTGTTTCCTACCGTGTCTTGATTCGAGGTTCATGTCTCTCTTGAAAGGGGAGGGGGAATCTCTCGCTCTCTCTCTCTCTCTCTCTCTCTCTCTCTCTCTCTCTCTCTCTCTCTCTCTCTCTCTCTCTCTCTCTCTCACTCTATACAACTCTCGATTCTCACTGCCCACCCACTTCCTTCACAGATGCCCCGTCCACTTCCTACTTCCTTAACCGTTTTCGGAAAAGCTGATAACGTCAAGATGATCCACGCGTTACGTTTTGTCCAATCCTTTTTCCCTTGATGGTGTCCTGTTAGGGCAACGCGGTGCAGTCTACAGACAGTGGTTCTCAAACTACTTTCACAAATAGTTTTACCCCCTACTCCTCCAAAGTAATCTTTCAACCAAGTACCACCAGTTCACCAGCATAAGTAATGTTCTGTATGTGCATAATATTTGGTGAACGTGGACAGTCAACGGGCGTTGCAAATATTTAGGTTTTTAGTGCGAAAACAACAACATTGGGCTTCACTTACTGTATGTCGCTTTCTGTCATTAATTGGAGAGATTTTCAAGAACGTGTTCTCAGTTATTTTTCAGATACACGTTAATATTTACATTTAATCGTAACCCCCCCCCCCCCCCCCCCCCCTTTTCCAACCCTTCAACGTACCCAGGGGTGCGGGTACCGCCTGTTTGGCATTCACTTCATACAGTCAGAGGAAGAGAAAGTGTCAGTGCCTGGACACGCCTTCTCTTCCGCACCACAGTCAGGGGCGTCTCGCCCGCCTCACTCCTGCTGCGAGTCTTAGTTATGCATGAGAGAGGGGAACAGACGGAACGAAAGCGACCAAGAACAACCTGAAGCCGGCGGGGAAAGAGAAGATAGTGGGGGTTGGGGGTGTGCGGGGGGGTGGGGTGGGGTTGGAGGAAAGGAGGAATTCCTTTATTAGAGGAATTGGAGCCATTTATGTGGTGATGCAGCCCTTTAAAACCCTCTGGACGTGAATTATCTCTCTTTGCTGTGTGGTCAAGTGTACTGCGCTTGAGAGCCAAGTGCTTCCAGGTGTGTGTGTGTGTGTGTGTGTGTGTGTGTTTTTTTTTGTGCGTCTTTTCATTTGTGTGTGTGTGTGTGTGTGAGAGTTTGAGTGTGTGAGTTTATGTGTGTGTGTGTGTGTGTGTGTGTGTGTGTATGTGTGTGTGTGTGTGTGTGTGTGTGTGTGTGTGTGGAGTGTGTGTGTGTTTTACACATGTGTTTTTTGTTTGTGTTTTGATGGGTTTGTTTGTGTGTGTGCATGTGCTTCTGTATGTGTGTGTGTGTGTGTGTGTGTGTGTGTGTGTATGCATGCCTGCCTGCGTGCTCATGTGTCTGTGTGCGTGTTTGTGTGTATGTGTGTGTGTGTGTGTGTGTGTGTGTGTGTGTGTGTGTGTGTGTGTGCATGCCTGCCTGCGTGTCTGCTTGTTTGCGTGTGTGTGTGTGTGTGTGTTTGTGTATGTGTGTGTGTGTGTGTGTGTGCGCTTCTTGCCTGCGTGTTTCAAGATTAATGTTTGCTCTGACAATACCTGCGCCCCCCGGCCGGCCCCTCGTCCGTCGCTCTGCGTTGGTGAAAGGCGCGGCTCTGCTCCTGCCGCTGCTCAACCCACAGGTGATATGAGGCCCGGCCAGCCTCATATCACGCTCACCTTCCCCTCTTCTGGCCGCGTTCGGCCCAAAGCTATGGTTAAAAGAGAGTAGAAAATGGTAGAATCTAACATAAAACTCCTCATCGTACCGGGAGGGGTGACCCTGTCTAAATCTTAGTCTGGAGGATTGAATCCTCCAGACTCTTTATTGGTCACATACTGTAAATGTACACACACTTAGTGAGTGTACTTACACACACTTAGTGAGTGAGACTTAAATGAGTTTCTCTGCGTTTAAACCCAACCTAGTATTAGTAGCATTGTGGCAGCTATTTTATATACAGCTGCCCGGGGAGCAGTGTACGACCTTCTGGTTCCCGGGCCCCAAGTCCTAACAGACTGAGCTACTGCCGCCCCCTTTGAGTGCTTTCACGTCGCACAATCAAATAAAATCACTCCCATCGACATGTATCCACCATTCTGCAGTTAAAACTATCTGGTTCCTGAACTCAGTAATGGTTCAACACGGCCTACGCTTCCTAAACCCTGCGTAACCATCCAACTCAATAGGCTGAAATGGTTACGTGGGCTTCCTCCTGACCACAAGGGGACACAGGGTGATGAGGAATCCTGTTCATTGTAAAGTTTGTAGTGGTTAACAAGCAGAGCAGATGATAATATGCTCGAGGTCCATCCTCCTGAGTGTGTGTGTGTGGTGGTGGCTGGTTTAACCTGTGGTTTAACCTTGATTACCATAAACCTTCAACCAGACTTGTATCAGTCTGACTGAGGCCAGGTGAGGCGGCTTAAACCAAACTCTAATCAGTCTGACTAGGGGCCAGGTGAGGCTGCTTCAACCAGACTCAAATCAGTCTAAGGTGAAGTTGCTTCAACCAGACTCTAATCAGTCTAAGGTGAGGCTGCTTCAACCAGACTCTTATCAGTCTGACTGGGGGCCAGGTGAGGCTGCTTCAACACAGCCTCCAACCACATACACACATACTCCATAAAGGCCAAGCAGACTTGAATTCGGGAGTTTGAGTTTGGTTTTGAGTGGGGCGTGCGCTGCGATGTTTTTGATTTATTTATTGTTTTTCACTAGCGTTCAGTGTTGAGGGAAGAAAAAAAGAGGCCGTGAAGAGAGGCCGCTGAGCGCTACGTGGCTAATCTGTCGGTTTCCAAGAAGACGTTTACTTTGCGACTTCCCGCCCGCTTGGAACATCATTAAAAGTAAAATCCATGCCCTCTCCCGTTGGGGGGACACATCCTGTTCGTAATTCGGTTGGCGAGAGACGGTTGTACCCTAGTGGCGTGCGCGTGTGTGTGTGCGTGTGTCTGTGTGTGTGCATGTTTGTGTGTGTGTGCGTTGTCGGAGGAGCAGCATCAATACGACCACCAGCCCCAAAGGCCAGGATACCGAGCCTAAGCTACACTACATCGAACAAAGAGAGCCTAACAGCCTCTCCCTGAACCCACTTTCCTTCGTCTTCCTCTTCCGCTTTATCTCCCTCTTCCTCTTCTTCATCCCTTTTACGGAGGCTGGCTGCATCCCTCCACTCACCCCGCCTCCTCATCCTCTGCCCTTTTCCCGCTTGTTGGGTTTCCGCGGCTGTGAGCAAATTATTTGGGTGGAGGATGAGGAGGAGAAGGAGATGTAGAAGGAAAAGGGAGGATCTTACCACGCCATATATCACGGATAACGAAGATGCGAGGCGGGAAAAGTGTGGGGGGGGGGGGGGGCTGCAGGGGGATGGGGGGGATACAGGAGAGGGGTCCCAGGTAATGGGTGGCAGCTTTTACTTCACTATCGTGGTACAAGCCGTTGATGTGGTGATGGCCCTGTGGTGGATGTGGCCACGGCTCTCAGCTGTTCTTCTGAGTGTACTGAACATAACGCTTGGCCCAGATTCATCTACTTGAACTCAATCACTCTCTCTCTCTCTCTCTAACACAATGTATTGCTCTTTCTCTCTCTCTCTCTTGTGCAGTTGTGCTCTCTCTCTCTCTCTTTCTCTCTCTCTCTCTTGTGCAGTTGTGCTCTCTCTCTCACTCTTTCTCTCTCTCTCTTGTGCAGTTGCGCTCTCTCTCTCTCTCTCTCTCTCTCTCTCTCTCTCTCTCTCTCTCTCTCTCTCTCTCTCTATTTTGCAGTTGCTCTGTCTCTCACTCACTGTCTTGATCTCTCTCTCTCTTTTGCAATTACTCTCTCTCTCACTCAATCACTGTCTTGCTCTCTTTTTCTCATTTGCAGTTGTGCTCTCTCACACTCTCTCACTCACTCCCTGTCTAACTGTCTCACACACACACACAGACACACACACACACACCGTTTAACTTCCTGTGTTTTCAATTTGTATCCGATTTTTTTTCTTACCTCTCTCCCCCAAGAGTTTAATTTTCGCAGATTAAACCCTCTTTATCTCTTTTCTCCACTATCTTCATCACACTATCTCACCTGCCAATCCAGGAGACACACACACACACACACACACACACACACACCTATACGTACCTACACACATGCCTGCACACACACACACACACACACACACACCTCTCAACACCTACACAGACAAATGCCTGTTCATACACACACACACACACACACACATACACACCTGCACGCATGCACACCTGAACACACACACAAACAGTGTGCTATCTATTTAGATAGATTGACTTTATTTATCCCAAGGGAAATTAAATCACTAAATCACAAATTGACTTGCTGGTTTATGGCTGGAATGGTCAAGCTGGTGATTGCCTATGCTGGTGTTTTCTCGCTGGTTTAGGGCTGGCAATTTGCAATAATTGATATAATTTCCTAATAAGTGTGCAAATCAGTTAACAAAGGATACCAACAAGTGTTCCATATCACGCTACACTAATCCTCCCTCTCTGGCATGCGGGAGAACAAAGAGGAGACAGGAAGTGACATAGAGGAAGTGGTCGTATGTGTGCACATGTTCGTTCTTCCATTACAGGTTCTTCTTCTCGGTACCATGTGGGGTCACAGGTGAGGTCAACATCAGCTGTGTGTTACACTCTGCTGTGCTTTCATGCCACTGGAATGGTCAGGTGCCTTGCTCAAGGACACCTCGACAGTGCCCAGGTGTTTCGGGGACTCGAACCGGCGACCTTCCGGTTCCCAAGCCCCAAGTCCTAACAGACTGAGCTAACCATGCCGCCCCATGTGAAGTCACATTCTCTGATGTCTCGTGAACATTTCTTAAAGGTTGGTGAAAGGGGTGTATTTGCAGTCCCACTTGTGAACGCTTCTCTTAATGGTGAAAGTGTATAATTAAAGTGTGTGTGTAAATGATCTGCTGGTCTGTTTGTGCTTAAACCGTGTATGTAAACAGGTCTCTGTTGAAGACCGAGATTCTGATGTCAATCAGACATCATTATCCATATCCATTTAAATAAAGGATTACATTGATAATAAATGAAGATGAAACACGAAATCATCAACAAAAAATAAATCTTACTTAGGAGGATGTTCTTGAATTAATAAGAAGTCTTATTTTGTTCATGCTGATCACCCAAAATCATGTATTCAGTTTTTAACTTTCGATTTTGACGGACGATTTTTTTTGAATGCGTGGAAAAGAGTGAGAGTGGATTTAGATAAAGATGGGAATCCATAACCATCGGGGAATGTGTGTTTTTTGACTTCAACTTGAAACCAAAAATTGTCCAAAGTCTTAGTATAATGTTTTATGTTATGTAACTTCAAATTGAATAAGACATAATATAAGACTTTATTGATTCCGCAAAAGGGAAAATTCGGTGTATCCTTAAAATGAAAAACTGAATTGTATGCTTATATGTATATTTAAGTATTGATATATAGATATATTTATATTTGAATATGAATAAGAATGTATATATATACCTGTATATATATATATATTCACAGACGTGAATGGACCAACCTTATTCTTGTGATTCCGTGGTGGCTGAGTAGAACACACCACACTATCAACCCAGAGGTGTGTTTGATAGTGTGTTGTGTCAACAGATTGACATGTAAACCTGAAACAGACACCAGCGTTCATCCATCATCACGGCGGTCTGGGCACGAGGGGGGGGAAGGAGTGGGGGGGGGGGGGGGGGGGACGTACCGGAACCACACAGGGCAAGGCGTTGCTTCTTTTCTTTGGTTATCCTGGAGTTGCACCACTGCTGAAGGAAGGAAGGAAGGAAGGAAGGAAGGAAGGAAGCTGAGTAATGCATGTGGATGACTGGCAATTATGGCTTCTGTAGTTATAAATTCAATTCTGCGGAGAGTAATGTGAGCGAGAGAGAGAGAGAGAGAGAGCGAGAGAGAAAGAGAGAGAGAGCGAGAGAGAGAGAGAGAGAGACAGGTCTGTCTTCGGGACAGGTTAGATCAGGGGTGGGCAAACTTTTTGACTCGCGGGCCACAATGGGTTCTAAAATTTGACAGAGGGGCCGGGCCAGGAGCATTTGGAGGGAGTGTTTGGGCCGGATATACTAAAGCATTAAATGTAGTGTGTGCAATCTCATAGCACAGTAAGAACACTACAACCCAATTTATTAACTGTCTTTCAAATGTGAAAAATAGCCCTTATCAGTTAATAAATTTGTCTCAAGGAATATGCAAGATATGGCATTTACATACTATTTCGCAGATACTGGGAGGAGGAAATGTAAATAGATTCAAATAACATACGCACTGTGATTTATCAAGATTGCGTCTGTTTTTAATAAGTTTCAATCGAAGGTGCAAAGTTAAAGAAATCAACATTTATTAAAAAATGGAATCACTTTCAACATTCAAAACATATTATTACACAACGAAATACTCAAGCTCAATAATATCTACTTGTGTTAAACTCCGCAAAATCATGGATGGATTGTCCTGACCGCGCGCTCTACAAACTCGCCACGGACGCCCTCGCCTTCACGCGCAAACAGTACACGTGTATCGTTGCCAAGCACACAGACATAGGCTGTATTAAATATCCTACCTGCAGCTGAAAATGAGCGATGTGCGGCGTGTTAATTAAGCTACTGTACCGCTGCTGTGCGTAAATGCGCATTGCTCTTAATTAAAAGACGCACTTCCAAACTTTCCATATGCATTTTTTCATAACACAGCAGAAAAACTCACCATTTCAGTGGGAACAGTGTTGTTGGTCTCCCTTTTTTGCCAGTGCATCAAAGTCTGGAGTTAGTTTTGTTGTGGCAATTCTCAGGACAGATCTGAGGTGTTGGTCAGTTAACTTGGATCTGTGATGGGCTTTGTTGATTTTCATGACGCTAAACGTCTGCTCACACACGTAGGTCGAGCCAAACAACACCAGCATCTTCTGCGCCGTCCTCCGGAGGTTTGGAAACGCGGTCTCGTTAAGTGAAGCGTAAAAGTCATTCAGTTTAAGAGACTTGAACTTCTCCTTTGAGACGGAGTCAGACTGAAGATCGATCAGTTCCAATTGCAGCTCCTGCGGTGCTGATTCGGGGTCTTGTGACAGGGGACAGGACACCAGTTGAAGTGACTTGTCAATTTTTTCAAAATCACAGAACCGACGGCAAAATTCTCTGTGCAGATCGTCCAGTGATTTGCAGTATTTCTTCGCATTTCGGGCGGCCTCTTTCTGCACGGCTAGTGTGGGGAAATGTGCGAAAGATTTATTTGACATTTGCCTGGAGAATAAAACCAGCTTGGATTTGAAGGCTCTCACATTTGTGTACATGTCGTGCGCAAACTGATCTTTCCCCTGTAGCTTCACGTTCAGCTCATTCATGTGTGAAAATATGTCCACAGCAAACGCAAAGTCACAAAGCCAGTTTGTGTCGCTCAGCTCGGGGAATTCTTCGGATTTCCCCATTAAATTAAAAAATGAGCGAATCTCGTCTTTGAGCTCCCAGACTCGTTGAAACACTTTCCCCAAACTTAACCAGCGGACGCGAGAGTGGTAAAGTAGGTCCTGGTGATCCGCATTAGTTTCTTCCAGGAACGTAATGAACTGACGATGATTAAGTCCCCTTGCTCGTATGAAGTTAACAAGTTTTACAACTGGATCCACGACGTGATTAAGCTGCAATACAGACTTACACAGAGACTCCTGATGAATGATGCAGTGAAGTAAAATAACATCCTGGTCAGGGTTTTCTTCTTTCACTTTATCCTGGATTCTTTTCAGCAGCCCGATGTTTTTTCCAGTTAAATTTGGCGATCCATCCGTGGTGACATTGGCAAGTTTACTCCAAGGTAGCTTCATTCTCTCGATGACAGCAGACACCTGTTCATATAAGTCCTCTCCTCGCGTTTTCCCTTTCAGTGATTCCATGCTCAAAAGCTCCTCCGTTATCTCAAAACTGTCGTTAATCCCTCGGATAAAAATTAGGAGCTGAGCAGTGTCTTTTATGTCGTTACTTTCATCCAGTGCTAGTGAATATAACTTAAAGGACTCCGCCTTTTTGTTTAACTCGCTGACTATATCTTCGTCAATCAGTTCCACGCGGCGAGTCACTGTCCTGCGTGCTAAACTGATTTTTTCAAACTTGGCTTTGCTCTCCGGACACAAGAGACCTGCTGTCTCTACCATGCACTCTTTCAAAAACTCGCCTTCGGAGAAAGGCTTGCTAGCCTTTGCTAATTTGAATGCCAGCAAATAACTTGCCTTGGTACTTGACTCTTGAATTGCAGTTTGTCGGTGAAAAAAGTTCTGTTGACTCTGTAAATTAGCTGCCAACCTCTGAGCAGTAGCCGCCCGTTCTTGTGTTGACTGCTTGCTAGCATAGTTTGCATGCTTCGTGGCAAAGTGACGGCTGATATTGTACTCTTTGAAAACCGCAACAGCTTCTTGGCATATCAGACATACAGCCGTTGATCGGACTTCAGTGAAGAAGTATTTTGTTGTCCACTCCTTATTAAACACTCGGCATTCGCTGTCCACTTTCCTTCTCTTTGGTCCGCTCATTTTCACAGAAGGGCTTAATGGTGACGTGAAACGAAGTGAAAATTAAAGTGAAATAAAGAGAAATACGCGCCACTCCAACAACGGTCAATGTGTTTTGAGTGCGCCATCTATTGGGGAAACGTGGGCATTGCAGGGAAAGGGGAAAAAAAGGAGGTTTTTACTATAATTTGGACAAGTTCGGCGGGCCGGATTAAAAAGCCTAACGGGCCGTATGTGGCCCGCGGGCCGTAGTTTGCCCATGTCTGGGTTAGATGGAGGCCTCTTTACATTTTCACCACGTAGGTAACTCATTGTTAATAAGGATCCCCCTTTACCCGATGGTCGAAACACTCTCGGACATCTTGGGCTGTAACAGAGCGCCAGGAAGTAGACAGAGCCCAAAAAAGCGCATCCACCGACACTGCTGAAAAATCCAGTGTAGGCCGTGCTGAAGCTGGTTTTGCTGGCCGACCAGCTTTGAGTGTGTTTTAGAGAACTTTCATCTTATAATAAATCTGGAGGATTGAATCCTCATTATTGGTCACAAACACATCCACACACAGTGAAATTTGTTTATCTGCATTTAACCTAGTATTAGGAGTAGTGTGCATCTATTATATATACAGCACCCAGGGAGCAGTTTAGGGGTCTGGTGCCTTGCTCAAGGGCACCTCGGCAGTGCCCAGGAGGCAAACTGGCAGCTTTTTCCAAGTACTGGTTCTCACTCCGTACTTGGTCCATTTCAGGGACTTGAACCGGCGTCCCTCCGGTTCCCAAGCAAAGTCCCAACAGACTGAGCTACTATCAGCCCAGCTACTATCATCTGGGTGACCAGCTGGTTTAGGGCTGGCAATTTGTGATTATGATTCAATTTAATCATTCAATTGGAATCTAATCTAAACTAATCAAATACATTTTTCGGGATTTACATCAGATTTGTTTTTTTCTTTATTGACATTTTGTGTGTTTCTTCTACATTTTGATTGCAGTGTATTGTACATTCTTGTTGTGCAAATACACCTTTCTCAAAGCAAGCTCATTGCTCATTGGTTGCTTAACATGTGTGTTCACTAACATGCAAGCTATGTTAGCTATTCTTCAAAAAGAAAATTCAACAAAAGATACTTTTAAAAAACGGCTGTAAAGTACACCTATTTGTTTGTCTGTTAAGGCAATTGTCTTCCCACATTTACAGTGGAGGAGAGAGAGAGAGAGAGAGAGAGAGAGAGAGAGAGAGAGATGAGCCAGAGACATGGGAGAGATATAGAAAGAAAAAGTGTTACAGAGACACCGAGAGAAGAGGCGAGAGAGTGAAACAGAGAGTGATGAAGTGCGAGGGAGATAGAGAACGAAAGGGGGGGAGAGAGAGAGCAAGAGGGGGGAATTGCATAAAGAGATAGAAAGAGACAGCGTGAGGAAGAGAGTGAGCGAGGGAGAGAGATACTTTAGAGAGAGAGCCAGAGAGAGAGAGAGAGAGAGCGAGCCAGAGAGACAGAGCGAGAGAGACAGCCAGAGAAAGGCTACCCCGCCCGCCCAGCCTTCTGCTGTGCTGCTGGCTCTCTGACCTTCACCTGGCATTCACTCGTCACTCAAGTCCCCCATTCGATACTGACCTGGCCCTGGCTCTTGAAAATCTCAGGCTGGGGCCACTGGTGCCGCCGGGGGGGGGGGGCACCGGGTCTCCCTTCGTCCTCTGCCGCCCCAAAAGAGCAAAGGCTGCAGCATCTCCCATCAGGACGGGACGGCATTGAATGCGGTGTTAGCGATAAACGCTAACGTAGCGTTTATCGCTAACTGCATCCCATCCCGTCCTGCCCTGATTCCAACATCCCTTTTCCCTCCTCGAGCGGGTTTATAAGCGCCCTGTCTGTCAAGGCCGCTAAATCAAGCAGGCGGCCCTGCGATTCGATTTACAGTTTTTACTTCCTCCCTCCATGTCAGAAGCCCTCAACCCATTCACTCACTCACTCTCTCCCCCTTCTCACACCATCATCTCCCAATTCACTCAACAAGAGCAAAAAACATTATTCCAGTTCACTTCCTTTAGGCTCAATACGTTTTTCCTTCTTCCCATTGCTCTTCTTTAATATTTCACTTCATTTCATGTTGAGAATAAAATGTGTGGTGTGTGTGTGTGTGTGTGTGTGTGTGTGTGGGTGTGTGTGTGTGTGTGTGTGTGTGTGTGCTCATTGATCTGGTGGGAAAGAGACATAAAGAGTGGTGGAAGACGTTTCTCGCTTCACAGACAGTATCAGAAAAAAAGTATACACACACACACACACACAAACACACACACACACACAGAAAGCCACGCTAAACCTCACAAACCTGCTTAAAGCTGATTGACCTCCGACCCCTCCGGCCCATATCCCCCACCCCAGACACGCCTCTTCAACGACCAAAGACCAACGTTGAGAGTTCAACTTCTGAACAGCGGAGAGTAGAGCACACGCTGCACTGAGGACAATCATCAGACAGACAGACAGACAGAGACAGACAGACAGACAGACAGACAGACAGACAGACAGACAGACAGACAGACAGACAGACAGACAGAGACAGACAAGACGACTGACTACATGTCAGTCAGTCAGGTAAATAGATAACAGAAAGATGACAGACAAATAATATATATCATCTCTTCCCATTGTAAACAGTATATGTACAGTACATGTATATATCATCCATTAGACACTTTATTGTTCTTTTTTATATAGTATTGTTATTGTTTAGTGTTGTTCATAGTATATATTATAGTATATATTAGATTGTATATAGTGTTTTTTATAGTATATAGTATAGTATAGTATAGAATAGTATATAGTAGATAGTATATAGTGTTATAGTAAAGTATTGCATAGTATAGTATAGTGTAGTATACATTATATAGTATTGTTGTAGAAATTCATAATGCATTCCATTGTACTCACAGATGGCAAAAATAAACAATTTTGAATCTTGAAAATGCAGAAGGAGGAGAATGTCATTACATAACCACTCACCCCTTTCTTCTTCAATTCAAGTCCACGACGATGAACAAATTAACGTGTCCCCTTTAATCTCGGGGATTGTCACCGAATGGATGGGCGGAATAGAAGGGTGTTAAATACCTGATGGACAGGTGTGGTGTAAGTGGTGGCTTTTAGTCCATCTCCTTAAGGAGAACAAAGTGATTCAGTCTCCCCGAGTTCTGAAGAATTACAGAACTAAAGAATAACGTCAGGATTTTTCAACCTGTTCCCAATTTTGCCATCCTTCAGCCTCTCACTGACTAATGCAGACAACCATTGTTGAAATTAGTCCAGTATTGAGCGAGAAGGCAGCGGCAACAAGTCTGCATTTGTAACCCTTTGGGGCAATTGTGTCCGTCAATGGACGTCCTCTGAAAGCGCTTTATTATATATTTGTTATTGCAACACTGACATTTCACCAGATTGTAGAGCAGAGCAGGACTTCTCCTTGAGCCAGACTTGGTAAGACACAATAACAAGCAGACCAAGGATCAAGGGAAATGGTGAACAACAGAAAGCTGTATTCATCTGTAGATAGTCGATAGCTATGAGTGTTGTCACACACACACACACACACACACACACAAAAAACTAACACCTTTAAAGCACTTACATTGACGGGGGGTAAGCTAGTGCCCCAAAGGGTCATGATGCAGAGGTTTTACGGCTGTGTTCTCTCACTCAAGACTGGACCAATTTAAAACTAATGTTTATTCAATTGCAGTAGAGGTGCTCCTCACTCTCTCTCCCCTTACACTCAATTGTTTTTATTTGCCATGTGCAACAAGGAACATGGAACATGCTGGAGCTCTTCCTCGAGTGTGTGTGGTGGAGGCTGCTTTTTACCTGTGGGCTTTAATTAACAACGACTAACAGGTGTGCAGTCTCACCAGCCATAGAGTAATCACTGTAACTCAGGCCAGGTGAGGCTGCTCAACCAGCCACCAACCACACCACACACACTCCACAAATACTATATATACTATATACTACAAAAAACACTATACTATAACAATACTATACCCAATAAAAATAACAATAAAGTGACTGTGTGATGAAACAGTATGTACATATGGCGAATGGTGCAAAAAGCATTTTAAAGTGACAGTGGTGCAGCAGCAGCATCATGATAACAGTGCTGTACAGTGCAGACGAGAGCAGACTCATTGAAGTAGCGATGGTATGAATGGCAAATGTAGCAAAGTAGAAAGTTGATTACTGGGTCAAAAATATACTCGAGTAACGAGAAGAAGTTTTTTTTTAAAATCTTTTAAAGAAATTTCATAATGAAATCGCTGTCGCTGTCTTCAAAACAAATCGCTGTCTTTTGTGCTGTTTTATTGTTCTCACTACCTAACACTGAATATAATATGTATATCCTATATATATATATGTATATAATATATATCCTGAATATGTCCAATTTACCGTTCTGCCGTTCATCGCTTGGACGCTGGATGTGCTGTCTCTGTCATGCCACCGTCGACTAAAAAGTGAAAGGTCAAGGGATGAGAATAATTTCCAGAAATGTGAAGGCACATGTAGAAGATGAACATACTTATTTTTTTCACTGACATTTCAAACATGGGTTACTCAGTAAGACACATATCTTATATATATATATATATATATATATATATATATATATATATATATATATATATATCAGTGGCGGCTGGTGGTGGTAAATGTAGGGGAGGAAGGAAGGTGCCTCACTGTCAATTTTGACAGTATATTAGTGGGTCATTTTAGCAGACAAGCCAAACAGAATTAAAACCGATTGTGAAGTGAGGGGGAAGAAGCATTGTTTTTATGAAAAATAGCTATTTAGCGATAAATCCATTCATGATCGGAAAATCGGAAAATCGGAAAATAGAAGTGGCTTGTGCTATCGAACTGTGCTATTGTGCTATTGTGGAATCTACCTGGATTTTATTCAAATAAGACATACACAACCACATACACACACTCCATAAAGGCCAAGCAGACTTGAATTCGGGACTTTGAGTTTGGTTTTGAGTGGGGCGTGCGCTGCAATGTTTGCAAATCTTTATTTATTATGATACTCACTAGTGTTTGGTGTTGAGGGGAGAAAAAAAGAGGCCGTTGAGCGCTACGTGGCTAATCTGACGCTTACTTAGCGAGTTCCCGCCCGCTTGGAACATCATTAAAATCCATGCCCTCTCCCATCGGGGGGGGGGGGGGGCACGTCCTGTTCGTAATTCGGTCGGTGAGAGACGGTTGTACCCTTGTGGCAGGTGCGTGTGTGTGTGTGTCTGTGTGTGTGTTTGTGTGTGTGTGTGTGTGTGTGTGTGTGTGTGTGTGTGTGTGCGTGTCGGAGAAGGAGCATCAATACGACCTCCAGCCCCGAGGACAAGATGCTGAGCCTAAGCTACGCTACCTCGAACAAGGAGAGCCTAACAGCCTCTCCCTGAACCCACTTTCCTTCGTCTTCCTCTTCCGCTTTATCTCCCTCTTCCTCTTCTTCATCCCTTTTACGGAGGCTGGCTGCATCCCTCCACTCACCCCGCCTCCTCTTCCTCTGCCTTTTCCCGCTTATTGGGTTTCCGCAGATCCCCCACCCCCGGCTGTGAGCAAATTATTGCACAAAGACACACACACAGACACACACACAGACACACACACAGTTTAACTTACCGTGTTTTCAATTTGTATCCAATTTTTTTTCTTACCTCTCTCCCCCAAGAGTTTAATTTTCCCAGATGAAACCCTCTCTATCTCTTTTCTCCACTATCTTCATCACACTATCTCACCTGCCAATCCAGGAGACACACACACACACACACACCTATACGTACCTACACACATGCCTGCACAGACACAGACACAGACACACACACACACACACACACACACACACACACACACACACACACCTCTCAACACCTACACAGACATATGCCAGTTCACACACACACACACACACACACACACAGTGTGCTATCTATTTCCTAATAAGTGTGCCAATCACTTAACAAAAGATTCCAACAAGTGTTCCATATCACGCTACACTAATCCTCCCTCTCCGGCATGCGGGAGAACAAAGAGGAGACACAGGAAGTGACATAGAGGAAGTGGTCGTTTGTGTGCACATGCGTTCTTCCATTCCGTGTCCTTCTTCTCGCTACCATGTGGGGTCGCAAGTGAGGTCAACATCAGCTGTGTGTTACACTCTGCTGTGCCAATGGAATGGTCCGGTGCCTTGCTCAAGGACACCTCGACAGTGCCCAGGTGTTTCAGGGACTCGAACCGGCAACCTTCCGGTTCCCAAGCCCCAAGTCCTAACAGACTGAGCTAACCATGCCGCCCCATATGAAGTCACATTCTCTGATGTCTCGTGAACATTTCTTAAAGGTTGGTGAAAGGGGTGTATTTGCAGTCCCACTTGTGAACGCTTCTCTTAATGGTGAAAGTGTATAATTAAAGTGTGTGTGTAAATGATCTGCTGGTCTGTTTGTGCTTAAACCGTGTATGTAAACAGGTCTCTGTTGAGGACCGAGATTCTGATGTCAATCAGACATTATCCATATCCATTTAAATAAAGGATTACATTGATAATAAATGAAGATGAAACATGAAATCCTTCATCGTTGATTTAAAAAAAAAAATCTTACTTAGGAGGATGTTCTTGAATAAATAAGAAATCTTATTTTGTTAATGATGATCTCCCAAAATCATGTATTCAGTTACTAATTTTCTAACATGTTGCTGAAGTGTGTTGCTGTTAGATTTTTTTTAGAATGTGTGTAAAATCATGAGAGTGGATTTAGATAAAGATGGCAATCCATAACCATTCGGGAATGTGTGTTTTGACATCAACTTTGAAACCGAAACATTTACCAAAGTCTTGTTTTATGATATGTAACTTCAAATTGAATAAGAGATAATATAAGACTTTATTGATCCCCAAAAGGGAAAATTCAGTGTAACCTTAAAATTAAAAACGAAATTGGATGCTTATATATACTATATTTACGTATGGATCTATAGATATATTCATATTTGAACATGAATAAGAATGTATATATATATATATATACCTGTATATATATATTTTCACAGACATACATTGGACCAAGCTTATTCTTGCGACTCCGTGGTGGCTGAGAACAAACCATCCATCAACCCGGAGGTGTGTTTGATGGTGTGTTGTGTCGACACCCGTGTCAATTACCAACGCGGCCCCTGTGACGGGACCCCAGGTAACAGCTTGACATGTAAACCTGAAACAGACGCCAGCGTTCATCCATCATCACGGCGGTCCGGGGCACGAGGGGGGAGGAGGGGGGGAGGAGGGGGGGAGGAGGGGGGGAACGTACCGGAACCACACAGGGCAAGGCGTGGCTTCTTTTCTTTTGTTATCCTGGAGTCACATCGCTGCTGAAGAAGGGAAGGAAGGAAGGAAGGAAGGAAGAAAGGAAGGAAGGAAGAAGGAAGAAGGAAGGTAGGAAAGAAGGTAGGAAGGAAGGAAGGAAGGAAGGAAGGAAGGAAGGAAGGAAGGAAAGATGCCGGGTAATTGTTATAAATTAAATTGAGTGAGAGAGAGAGAGAGAGAGAGAGAGAGAGAGAGAGAGAGAGAGAGAGAGAGAGAGAGAGAGAGAGAGAGAGTAAGGGAAACTGTGAGTAAGAGAATGTAATTGAGTGAGTTAGCTAGTGAGTGAGAGCAAGGGAGAGAGAAAGAGAGCAAGGGAGAGAGCGAGAGAGGTAGGGAGAGAGAGAGAGAGTGACAGAAGGAAAACGAGTGAGGGAGAGAGAAAGAGAGAGAGTGAGAGAGCAAGACAGAGGGAGGGAGAGCCGATACAGATTAAATTGCAATGAAACTCAAAAGTGTTTTCAAATCAAAACCCACTTTCCGTGTCAGACCCCGTCTAGACGTGAAAAGCACCGTGTTTGGTTTCCCCCAAGGTCGGTACGGGGGCAGCGTTTGACCGCGGAGACCAACCGTGGCTGCTAACAGACACTATATAGCTTTAGGCGCTAACTCGGCCAGGGGTAAGCCACACTGCCGAAAGGGAGGGAGCTCGACTTGTATGAAAGGGACGAGGACGAGGGGATTAGGAGCAGTGTGCATCTATTATATATACAGCGCCTGGGGAGCAGTTTAGGGGTCTGGTGCCTTGCTCAAGGGCACCTCGGCAGTGCAAACTGGCAGCTTTTTCCAAGTACCGGTTCTCACTCTGTACTTGGTCCGTTTCGGGACTTGAACTGGTGACCCTCTGGTGCCCAAGCTAAGTCCCAACAGACTACCAGCTACTACCAGCCCAATCCTTTTTTTTGCTGTTGACCAGCCTTTGATGGTGTATCTCCATCAAATTATGGTTATGATAAATACTTGCTGGTTTTTGGCTGGTACGGTCAAGCTGGTGATTGCCTATGCTGGCGTTTTCTCACTGGTTTAGGGCTGGCAATTTGTGATTATGATTCAATTTAATCATTACATTGGAATCTAATGTAATCTAAACTAATCGAATTATTTCTTCTGGATTTACATCACATTTGTTTGTTCTTTATCTACATTTAGTGTGTTTGTTCTACATTTAGATTGCAGTGTATTGTACATTCTTGTTGTGCAAATACACCTTTCTCAAAGCAAGCTCATTGGTTGCTTAATATATGTGTTCACTAACATGCAAGCTATGTTAGCTATTCTTCAGAAAACATTTTCAACAAACGATACTTTAAAAAAGTGACCTACCCCCGCTGTAAAGGACTATTTGTTTGTCTGTTAAGAGAGAGAGAGAGAGAGAGAGAGAGAGAGAGAGAGAGAGAGAGAGAGAGAGAGAGAGAGAGAGAGAGAGAGAGAGAGAGAGAGAGAGAGAGAGAGAGAGAGAGATGGATATAGCCAGAGACATGGGAGAGGTATAGAAAGAAAGAGAGAAAAAGGAGAGAGAGTGAAACAGAGAGTGATGAAGTGTGAGAGTGATAGAGAACGAAAGGGGGGGAGAGAGAGAGCAAGAGGGGGGAATTGCATAGAGAAATAGAGACACAGCGTGAGGAAGAGAGTGAGCGAGGGAGATAGATACTTTAAAGAGAGAGCCAGAGAGAGAGAGATAGAGCCAGAGAGACAGAGCGAGAGAAAGAGCAGGAGAAAGGCTACCCCGCCCGCCCAGCCTTCCGCTGTGCTGCTGGCTCTCTGACCTTCACCTGGCCTTCACTCGTCACTCAAGTCCCCCAGAGGATTCTGACCCGGCCCTGGCTCTTGAAAACCTCCGGCTGGGGCTCCCTCTGTCCTCGGGACGGCATTGGATGGGGTGTTAGCGATAAATGCTAAGGTAGCGTTTAGTGCTTACTCTGCATCCCATCCCGTCCGGTCCTGATGTCCACATCACTTTTCCCTCCTCGTTTCCTCTGCGTCTCTCGTGAGCAAAGAGCGGGTTTAAAAGCGCCCTGTCTGTCAAGGCCGCTAAATCCAGCAGGCGGCCCTGAGATTTGATTTATTGTTTTTAATTCCTCCCGCCATGTCAGAAGCCCTCAACCCATTCACTCACTCACTCTCTCCCCCTTCTCACACCATCATCTCCCAATTCACTCAACAAGAGCAAAAACCATTATTCCAGTTCACTTCCTTTAGGCTCAATACGTTTTTCCTTCTTTATTGCTCTTATTTAATATTTCACTTCATTTCATGTTGAGAATGAAATATGTGTGTGTGTGTGTGTGTGTGTGTGTGTGTGTGTGTGTGTGCTTATTGATCTGGTGGGCAAGAGACATAAAGAGTGGTGGAAGACGTTTCTTGCTTCACATACAGTATAAGAAAAAATATGATAGACAGACACACACACACACACACACACACACACACACACACACACACACACACACACACGGAAAGCCACGCTAAACCTCACAACGTTGACAGTTTGACTTCTGAACAGCGGAGAGTAGAGCACACGCTGTACTGAGGACAATCATCAGACAGACAGACAGACAGACAGACAGACAGACAGACAGACAGACAGACAGACAGACAGACAGACGGACAGACAGACAGACAGACAGACAGACACAGACAGACAAGACGACTGACTACATGTCAGTCAGTCAGGTAGATAGATAACAGAAAGATGACAGACAGACACTATATCTCTTCCCATTGTATACAGTTTATGTACAGTATATGTATTTGTATATGTATATGTATACGTATATATCATCCAATAGACACTTTATTTTATTTTTTTATATAGTATTGTTATTGTAAAGTGTTGTTTATAGTATATAGTATAGTATATAGTAGATATTATATAGTGTTATAGTATAGTATTGCATAGTATAGTATAGTGTAGTATACATTATATAGTATTGTTGTAGAAATTTATAATGCATTCCATTGTACTCACAGATGGCAAAAATAAAGAATCTTGAATCTTGAAAATGCAGAAGGAGGAGAATGTCATTACATAACCACTCACCCCTTTCTTCTTCAACGGTCCTGCGGAACATTCTGGATTCAAGTCCACGACGATGAACTAATTAATGTGTCCCCTTTAATCTCGGGGATTGTCACCGAACGGATGGCGGAATAGAAGGATGTTAAATACCTGATGGACAGGTGTGGTGTAAGTGGTGGCTTTTAGTCCATCTCCTTAAGGAGAACAAAGTGATTCAGTCTCCCCGAGTTCTGAAGAATTACAGAACTAAAGAATAACGTCAGGATTTTTCAACCTGGTCCCAATTTTGCCATCCTTCAGCCTCTCACTGACTAATGCAGACAACCATTGTTGAAATTAGTCCAGTATTGAGCGAGAAGGCAGCGGCAACATGTCTGCATTTGTAACCCTTTGGGGCAATTGTGTCCGTCAATGGACGTCCTCTGAAAGCGCTTGTTATTGCAACACTGACATTTCACCAGATTGTAGAGCAGAGCAGGACTTCTCCTTGAGCCAGACTTGGTAAGACACAATAACAAGCAGACCAAGGATCAAGGGAAATGGTGAAAAACAGAAAGCTGTATTAATCTGTAGATAGCTAGATAGATCGCTATGAGTGTTGTCACACACACACACACACACACACACACACACACACACACACACACACACACACACACACACACACACACACACACATACACACACACACACACACACACACACATGTAGTCTAACATGTAGTCTGTGATTTCAAAAAACTAGCACTTTGACGGAGTCAATTGCTAGTGCCCCAAAGGGTCACGATGCAGATGTTTTGCGGCTGTGTTCTCTCTCGCTCAAGGCTGGACCAATATAAAAAAGGTTTTATTAATCTGCAGTAGAGGTGCTCCTCACTCTCTCCCCCAATTGCCGCATTTTCAAGATTCAAGATTCAAGAGTTTTGATTTGCCATGTGCAACAAACAAACAAATGGAATGCTTACTCCCCGTTCCCTCCCCCAGTATGAATTTCAACAAGACCATACTATGCTATACTAATCGATGCACTATTACAACATCATTTACTACCTTCTACATACAATACTGTAGCAGACGACGCTACCACAAGATTCAAGATTCAAGATTCAAGAAACTTTATTAATCCCGATGGAAATTAAGGTGCAACAGTTGACACAGGGGGAATAAATATACTAATACCTAAGCTAAAAACTAAATAACAACAACTAACTAAATAAAACTAGTATAAACAAAATATAACTAAAATAACTCTAAATGAATCTAAGTGTATTGATAGATGAGTAGATGAATTGCACAATTTACAGTATTATTACAGTAATACTTAGGTATATACAATACACAACAATACGTATAGTGCAAATTGGCAGTAATAATATATTAATAAATAACTCAGATGAATACTGAAAAAGTGACATGTGAAAAGTGAAAAGTGAAATAGAATTTACAGTGCAAAATTACAGTGAAATGATTTACAGTGCGTTGACCAAAAAAATAATAATAATAACAGTAACAGTGCGTTGGCCTCAGGTCACTGAGTCTCCACTGTCCCTCTCACGACCCGAGGTAGATGAATTATAGAGACTGATGGCCACAGGAAGAAAGGACTTCCTGTGGCGTTCTGTGGTGCACCACAAGCCATTAGAATGGCTGCTTTAGGTCTCCTCCAGCAGACAAGGTCACAGGGTGATGAGGAATCCGTTTAATTGCAAGAGTTTGAATCATTAAGAACAGAGCAGATGGAACATGCTGGAGCTCTTCCTCGAGTGTGTGTGGTGGAGGCTGCTTTTTACCTGTGGGCCTCACCAGCCATAGAGTAATCACTGTAACTCAGGCCAGATGAGGCTGCTTAGACAGTCACCAACCACACACACTCCACAGATACTATATATTATAAACAACACTATTCTATAAAAATACTATACCCACTAAAAATAACAAGAAAGTGAGTGGTGGATGATACATTATGTACATATGGCGAATGGTGCAAAAAGCTTTTTAAAGTGACAGTGGTGCAGCAGCAGCATCATGATTACATTGCAGTAAATTGCAGACAAGAGCAGACTAAATTAAGTAGCGGTGGTACAAATGGCAAACGTAGCAAAGTAGAAAGTTGATTACTGGGTAGATTTACTCGAGTAACGAGAAGAATTACAGTTGTTGTTTTTTAAAGGAAAGTGAATGCGCTCGTTCCTCCAAAAAAAATGACTAATGGAATTGAAATTGAGTGAGATTTGAGGGAGAATCGTTCTGTTGTGTAAGTATATTTACCTGTATTTAATTAAAATAAGATATACTATCATAAAGTATAATCAGTAATGCATGTAAATCACGTCAATTGTCTAATCGCGAGCCAAAGACACCACCTTGTCACGGTCAGCAATGCTTTCTGTTTACGTATGGCGTCATGCACCTGACACAAAATAGATCCTTGCATGATGATATCCCGCCCCTCAAAACTCTCATTGGGTATTCACCAGCGCAGTGAGCTCTGCTGATTGGTTGACAGAGCCTCTGGCTAGACCCGCCCTAAGGGAGGATCGTCCTCCCTTGGCGCCGTACACACTCATGTTAAACCAGGACTCAAAGGCCGCTCCGGTCTGGCAGTTTTAAAATTGGCTTTAATGTGAGCTTTAATGTGAGGATGTATGTATTCATCCGTACAGTGATTAAAACAATTGTGATAGGGGCTGCGGTTGGTGCTATTTTTACACATATATTTGTGACTTTGAAGCGTTAGAAAATGCATTTTTATCATTATTTTCACAGATTAATCTGTTAAAGTTATGTGTATTTAACAGGTTTTTTGTCTCTGAAATGATAGGGAGGTTGGTCCTCGATTTCCTCAATGGACGAGTCAAGTCAAGTCACGTCAATTGTATTTGTATAGCCCTTAATCACAGTTACAGTCTCAAAGGGCTTCACAGGCCACATGTTTACAACACCCCCCAAACCCTAGCCCCCCCTAAGGGCAAAGAAAAAACTCCCTTAATTACGTAGGAAGAAATATTGAGAAGGAATGCAGAGTGGGAGATCCCTCCTTCCAGGCATGGTTCAGGAGTGCAATGGGTGCCATAAGTGACTTATAGTAATGTACATAGTAAAGTACAAAAAAATAATATACATATAATATACACAATATACAAATATTAAAATGAGTGTGTGGTGCTGGCCGGTATCCTTCAGGGGGGGGGATAACAGCAGCACACTGGAAAACAGAAGCAGACTGCGGTATGGTTAGATGGGGTAGGGTGGACATGGAACATGTGGAGAACCTCTAGTCTAGTACCTATCGGCAGCAGGGGTAGGCTAGTGCTGACTAACGGGTCGATTTAGCTGTAATGACAGCTGAAGTGCACTCCTAGGCGCCAAACGACAATGTAAAAATGTAGGTTTTAAGTTTACATTTAAATATTTCAACAGAGTCTGTTTCCCTGATTACAGGTGGCAGACTTTTCCACAAATAGGGCGCACGGTAGGAGAACACTCTATTCCCTGCTGATTTCTTTATGACTTTTGGGATTGATAGAATTCCGGCTCCTGAAGACTGAAGGGGGTGAGAAGGACAATAGGGAATAAAATGGTCATTCAGGTATGAGGGTGCTAATCTGTGTAGGATTTTATAAGTAAGTAGTAGCATCTTGAAATCTGACCTCGCATTAACTGGAAGCCAGTAGAGCGAGAACAGAATTGGAGTAATGTGGTCAAACTTTCTGTTTGACCACAGTTCGGTAACCCAGAAAACATTGCATTACAGTAATCTAGTCAAGACGATATAAACGCGTGGATGAGAGTCTCTGCATCCATGGCAGACAGTATTGGTCGTAGTCTAGCAATGTTTCTAAGATGGAAAAATGCAATTCTGGTTATACATTTTACATGTTGATTGAAAGATAGCATCGAACAACAAGACACCAATATTTTGCAAATACAAATTGCTTTCTATTTGTGAGGTAAGATCTGAACCAGAGAAGAGCCCAACATTTAATGCCAACATTGTGTTCGAGACGATCTAGGAGGATTCTGTGGTTGATTGTGTCGACAATTCTTTCCAATACTTTCGAAAGAAAAGGAATGTTAGAGATTGGACTATTGTTGCTAAGTACTTCTGGGTCTAGGCCAGGCTTCCTCAGTAGAGGTTTTATCACAGCAGTCTTGAAGGTATATGGAACTGTTCCAGTATGGAACGGATGATGTTGAGCATAGTAGGCCCAACGACTGGGAAAAGTTATTTAAGAACCTTGGTGGGGAGAGGGTCCAGCATACAGGTAGTGGGTTTAGAGGCCTGTGTTAGTTTAGCAAGTTCATCCAAGGAGATTGTGCTGAACTACGAGTTGCTTCAGGAGGTACACCTAGTGCCCCTCTTACATGATGTTCAGGATGATGGGTGGGAAAGGCATCAATGTCTTTTCTAATTGGCTCAATTTTGTGCTCAAAGAATTCCGAGAAGTTGCTAGCAGAGAGTGAGGAGCCGAATGTTTGAGGTTGTTTTTGCATCAGTCTTCTTACAGTGTAGAAACGTAGGGTTGTTCTTGTTTAAGTTGATAACACTTAAGAAGTAGGTGTTCCTGGAAGTAGTTAATGCAGCTTTATAGCCGAGCAGGCTGTCATGCCACGCAAGATGCAAGACTTCAAGTTTTGAACGCCATTTGCATTGTAGTCTTCTGCAGCTTTGTTTGATGGTGCGAGTCTCTTCATTGAACCAAGGCGCTGGCCGTTTTGTGGTTCACTTTTTAACAATAAGAGGAGCAGCAGAGTCGATGGCTACGGATGAGGCAGTGTTAAAGTCTTCAGTATGACTACCCACAGAGCCACTAAATCAGGATCATTCATTACATGAATGTTAAAATCCCCAACAAGCAAAACACTGTCAGAATATGTTACAAGGTCAGCCGCAAACTCAGAGAACTCATCCATGAAACTTGTGCATAGGCCCGGTGGGCGGTATACTATAGCTAAGAAGAATTAATCTACTGCCCTTTCTGCTGTAGTAGGCACTGAGGAGCAGAAAGCTAAGAACTTCAAAGGCTGAAAAAGCATAGTTATTTTTCTGCTTCATGGAGAGTATCAAACTTGAAATTAAAGCCACTCCACCACCTTTTTATTATTCTCGGGATAACTGTGTGCTAACATAGTTGGGTGGGGTAGCTTTGTTTAACCATGTTTCACATACGTAGGCCCAAGATGTCTATCTTATTTTCCACACTAGCTCATGGACCAAGAGCGCTTTAGTATAAAGCAATCTGATATTTATGAATCCTATTCTAAGCTCTTCCAAAGTATTAAGGTTTGAGGGAGTTGGATTGCAACTCAGCTTAGTGGAAGAGTTTACAGGAAATTTTTGCAGATTTGCCTTCGCCTGCAGGTTTTACACCTCAGGACAGTGCGGGGCAGCTCCACAATACTGATAGGTGTAGGTGTACTATAAACCTCCAGTATGCTCCAGTTGCTGCTGCTGTGACCAGTAAAAAAACCTAGAGGCATCTCAGTGTCAGCATTATGTGCTACATCACCCAGGCTAACTAACCTAGTTAAACCACTCAGTATTCTAGACTCGCAACGTGGCCTAGTATGTTGCTAGCAGGTTTGCTAATTGCCTGCATCCCAGCATGCTTTAAGTGCATAAGTCACACCTGGCTAAGACATCTATCTATGTTTTCTGACATAATTGAGGCGCCTAACCCAGTAGGGTGAAGGCTGTCTCTCATCAGCATGCCATGGCGGTCCCACATGGAGGACCATGTTATCTACAAAACTTAATCCCTGCTCTTCACTATAATGTGCCAGTCAACGATTCATCCTGGTAGGTAGAAGGCCAGAGAGAATTAATCGATGCCAACACATCTTTCTGGCAAAGTCACACAGTATAACTATGTTACTTTTAGTGACTTCTGATTGTCTCATCGTAGTATCGTTGGTGCCGACATGAATTACAATGTTGTCAAAACTAGTGTTGGTGTTGGGTGCGTCTAATCTAACTCTGTGTGTATTCTTACCGCATGCCAGCACCCTAAGATTAGCTTTGATGTCGGAAGCCCTGGCCCCTGGTAAGCACATAACGTCAGCTTTTGTAGTTTATCTTTACGTGTAACAGAGTCGCCTATGACTAGAGTCTTCCCCCCCGAAAGAGACTTGCGAGGAGGGTTGCCTGCCTTCGCAAGAGGTGCTGCCGACAGGGTGCCTCAAACTCAAAGTGCTACAGAGTAAAAATGAAAAGGGTGATTTTGTAGTCAATCCTGAGTGAGACCGGGAGCCAGTGCAATGATTTGAGTATGGGTGTGATGTGTTCATACTTCTGCACTCTCATCAGGATTCTGCTGTTCTGGATGTATTGCAGCTTCTGAATGTTCTTGCTAGGAATCCCAATGAGAAGTGCGTTACAGTAGTCTAGCCTGGAGGAGACAAAGGCGTGGACAAGCTTTTCAGCATCTGACAGACTGAGTGTGGGGCGGAGTTTAGCGATATTTCTGAGGTGGTAGAAGGACGTCTTGAATGTTTGTTTGATGTGGGCCTCAAAGGTCAGGTGAGGATCCATTTTAACACCCAGATTGGTAACAGTTGATGAGACTGAAATGTTCTGACCGGAAAAGGTGATGCTGGTGATGAAGGATGAAAGGACCTGATGTGGAGGTCCAACTAGAATGGCTTCAGTCTTGGATACAAAATATAATTATGTAAAAAGAAAATAATAATAATAATTCATTTGATTTATATTGTAAAAAATCTCAGAGGGCTAGAAAGTTTAAAAAACGTACAAAATGTTAACAAAATAAATAGTAGCACTAATATTAACTGAAAAATAAACAAACACTAACAAAATACATCGTTAGAAATCAATACTGTGTAAGACTGGCCGCTGTAGAAAATACACTTATCAAAACCCCCTTGTGAACGCTCCATCCTCTCACAGAATGAGTTTTCCTCTGTTGCAATGAAACAGGGGGCAAGGTGTAGCCCCGCCATATGCTCATTATATGGCCATTAACACCCATGCACACACACACACACACACACACACACACACACACACAAACACACACACACATACACACACACAAACAAACAAATGTATCATGAGTGAAGTCATGGTCCGCTGCTTCGGTTCTCCATAAACCGTCCATGGCGGCGGTGTGCTTGAAGGAAGCCATTTTGATGAGTTTATATCCATAAGATATTGTGTGGTCGATCGTCTTGTGGATGAGAGTTGCTTTTGTTTTTCCTTTGAGTGTAACTCTGGGGCCGGGAAGCACCTGGGGCACACCTTTGGAACCGATGGATAACGCTAACTGAGGCCTAGACAAAGAGCTAATGGGGTATCACTCATCTCTCACCTACCTCTTGTTTTCAAGATTCAAGTTTCAAGAGGTTTCTATTTGCCATATGCAACGTACAATGGAATGCTTACTCCCCATTCCAAAATGCAGTATGAATTTCCTACAATTTAACACTATATACTAAACTATGTACTATACTTATACTATACTACACTATACAAAACAATACTGTACACAATAAAGTGACTGTTGAACAGTCATTTCAAAAGCATTTTAAAGTGCCAGTAGTGCAGCAGCATCATGAATTCAAGCATTTGCACGGCTCTTGACACGCTAGTATTTACCATTGACTTACCTCGACACATGATTTATTTGGACACATCAGGGATAGAGGCCAGTCAATTGTGCCAGGGCAGTCAGTCTGTCCTGCCCTTGTATTTATGAAGTACAGCAGATGGCAGCACTCGTGAGACGTGCGTGTTTAAACCGATGGGACGGCAGTATTACCAGTTGAAGATCGGCCATGACACTAAAGTATCCACCAGCATCTGTTGTTTTACTTCAATCGGGGGGCAATCTTTTGGTGTATGAAATTTTGAAAAGTGTGAGTAAACATTGAGTCAATTACACAACGGCGGAAATGAACTAAACAGAAACGGGAGATTAAACGGGGAAAAACTAAAACATCCCCAAAGGTTTTCAACACAATCGTAGGCCAGACAATTTTACAAAACACGGGCTTATTTCTGGTGCTAGATGCTCTGCCTGTTTCATTGTAAAACATAATGTGTGTAGTGTAACGACACCCCAGGCACACACTCTGGAGATTGCATGTTTTACTTTCCTGCCGTTTGCTTTGTATCTGCCTTTAGAGGCGAGGTGATTTTCTCTGTATTCGATTACAAAATTGTCTATCAACCTATTCAGCCAAAAGCCAATGGTTTTTATACAAGGCTTCCAAACAGCACGGCTTTAATCTGTCCCTAATGGAGTCCCTATTTTGTTAGTCAAGGAGCAGATTCCAATACTATTTAGTTACCTCTTCAGAACGGTTTCATCGCAGCATAGCATATTCAATCCACAGAGAAGGAAATGCATCGCAAAAGGTCATTTCAGAAACAGGAAGACACGTGCACTTACAAATAGTGCATTGCTAGCCATAACAGATCGTTTACATGGAAAGGTTATATTATTAGACGTAATTCCAGATCACATAGTACAAAAGAAGACTCTTTTGACTAGACCTACACATACAGGAATACCGGTCATAATAATTAAGACAGAAGAAGACATTTAAAAATCATATATAATTTTCAATGAAATGAAGGAGGTTATATTATTTTTTCATTATTGATGATGAAAACTGTAACAAAAAAATACTATAAATCGAATTGGTATTTTCAATGTACTTTGACTGAAAGGTTTCAACCCTGAAATGCATGGGATCTGGATGGCTTAGTACTAGTAATATTAATATGCTTATCCAGTGAGAGGATCAATGCCTGGTCTTCTGGCCGGTGAAGTGTCTTTTTGCAGGAAACATACATCGTCCATGTGGTGCCGTGAAGGTTCTTCTACATGAAGTCCTCCTGTAATTGACATATAGACTAAGACACCTCAACAGGATCAATATATTCAGGACGGGGCTAACACAATGCATGTGCATTTCTCACCTAATTAATACACCAATTAGGCAAAGGAAACCCGCCTTCCCAGGGGCAGCTTTAGCCAGCCGCTGCTAATTAAATGGAGGAAGCATGAGTGATACGCCTCCTGATCGAATGTGATGGTTATGTAGACACACACACACGCAGATCCCCCCCCCCCCCCAACACACACAGACACACACACACACACACACACACCCACACACACACACACACACACACACACACACACACACACACACACACACACACACACACACACACACACAGGACCATGCACACATGCAGAAACACACAGGAGCATACTATGCAAACAAAACATGCAGTTTGCCTTTGTATTAGAAATTATGACATGCATGAGCTTACAGAATAATTTAACACTGAAAAAAGAGAATTTAACAAGATAATTGAAAACTGAAATAACATAATTACACATTGAAATAGCTTAAATGAACAATGCTAAACACTGACACTGACTGTTCTAGGTTAAAGCACGCTTCAACAATGCACTCTTTAATCTTTAAAATGTACTTTTTTTTAATTATTCATATATTTTCTTTTTATTACTGTGGTGTGGACCGCAAAGTGCATATTCTATTCCATTTTATTCTAAATTCTGTAGTTTCCCTCCATATATATATATATATATATGGAGGGAAACTACAGAATATATTGTTTTACAATGTTCTCATTCCCCCAAACTCAAATCAGGGAGCCCAGAAGGCCAGGGTAAGGTGGACGCAAGTGCAAGTCGAAAGCAATTTAAAGAACAAACTTTGCAAAGAAAAAAACGCCAGACAAAGATTTACTTCAGTGGTCGTCGGGGAAACAGCGTCCCACCTTATTTGGACCACTGGCCCCCCAGGGCACTCTGTAGCCCTGATTAACCTCCCAAACACTGGCCCTCCCCATCAGCTGTAACTCGCTGACGCATCTATTGTATCCACTTTGGTTCGCGTAGAGCGCTTGGGCTTGATACAGACTTTAAACTCCCGGATAAGTTTTAATTGAGATGCCACAGCGAGAGCCAAAAGGACGATTAATGAATTATCAATGCCTTGGAGAAGAACAAGTGACAAAGATGAAGAGTCCGTTAGAAGAAGAACAACTCCCAGACGTTGTAATTATAATTATTGCACTTTGCTTTTTTTGCCTGAGTGATCTCGATTCACACGGTACGAGACGACGCGGTGCGTGTCATCTCCGTGTCTTGACGCGTTGCCGTGTTGACATGCGTATGTGTGTGCGTATGTGTGTGCGTGTGTGTGTGTGTGTGTGCCGTATAAGTTTTCATGTTAAGAGTTGAATATATATATATACACATATATATAGATATATGTTAATCACGTTGTATCTATTTCATCTCGAAATGTCTAGCTACATCAGTACGTAATATATGTCTATCAATTGATTGTATATGATGTATGTCTTTATCAATCCAGCCATCCATATATGCATGTCTACCTAGCTATCTGTCTATCCATCTGACTTCCTTGCTATCTGTAAATCCATCTACAGTATGCATGCTTCATATCTCCTATATGTCAGTCTATCAATCTATATACATTATGCAGGCTTTCCAATATATCCGTCAATCTACATATGCATGACTTCCTTGCTATCTGTCTATCCATCTATACATAAATGTCTTCCTTGCTATCTGTCTATCCATCTATACATAAATGTCTTCCAAGCTATCTGTCTATCCATCTTTATATGCACATCTTTATATATATATCAGTCTATCCATCTATATACAGTATGTATGCTTTACAATATATATTTCCATATATGCATATATGGATACGCCTATCCATATATGCATGTCTTCTTAGCTTTCCGTCTAGCTATAAATATACTAGCCTCGTGAGACCGTCCTTGCAGTCCAGTTGGAAGTGAAGCCTTCTGTGAAGATTTGTGTTAATCCTGTCGCATCGTTGTTGTGTGTATTTTGGATGAAGACAGATTTGACTGCTACGTAGATTGCTAAACTTTGCTCGGACGTCATCATTGTCATTTAAATAATCGTCAGGCTGCCACGCTCCCCGAACTGAAAGCCCCTCCCTCCCTGATGGCTGTTTGGTCGGATAATTCTGTTATTTTTGGGAGAGGCTTTCAACCAGAATGGAGGCCAGACTGATCTTCAGAAAGGAACAGAACTCAGAGTGAACTCAGAGCAAGATCTGGATGCTCTCATGTGGCTATGAATATGAATAATATTCATTAATTTAACTCAATAGATGAATCCAAAAAAATGACGGAACCAGTAGCACAGCACATGAAGGATATTGCTATATGTTTACCTTCTCATGCACACTGTAGTTAGGATGGGCCACTATTATTCTAAGTCATATCAAGCTTTGTTTTAGATTCCTACCTCAAGTTCATTGCAGTTCACAACATGCGAAGATGCTCTAAACATCCTTACAAACGTGAGGTAAGGTCAACTCACACAGGAACACCTATGCCTATGACATCTCCCCTCTCCCCTGGTAGCCTGTTGTAAGGTTCTTGCAAGTTCCTATGGTCCTACCTATCTATCCATCAGAGTCATCCGAGTCAGACTGATTAGACTCTGGGGCTGCTGGGTGAGGCTGCACAGCTGTGGGTCCTTGGTAATTACATTACATTACATTACAGTCATTTAGCAGAAGCTTTTATCCAAAGCGACTTACAATAGTGTGTTTCAACAAATTGTAATCAATACCCACAGGTTAAACTAGCACACCACCACAACACACACACACTATGGAGGAGCACTAGCATGGACCATCCGCTCTGCTCATTAACCACGACCAACTTTACAATATACCGGTTTATTCCTCATCCTTCCTCTCTGGAGGAACCCCAAAGAAGCCATTAAACCGGGATGTGCAGGGCAGACTGCCACAGACTACAGTCATAGACGCACCCAAGCAAACGTAAAGAAGAACCCCTTTCATAAGAAACTGTGAAATCAAATTTCTCAATACCTCAAAACTTTAAAGGCTTTCAAGCAGTTCCAATGAACAACTTCCACATCTCTATTTATGTATGGTAGGCAGAGTGTGCGGAGATAGAGAGGCATAATGACTTAGAGCCGGCTACAGGAATGCCTGATGAATGGTTTTCTCTCATGCTGTCTCCCTCCTCTTCACTCTCTTCCACCGATCTCCCTCTCTCTCTCTCCCTCTCTCTCTCTCTCGCTCTCTATTTCTCTCTCTCACTCCCTGCCTAACCACTTCTCTCTCTCCATCTCGTTATCTCCCTCTCACTGTCCATCTCTCTCTCTATCCTCCCTCCCTCTCTATCTCCCCCTCTCTCTCACTCTCTCCCTCTCTCTCCCCCTTACTCTCTCCCTATCTTGTTTTCCCTCTCTCCCCATCTCTCTCTCTCTCTCTCTCTCTCTCTCTCTCTCTCTCTCTCTCTCTCTCTCTCTCTCTCTCTCTCTCTCTCTCTCTCTCTCTCTCTCTCTCTCTCTCTCTCTCTCTCTCTCTCTCTCACACTTCCTCCCTCTCCCTCCCACTCTCTGCCCGTATCTCCCTCCCCCCTCTCTCCCCCCCTCTCTTCCTCTTTCTCTCCCTCCCTCTTCTATCTCCCTCTTGCTGTCTCTCTATCCCCCTCACACTTTCTCCCTCCATCTCCCTCCCCCTCTCTCTCCCTCACGCCCTCCCTCCCTCTCCCTCCCTCCATCTCTGTCCATCTATGTCACAGCGCTAAGGCTCTAGACCTTCATTACTATTCCTCGGTGGCACTGGCTTCTCAGAGGATTACAGAGTCAATTTAGACTCACTTCATAAAAAGGCTCGAGCCGCTGCGAAACACAAACACAAACACAGGCACCGGCACTCACCACCGAAGAAGAAGAAAAAGAAAAAAAAGAAGAAGAAGAAGAGCCCCTTTATACTCTCTATGGGGAACAAGCAAAGATGGACACGGCGCTGTGCACTCTAACATTGGCAGTTTACCCTTTATCTATGACCCCTCCATCTAATTTAACCGCCTCTTTCTGATGACGTCACTGCACAGTCCTCAAGTTCAAAGTTATCTCAAATTAAGAGTAATAGATACAATCAAATAAATCTGTTGGATGACGGCGTTGCAAACTTCTCGCCTTTATTTCTTTCAAATCGTTTCAAGGGCCATGTTTGTGCACACGGGATTCATCCCTCAGTTAATTTCAACCTTGGGTGGATTGCTTTTGAGAGCAGAATTCCACTCATCAAAGTGTCATAAATTCGACGATTTGTTTTCTGCTCAATCAAAGACAGCTTGTCCCAATTCACAATTTTTTAAAACCATGTTTGAAACGAGACGGTGCCTTTTCATTCAAATATTTAACCAGAAACGAACGAGAGGTGTCGGCTCCAAAATATGAATTCACAATTCAATTTTGAGGTTTCGAAAAGAGGAGTCAACAATCAACTATGTGTGTGGGACTGGTTGGCTCTCTCCGCCTGCCCGTTGGTCTAGGGATGATATCCAGAGGCGAGGCTGACCATGACCATGGGGACACCAGTCCCATGGATGCGGACATCGTGAGTTACTAGGATATCTGCGGCCTCAGCAGAGGAGGGGAGCTTGGGAAGTGCGACATAGTGGGTCACCTTGGAAACACGGTCCACTATGGTGAGAATAACGTGATTTCCGTGGGACATGAGAAGAGGAAGTCGAGGGAGATGTTGGACCAGGGACGACTAGGGAGGGGGAGAGGTCGCAGGAGACCAGCAGGGTGACGATGGGAGGACTTACTGCGAACGCAGATAGGGCAAGCAGCCACAAACTCACGAATGTCCGTCTCCATGGACGGCAACCAGAACCAACGGCAGAGGTAGAAGAGTGTCCGGGTTGAGCCAGGGTGTCCAACCAGTCTGTTGGTGTGGCCCTACTCAAGCACTCGGAAGCGGATTCAGGAACGAACAGCAAACCAGGGGGGCCCCCACCCAGATCAGGTTTGTCACGCTGGGCTGTCCTCAATACTGTCTCTATCTCAGGCAGGATGGTGTCTTCCGATACCGGGCTGGCCCTCTCAGGGAAGAGACAGGGCGTCAGCCTTGGTATTGTGGGAGTCCGGGCGAAAGGTGAGGGTGCCTGACCAGTCGCTTGGCTGTACGGAGGTAGGTAAGGTTTTTGTGGTCCGACAAAACCACAAAAGGTTGCAGAGTCCTCTCCAGCCAGTGTCGCCTTTCACTTAGTGCTGCCTGAACCGCCAGCAGTTCCCTGTCGCCGATGTCATAATTTCTCTCGGCTGGACTAAAGGGCCGAGAGAAATGGGCGCAGGGATTGTGCTTCTCGTCCTCTGCCTACCTCTGGGAGAGGATTGCCCCGATGCCCTCATCAGAAAGCCGTGCAGTTGCTATTTGTCTTCGGGTTGGGGCCAATCGTCCACGGCCTGGATCTTTCTGGGGTCGGCTCTGGTGTGCCCCTTCTCCACAATGTGGCTGAGGAACTCCACAGACGAGGAGTGAAACAGGCACTTCTCAACCTTGGCAAACACCTTGTTCTCCAGGAGACGCTGGAGAACCAAGCGAACATGCTGCCTCCTGCTCAGACCGGGAAAAATCTAAATGTCGTCCAAATACACAACCAAGAACACATTGAGCATATCCTGAAGGAGATCGTTGACCAAGGCATTGAAAATAGCCGGGGCTTTGATCGATCCGATTGGCATCACCAGATACTCAAAGTGTCCGATGTGGGAATTGAACGCCATCTTGCACTCGTCCCCTTCCCTGATGAAGATGAGGTGGTAGGAATGAGTTTAGTGAAAATGGGGCGTGGGTCATGGGAACATGGAGCTCATCAGCAGTAAGGGGTACCAATTCTTTACCGTGATGTTATTCAGGGCCGAAAGTCTATGCAAGGGCGGAGATCACAGCCCTTCTTCTTAACAAACAAAAAACCCTGCTGCCACTGGGGAAAAAGAAGGGCGGATGATTCCGGATGCCAGGGATTCAGTGATATAACTCTGCATGACAGTCTTTTCAGGAACCGAGAGGTTGTACAACCGCCTGGAGGGAAGGGGGGTGCCAGAGAGGAGGTCTATGGGGCAGTCATAGGGACAATGAGGTGGAAAGGAAAAGGAGCACTCCTTAGCCAGCTTGTGGTTCATAGACTGAACTCCGGAGAGATCAAGAGGGGAAGGCGCGGGTCTGGGATCTGAGGCAGGAGGGGTAGCTGACCGCAGGCAGTTGGCGTGGCAGGAAGAACTCCATCCGATGATGCTGCCCGAGGTCCAGCAGATGTGGGGATTGTGTCTCTTGAGCCAGGGTCTGCCAAGGATCAGTGGAGCGGTGGGGGCGTGAACAACTTGGAACCAGATGGACTCGGGGTGGTCACCAGGGTTCCCAGACCTAGTGAGCCTGGCCTTTTGGCGTCTGGGGTCGGTTAGGACAGGTTCGGATGAGAGTCGGTCCCGGAAACGCTGGTCTTGCTCCTCTGTAGATAGTCGGGAGCAACACACCTGCATCGGCTCCTCCATGGTCAGGGTCTGGGGATGTGAGGGGGAGGTCTATAGGGATTCACAGGGAATACAGCATAGGGATGGGTACGGTGAGTAGGAGAAGAGGGATAACGACCTGACTCACGGTCCCTCTCTGCAAGTCATTGGCCCATCAACAGGGCGACTGAGATCAGCTCGTTAAGGCTATTAGGTCTATCCCTCATGATACCATCTTTAATAGCCTCACTTAATCCCCATCTTTAAGCGCTCTGCAGCGCTCTATCATCCCACCCACTCTCTGCGTCTAAGATGCAAAAGTCCACAGTGTAATCCCTGAGAGATGGAGTGGAGTCGAGTGGCAGCATCCTGGCCATTGAAAGTGTGGTCAAAACCAAACTTAAATTCCTTAATAAATAGTTAATAAATAGTGGTGGCCCATCTTCTGGAATGCTACTCCTTGCTGCTGCGTGGTCAGGATCAACGCCGCTAGGTCCTTAGAAAAATCGGACCCATCTGCTGTACTACCAGGTTCCATTGCAACTTTGTGTTATGCCACACACAGATTTGAGCTGGCGGAACTCACTTGGTAGTACAGACAGAGTCGGAGGCAAAAAGGAGTTCAACAACCCGTAGGCATCTTTTTTGTATATTGCTCCAATAAATACACTGATATGAGGTGTGAACAATCAACTGTGTGTGTGTAAATTACGGAAGTAAAAATACCAAGTGTAAAGCGACTTACGTGAGTGCGAAATGGAAATACAAACAGGGGGTGTTGTATAATGTGCTGCGGGGAAAAAGCTGAAGTCTAAAACAAACATATGTTTGACCAAAAATATCCAGGGTAGGAATCATAGTCGAAAAATCCAAAAAAAGAACAACCAGCGGGGAAATCCAGGAGTTCACGAGATATTGCAAAAAGGGTCTTCACGGGGAATCACGAAGGAATCGGCTAGAGAGTCGCGAATTGTAACAACGGGAAAGTTCTGGCAACGAGTGAACAGGAGATCGGGGTATAAGTAGGCAGCTTGATTGGTAATAGGGAACAGGTGGACTGACGTGACTATGGTCTTCTGTGACGGAGTGTTCTCCTGGGTGTAGTTACCCCAGGTGGACACAAGGGGGAGGCAGAGGAGCGTGGCTGGAGAGGAGAGTGGTGTGATGCTGGCATCACAAAAATATTAAAAACCACCGTCGCCGCCACCACCACCACAATCTTCATGTGACAGTTTGAAGCGGGCAGGAATGGACGAGATGCCCAGGGATCACAGCTCTGGTCGGATCACATCGACAAAAAAACCAAGCCTTCACAGCCCCCCTCACACAGCCAAAGAGCAAGAGAGAGAGAGAGAGAGAGAGAGAGAGAGAGAGAGAGAGAGAGAGAGAGAGAGAGAGAGAGAGAGAGAGAGAGAGAGAGAGAGACACACACACATAAATCAACTCACCTTGAAGTAGAAATCTCATGGGAGATTGATTGCCATCTCCATAATACACACGGACACACGGCAGAGGGAACGGGACAATGCTTGCTACTGTAGCAGCCTTTATAGACCCACAAACACCAAGACAGCTGTCATGGCTTTGACAGAATATCCCCAGGGTGATTCTGGCTCCGGAAGTGAGAGAGAGAGAGAGAGAATGTCTGGATTTCCTTCGAAAAGGGGGAAAATAAATCTAGATTGCTTTGATAACCGTAATGATTATGTTCCACGGCTGTAAGACACGACTGGTAAGTGGTAGATCCCGTAAACACACCACCAAACCTGCAGGCCTGCCTCCGAACAGGAACATAAAATGACTGGTCCCTTCTCTAATTTATTTCAGGAAACACCGGGAGTTCGTGTTGGAAAACATGTTCTTGCGGAATGAGAATATTGTGTGATGTAACAGCAATTACAAAGGCCAGAGTAAAATGAGGTCTGGAGATGATTGTGTCAAGTGCTAAGTAATTATTTTAAGTGGCGACCCACAAATTCCTTTGTGTTGTCTGCCAGAAATCTCTTAAACCAGCTCAGTGTTGCTTACTCTTTGTATGTTAAGAAGCGCTTGGCTCACCCACTAGGTTGGTGCATTCTGATTCAGCTGCCATGTGACTGTGAATGCACAAAACTAGATAAAAAAATAACAATCAAAATAAAAAAAAAAGACTTCTGCACTCAAAGCATAACGAGGGTTTGAAGCAAACCTGCAATCAACTGTAAATGCCAACTGTCAGTTCACTGCAGTGACAGCGCGCACACACACACACACACACACACACACACACACACACACACACGCACACTCACACAAATGCACGTACACGCACACACAAACACACACACCCTTCTTCGAGTGTGTCATTGCAAAAAGACAAATGCTAGTGGGTGAGAGGGTGGGTGCACTCTCACCCACCTGTGTTTGCAGTCAAGTTGCACTTATGTTGTGAGGGGATTTGTTCTCATTCGTTGTCCCATGCTGCCGAGGTGTTTGGGCTGAGTTGCTCCCCCTGGAGGTCTGCATCAAATTAAGCGAGAGAGAGAGAGAGCGAGAGAGCGAGCGAGAGAGCGAGCGAGCGAGAGAGAGAGAGAGCAGAGAGAGAGAGAGAGAGAGAGAGAGAGAGAGAGAGAGAGAGAGAGAGAGAGAGAGAGAGAGAGAGAGAGAGAGAGCAGAGAGAGAGAGAGAGAGAGAGAGAGAGAGAGAGAGAGAGAGAGAGAGAGAGAGAGAGAGAGAGAGAGAGAGAGAGAGAGAGAGCAGAGAGAGAGAGAGCGAGAGAGAGAGAGAGAGAGAGAGAGAGAGAGAGAGAGAGAGAGAGAGAGAGAGAGAGCAGAGAGAGCACGTTGCCTCCACATTTTGCTCCAACTCCTTACAAACACACACATGCCATTCACTACACTTATTTCTATAACTGATTCCTTGTCACAACAACTCACAGAATATGTGTGTGGTTTAAATAAGTTATTTTGTTTGTGAAGACCATTTGCGTCACTCCAGTATCATAGCTGTGATTGTGGAGGCTTTGAAAACACTTTTTCACGACTTTCTTACATTGTTGCATCGCAGCTTGCTTTTAATTTAAATTATTGATATAGATTGATATCTGGATTGTATTCATTCATCCATCATGTGCTCCTAGAAGGAACAATAGCTATTGTCTATATTCTCTAATTGGCTAGCTTTGGTGAAATATACAGCAACATATGTTTTACTAATATGAGCAACACCGTGAAAGAACCTACATCTTGTGTGTGTGTGCGCCCATCACTTAAAGGTAAATGAATAAGCCATGGAATTGTATTTATATGCCATGGTTGCCACCAGAAAGAAAGGTGTTTTGAGCCAAGTAGAAGCGTAAATCAATATGAGGTATAGTTTTAAGGCAGAGGTATGGAATAGTTGGTCTTTTATGCATTTTTACAGTTGTGTGGATATTTTCCATTGCAAAAAAATAATAAATACAACACAAACTGTAAATATCCAAATTTGTGTTTTTTGGTCTCTAAGGATGTAGCTCTGTTGAACAATGTTTTAGTTGTCTTTACTGCATATTTGTTAAATTGTCTTAAGCTTAATTTTTCTTATCTCCTGTTTTAATTTGAAATGCTTTTATTTTGAAAGCGACACTAAGGTATTGACAGGAAGTTGCTACTGCATGAACGGGCAGACAAAGTACGGAGATATATGGTTAATAACAGCGAAAGTAAAACAAAATGAGACACATTTAATGTACTAGCACCCCCCCCGAAGAGGCACAAGGTTTGTTTTATGTTGTAAGACTATAATGCAGAGATTTTGCATAAAATTAGTTTTGTACTGTATAAACCTACTTAATTGTTTGTTTAAATAAGTTAACGTGAGTTTTAGCTCCATGTGTGTAATGTGAAGGCTATGGTAATGTTAGGTGTAGAGCTGCCCCCTATTAGTCGACCAAAGGTTAATCGACCAAAGAGTCATCAACTTTGAATTGGTCGTTGGTCGCAGGAAAAAAAATTCCTTGTCTTGTGCCAGTTCGTCTTGTCCTGTCGTGATGTCAGTAGCCCGCGTACCAGTGTTTTTCTCTCTTATTTCAAGCCTGATTCATGCTCCCGAGTTTTTGTTCCAGTAAGTTTTGTTCCTCATTTAGTGAGTGATTTTCTGTTGATATTTTCTGACAACCTTAGTTGCCGCATTTGTTGTGATAGTTTGTTTTTTGTTCCTCATATTGAGGAAATGTTTTGGAATAAAGTATTTGCTCATACTTTACCTCTGTCTCCTGGGTCGTGCATTTGAGTCCTACTACCTTGTGTGTTTGAGTTCATTACAGAACGATCTGGCCACAATGGACTCAGCTGACCCAAAGATTTCATGCCTCTCTGTCAGCCCAAGGCGTCAAGATTTACCAGCATGAGGAGCAGCTGGGCTCAATCAGCCAAGGAGTCAATGACCTTGCGGGACGTCCGGCCGAGTTCCAAGACTCCGTCACCTCACAGATACAATAGTTGACGGTGCACATGCATCAATTCGTCGCTCATCTACAGACTGCCCCTCCGGTGACGTCGCCCACTGCTGACTCCCCTCCAGCTGAGAATCCTGCTGATGCTCCCAACTCGATCCCGGCTAACTCCTCATCACTGCGTCTGGCTCTCCCGGAGAGGTTCTCCGGAGACTCCAATAACTGGAGCCTTCCTCTCTATGATCTGCATTTCCAACACAACCCAGGAGCTTTATCGTCTGACCATGCAAAGGTGGTGTTCATTGTGTCCCATTTAACAGGGAGAGCTGCAGCCTGGGCTACTGCAGAATGGTCCAGAGTCTCTGAGATCTTTCATTATTATTCATTGTTATTCATTGCCCGACATTACAGACACCATGAGCCACATATTCGACCACACATCACCTGCCACAGAAGCCAGCAGAAGACTCCTGCAGATGCGTCAGCACAACCGTCAGGTGGTTGATTATGCCATCGAGTTCCGCACGGCGGCAGCAGACAGTGGGTGGAACACTCCGGCGCTCCGCGACGCCTTCATGACTGGACTTTCAGATCCAATATAGGACCAGCTGGCTCCTCTGGAGGTGCCACAGGACCTAGAGTCCCTCATCTCTCTGTCCATCCGGATCAACTTTGGGAGAGGGAGTGGGAGTGCTGGCCCACAGGTGTAAATCCTCCCAGTCCCCAGGGTTTCCCTCTGAGAACCATCTCACTGGGAAGGCCCATCCAGTCCACGACTTCAGACCACCGATGTCGTGGACTGCTTGCTTCAGAGGAACCCATGCAGCTAGGTAGGACCAGGCTTTCTCAGGAGGAGAGGCAGCGTCGTCTGTGGGAGGGATGCTGTTTCTACTGTGGCCAGCTGGACCACCAACTCCCTGATGGGAATGCTGTAGATCATCTTTATTATCCTTTTCTGCAATTCAAAATTCATGGTTTTCCTAGTGACATTGTTTCCGACAGGGGTCCACAGTTTGTTTCCGCGTTCTGGAAGGAGTTTTGCCAGCTCATAGGCGCCACCGTCAGCTTGTCATCTGGCTATCACCTTCAATCTAATGGACAGTCAGAGCACCTGAATCAGGAACTGGAGACTACTCTACGTTGCCTTGTCTCCCAGAACCAGGCCACATGGAGCGACCACCTCACATGGGTTGAGTATGCCCATAACACACTCCCCAGAGCTGCCACAGGTCTCTCTCCTTTTCATTGTGCCAATGGCTACCAGCCCCCACTGTTTTCGGCCAACGAAGGAGAGGTAACTGTGCCATCAGCTCACGCCATGATCAGACGCTGCCACCGGATCTGGGCCAGTGCTCCCCAGGCCCTACTCATGGGCTCAGCCTAGTCCACCCCGTCAATAAGCTGGGGGGGTGAAGGGGGCTTGGAGGCGGGGACAAGTTGGCTCTCATGCACGGGTTTGATCTTGCTGACATGGAAAGTGGGGTGTACCGATTTCTTCCTTTAATTTTTTTCTGGAGTGTCTGATTTATTGATTGCTGTCGGGATGTCAAGATAATTTCAACAAACACGACCCAAAATGGCTTCTAAAATAAATGGCCTACTGCGGCTTTAAGGAGCCGCACATTCAAGGAAAAAAGTCTTCAAGAAACCTGGTATAGGAAGCTGGTAGTAGAGGTGAAGCATAACCCTGTTTTTTTCTGAAAAGATAACCACAGGTAAGGCCGAAGGCAATCAGGGATCCTTCCCAGGCACCTTTCAACTGGGAGTCAAGCAGCAGAGTCACGACACTGGCCTCCCGAGGGGATGGTACACACGCAAACACACACACTACACACAGATACACTCTACACATACTAAACACAGACACACGCTACAGACACTACACAGACTACACACAATACACACAATACACACACACACTACACACACACATACACACACACACACACACACACAGGAACACACACCAAGGGAAAAGTGAGCAGTTGGATGCCCAGCCGTCGGCACTCCCCTCCTGACAACCAGAGGCCGACCATATAAGCCATGAAGGTGACTGGCGGCAGGCAGGGTGCACGGATCCATCCCCTAACCCCCCCCTTTATATTCCTTCCCGTCAAAGACGTCTCGTCACGTTCCCCACCCACAGACAGAAGACGCGATTACCTGGCAATCTTCCGCCGTAACGCCTGATCGCCTCGGAAGAACACGGGGAGGGGAGGCGAGGGTGGATGGCGGAGGAGGAAGGATTCAGCTCACGTCAACTGGCGTCCGTTGAGGTGATGGAGGTGGTGGTGGAGACGGCGGTGATGTTTTATGCCCCAGAGGTACATGGGAGTAATGTCACAGGACAGTGAAGCGAAAATAGCGAGGGGGATGGAAGGAAGGAGGTGTACGGGAGAGAGAAGGATCCAGAAAGTCGTGCACCAGCACCACCGACCTGGTGCCTGTAACAGAGCCCTACACAGATGTGTAACAGTGGGGGGGAGGGGAGATCTTCCATAGGGACGCACGGCTTAATGACTCATTCATTAGCCGTGTGAGTGGCCGCTATTTTTTCTTCTCTCATCCTGTTTCAACACCTGTGGAGGTAACAAGCTATAACACAGTGCACTGGCTTCACAAAAGGCCTACATCCACCACGACCATGTCTTCACTCCTGCTTCAGTATACTGCACTTTGAAGAGTAAGACGAGAAAATAAAGTAATAAGTCACACCCTTTTACAGATGAGACACGCACACACACACACACACACACACACACACACACACACACACACACACACACACACACACACCCCGTGGGATTTAGACCCTTCGGCTTTCAAAGTCACTCGACTCGAGTACACACTGATCACGGTAACTGTTAAGATGCCGCCAATGATGATTTAATCCCTTGCATGGGCTCCAGTGATGCGGGTCTGGTCTTTTATCTGCTCTCTCTCACCTGCCCCATTTTCTCTCTCTCTCTCTCTCTCTCTCTCTCTCTCTCTCTCTCTCTCTCTCTCTCTCTCTCTCTCTCTCTCTCTCTCTCTCTCTCTCTCGCTCTCGCGCTCTCTCTCTCTCTCTCTCTCTCTCTCTCTCTCTCTCTCTCGCTCTCTCTCTCTCTCTCTCTCTTTGTGTGTGTGGTGCATGGCGGGAGCATGGGGGTGAGCGAGTGTTTGGTGAGTGTTTGGCGGAAGATTTGAAAGTTTCTATTCTTTTTCTGATCTTTCCTCCATATCATTTTCATATTTTCTCTACATGGTCAGGTAGAGCTTTTGATTTAAAACTTTAAAGTGTTCAGTTTGTGGAGAAGACAGATCAGGCGGCCATGGTGTCCTCCGAGACGCCTCCGCTATCGATCCGTCATAGGACTCGGATCGCTCCCGATCCCGACGTGAAAGTGGAGAAGGTGTTTCTGGCTGTCGGCCAGCAGATCGGCTTTGATAAACTAGCATATGCATCCCGCATGAATAAAGCGGTGGTGGTCTTTCTTAAGGAAATAGATGCAGTAAGTCAGAGGGTCGAAAGTGGGGTTGTTATCCGAGACTCGCTGCGGTTTGTCTCTCTGCTGGCATTGCCGTCCTCCCGGGTGACCGTGTGGTCCCAGGTGTACCGCCGTTTATCTCTAACGTGGCCCTCGAACAGGAGCTACGGAGGTTCGGGGGGTTCGGGAAGTTTGCATTCAGAACGTTAACTCTTGGTTGCAAAGACCCCAATCTGGCCCATGTTCAGTCTCTAGGCAGACAAGTTTTTATGTTTTAAGAGAACACTTGACGTGTCATTTAAAGTTAAACACAAAGATTATTTTTACACAGTATATGCAAGCACGGGTAGTTTGAGGTGTTTTGAGTGTGGGGCTATTGGGCATACAAAATATGCATGCCCACATAATCAGCAACAGGCCGGAGATGACAGCGCTCAGCCGTCTACCAGTGGTGCTGGGAATACAGGTGGATCAGTACAGCTGATCGGTAGCACTCAGCCGGCAGCAGCCATGCCGCACCCTCCGCAGGTTGAGGTGGCGGTCCGGGGGTCTGCTGGGGTGGTCCCGCTGAGAATCTGGCTGGAGATTCGGTGGCGGAGTGTGGGTGACTGAGGCACCGGTCCCGGCAGCGGTTGGGGCGGGGGTTGCAACGAGGGTTGCGGTGGGGGTTGCGGCTGACGCCGCGATCTCTGCCACGGCTGGGGTTGCGGCTGACTCCGCGGCACCGGTCTCGGTCGACTCCGCGACACCGGTACCGGCTAGGGTCGCCAATGGGGCGGGTGTGGAGAGCTCGACATCAGGTGTTAGTGGTAGCGGGGTGATGAGCAGCGGGGAGGTGGGACCAGATGATGTTACGCCAAGCCAGAACAGCGAGGTGGAGGATATGGATTACGATTCAGAAGCAGAGAGCTTGTCCGATTTACCCGGTAGAAGTGGGGATGAGTATACGTTAGATGATAACAACCAGTGTTTAGACGATATGTTTGGAAAGCCGGTCAAAGTCAAGGACCACTTTCAGGATCAGGAGAAATTTATTCGGACTGTTACTATGCAGAAGATTGTTGGGGGTGACCTGCTGGACGAAAATAAACTTTTAGACTGAAGAAACATGTCACTGCCATGAGAAAAGCTCTTAGAATAAGTAAAACCAAGAACACCAAGAAAGCCAAATCAAGCAAATAAAATGATCATGTGTCAGGTTTTTTCTTCACTTTTTCTCTTTTTCCTCTTTTTTTCCCTCTCTATGTATAACATAACCTTTGGCTCATTAAATATGAATGGGGGGAGGGATAAATTAAAGAGATCTGTAATTAAAGAGACCTGCAGGTTTAAAAACATTGATGTGGTTTTCCTGCAGGAAACCCACAGCCATTTGAGTATTGAGAGTGATTTGGAGCTTTGGTGGGAGGGCCAGGGGATGTACATGTCATGGCACCAACGTTAGTGCAGGTGTGGCCATTTTGTTTTCCGCTGGTCTAAATTGCCGCATACCATCACATGATAAGCTAGTGAGGGCGGAAATAGGCCTATGTCACACTTCCTGCTTCCGGAAAATTTAAAATTGCCGAGCAATGCACTCTCGGTAGTTAACCCAGATACGTGACAAACTATGTCCGCCTCCTCTCGTCGCTGTTATTGTAGTGTACCGGCTGCTCAACGTCGAAACAAAGACAGCCGTACCTCAGTTTCCACGATTTCCCGAAAGACAAACTCCTCCGCAAATCTTGGGTGAGGCTGATAAGGAGGGATGAAGGTCCCTCGTTTCATGTTCTCAGGGGTAGCGCGTATGTCTGCAGTTTGCACTTTGACAAGGAGAGCATATACGTCTCGAAAAGTGGGCGGAATAGGCTAATAATGTCGGGTATGTGTATGATTAAAAGCACTGGTCCTGACCCCCACACACACTCCATCTCTCATCCAGATAGAGCCACACAATGTCGAGGAATGTATGATTCGGATTTAGACTTCTTCACTGTAGAGTGTTCATTCACTAGTTGAATCACATCGTCTTGACCGACTTTTGGAAGGTTATACAGTGATGTTGTCCAGCGATAACTGTCCGCCATGGTAAATGCCAATGTGAATGTATTAACCGGAACTTGGGACACTTCCGGCTTTCAACTGTGACGTGATATAGGCCTATAGAGGGCTTTGTTTTCTCCCCTGGAACCCCTGGAATGTGGCTGTTTGAGGAGCCACTATGTTTTAGTTGTTTTGTAGAAGCGCAGACTCTCTCCTCTGCCAGCCTTTGATCTGCCCTCCAGGAACCTGGGTGTGTGAAGCTGGGTCACCTCCTCGAAGCTGACCCACCTCCTGGGTCACCTCCTCCTCAACGTGGGAGTGCTGGCTAACATCCGGTCCTCAAGACTGCTGGCAAGGATTCGGCGATTTGGTTTGTGTGAATCACTTGAACTCTGAACAGTGGAGTGAGGATTGGGAGCACCGTTTCCCTTCAATGACGGCAGCTGCTGCTGTTGGGGAGTGGAAAGAGGAAGAGTGGCTGACAGGAAAAACCAAATGCAGGAAAGCAAGAGGCTCTGTAGACCCAGTCCAGGTGTTGAAAGGACTGGTGGCGGCTAGGATAAGGGTAGAGCATGCTCATTATACGTTGGTGTGTAATATTGATGCCTTTAGCCTGAACTTTGTCTAGCCTTTAAAAAAAAAATGTGTCTTTCTAATTTTGCTTTTTAATTTTCTTTTGTTTTTTTGTAAAGGTACACGCATCTTGGGTTGTTCTCGTTTTTCAATTCTGTATTTGATTCAATAAAGAGCTTTTTCAATTCAATTCTCTCTCTCTCTCTCTCTAATGGTTTTATATATAAAAAGGGGGAAAGAGGATGGTGTGAATACTTACAGGTATTCAAGATGCAGACAAGAACACACGCAAGGGGGGAAACGGTGTCAGCGTTAGCGCTGCCGTGTACAAATTGCCGCGCAGATAGCGTATAGCCGGCGCCATCAAGCCACGCCCCCCCCGCCACTCCCCCCCCCGCCACGGGCGGATTAAAGACACACTGAGGTGGTCCCCACCCTCCTGCCACTACGCCGCTCACAGCACTGAGGAGACAGCTTGAGAAAAAGGGGTAAATTACCGGCTTGAAAGTTTCCCCAGCCGAGAGCAACACAGTGGAAAGCAATCAGTGTGCAGAGGTGAGGCCAGCAGCGCTGCTGATGATGCTGATGATGCTGATGGTGATGGCTGATGGCTGATGACTGATGGCTGATGGCTGATGGTGCAGAACCTCTCTGTGACATTGTGGTCAAACAGTGCTGGTCCGTGTGCCTGCGATGACAGTGCCCTTTCGTTTCTGGCAGGGGGCCGCACCCGGGTCGGCAATATGGCTCTACATGTCCTGAGTTTCCGCTAAAGTGCCTCTCGATGGGGAACCGGCGTCCTTGGCTTGGCGGACGGCCGCGCCACAAGATGAGATCTGTTGACGCGGTGGGTATTGATTCAATATATTAGATTATTTTTAGCTTACTGAATTCGAGCGGGAATTCGAGAGAACGAATTAGCGATATGAAAGACCGGATTCGATAGGAACCACATCCTCCGCTTGAGAGAGCGACTTCTGTCTAGTCTGTGAATTGAGTGTTTGCAAAAGGCCATTTGCAAAACGACAAAAACGCACATTCATGTTTATCGTCCGCTATGTGAGACAGATACCTTTTTTCAGTGAAATGATTGTAAGAAAACCGCCTCCGCGATGAAACGTATACGACTACCAGATAAGAGGCAAATAAAGAGACTTTTAACAGAAAGATAAAACTAGAAAGATGGGCTGTGTAATGAACGTCGACGGCAATCTCAGACTTCATAAGCAGACGGCATCTGTTCCCCGGCACCCGACCTCCTCCTCTTCCTCCTTCTCCTCCTCCTCCTCCTGCTCCTCCTCCTCCTCCTCCTCCTGCTCCTCCTCCTACTTCTGTCTGTGGCAATCAACCAGCTGTCAAACGGTTTTTCAATCCCTCCCCCTAAACAGAATCATATTTATCCCACCTCCTCAAACCCCCCAACACACACACACACACACACACACCACACACACACACACACACCACACACACACACACACACACACACACACACACACACACACACACACACACACACACACACACACACACACACATCCCTTCCTCCCCTCACCTCACCCTTCACACTCATCAAATACACCTTTCTTGTTTTCCCGTCGGAATTTCTCAATATTTTTGTTAACAGCCTCAAAACATGAGGCATAAGACATTGTGAGCTGATGAACGTGTAATTTGTCCATGACCCTACCCATCAGATGTCTTTGTTGAAATTGATGGCTTTGTATCATTTGTGTTATATGCAAATGAAGAACGTACGTAAGAGGGGAGAGGGGAGAGGGGAGCGGCAGTAGCTCAGTCTGTTGGACTTGGCTTTGGAACCGGAAGGTCACCGGTTCAAGTCCCTGAAACACCTGGGCACTGCCAAGGTGCCCTTGAGCAAGGCACCAGACCCTTATACTGCTCCCCAGAGGGCTTGTATATAAAAATTGCTGCCCACTGCTCCTAATACTAGGATGGGTTAAATGCATAGATAGAAACACATTTCACTGGACATGTATGGGACCAATAAAGACAATTCAATCCTCCAGATTTAGAACAAATTCGATGTGCAACCATTGTCGTTCTAAGTAGTGATGAACTGTACGCAAATGTGCCACATTAAGTAAATGAGGGATCTAATGAGGGGAGGGGAGGAAAGTGAATTGCTTGGTGATTGATATGAAGGCTGGTAATTGACCCAAACACAGAGATAGTGGCTCTACGGGCCGGGGAACTCGCCCGGTTCACCTTGAGCCGACACCGCTGAATGACACCGTAATGATGTTTCTCCGATGTGAGGATTTGTCAAATGTCGCCAACATCATTTGACAAATCAAACCGTACAATTCCAAATGACCACAGGAATGCGTTCTGTCTTGGAAGTATCTCACATTAATATTGCGGTTTGTTTAAATGAATGAGGAAGAATTCGGAAAAAGATGACTTTACATTGTGACTTTCGGAGAGCATCAGCCTCCCCCTATGGAGCCGTGCGCCCCCACCACCTAAATAACTCTGCCTACACCCTTGGATTCAACCCTCTTCCTATTTGCAGTGGCTTATTCTAATGCTGCTGTGAGGGGGGGGGGAGAGACAAAAAGGAAGAAAACAAGCTTGTGAAGGAAAACACAGAGGCATGACAAGAGGGAGGTGAAGACAGTCAGCAGTACCATCCCAAGCCGACGCTTGATAGAAATGGGGCGAAACTCAATCCCAGATAAGCCACATCCGCCCAACCCGTCCTCTGCATTTAAATTCTGACAGAACTCTGCATTACCGAGCACCCCGTCGTTGAGTGAGGGAAATACACAACCAGCTCTGAACTCAAGACGGCTTTTGTCTAAAAGTAATTTCGAGTGGCTTTGGTCTAAAAGTCTGAGATTAGAGGCGGCTGTGTATTCGCTGTCTTTACCTAAATCAATCTATCTGTTTCTCTAACTAATCATCCATTTAAATATATATATAAATTTATATAACTAATTGTTATAACTAACAATTTATCTATCTATCGATTGTGTGTGCGTGTGTGTGTGTCTCTCTCTCTCTCGCTCCCTCTCTCTCTCTCTCTCTCTCTCTCTCTCTCTCTTTTTTTTTATACATACATAATACATACATACATACATACATACATACATACATACATACATACATACATACATACATACATACATAGACACAATATATATTGCCCCGTCGCTAAGGGGCCCTTGCGGCTGATCTACGTGGTCACGGCTCTTCTCTGTCCTGGCCCCAAAGTGGTGGAATGAACTCCCATGGATGTCAGCACTGCCCATCTTCCACCGCAGGCTGAAAACTCACCTCTTCAGGAAACACTACCCAGATCCTCTTAGCGCGTCCTCTTATAGCTTTTTACTAGCTTTACTAGCTTTACTAGCGTCTTACTAAGTATATTGTTTGCTTGTTAGTTAGCTAGATATTGTTCTATTGTTTGCCAACTTATTGTACTTTTACCTGAGCATTGCTTCAGTTCTTGGAGACTTGTTAAGATTGAAATGCACTTTTGACATCTGGTGACGAGTTGTTCTCTTGCCTTCCTTTGTTGAAACACACTATTGCAAGTCGCTTTGGACAAAAGCGTCTGCTAAATGACTGTAATGTAATGTAATGCAAATGTAATATTGTGGGAGAGTGTAGAAACGAGGAGACGGTAGACAAGTTGTCGAGTCAAAACATTTACTTCACAACATGAAAGGCATACAGTGGCAGTAGTGAAGCTTGCAACAGCAAGTAACGACAGGCGTACGTATCAGAACTGGTACATTCAAAACTCCTGCTCACTCTAAACATTACCCAGAAAGCTCCTGGGTTGAACCGTCTTAAAGGAGCCGTACCTCCTCTCACAGTGTCCAGTGAATGTATGTGTCCAAAGTGGGTCACCACAATATCGGAAGGAAACGTATCCTTTGTGCATATTCTCATTTCTCATTTCATAATGTGTCAATAAAATGGTAGATGAAAGATTTCTTTATCTCTCTCTTTTTTGAAGAAAACAAAAAACCCACTCAGAAGAAGAAAGAAGGATATAAGAACTAAGTGCACGTAAAGCCACAGGTATCACCCCGAGTGAAACAACGCTGTCTCTCTTCGGTGTAACGGCGTTATGTATTAGTCACCTTTGTGGTACGCATAAACACACAGACGCAGCGCATTAAACTACTTGATCCTCCGTCAGTCACGGATCTTATACCGGATCTTTCTCTCATCCAGCCGACTGATGTTCTACGGCGTAGGAGTAGGAAAAACCGAAATCGTTTACTCACCGTGATAAGGCCCCTTTGGCTGTTTGGCTGGTTGGTATTAAAACACAAAATGCAAGATTGAAACGATAATCGTAATGGTGTGAAAGTGAACACAATGAGTTATTGCCGAGTCACGTAAGAAGATGTTCCTCGAAGACAAATTTGTTAATTGGCAATCTCCAAAAACCTTCTGAAATTTGATGAATAAATTCTGGCTCACTTGTGTATTCTGAATCGTCACTGTTTTCCCCCCTCAATATTCATGTGAATCTGTGTAAAGACATTCAAAGGCCAAAGTTATTAAAGTATTTTGAGGAATGTGTCATACCAATTACTTTCAAATGCATAATAGTAGCCATTTTCATATGATACCATTTAATAGCATTGTTTATACAATGTTTAGTCACAAATAGCCGAATAATCAAAGCAAACAATAAACAATATTACAGTTCACCCATTAAGTCACTTCTCATCATTTATTATTATCAAATCATTTTTTGACTCACTATTTTATGAAAACAGCAAAACAGTTATCATCATGTCAGTCCCTATTCTTGTCTGGATGTATCAACATGTATGTCATTTTCCTGAAGATAGATCATCAATATGTTATTCATTAATAAATAAAGGCTTATCTGAGTTCAATCTCATGAATATCTTATCTGCTCCTTTGCCCATCTAGTAATTATGCCCATCTTATTTATTATGCATTCTTTTGAAACGTGGTTATGAATAAATATTCAGACTGCCTCAGATCCACTTTTTAATTATTCTTTAATAAATTTGGTCTTGGTTTGCATTTGTGATTCGAGCCTATTTGGGCACCGCATTATCACCACAAATCATATTGATTAGCACAGTTGGCTTCTTTAAGTACTCCTGCTATTGCCAAACAATGTTGAACGATCAATACACTTCCTTCTCCAATCACTCTCACGTTCAGTCACTCCGGACAAGGCCCTTTTTTCTTGCCAGTCTCCATAACGTTTTTGTGACACATTGGCTGGTATAATGGGGCAGGCTAGGAGCTCTGGATAAAGAGCTCCCCCCCCTCACTCCTGGCGACATTAGCCTAGCTGCGCTATAATAGAAAACAAATAAAAGCTATGCGTTTGAACAGAAGGTCAGCGAAGAGCAGGAAGAGCTCTTGTCCAGATGACAAAGAGCTCTTCCTGCCCGGGGACCGCATTGAGAAGAACGCTGTGCAAAAAAGGACACAACACACTGGGTTAAGGACACACGGTAGTGCCTACCGCCTGACAAAAACCGACTATTTGTATGTACCTCAACATACATTTTTGGTTGCCTGTTTTTGAATCTTAAAACACACATACATACATGGATGTGTGCTTACTAAGTGTGCCTACTAAACTGCTAGGAGTGTTGTTACTCTCAAAACATTATGTCATCCATATTATTATTATCCTATTATAAACGATCATACGTTTGATAGTAGACTTTCTGGACTCATTACAATCACTGCACTGTTCTGCACTGTACTGCACCGTATTCATGTTGCTGCTGCACTACTGGCACTTTAAAATGCTTTTAAATGCTTTTTGCACAATTCTACACATGTCTATATCACCCATCAGTCACTATATTGTTATTTAAATTGTTAATTTTATTGTTTACAGTATAATTCTATTATATTTATTGTGTTAAATTGTAGGGAATTCATAATGCGGGAGGTAATGGGAAGTAAGCATTCCGTTGTAATTGTTGCATATTGCAAATAAAAATCTTGAATCTTGAATCTTTAATTATGATGGTAAATGGACTGCATTTATACAGCATCTTTACCCAAAGCTCTGTCAGGAGAGGTTTTGGGGTTGTCTTGCTCAGGGACACTGTTAGGACCCAACGAGACCGGCGAGCCAAATGTGCCAGAGAACCCGAAAGAAGAGACACAGGACAACCAAAACAAAGGATAATGGCTTTACTGAAAAATATCAAATAAACACAAAAACTTCAGGGTAGGATTGGATAGGTTAAAAGGTACACGGGGAGACGGTCCAGAGGGTGGAACGAGGGAAAAGGTCCTTGGGGCGGGAGGGATTGGACGAGATGCGACGTAGTCAGAGCTGGAGACAAGTAGTACAAGGTACTCGAGCAGGAGGGAGCCCGGCAGATGATCCCAACAGTCTCGCCCCGACGTCGGTCTTCGTCAGGATGGTTCTCGGTAAGGTGCGCAATGGTCAAGCCCCAACGTCGGTCTTCGACAGCCTTAAGTATGGTAGATCCCAGGTTTTCATTGGCCTCAGCCGGCCTGATTATGATGGGAAACACCTGGGATCAATTAGAGCGCGGAGGCACAACAGTATCCCCCCCCTGAGGGGAGAAACCGGACGACCACCCGAGAGCCCCGGGTTCTCAGGATCTCGCCCCCGACGGGTCCTCTGGGAGCTGGTGGGGGTTCTCGGGAGCGGGTTTGGGGTCCTCGGGAGCAGGTGGGGGTCCTCCTCGGGAGCGGGTGGGGGTCCTCCTCGGGAGCGGGTGGGGGTCCTCCTCGGGAGCGGGTGGGGGTCCTCCTCGGGAGCGGGTGGGGTCCTCCTCGGGAGCAGGTGTAGCCACGGAGCAGTTGTGGAACCAGCCCGGGAAACGATGGGCTCGGAACCACGAGGTGCAGGAGTAGCCATGGAGCTGAGGTGGAACCAGCCCGGAAAACAATAGGCTCGGAACCACCAGGTGCTGGTGTAGCCACGGAGCAGGAACGGAGCTAGCCTTGGAGCTAGGGAGCTAGAGACACAAGGAGCTAGCATGGAAGCTAGGAACTGGAGACACCTGGAGCTAGCCTGGAAGCTAGGAACTGGAGACAAAGGGAGCTAGCCTGGGAGCTAGGAAACTGGAAACACAGGGAGCTAGCCTGGAAGCTAGGAAACTGGAGACACAGGGAGCTAGCCTGGAAGCTAGGAACTGGAGACACAGGAAGCTAGCCGGGGAGCTAGGAGCTGGAGACACAAGGAGCTAGCCTGGAAGCTAGGAACTGGAGACATATGGAGCTAGCCTGGAAGCTAGGCACTGGAGACAAAAGGAGCTTGCCTGGGAGCTAGGAACCGGAGACATGAGGAGCTAGCCTAGGAGCTAGAGACACAAGCAGCTTGCCCGGGCGTAACTCGGATGGTGTCCCGCTCCTTGCTTCTAGGTTCCCGGCTTGGCTCATTTTGGGGCTTGACCATTCTGTAGGTCCAGAACGAAACCGGCGAGCCAAATGTGCCAGAGAACCCAGAAGAATAGACACAAGACAACAAAACAACGGATAATGGCTTTACTGAAAAAATCCAATACACACAAAAACAACAGGTAGGTTAGGTTACAAGGTACACGGGGAGTCCAGAGGGTGGAACGCAGAGAGGGTTCTTGGGGCGGGAGGGGTTGGACAAGACGCAACGTAGTTGGAGCTGGAGACAAGTAGTACTAGGTACTCGAGCAGGAGGGAGCCATATGGTTCCCAACGGTCTCGCCCCGACGTCAGTCTTCGTCAGGATGGTTCTCGATAAGGTGCGCAATGTTCAAGCCCAACGTCGGTCTTCGACAGCCTTAAGTAGGGTAGATCCCAGGTGTTCATTGGCCTCAGCCGGCCTGATTATGATGGGAAACACCTGTGATCAATTAGAGCACGGGGGCACAACAGACACCACGACACTTGGGTATAGGAGGAGGAGGAGGAGCCCGGGGGGATCAAACCAGCAACCTCCCGGTTGTCAGACCGCCCACATATTTCAACACGCGATTTCGCAGATAAAAATAAGTCGCGTTCCAAACAATTGATACGGGTGCGAGGGATCCATCGGTCGGCTCTCTGACGGTACCGTCCTCCTCAGACACGGTCAAACCTCTAGGCGGCATATTGCGATACATGCGGTCAACTCATACGCGTGTTCCGTGCCCATCATACTACTACATAATACTACTACTACTTTCCCCAAATAAGTGGATTCGGACTGACCAGAAAGACCCAAGGTAAAGGTCACTATTTCGCCTGACACCACCCTTTCCCTCAACCTTCCTGCCGTTCAATAAGATAAGGCAGTGCTTTGTCGATCGGAAACGCAAGGCGGTGAGTGCTAAGCAACACGCAAGGAAGTCATTCGCTGATGGCGGTTTCATCAACTTGAACTCCTTTTTAGCGCCGGCCAGCTGAAAATGAACTAGTGCCAGTACGTTGCTTCTCGCCGAATGTATGGCTGCTGCCATGACAACAGAGTAGGGTATACTTTAGGGGTTAGTGTACTGTTCTCTTTCTGCGTCAATTGTTCCATGGCTTCTTGACAAACCGTGGCATGGGAAACCATGTACTCAAGTGTGTGTGTGTGTGTGTATGCAATGACATTCTTAATTATACATTTTCATCGGCAGATGACTTGTGGTACGCATCCATACCAAACATTGGTCCTGAGACGAGGGCGCTGTGCACATGGAACAGTCATCAGGAAGGTTTGCCCACCTTTGATGCCATCTGGGTAAACGCCTCTAGTGCGATGTTTCCCACGCCTGCCTCCAGTCACACTGTAGCAGAACGCCTATTCAGTACATTGAAACAGGTTGGTAGGCAAGAGAACAACTAGCCCCCAGAATTTCCTTCCAAACAAGCCATAATTATATAATATATACATACATATACACATATATAATAACATCATATCATATATAATACATTACATTACAATAAGGTCATTCAACAGGTAGTCAGGATAACTGCTAGTCACCAGAAGTCATAAGTGTATTTCTTTCCTAACAACAACAAGCCCCCAAGAGCAGAACCAGTGCTCAGGTTGAAAGTACAACCCTAGATTTGACCCAATTCGTACCAGTATCAAACAGGGGCTAAAATGATAAAGAGTGAAGCCAGTTGACACACAGAGCTAATAAGCAAAAGCTTTAAAAAAGTGCGGGCAAACAAAGAAATAGAGCTAACAAGGCCCGAGTGCTAAAAGGAAGGGGGTAGTGGGTAGTGCTTTCTGAAGAGCTAGTGTTTTCCCCACTATCTTTTCGCTCAAGGACCAACCTTTCAACGCAAAGACGGACGGATGAACCCCACGCAGGAAACACCACCCAGGAGAGAGAGAGATAATCTCCCCCCCCCCCCACCCCGGTTAACTACAAGGGAAGCTCATTCACCGTTGCTTGAGTGCAGCTCCACCGTCAGCATGATAGATAGTTGGGCCATATGGAAGAAATAGGTGGCGCTGGCAGATTTACTAGCTCATTTGCTAAGGGGCCTAAAGGGGAAGAAGAGAGAGAGAGAGGAGGGGGGGTGGACACACACTTTCTGGGGAGACTTTCACTATAATTCACACAAGACACATGAGGGGGGAGGGCGGGATGGGGGGGGCTTCTATTTGTCTCTTTGTGGTGCACAAAAGTTCCGGTCTGGTGAACTTGGGTACACAGCACATTATTTCCCCTGAAGCTTGACTGTTAATAGGAAGACAGAGTTTCAGTAGAAGGTTAGCTGTCTATTTTCATGAATATTAAACAAAGCCTAGCTGCATTAGCTGGATGTTGTTGTACCCATTGTTCCTTCCTGGCACTGTGCTCTTCCAAGCCTGTATTTTGTTGCTGATAGCACGTTGGACACAGTGGAGGTATTGTATTTGGAATTTTTTTCGGCTGAGTGGATACTATTGCAACTGCAGTTGTTTTTCGGTACAAAAAACGCCTTGGACCTCAGCCATGCACGCGCCTGTGTGTGTGTGTGTGTGTGTGTGTGTGTGTGTGTGTGTGTGTGTGTGTGTGTGTGTGTGTGTGTGTGTGTGTATATATGGTGTCTGTGTGTGTGTCGTGTGTGTGTAGCAGGGATGCCGTCTCCCCTCTGAGATGATGTGTAATGCCTGTGTGATACCATCACTGCGCTCACCTTAAAGGCAGATTGTGATGACTGGACTGGAGCAATACTAACAAAACCAGGCAAAAGAAACAAAGTCACCGTCCACGACTTAAACACTCATCTGTCATCCATCCTTCATCCATCCATACCTCCACATATTGGCCACCTATCCACATCTATCTATCTCTCTATCTCTCTATCTCTCTATCTCTCTATCTCTCTATCTCTCTATCTCTCTATCTCTCTATCTCTCTATCTATCTATCTATCTATCTATCTATCTATGGAACAATACAACCACAGACAACGCAGCAGAGCACTGGGACTTACCTGTGGAGATCCGGCGGGGTGAAGGGAGCCACCAAGCCCCGGGGGGCAACAACCAACGCGCCCGAAGGAGAGAGTCCCGTGGCGGCCTACTGGTTAGGACACACCGGAGGTGATGGAAACCAGCCCTACCGAGCATTCTCCTTGCAAACGTCCAGTCTCTCGCAAACAAGTCCGACAAACTGAACAGTCGTATCGCCTCGCAGCAGGACATCAGGGAGTGTTGCGCCATGATCTTTACGGAAACGTAGCTGTCCTCCTCTTGACGAAGCAGTGCAACCACCGGGATTGTCTTTGTTTCCGACCGACAGAACAACTGAGTCCACGGGGAAGAACAAAGGTGGGAGCGTATGCTGCTTGGTGTTCAGGTGCTTTCTCAACATTGCTCATCTAATCTAGATTAACTGACTATCAAGTGTCGCCCTTTTTACTTGCCAAGGGAAATCTCCGCTATTCCCACTGCAATTTAAAAAAGGTATTACCAAAATACTATCAACAAATCTCATGTCCGACCTGACAGAACAAGACTCTTGATCACTGTTATACCACCATTAAGCACGCTTATCGCGCTGTTGCACGGCCGGCTTTCGGCAAATCAGACCACGCCTCCGTGCTCCTACTTCCCGCCTACAAGCAGAAGTTGAAGTCCACGCCCACAGTTGTAAAGAACGTGCATCGCTGGACAGACGATGCCGTAATACACCTGCAGTGGGGGCTAGAAATCACTGACTGGAGTGTATTCAAGACCACTGACCTTGATGTGTATGCAGATCATGTCACAGCATACATTAACAGGCTAGTGGAAGAATGCACCCCGACCAGGTCTGTTCGCTCATTTCTGAACTGCAAACCATGGATGAATGCTGACATATGGAACAAACTTAAGGAACAGAGTACCGCTTTCACAACAGGCGACTCCGATCTCTACAAGAAGGCCAAGTACAAACTCAGACAAGCCATCAAGAAGGGTCAATTGGATTACAAATTACAGTTTGGGGGCTCTGACACCAGACGTATGTGGCAAGGTCTAAGGGTCCTCTCCAACTACGAGGGGAGCTCAGGGGCAGTCACCAACAACAACCCTACCCTACCAGATGAGCTAAACAGGTTTATCGCTTGCTTTGAAAGGGACCATGAGCCGACCAACAACTTGAACATCAGCCCAGAGAACTACGTTCTACAACTGTCCGAGTCCGAGGTCCGCAGAATCTTCAGGAGGTTGAAGGCAGGGAAGGCAGCAGGCCCAGATAGAGTTCCATCCCGTGTCTTCAAGACCTGCACTGACCAGCTGACTCCTGTGTTCACCGACATCTATAATGCATCACTGCAACAGTCTGTTGTCCCAGCATGCTTCAAAGCGACAACCGTTGTGCCGTTATCGAAAATACCAGTAACATGTCTCAATGATAATCGTCCAGTGGCTTTAACACCCATAGCCATGAAGTGCCTGGAGAAACTTGTAATGTTGCATATAAACTTGTCTATCCCTGAGTCCCTAGACCCACTCCAGTTTGCATACAGACAAAACAGGTCTGTAGACGATGCCATTTCTCTGGCACTACCCACGGCCCTGCAGCACCTAGACAGGAGGGACACCTACGTCAGACTGCTGTTCATTGACTACAGCTCGATGTTCAACACCATCATTCCGTCCAAGTTGGTCCTGAAACTGAGGGTCCTAGGTCTGGGCGCCCCCATCTGTAACTGGATTACGGACTTCCTGACCGTAATGGTGAAGATTGGGAACAACATCTCATCCACTCCGGTCCACCGGAGCACCCAAAGGCTGCTGCCTCAGTCCTCGGCTGTACTCGCTGTACTCGCTGTACACACATGACTGTACTGCCATGCACAGCAATAATCGGATTATCAAGTTTGCAGACGACAGTCATCGGCTTGATAAGCGAGGGCGATGAAACAAAGTACAGAGATGAGGTGGTCCAGCTGACGCGATGGTGTGAGGACAACAGCCTCGCACTGAATGTCAGCAAGACCAAGGAGCTCCTCGTGGACTTCAGGAGTCACCGGGGCACCCACTCCACCATCAGCCTGGACGGAACACTGGTGGAAGTCGTCAGCTGCTTCCGTTTCCTGGGACTACAGATTTACGATGACCTGGCGTGGACACGCAACACGGAGGTCATGCTGAAGAAGGCACACCAGTGCCTCTATGCTCTGCGGTGACTCAGAAAAAGCGTTATATGCCAGAGGTGGCTTGTGAACTTCTACCGTGGCACCGTAGAGAGCATTCTGACAGGTGGCGTCACTGTGTGGTTTGGCAACACCACTACACGGGACCAGAAAGCCATCCAGAGGGTTGTGAGGACAGCAGAGAAGATCATTGGGTGTGCACTTCCTTGCATTGAGGAGATCTTTAGGACCAGATGTCGGAAGAAGGCCATGTCCATCATAAAAGACTGAAACCACCCTGGGCACCATCTCTTCTCCCCCCTGCCGTCTGGTTGCCGGTTGTGCAACATCCGTACAAGTACTACCAGGTTTAACGATATTTTTTTATCCACAGGCAGTGCGCCTACTGAATGTTGCCACTTTCACTTTCGTAACATGTAATTTACATTAAACTTACATACTTTGCTGGACATTCTGGACTCATCACAGTAACTGCACTGTACTTCACTCTATTCATCACTTTGCTGCTCTTTTATTGATTATTTTATTGTATGTATTATTTATATTTTTATGGTGTTGTTTTTGAGATGTATACTGCAGGAGGGAATGGGGAGTAGGCATTCCTATGTACTTAAAAATATTGTATCTTGTATTTTGTATCTATCCATCTATAAATTGACTATGCAAACCATTTGTGTGATTAAAGCGGGTGGAAATTAGGATTGTGGTAGAAAAACAGGGAAAGCAGCACTTCCCAGATCATCCTCCTCCATCTCCATGTCGTCCTCTAGGATGGCGGGGACAGTCAGGACATAACTTTTCATACCCCCATAGAATCACAGAACTGCACTGGAGACTTGGGACCATTTACACTACCCGGTTGGTTTGAAGGCATCCAGGGGGCAAATCTGTGCCCAAGCACCATGACCTAACCCACCTGATGTGGAGCAGAGGAAGAACTCTACGCTTTTCTAAGCGTCCCCCTGAATCATCTGATGTTTGTAATGGAGAGAATGACATAATGATGCCCCAATGTTAGTATAGAGGAAGTGATTTTAATATTATTAATATATCATATCATATCATAGTGATGTAGTGACACACATCATAGTGAAGTGTGTCATAATTACTGTCGGTATACGTAAATATACACATACATATGTACCTGTAATATGTTCATGTATCTCGTGTATATGTATAGAGTGTTGCAACACAACCTTATTTGTGGGTATTTATGTATATTAAGTGGTTCTCATGACTCTGGCTGGCCTCACTCATTATAGGCTAATTTCACAACTGATGAAATGGTGTCGTTAATGTAATGATCATATTTCTGTATATAGTACGTATACAAGTGTAATGGGTTAGCATGATGGATATGTAAAACAGTCTGTGAGTGAATTCCCACCATATATAATGCAAGAACATTACGGCATGAAAACCAATCGGGAAAAAAAATCTGCAAAGTTTGTATTAAGTCCTCCAATACTGCGATAGAGCCGTAGCCGTAAGCTATCCCTAGACTCTCAAAATGCTAATATCAATGAAGCCGTAATAGAAAAGCAGAAAACCAAACCAAACCAACCCCTCCCCGATAAGCATAGAAACAGTCCTTCTCCGACACAACCCAACAACGTCGAGAATGATGATGAAGTTTCATCATCTAGTATTTTCAACGTCGTCTCTATGGCGACCGACCCCCCCCCCCCTCCCCGGTTCTAGAGAGATAACGTGTGTGAGTGCGTGTGTGTGTTTGTGTGTGTGTGTGTGTGTGTGTGTGTGATGAATGTTTCTTAGGGACTAATAATTCAAGATTCAATAGATTCAAGATTCAAAATATTTTGTATGTGTAACAAATACAATGAAACGCATACATTCACTTATTGCTGTGTTTTTTCATAGGGGATTCCGCGAGTTCCGGGCTCTTTGTGAAAATCGACAGTTTCATGACGACAGCTCACGCCGTGTTCAGAGTCCACATATGTTTTGCTGTAGTTGAATTACAGCGGCAGTTTATTCTTGTTTGAACACAAGGTGGTGGACTGACGGACGGATGCCTTTTGGATTCGCTCTATTTCATTGTGAACATGTTGACATAAAGTTACCGTTTGCTTTTTACTATTTATTCATTCACTCCGAGCGACTCTTGTGAATTCAAATACAGGTCATTATAGAGAGAAGTAGGGGTTAGGCATCTCATTAATGGGGGGACCCTGAAACTACCTTTCAGCTGGGAGTGGAACACTCACACAGCCTACGGAGCTTTCCTGCATAAGTAGTCTTTTAGTGAGGCATAAAAACAAGAACGACTGCTTAGAACTTGCTAAGAACGTGTCCAAACATCCACCAACCCTATTTTCATACTCCCATGTCCAATGGTGGATGGCCTATGCTCCACTTGGTGAGAAGGGCCTAAGTAAGTAATATCCAATGTTATGTGGAAATGTAGTGGAATGTTATTCCCTAAAGGGAGCATACTATACGCATCAAACGTAGTATGGACGTGCCATCATTTTTATTTCCCCGCTCTATATCTATGTGTGAACTTTCTGTGAACCAACTGTGAGCGATTTTGGTATAAAATGCCACAGAACTGGATTACATATTCCATTAGTTACATATATTACCGCTAACAAACATTACCTTTATCAGAACCCCAGCTTTGAGAGTTTCTGCCAAACTTTTAAATATGTAAAACACAGGTTAGTTGAAATGAAGCCACTTGGTTGCTAGCTTATGGTTAGCCAATGTAGAATATATATAAACGATACAGTAGTCCATGTTCAGGTACTTTTTATTAAACCAATCAGAGTTATGAGAACGATTTCTAATGTTTCTGACCTACTTTGGTGCATGATATATCATAGTATATTCATATGCAATATGTTTATATTAAAGCCGTTCGGTTTTCATAGGTTTACGCACTTTAAACGTTTGTAGTGCAGCCACATTGAGATTGAAATCATTTTGGTTTTAAAAATCTGTATTTTGAGTGAATTTTAATTCAAATTCAAATTTGTATTCCTGTCAATGTGAAATATTAAAAAATGATTATATATATATATAATATAATATTATAGAATAATATGAAAAGAGACATGTACAGTTCAAAAGTAGGCCAAGCAAGATCAGCAATTTATTTAACAATGTTAAAATACATGCTCTGTGACCTCAAAGGTCAACGTCACATGACAATAGTAAAGAAACTTAAAAAATAAACTCTGAAAAAACTCTTCTTGGCGCCACAGAGAGGTTGACCTACAGGGCGTTACAGCAGAAACCGACCTATACGCACACGCACACACACACTGGATGGTAGCTTGCAGAAAGCTGAAGCTCGCCTGGTGTTCAACCGACCCAAGTTCTGCCACACATCTACCCTCCTTTGGTCTCTATACTGGCTACCTGTAGCGGCTCGCATCCAGTTCAAGAGCTTGGTGCTAGCCTAGAAGACAGTAAAAGGAACAGCTCCATCCTACCTCCAGGCAATGGTAAAGTCCTACATCCCCGCTCGTCCACTTCGCTGCTTCTTCGGGCCGTCTGCTTGCCCCCTCGCTTAGGGGCCCTTGTGGACGATCTACACGGTCACGGCTCTTCTCTGTCCTGTCCCCAATTTGGTGGAACAAACTCCCTACAGATGGCAGGACTGTAGAGTCATTGCCCATCTTCCACCGCAGGCTGAAAACCCATCTCTTCAGGACACACAACCCGGATCCTTTCTCGTAGCGCTAAGTCGATTAGTAGGGAGCTTAGGGATTGGGAATAGGGAACAGGTGGGCTGACGTTACTACGGTCTTCTGTGACAGTGTTCTCCTGGGTGTAGTAACCCCAGGTGGAGACGAGGGAGAGGCAGAGGAGTGTGGCTGGAGAGGAGAGTGGTGTGACGCTGGAATCACAACAGTACCACCCTCCCTATGGGCGACACCAGGAGGCCTTCCAGGGGCCTCGGGGTGGGCCTGGTAGAAGGCTGTGAGCTGGGAGGGGTTGGCCAGGTAGGAAGGAGGGACCCAACTCCAATCCTCCGGACCGGAGCCCTCCCAGTCCACCAGGTACTGGAATCCCCTGCCTGTATATGTCTATAGTGTTGCGCGCAGACGTCCCAGGAGATCCGCAGTCTCTGAGTCACTCAACCTCGCAACCCATCTGGCACCAGCAATCAATTTCCACGGTCAAAGTCACTCGGATCACATTTCCTCCATTGCTCTGATGTTCGGTCCGAACAACAGTTTCGACCGTGTCTGCATGCATGCTTTTATGCATTCATCATGAGTTCCAAGCCACCTGATTGGACGATTAAAAAGGAACTCATAAACAAGCGTGTGTACGTTTGTTGCTGATAGCGTCGTCTCTGAGCCGTCGTCTCACTATCCTCGCTAGTGGCAACAACAAAAAGCTACAATTAGAGATAGCAATTGGCAGAGCATTTTGGCATTGCTTCTGTAATAAATTGGAATTGCGACTTGATCCATTTGTTATTGCCTAACAAAGTTGGCATGGTTACTGGAACCTCTCGGGAGCACGCTGTGTGGGATCAGCCAAGACAGGTGGCCGGTCCCCAGCGATCTCCCCCACAGCTTCTCAATATCTCTCTCCCCCCACCCCCAAACCCCTCCTCCCAATCTCCGCTCTCTTATGACCATCATCAAAAAGCCGCTTAATCCTCTACTTGCCTCTGAGGATCCGAGAGAGAGGGATGGAGAGGGAGGAAGAGGGAGGGAGAGGGAGGGAGGGAGAGAGAGAGAAGGAGAGAGAGAGCGAGAGGAGAGAGTGTGTGTGTGAGGGAGATAGTGTGTGAGAGAGTGTTAGAGAGAGTGTTAGAGAGAGAGAGAGAGAGAGAGAGAGAGAGAGAGAGAGAGAGAGAGAGAGAGAGAGAGAGAGAGAGAGAGAGAGAGAGAGAGAGAGAGAGAGGGAGATAGTGTGTGTGAGAGAGTGTTAGAGAGAGAGAGAGAGAGAGAGAGAGAGAGAGAGAGAGAGAGAGAGAGAGAGAGAGAGAGAGAGAGAGAGAGAGAGAGAGAGGGTGTGAAAGAGAGAGAGAGAGTGTGTGTGAAAGAGAGAGAGAGAGAGTGTGTGAGGGAGATAGTGTGTGTGTGAGAGAGTGTTAGAGAGAGAGAGAGAGAGAGAGAGAGAGAGAGAGAGAGAGAGAGAGAGAGAGAGAGAGAGAGCAGAGGCCTGGCCTCGCTCATATCAAACACCGACACGTTTTGTTTTTGTGAAGCTAAATGGCAGCAACCACGGCACATGCTACATTTGATGTTAATACTCCTGCCAGTGCCCTTGAGCCACTAGACCTGGCATTGCTCCCACTGCTCCTAGTGTGGCTGGGTTTAAAGTGTACTCGGTCCCCTGTGTATGCTTGCCCAGCGATCCACAAGTTTGTGAAATTTAGTAGGAGAAGTATGAAACGTTTTCTGACTTGGGGGCTGATTGAATGGAGCCCGGGCAGCGCACAGCAATTGATTTTCAAATATGGCCACGGCCTTAAGGCGTTCTAAAAACCAATCAGAGCGAGGCCCGGGCTCTCCTCGCTCTGCTGGCCCAAATCCGTTTGGAAGTACAGCAAAAACATATCGTAATCCAAGACATTTTATTTTCTGTTGTGTGTTCGAGATGTTTTCATCCAAAGCAAAGGTTTTGGTAGGTAAGACATCATTTACCACTAAATATTGGTAATAATTCATTAAATGCATGCATAAGTACGCTTGGCCGCTGAAAAGCTCATTGAGCATTTAGAATAAATATAATTAGCAAATAAACATGCTTTTCCGCATGTTTTTGACTCACAAATGTGTCTTCTCTCTTTGGATAATATATCAAGTAAATATAATTGATCAACTAAATATCTAATATACTAAATAGCTAATACAAATGTGGAGTGTGTGTGGTTGGTGGCTGTGATGAAGCGGCCTCATATGCAGGCCCCAGTCAGGCTGATTAGAGTCTGGGGCTGCTGGGTGAGGCTGCACACCTGTGGGTCCTTGGTAATCAAGGTTAAACCACAGGTTAAACTAGTCATCACCGCCACACACAGTACTCAGTAGAAGAGAGCGCTAGCATTTACCATCTGCTCTGCTTGTTAACCACAACAAACCGCCACAATATATTAACCAGAGAGACGCTGGCTGTCTCTCTGAGAACACCCTTTCATTATGATGAATGATTTGCTATCTCTATTGGAATGAAAGTGATCTAAATAATTATTAATTATTGGGGCATCTTTGTGTGTATTCATCCACATTTTTTTTGTATGTAAGGTCACAGTCTCAAATAGGGTATTAATCATTCTACAGATTGGAAAATTTCACCAAACACTAGACTCTAGCTAACTGAGGCGTATCTAAACCCATCACCTCCCCCTACCCCCCTCCATGTACTGTCGGCAGAGTGATTCCGATGGGGACCTAATACCTAGTACACCCTCAGAGCTGTCAGGTTTTACAGATTACACTCTCACAGCCTTTTGTGTTAAGTTTGCAGGCAAGAAAAAATAAAGAGTTGATGAATGGTGTTTAAGATCTGAAGTCTCAATGGGGTTTGACTGACAAAGATAGTGTCATTATTACCAGATGAGCTTTAGAGAGGCCTCTCTGGGGTTGTGATTAAAATAAAAAAAATCGTACTTGACGAAAGAGCAAAGCCAGATGAGGCAGACGAGAAGCTCGGGCTAACTTGTTTTAAGAGGCTGGTCGACTAATCTTTGTGTCTGCGGATAAAAAGCTAGCTGCTCATTAGGAGGCATAAGCTCTTTTCTGATAGATGCATCTTGGCGCCGTATCATTTGTATAAATTGGAGCAATAAATACATTTTTGTAAATATGTGTGTTGTCTTCATTTGAAGGGATGTAAATGTGCTTTTCGACCGCATAGAGGCTCATTATTTTATCATGGCTTGCAAGTTATTTTAAACCCAACAATTCCATTTGTTGTTTTTCGTGGAACTCATGGAAATCACTCATACCTACTTTGGCATGATACAAGATACAATATACAATATTTTTATTTGCCATTTGTAGTACATAGGAATGCTCAATCCCCATTCCCTCCCGCAGTATACATCTTAAAAACAATACCATACAAATAAAAATGATATATACAATAAAATTCACCAAAAAAAGAGCAGCAAAGTGACATAAATTATATTTACATGTTTTTTTGTTATTTGTTTTTGTTGTTGTTATTTTTACAAAAATGTTTCAAAAACATTTAAAGTGCCAGTAGTGCAGCAGCATCGTGAATACAGTGCGGTACAGTGCAATAACTGTGATGAGTCCGGAAAGTCCAGCAAAGTATGTAAGTGTAATGGTAATGACTATGTTATGAAATTGAAAGTGGCAGCACTCCAGTTCAGTAGGCGCACTGCCTGTGGATAAAAACAATCCTTAAACCTGGTAGTCCTTGTTGTACGGATGCTGCGTAACCGGCGACCAGAGGGTAGTGGGGAGAAGAGATGGTGCCCAGTGTGGTTGCAGTCCTTTGCATGGAAGTGCACACCCGATGATCATCTCTGGGGTCCTCACGACCCTCTGGATGGCTTTCTTGTCCAGTGCAGTGGTGTTGCCGAACCACACAATGACGCCACCCATCAGGACGCTCTCTATGGTGCCACGGTAGAAGTTCACTAGCCACCTCTGGCCTGCACCGCAGAGCATAGAGTCGCTGATGTGCATTCTTCAGCATGACCTCCTTGTTGCGTGTGAACGCCAGGTCATCGTAAATCTGTAGTCCCAGGAAACGGAAGCAGCTGACGACTTCCACCGGTGTCCCGTCCAGGATGATGGTGGAGTGGGTGCCCCGGTGGCTCCTGAAGTCCACGATGAGCTCCTTGGTCTTGCTGACATTCAGTGCAAGGCTGTTGTCCATTTATTATGTATTCTGTTGTTTCTTAGACATGGTGGTTGTTTCAGACCCATGGAGGTCCGAACCCATGGTAGTCTTGTTTCAGACCCATGGTGGTCCAAACCCATAGTAGTCTTGTTTTGGACCAATTGTGGTTCTGAACCCATGGTAGGTAGTATGGTTTTGGAACACATGGTAGTCTGAACCCATGGTAGTCCGATCTGGAACCATGGTGGTCCGAACCAGCTTCTCTTGAGCTCTGGGCTGTACATGATGTTGTTTAACTCTTACTCTTACAGTACACTAAGAAAATGTGTGTGTGAATTCTGCCTTTTCTTTTATTGATGTTTTTCTTCCATTCTTCTTTGCTTTTCTTTATTACCTTATTTTCCCATCTCTGCTCTTTTTTTTCACTCTCGCTTTTCTTTACCACATTGTGTCAATTCTGTAGGCCTCACTCTTGGCTGCCACCAAGGATCCTTTCCGGCCCACACACTAATACACTCCTAAAGCTACATCATATTATGCGTGTCCTCGCACCTTTGTTTATATATCAGGGTTGTGATTGGATGCAATCTGTTATTTTTTTCATTTGAGTAATTTTTTCTTATTTTGGGCATTAGAGTCTCATCGCCTAAACGTGAGTTCCTCCAAAACTCAAACATAAAGGAGTTAACACATTGAGGCTGCTGTTAGTGAGGAATTTTGGAAAGATATTTAAAATAATAAGGTCCCACTTTCCAATATAATATGTGGAATACACATGACTTGATGTTGGTTGGGCGAAAGGAAGAGAGGAGAGTCTTGAGAGGAGAGTCTCGCAAGACATCCATCATCGAGTCTCTGGTGCAAAACGTCACATCCTCGGTGGTCCCCCTGTGATACAAGACATCCAATCACACCTATTGTGTTGGAAAGTTGCCCCACATTACAGCGCTACCCCCAACAGTGCAGCATCAATGAGCTATATCAGCGCCGCCGCCCCTTTAAAGAAAGCCTCGAAGAGCCCATTTGACAGACAGGAGGAATTAAAGGGCTCTTAAGAGTCACCTGCTGATGTCATTTTAGATGACTTCAGTTGGACCTCGTCGTGTAACCGCGTCATAATGTCCATAGTGACTTGCCACCTAATAATAACTCGCCCAATAATAATTGGAAACGTTGATATATTCATGCTTTGAGTAAAACATTTGGCTTTGACTAAATGATGGTCAGTCTCTCTCTGTCTCCGTTCATCCTTCACACCTGCTCACACTTTCTCTCTTCATCCACAAGGCCGACTTTCTCACAATGAAATACAGGGCCTGGCGGTGTCAGCTTAGTGTGAATAACCAGCGGATATTCCATAAATATAGTCTATAGCTTTACTAAAACTGGACGGTTTCAGCAACAAAATAACCCCAAAGAAAAACATTTCAAATGCAAAAGAGAAAAAGGCTTTATATTTGTAAGTTGATCATATTTTCACAACACACATTTTTGGCATTGCAGGATTCGGCACATGCTAAACTAATGCGCATGACGGGGCCTGTGATTATATTACAGGTGATCTGCTGCCGCTGTACCAGATCTAGGATTTGTAAAGTTTTTTGATCAGAGTGGAGTAGCCGGTCAATATATACGGTGACATGGGAAGTGTGGGACAAACCAATTAATCAGTGGGCAGCTGTAATCCAGATAGTATAATGTATAAGAGAGTACTGCTTCAGACTCCAGTTTCCAGTCCAAGTCTCACCATTTACAGCTTCAGTCCGGGTGGAAGTCCGAAATGGTTTTCACAAATAGTTTTCCAGCGTCTTTGTGAAAAACGTTGCAGACCACGATTGTTTCACAACAGGCGTTTGAAACGGTACCCTCTGGTATTAGAAAAAAGCGAGCATGGCGCTTCCCCTTTAGTTTATACACATAGAAAACCACCCTTTGTTATCCAAGCCAATGCTAGAACAGCGAACACCTCATTCTTTCAGTTATATTCAAGACAGCGTCCCCCCCCAAACCCTCTATCCCCCTGGATCTTATCTTGTTTGTTCTGCTTCTCCATTTTCTTCTGAGCCGTGGTCCAACTCATCTTCAAATGGAACTTGAATTTCTTGCCTGTGTAAGTGCACTTGAAATACTGAATATGGGGCCCTGGGAACTATTTGGGTGTTACACCTCCCTGGGCTCTTCACCTCCTCCTATTTATCTGCCTCAACATGCAGCGGGAAGAAGGCTACAACTGGTGGGCTCCTAATCTCTGTCTGACATACAGTGTTTGCTGTGGCCTTTCGTCGCGTATGTGCGCTACGTTTATTTTGGTCCTCTAATCTCGGTCCGAAAGTTTTTTGCTGTGGTTTTCTTCTCGCTTCTCCGTGTTACGTTTATTGAGGTCCCTGAATTCCTCTTTAAATCCTCCATCTTTCTTGGCATCACAATGTTTTCATTTCTCTTTATATTCACCGTTTTTTTTCAGGTTAAACTTTACACTTTCCCACACAGCGCTAAAAAAGTATGCCACAAAAAATATCACACGGCTGGCAAGCGAGTGCTTTTTTCACCACTTTTTGTGCGAACCACAACCAAATCAAATCATAAGGTGTCACATTTGATCTGCGTTACGTCCCACACTAATTATCAGTTTTGTGTGGAAATTCACAACATTACGCAAAAGAAAGATAAGCTTAAGAGTGTCTTCCTTTGAGCTTATCAACCATGTCGTCTTCAAGGGTTTGGATAACTATATCAAAGATCAGGATCATTTCAGCTATCTTATCTACCTTATCTGCAACAAATCAACTTTGCCCCTAAACCTTGTCGGAGAGGATATTGGTATTCTCATATTATGCAATGCGTTCGAATAAAATTACATTTGCATAGCAGCAGAACCATTCGCCTGCAAGCGGTAGTTCACAGAAGCCAATGGTGTATCCTTGTTGTTTGGTCGTGAATTTGATTTAAATTCCAACAGACACATTTAATTGATGTTTTGGGCAGAAAGTTGTCTACTCATCATGGACACGAAAAACCTCGTAAATCAGGTTGGAGTGGTCTTCCTCCCGCTCAGTAGGACAATCGTTTATTTATATTCATGCTTGCCTACGCAATTGTGTGTATTGTATATTGTATTGTGTAACATAATTGATACTTTTTTGCATGGTATTTCTCGCACAACAGGTCTGGTTTGCCGGTTCTGCAGCATCCGTACAAGAACCACCACGTTCAAGGACAGTTTTTATCCACAGGCAGTTGTACGTGTACTGAACTGCAAGGAAGGCTGCCACTATCATAACATCCATCCATATTACAGTACACTATTATACACTATCATAACATCCATCCATATTACAGTACACTATTATACACTATCATAACATCCATCCATATTACAGTCCACTATTATACACTATCATAACATCCATCCATATTACAGTACACTATCATACACTATCATAACATCCATCCATATTACAGTACACTATCATACACTATCATAACATCCATCCATATTACAGTACACTATCATACACTATCATAACATCCATCCATATTACAGTACACTATCATACACTATCATAATCACTATCATTGCTGGGCTTTCTGGACTCATTACAGTTACTGCACTGTTATGCCCTGTACTGCACTTTATTCATGATGCTGCTGCACTACTGGCACTTTAAAGTGCTTTAAAAAGATTTTTGCCCCAATTCAACACATGTATATATTATCCATCAGTCACTTTATTGTTATTTTTATTGTGTACAGTATTGTTTTTTAATAGTACAGTATAGTATAGTGTTGTATAGTACATAGTATAGCATATAGTGTTACACTGTAAGAAAATGCATACTGTGGGAGAGAATGGGGAGTAAGCATTCCATTGTTGCAAATGGTAAATAAAAATGGGTGACACATATGAAATATGTACAGTAAACCGTAAAAATATAATAAATGTTCATGTATTAGACATTTTCACAAAATAAAGTCTGCAAGTAACCCTTTAATGTGACTGTGTTTGTTTTCCCATCTGCACTTGGGATCCAACCAATTGTAACACCTGTTCTACAATCTGCATTTAAAAGATAATCCAAAAAGTGCTAAATTGATTATTGTGTGTGTGTGTGTGTGTGTGTGTGTGTAAGCACACCTCTGTGTGAGAAGTAGACTTATTATGGATCAAGTGATTGGCTAACGGCCTCTGCTCAGGCCCCTATCTCCCCTCTTCCAACTCTCTCTCTCTCTCTCTCTCTCTCTCTCTCTCTCTCTCTCTCTCTCTCTCTCTCTCTCTCTCTCTCTCTCTCTCTCTCTCTCTCTCTCTCTCTCTCTCTCTCTCCTCTCTCTTTCCTGACAGATGAAGAGTCAGCAGTGTCTAGGGTTTCTAACATCCGTGAACAGAGGCGGCACACATGGATGCTGATTAACGGGGCTGCTAAATGTTATTCAGTAATTCCATTGTTTTGTTTGTGTTACTAATGTTTGTATGCAACCTGCGGCCTCCTAAACATGTAATTTATTGATTAAACTGAAGACTAAAACCGTTTTTTAACCGGTTGTCAACACAACAATCAGACTTGATGAAGAGCTAAATATGAATTTCCCGCTGGGTTCCCCCGACACAATTATGATAACAACACCACAGACAACCTTCAGTCCTCTGTTCAGCTCTCGGATTCACACCAGCCAATATAAATGGAGTCGCTGTGTGCACGGAGGGCACTGTGTTACAATCACTGGACTTGGCCACTAGTTGGAGAGGACTTCATTTATCCTCTCTGTTCTCTGTTTAAACCGGGAAAGATTGAGTCGTGGCTGAAATAAGGAAGAGGCAGAGGGTGGTGTGTTTGTGCGTGCGTGTGTGCGTGCTTGCCGTTCATGTGTGTGTGTTTGTGTGTGCCTGCGCGCGTGTGTGTGTTTGTGTGTCAGGGCAGTTCATTCCTCCTGTGTCACAGTGTGGGTCTTGTGTCTGTGTTGGCCCTCATGTCTTCACGTACACAGACACACACACACACACACACACACACACACACACACACACACACACACACACACACACACACACACACACACACACACACACACACACACACACACACACACACACTAATTACAACGCCATGTGTGTGTGTGTATGTGTGTGTGTTGGCAAATGAACTTCATCCATCAATAACAACAGATAAAAATAACTATATATATATATATATATATAAAGTATTTTGGTATTTTATTTTGAAAACCCATAATGTGTACTCAATGAGGAGTCTGTGATTTAACGGCAGGAATGCAGTTTGACACCATTTTACCTTTTTATGAGAAACACTGAAATATTTATTGTTATGTTTATTGTGATACATGTGCTCAGTATTCTCAGCATTTTAGATGTGCTTAATTCCAATGCATACCACATGTTTGACGAACACGTGACTTATCGGTCGTTTAGAAAAAAAGACCTCTGATGAAATGGTTTTCCTCGCCCACTGTGTGAACTGAAAACATTTCTTTGCGTGGCTCATTTGTAGTCAAATAATCTAAAATTACATTTGACAAATATTAGATATCAAATTTGTATCAAATGTACACATGCCTTAACACATGATGATAAGTAAGTGGCACAGAGTGTTTTGGCAAAGGCCGACATCCAGTGAAATTAGAGTGTTTATGGCTTTGTTTTTCAGTTGTTGGCAATTGCCGCTAATGACAATCACCTCACCTGGGTGTATATATACCCTGGCTTCCCCTAACACCATTGCTAGTTCGTACTTTGTTCTCTCTCGATGCAACCGTTCAAAGCTACTTCCAGATTCCAGTTCCAAGCCCTCTACCTGGTATCCAGACACCTCGCCTGTCCCTCACTACTCGCCTGTCCTTGTTAGAAATAAAATGCACTTTTGACTTCTGACGACCCCCACGTTTCTATCGCACTGCACATAAAACTTAAACTTTCACACGTCAACGTTCCAGTTTCACTTCATCTTATTCTATTTGATGTTGTATCGCTGTACTGAATTTAAAAAGTGCAATACCACTTGGGGCCACAGTTTGGCTGAATCTAGTGCCGGTTTAACATCAAGGAATATCGTCCACGCTGTGCGTCTCACATATGACTAACGTCTCGCTACAATGTCACTTAACTTCCTCCTGCCGCTCTGGCTTCATCTCAGATATGTTCTGGATGCTCTCGGTTTTTCCCACTTTAACTTGTTATGTAAAACACTTCAAATCATGTGTTTGTAGCCGGCTGCATAAAAATAAGTGTGTGTGTGTCTGTATGTGTGTGTGTGACGGTGTTGATTTTAAATGGTTGAATTCATTGAATTCGTTGAATTCGTTGAATGCCTCACCTCACCGTACACCATCATCCTCGCCCCGCCCACCGCATCACTCTGGGGCTGAAGATCTCCCGGACCTCACGGACGCGACACCATTAACCGTTAACGTCACTCCGCCAGTCGTCGGTGTGTTCCAGGATTGCTGGGGTTTATACATACGCATCTGCTAGAAGTGGTTGTCCATGTGTTTAGGATTACAGAGTGTAGGGATTAAAGACTTTGCCCTTTGATCTAAAATCTGCTGCATTAAGGGTGTGAAGCAGACGATTGTCGTCACTGATGCAGAGCACTAATGATGATACATCAGCTGCGAAGTGTCATTAGATCCCGACGTTGTTTTTTAATCTGTTTCAATCTCTCGCTTGCATATGGTTTCAACGTTTAAACATCTGGAAGATATGCAGCAGCCAAGGCCAGATTAAGTCTCCGGGACTTGCAGGGGATATCATGGAAAGAAGTGATATGCAGATGATATCACATGATGCATGAGATGATGCAATGATGTAATAATAATAGTCACAAATTCAATGTTTTTTTTGGTTTGTATCTTGGATTCTGATATAATTGCCCTTTGTCGGGGGAACAGTATACCAACTTAAATGTTCCCTCTATCTCGTAGTCGTCCTTTTGGATTCAAACCCGCCGGTACCAGAAAACTATACAGTACAGTCTGGCACAAAAACTGACCCCAGCCGACTCTATTCCACTCCGGGAGAAAATGTTGGCACAGGCCAGATGGTGGCTCGTTGCAATAAAAGTATGAAAAGCATCCAGGGAAGATCTCCAGAGACTGCCTTTGAGCTCCGCCGTTCAGCCTTTCCCACCGAAGACCCCTGTGAAGCATATGTTGTCTCCAACCTATTGGACATGACTCTTGCCTCTCTGCAAGTGATCCGGCTTTCTCATTTACCGGGTCACCCATCGACCGACTCTTCTCCACGACCGCGCCGCCTGTATGACCTTGATCTTCTCTCCCAGGTACTTTCTCACACTCACTAACTCTCCTGTAATTTCAGATCACAGACATCCTCATTCCCTTCACCTAGTTTACCCACACCTGCAGCCCAATCCCTCATTAGTCAGTCAGTATAAATAAACACCAGTCCACTTCTATTTGTTCTTTGACAGATTGTCTTATTTGTTACACCAAACATTTCCCACAGTCTACATTCCCAGTTGTTCCTGACCTCCCTGTTTGACCATCCTTTATGGTCTTTGGACTCCCAGTCTGTCCTGCTGTCGGATTTGTTTTTCTGTTTGACCTTGCCATTTTGCTAAAGGAAACTGAAACTTTCATTGCAATGCTGTCTTTTGGCTTCAGACCTGCCAGTACCTGATAGCTTTAGAGACAATTATATGCTCACACCAAAGGACAGTTATAGTGTCAGATTGTTTCAGTCATTACATCTGGGGGATCGGCGATAATAAATACCACAGTCCCGCCCGCCTGCCTGCCCACCTGCCTGCCTGTTGTGGAGTTGACCTGGGTTGACCTGGGCCATCTCCAGGTGCACATCAATGCGTTGACCAATATGCCTTTGCGGTGTCTCTGGGAGGAAAGGAAAGTATGGTGTCTGCATATTGATTGCGGAAACAAATGGAGAGAGATTTACTGCCATGATTTTAGTGCAAAGTACAGTCTGTCTGAAACACAATAAAAAAAAAAGTATAAGAGTGGTAAGTGGTTGGAGTACTTCAAATTGCTGGCCTACAATGGTCTTCAATTATTCATATACTGTATGAAAATTTTTTTAAGTGTTTCTTCTCATATAGTTTAAGAGGTTATGAAATAAAAATATTGCTATTATTGTTTTTAGTTTGTTTGTAATAGCAGTAGTAGTTTAAGTAGTAGTAATAGTCGTCGTAGTAGTAGCATTCAACAATCCATTAAAAAAACTAAAATATAATTTTATATTTTATTTTAACTCTTGTGCATAATTGCCCGAATTTTTGTTTTTGGGTTTTAAAAAATAATTATGCCTTTTCTTTCTCTCTCAATCTCAGTGCCCTTCATCCACAACCTGCTTCCTTGTCTAGATCAAGACAGATTGTTAACTGGATTGGATTCTCTTAAGAGCCACATTTGCCAAGTCATCTGCTAGCGGATCAAGAGGTTATCTCCACCGCTGCTGTCCTGTGGAGTCCAGCGTGGTGGCTGCTGCTGCTGCTGCTGACAGACACACACACACACACACACACAAACACACACACACACACACACACACACACACACACACACACACACACACACACACACACACACACAAACACACACACACACACACACACACACACACACACACATGTGGAGACTTACTTACACTCTTTGACAGACACTACTGGATACAAAGTTTGGAAGTCAGTTCCATACGTGAAAATGTCTTATTTGATATGAACTGATGCAGTGACAGGTAGATATCTATCTCTCTCTCCATTTTATTTGACCGATATCTTCTCTTCTCCTCCTTGCTCCTCTCCTCACCTCTCCAATATCTTGCTCCTCTCCTCTCTCCTCTCCACTTCTCTTCTCTCCTCTCTTCTCGCCTCTCCATTTCTCTCCTCTCCTCCTTTTCTCTCCTCTCTGCTCTTCTCCTCTCTGCTCCTCTCCTCCTCCTCTCCATCTCTCTACTCTCCATCCCTCCCCTCGCTCCTCTCCTCTTCTCTTTTCTTATTTTCCTCTACTTCTCTCCTCTCCTCATCTCTTCTCTCCTCTTCTTCTCTCTCTTCTCTCCTCTCCTTCTCCCTCTCTATCCCATAGTACTTATTCTCTGTTGTAAATGGCATACTTCAGGGTGCTACAAGGGCGCCCGGACCTGCAGCTGGGCTCCGGGTGCGTGTGACACCCAGATGTGTACTAAGCCATAATCCAATGGGCCGACCATTAATCACAAGGATATGTAATTATCACTCCAAATGCAATGGTTTGCAGTAAAAACAATTAATCAGGACGTGTTAAAAATGAACACATTTCAATGTCTTACTTGGAAATATATATTATTATTATTAATATTATTACGGAATTAAGATACACGGTCACATTTCCACCGGATTCTCAACATTGATGAACATTCGAAGAGCACACACATGGTCTTATGGACGATGTGAAGTATGACAAGTATGCCGTGATGTCGTGTGCTGACTAGGATAACACACACATACACACACAAACACACACACGCACCACACACACACACACACACACACACACACACACACACACACACACACACACACACACAAACACACACACACACACACCACACACACACACACACACACACACACACACACACACACACACACACACACACACCACACACACACACACACACACACACACACACACACACACACACACACACACACACACACACACACACACACACGCATGCATGCAGGTATGCCTCAATTTCACACTAAACTAAGAAACACAATACCGGAAATAAATGTGTGTGTGTGTGTGTAGGGTCAATGTAGGGTCAATCTCTAGGAGGCATTTCAGACTTGATAATATTACCGCCTGACGACAGAGAACTGAGAGAGAACGGGGGTAGTCACGGTTACAGTGATGGAGCGTCTCATTCACAGGGCAAGCACATAAAACTAATGAAACCGAATCGTTAAGGCAACATTATTTTGCTGCGGATGTTTTTCCATTTATGGCTTAGACATTTACCGGGAAATATGGACCCAAACACCCATCAAGCTATACCTAGACAATATTGTTTTAAATTAATATAGTCAGCAAAATGTTTGTATTGGGGAACGGCAACTTATTTTCGCAGTGTAATTTCAGGTGTGAATTTAAGAGATTGGTAAATATAACATTTAGAAGACATGGCGCGATAAAAAGGGACGAATACAAATCCAAATAAAATCGATTTCAATTTTCAATTAAAATGTTAACGATTATTTGAAACTGCCTACAGTTGAAATCTTTATATGGCAATCCGATACTATCTTTACCAACTTTTATTAATGAATATGTTGTTCAATAGTTTAGTGCGTATGGCAACTTAGTCCACATACATATGCTCCTTAGTCTTTAAAGAGTCACACCAGATTAGCCGTATTCCATCTCTCTCTCGTCTCTCCTCTTGCTCAGCCAGTGTTCTTCTGTTTTCCGAGTTAAATACTTCCATTACGTCTCCCGATCGATTTGTCGATGTTGTCCGCCGTGAGTTTGCATAAGCGCCATTAAGAGTGACCGAAGAGTGACGTAGTACTACGTTAGTGCTGCGTAATAACTCTGCTTTGTAGCCCATCTGTATGACACTGTCTCGTTTTCTTAGCTGCCCTTTCGAGACGCTCACTCGAGTGTGTTGTAGCAGCGGGGGAGCTGGGCGGACAAACAGAAACCACGGTTCATGCCATGTCATGTCATGCCCGCACAAGCTTCCTTGTCTCCTTCTCCTGTATAACGATCTTTCCCCAGACACACCAGCTCTGGCGTTGCGAGAGAGATGGGGTGTGCAGTGTAGCGTTTATTGCGTTGTAAGTCCTGATACGTTTGAAGATGGAAATTTCGTCCGACGTGAAAGTAGACATCTTTTTTGGGGGGTGCAGTAGCTTAGTGAGGGAACCCGGAATGTCACCGCTTCAAGTCCCCGAAACACCTGGGCACTGCCGAGGTGCCCTTGAGCAAAAATAGCTGCCCACTGCTCCTAATACTAGGATGGGTTAAATGCAGAGAAAATAATTTCACCGTGTGTGTGTGTGTACATGTTTGTGACCATTAAAGAGAATTTGATTCAGATCGGGCCTCTGAAAATGGTTACACGTCACAGGCGGCGTGATGTTGTGTCGTGTGTCTTGTTTACCAAACTCGTGTGACCACAAATGTGAACTTTTAACGTATTCACAATGTTTATCTTCTTCTGCCTCATCGGTAAGGCAGAAGTGATAAAGGGAAGCTGTCACTAACTGATCGTGTTGCCGGTTTTGGCCAAGGTTCAACCCGGCGGGAGGTCAGAACCTCTCACTGTGGCTCACATGTTTCCTCAGATTAGTTCTGTTATTTTTCCATCTCTGGCTGGAAGCTGACTCGGGCCTGCAGCTCACTTGTCATTCCTGTATACCTGATATAGTAGACCCAATCAATATCTCATACAGAACATCATATCTAATCAATAACCATTACAGGTAATATAGTTTCCAAAAAAGTCCTCACAGAACTCAGAAGTCTGCCCTGAGTTGCTCTAGTAGAGGTAGAGGTTTCCTCTAAAGTGTTGAATAATAAAAAGTCATAATGATATCAGATAAGATGAATAATATTGTAATTATACTTATAATTCAACTCTAGCATAATAAATAATGCAACGTACGCCATACATTCTGAAGCACTACAATTAGCCCTCTGCCCACTGCTCACTGCTCAAAAGAGGTCAAGTTGAGGTTATTCACATTCGTCTCATATTTATTGATCGTAATCGTAATTTATTGATCGTTGCGGGGGTGAACCGGAGGTCACGCCAACGGTGACTAAATGTTATGCTGTGTGTGTGTGTGTGTGTCACTCTACCCCCGACCCTCACTACAGTTCTGCTATAGGCTGTTTCTTTTGTGTTCAATTCGAATGACTTTTGTTAAATTACGTGAGAGCTAGGAGACCAATTAGTCCCGGGGCCTTGAGGCGCTCCCGAATACTCCACTTGTACACCTCACCAGCACACCGTGTCAGGTGAAAATAACAACCGATCACACACACACACACAAACATACACACACACGTTCACCTAATTCACGCGTGTGTGTGTGTGTGATTCGTAAAACAGAAATAATGTGTGGTTCTCTCCTCGCCTGTCGACCGGCCTGACATATTTCCCCAATCGCAGGTCGTTTATTGTTTTAGTGGACAAATCCTTTTACTAATTCAACTTGTTCCAAGGTCCAAGGACGGTCGGATATCGACCTCGGAAAACGAAGTCCATGAAATATGAAACGTCCCTTTGCGACTCAACCCCCCCTGTGCCTATATCGTAATTTGCGGTATTAACAATCGGGTTAGCTTTTAGCGAGTAGAGCCGGTCTCACCTTTGGGCAGGAAATTGGATTCAGACCGGCAGTAGATGTGGTTGAATAACAGGAGAGGGTTCATTCAACTGTTGCTGTGTAACTGCTCAGTAAAAGTCTGGGTGAAACTATGGAAAATGTGAAGGAATTAAGTTGAGAGCCCTTGCTAAAATCTCAGTGAATCTCACCTGACACCAATGACGCACGAAACATGATATTCAACTGAAACCTGTCTAAAGAGATGGATAGCTGCTATTCACTTGACAGGTTGTTTATTATATTCAGATTCAGATTCAGATTACTTTATTAATCCCGAGGGAAATTAAGGTGCAACAGTTGACATAGGGGGAATAAATGCACACACAAAAATACTAATACCTAAGCTAAAAAACAAAACAACAACTAACTAAATAAAACTATTATAAACAAAAATATAGTTAAAATAATTCTAAATGAAATCTAAATGAAATCTAAATGTATTGATTATTATATGCCAAAATTCTGTAAAAAGTCAGGCAACACTAAACTGAATATATCTGGAAATGTTCTTGACAACCTTATTGAGTGTCAAGATAGGTGGCAGGATAGTACAGTTTGTTGAGAGCCGTTCAAGTCCCCAAATAACCTGGGCGCTGCCAAGGTGCCCTTGAGCAAGGCACCGGCCCCCTACACTGCTCCCTGAGCACTGTATATAAAAATAGCTGCCCACTGCTCCTTATACTAGGATGGGTTAAATGCAGAGAAACACATTTCACTGTGTGTGTGTACATTACATTACATGACACACATGATTACATGATTGTCTCGTCGTCGCCGGTGATCAGGCCCATCACTGTCGTGTCGTCAGCAAACTTGATGATGACGTTGGAGCTGTCGTGGGTGTAGAGGAGAGGGCTCAGCACGCATCCCTGGGGGGCTGCCGTGTTGAGGGTCAGTGGCTCTGAGGTGGTGCTGTCCATCCTCACCACCTGGCGGCGGTCCGACAGGAAGTCCAGTATCCAGTTGCACGTGGATGGCAGCACGCCTAGACCTCTAAGGGGGCTTTCACACTAGCCATTCGGGGTCGAATCCGAGCACGATCGCACCAAAATAAGTGTGATGAGAACACTCCCCCCCCCCCGTCACCGGGGACGCTGATTCGCTCCAAGCCGGGACCGCTTGAAAAGGTGGTTTCGGGTGCGCGCCAGCGTCCCCGACGACGGAGCGGGCGTGGTGTGTAAGCTAACCGTACCAAAACACAGAAGAGGCTTGCTGTATCAACTTGCTGATTGGCTGATTGGCGATCGCAAAAACCAACTAGGTGCATACATCACCTGCTGTATCGGAGTGTTGCTCTCCTCAATTGTGCCTGGGAGCGAACCAAGACTGTAGTGTGTACACAGACCAGAGGGGGGAGAGGGAGGGGGGGGGGGGATTCGCTCCCGAGGACGGAGCGAGGACGGAGCGGAGAACCCGTTCCTAATGAGAAGACACCCTAAGCTTGGTGTCGAGCTTGGCAGGAACTATCGTGTTGAACACTGAGCTGTAGTCCACAAACAGCATTCACACATAACAGTTCTTTCCCTCCAGGTGGGAAAGGGCAGTGTGGAGGGCCATGGCAATTGCGTCGTCCGCGGATCTGTTTTGACAATATGCAAATTGCCATGGGTCCAGCGTGGCAGGTAACACAGAGCAAATAAAGTCCTTGACCACCAACATCTCGAAGCATTTGCTGACAATCGAGGTGAGGGCTACAGGTCTATAGCTGTTCAGGCAGGTTAACTTGGGTTTTTTAGGGACAGGCACGATGTTGGACATCTTGAAGACCGCGGGAACAACAGCCTGGGACAGGGAGAGGTTGAAGATGTCTGCAACTGGTCTGCGCATGCTCTGAGGATGCGGCCTGGGATGTCATCGATGCCGCCTTACGGATGTTCAACCGCTTGAAGGTGTGGCGCACATCTTTCTCCGAGATGTTCAGCAGGCTGGTCTTCTCAGGTGGCGCTGGCTTCGGCGGGCTGCCGTTCACGTCGAACCGAGCAAAAAAAGTATTTAGCTCTCCTGGGAGGGAGGTAGAGGAGTTCTCTACACAACTGGTTTTCCCTCTGAAGTTCGTTATCATCTGTAACCCATGCCACATACCCCTTGCGTCGTGGCTCTTGAATTTCTCTTCCACTCTGTCACTCCCGCTTGGCAGTGACGATGGTGTTATGGAGGTCGTAGCGGGCTCTCGTATATTCCTCCATATTCCCGGAGCCAAAGGCGGCGTTACGTGTGTGGAGGGCAGTGCAATCATCGCCGTTAATCCACGGTTTCTGGTTGGGATATATCCGAACCGACTTGGTCGGAACAACGTCATCTATGCACTTCTTGATGAACCCGGTGACGAGGATGCGTACTCGATGTCAGGCGACTTGTTCGACCTTCACTGAAAACAACCAAGCATCGCTCTTCCAAGACCCAGCTCTTCACGGCTCTGGCTCCACAGTTGTGGAATGAACTCCCGTCTCATGTCAGGACGGCAGAGTCCCTCGCCAGCTTCCACAAGAGACTCAAGACCAGAGTCCACCTGGACTCTCTATGAACCCTCCTTCTCCTTTGTGAACCCCTAACTTGCTTAAGTCCTGACATTAATAGCTCTTAGCATGTTGTAAATTCTAGCAAGTGTATATCCTTAATGTTGATAACACGCTCTTATCACAGCTACTAAGCGGGTGACCTGGCAGTACGAAATTGTGTTATTCAATTGTGTTATTCTCCAGCGTTCTCCAGCGTTCTCCAGCGTTTAACGTTAAACGTTAAAGAACGCTGGTCACCATGAGAACTTTTGTGCATGTTCAAAACTTTATTTTCGGACCAGCGTTCTCCGACGATCACGACAATTACCGACGATTACCAGCGTTCACCCAACGCTCTTCTGGCGCTATGCCAGCGACCACGGACGATTACCAACGTTTCCTCAAACGCTGACCAGAACGTTATGGTGTGACGGGGCCTTATACGCCGGGGAAAAGCCAGTGAGGTCGTGGTGCGAGAGGAACCGAGGGGGCCACAATCCAAATAGACACAACAAGTAACATGTAACACGGGGACAGTAACTAGGCCTGGGGAGGACGCCAAAACAAACAAGTACCAAAACAAAGAAAGAAAACGAAACACAACACAAACCGTAACGAGGAACGGAACATACGATGTACGTAACAATGGGTTTATGATGTTATACAGAGAGACTTTATTGAATCGCCAAACCACACTTTTCTTCACCGCTTATCAGAACCCGGTTTCCCCCACCACATGGTCCACAGGTTTAAGAGAGTGAGAGAGAGAGAGAGAGAGAGAGAGAGAGAGAGAGAGAGAGAGAGAGAGAGAGAGAGAGAGAGAGAGAGAGAGAGAGAGAGAGAGAGAGAAAGGGAGAGACAAGGAGGGAGACACACCGGAGAGAGACCACTTTATCATTACCGTTTAGTTGTTTTTTTTCCCTTTGCCAATGACAGGTGTTTTTATTGCACTACTATGTGCACGCAACCCACTGGGTGATGGGCTCCGGGGGGTCAGAGGTTGCGTCTCATCACAAGAACAACTGGAGCGCATGTCTGTGATCTATCATCCAGCCCCATAATCCCCTCCTCTTTGTCTCCCTGGACCATTTTTCCCGATTATCTGTCGAATGGCGATGTCCACGGCCCTCACCGACTAGTAAAATCAATTATACTCAGATTAGCAGCCGTCTCTATCTCTCTCTCTCTCTCCCTCTCCGTCTCCCTCTGTCTCGTTTCCTTTATCTGTCTCTCTCTCTATCTCTCTGTCTCGTGTGATTGCCCACGTACACACACACACACACACACACACACACAAACACACACACATCAAACACACACACAAACATACATACACATACACAAAGACACACACATATAGACACATACAAGCACGCACGCACACACACACACACACACACACACATACACATATACGCACACACAGACACGCACACACTAACACATATACACACACACGCACACACACTAACACGTACACACACACACACACAAAGACACATATACACACAGACACACACACACACAAAGACACACACACTAACACACATACACACACACACACACACACACACACAACTACACAGACCGCAGACAACTCAAAGACCCACAGATCCTAAAAGTAAGCATCCCCCCCTAGCCCCCCAGGCCTAGCACCGTGTTTCTAGCTAAATAGTTTTTCTGTTAAACCTAGAGAATACCACTGAGAGAAAAGAAAGAAAAAAGAAAAATAGCCCAAAACTCTTTCCGGCATCTTCATTCATTACCACTTAGTTGTAGAAGTCCTCGGCAATGACTCAACGAGGGGGGGGGGATGCAATCAAAGTGTATAATAATGTATAACCGAGGTGTGTGGGTCGTACCCAGAACGTACTATCCTGTCTGTTCTCCACACGTTCATCCCTTCAAATTCAGGTTTCTGCACACATCTGTCCACACCTCACATAAAGTTGTGCTTTATGTCGCAGTATTTAAACATTCACACAAATCATGTGTTTAGGCCACTGAACACGTCTTCCCTCCACAGCTTCCACAACGTGGAAACACTTGTCCTTGTTATCTCAGGTCCAGTTTTCTGCAGCATCCAACAACGTATTTCAACGGCAAAGAAACAAGGTTGGCAAAGCTCCTGTTTTTTCATATCTTATCTCACTATTATGTCGAAGTCTAAAGTGGCCGGCTGGGTTCCATCGACCTATCGTACACCTTGGTGAATATGTAAAATTCCATGTTCACTTTCCCAACTCATCTCAGCCTAGATGATTTAAGATGGCTGCTGGGCTATTAAGGGCCAATAAGCTATAGTTTTAGCTATCACACAACGTACGGGGGTGGCAGTAGCTCAGCCTGTTTATACTTGGGCTTGGGAACCGGAAGGTCGCCGGTTCAAGTCCCTGAAACGGACCAAGTACCAAGTTTTTACTTGGTAAAAAAGGTGCCAGTTTGCATCCTTGGCACTGCCGATGTGCCCTTGAGCAAGGTACCAGACCCCTTCACTTCCCCCCCGGGGCAGCTGTATATACATTTATATAACAGCTGCCTAACAGCTGCCTGCTCCTAATACTAGGATGAGTTAAATGCGTTTGAATGATTACTCGCATTACCAACAACAAAAAACAGCAATCACAACATCAACAAAAAAATAAATCACAAATTAAGGGTTGCCATGGGTACCGGAGCCCCGGAAATAACCCACGTAATGAGTGGGACCCGTCGAGGCGCTCGCCAAACCATAATCTCTTCTCGGCATAACAGAATCAAGAGCAGAAATGTTCTTATCGGGAAGAAACAGCACACACACACACACCCACTGGACCCACCCGCTTAATTTATTCACCCCCCCTATCCCAAGGCAACTCACGCACACACACAGGCGCACGTACACACACAGAGACACACGCGCGCACATACACACACACAGTCACACACACACAGACACACACACAAAGCACATACAGACACACATACACACACACACACACAAAGCACGTACACACACATACACACACAAAGCACGTATGCGCACACACACACACACACACACACACACGCACGTAGACACACAGATACAGGCATATACACACACAAAAAGCACGCGCACGTACACACACAGACACAGCACAGGCATAGCACAACTCACACAGTTCATTACACTATTTTGTTTACTGGATGGTTTGCTTGGCCGTCATATTTGTTTATGTATTTTTCTCCTTGTATTTTTGGATTTAGTGTTCAGTGTCAGCACAAGTGCATGGCTTTCCATGAAGTACGGCTGCTACTACTTACCTAGTACCACTAATGCTGTGCTATACTACTACTACTAGTATCACTACTACTTCTACTACTACTATAACACTACTACTAGTACTTAGTACTTATGACCAATGCTTTTTCTTTATTCCTCCCCGCTACTTTTGTCCATCTAAAGATGGAGAGATGTGAGACATGTCTTTCCCGCCAAATTGAACCCCAGCTCTGTCATTAACTTGTAACATGTTGCATACACACAGAGAGCATCGGCAACAACTGCAGTCATTTGTACCACACTGTATCCCTAATGCGGATAGATAGAGAAAAGTTTGGAAAGCGTTGAAACGTTATCCTTTAGTAAATCATTCAATAGTAAACAGTACTTCATAGAATTAATGCTATTGTGCTGGCTTTGAGAGAAAACTCAAAAGCAGATATATATTGCTGTCGACTTTTGATTCATTTGTATTCATGATGCTGCTGCACTACTGGCACTTTAAAAAACTTGTAAAAAAACAAAAAAACATGTACATATCATTTATGTCACTTTTTTGGTTTATTTTGATTGTATATATTATTTTTATTTGTATGGTGTCGTTTTGGAGATTTATACTGCGGGAGGGAATGGGGAGTAAGCATTCCTATGTACTTGTGTGCGATGACAAATCAGGTCAAATCAAGTCTGAAGGCACAATGTACATGACCCTCCCCCCTCCTCCTCCTCCTCCTCCCCCTCCCCCTCCCTGACGTGACTTAATACCGTCTGTCAGATCAATGAATCAACTGAAGAGCAGTGTCTCCCCTGTGGATGATTTGGTGTGTGTTACAAATGGCAAATAAAAATATTGTATCTTGTATCTTGAAATTCCGTACATAACCTTTTCAGCTGTCTTGCTAACAGACAATTAGGTAAAAAACCTTTGCATTGTGTGTCGTTGATGGGAGTTCAGGGCTGCCTTCACATCACATAACGAGAAAGGGGTCCATCAGAGGACAAGGGGGATGATGGGAAATGTAGTTTATATTTGTTATCAACACCATGCAGGCAGGGGGGGCGTTTCATTGTTTGTCAGCAAAACAATGACATGCCAGCATTACACTGCACTACATTCCATTATGTATCAGTGACTCAATGTTCACAGAAACTAAAGCGGGATGTACATGCAGATTGTTGAAATGCTGGGAGAAATAATAATACAAATAATATTTGTATTTGTAATGTATTTGTTTAGTTTAGTTTTATCCTGAGCCGAAACTCACAGTTATTCACAACTCTGAAGAAGAATCAGTCGACGACGCTCTGTTGTTGTCGTTAGCGCTCCGACCGCATAGGAAAGTGTGATTGTTGCCAACTTACTTTGAGAGCATGGAGAAAGGCTTTGAAGCCTCCCGACGAGGTGTATACAGGTCAACGCAGGTTGTGGGTCCGCCCCGCGATGACAACCCCGCAGAGACTCGAATCTCACCATCATTGTCCACCCCCTGTCCCTTCTGGAAGCATTAGCTCCTCACGTCCATGCATTACGGCAGGGGTGTCAAACTCAAGGCCCGGGGCCGAATCCGGCCCGCAACGTCATTTGATGTGGCCCGCGAGAGCTTAATTGTATTAAAATAAAAGTATATTCTGCTTTAAAGCGTACAATGACAATAAACTACATCTCCCACAATGCATGTCGATTTTGTGACCCGCGAAAGGACGGCAACCTGCCACTAGATTGCAGTGTTTCCATATCGGCGTTTAACAAGAAAAATATCTCTAAATAATCACAAAATGTCCAAGAAGAGAAAATGTATGCAGAGAGAGGCAATTTAATGACAGATGGGAAAGCGAATACATGTCTGTGCTTCAAGGAGAAAAAACAGTGTCTTCTGTGTTAAGAGGCAGTTTTGTTAATGAAGACAATTTACGTCGGCATTTTGACACGAAACACAGAGCTAATTATGCTAAATTTAGCCTCCAAGAAAAACTCAAATTAAAAGGCAAACTGCAAACGCAGCAGAATATGTTAACAAAAGCTATAGCCAAAAATGATGTGGCAGTGAAAGCTAGCTTTATTGTAGCTGAAGAAATCACCTGCGCAAAGTGTTTTTCAGAGGGTGCATTTGTGAAGTGGTGCATGCTAAAAATATGTGAGCAGGTATGCCCCGACCAGATTGTAACTTTTGGCAATGTCAGTTTGTCAAGAAACACCATCGTAGACAGAGTTTTGGGGAGCTTTAATCTCTGGTAGCATGATGTATAGAAAGCACAGAGCCAGCCAGATGTTGTTGTGCTCTGGTGGATGACGAACTCCGGGTGGATGTTGTCACGGCCAGGGGATTTGCCTGGCTTGAGCTTGCTCATGGCCTCACTGAGTTCCTCTGCTGTGAATTCTCCCGAGAGGTTGGAATCGACACTGGCCGCTCCCGAGATGCAAGACACCTCACGCGATTTCAGTCGGACAAAGTCTTTGTCAGCATCCTGGAAGTGGCCGTTCTTCAGGAGCTGGGATGCGATGGCGTTTGCTGTGACTGGGCAGCTGTGGGGTGTTGTATTTCTGCCTGTGAGCTGGTTGATGGTCTGCCACGCCTTGCGACTAGAATGGGTGAAGTCGATTGATTCAACGACTTCTGTCAATCTGGCCCTGCGGGTGATATCCAGCTTCTGGAGCAGTGCTGCTGCAGTCACATCCACCTCTTCTCTGGAGCTAGCCCTCTGGTGGTCACACAGAAGGCGGCTGCATTCCTCGTCCCAACCTGGGATGTAATTCCTGTTATAGCCACGTGGGATGGTCTTCTTTGCCGCACCCAGGAGGACCTGGCAGTAGGCTGCATAGGCCGCATCCAGGTCGGCTGTGTCTGGGTCTGGCAGGCCAGCTGACCTTCTTTCAGTCTCCTCAGCATACGACTCCCAGTTGGCCTTTCGGAAGTTCCATCGCTTAACGGGTTTCCCTGGTACCGGTTCCACCAGTGATGGGACTTTATTGATGGATGGTCGGTGATGTGAGCGGGGAAACCTGTCCAGGACGCGTCTCTCCGGTTTCGGGTCGTTACTGTGGCAGATGGCGAAGGCCAGGTCCGGGTTGGTGGAGGTATTCCAGCGTGCAGAGAAGAAGGTTGGAGGCTCCTTGGGGTCATACAGCAGCAGAGCATCAGTGTTGGAGGCCCATTCACTCAGCGCCACTCCATTAGGTGTTGTGTGGTTGTAACCCCAGTCTGTGTGCTGACAGTTGAAGTCACCTGCATAGATGGCGGGTGCAGTTATTGATGGGAGTGACGTCGCGGACAGCTCTGATGGTGGGGGCTTGTATACGTTGACGACTGATGTTTCCTGGATTTTAGTAACCAGCCACTCGATGTTAGAGCCTGGTGAGGATTGGCTACTGGCTGACCAGCTTATTTCAGTCCGGACGAACGTTGCCACACCGTGTTGCTTGCTGTAGATGGACCCAGCGAGATGGAACCCAGGGATCTTGAGGATGTTGTCTGATGTGCAGTGTGTCTCCTGCAGGAGCAGAACCGCTGCCCCGTTGGAATCAGCCAGGTGACGCAGGACTTCGAGTTTGGCGGTTGTTAGGCCCTCGACATTGAGTTGAAGTACTGACAGGCCTCGGTTTTCGACGGTCGGGATGACTGCCCGTCTGCCGATCCTAAGCCTGCCAGCTCGACGTTTGGTTGGCGACATTAGTTTCACAAGTTGGTCTTGCACCATTTCTTGTTACTTGCGGAGGAGGCCACGTGGAGGCTGTCATCTTCTTCTCCCCCCAAGTCCTCGCGGGAATAGCACCGGCCGGCCTACGACGGGAGGCTGCCACCCTCGCCCTGGCCAGGAAGGCACAAAAGTATGACTGGCACATCCTGCACAACACCACAATAACACCTGCACCTCCAAGCAGACTCAAGTCCCGCCACCCCTACAACAAGGCAGCACAAGAGATGCTCAACTCCACCTCTGAGGACATCTCCAGAGATGCATGGTTGGCAGCAGCTTGGAAGCAGGAGTGGGAGTCAGCCGGGCCCTCCCGAATCCACTGTTACATCTGGGACCCAGGAGATGGCGCCATTGGAGGAGATGACCTACCACGCCGGCAATGGACCACACTGAACCGTCTACGAACTGGGGTCGTCGCTTTAAAACATCAATGAAGACGTGGGGCTTGGCGGACAGTGCGGCATGCGAGTGCGGTGACCCTGACCAGACCGCCGACCATATAATCATCATCTGCCCCTTATATAGACCACCCTCAGAAGCCAGCCTCTTCGACCTAGGACCAGATATGCGGGCATGGCTACACGACACCGAGTTGGACCTCTGACGTTACACGAAAGAAGTAGACAGAGTTAAGGAACTAGCAGGCAATCTGGCAACACAGCTGGCCGAAGAGACACACAGTTACCTGGCTTTCTCATTAGCTGTTGATGAAAGCACAGACAACACGGATACGGTGCATCTATCCATTTTCATAAGAGGCGTGAAGGCAGACTTCACTGTGAGTGTGCTGGGTAGACTTAAGTAGGGACGTAATAATGATGCGCTGCAGCTGCGGGTGAGACTTAACAAGGGGGGCGTGGCTATCCGGTAGTGTGTAGTGGGAGCGAGGAGACAGGAATGTGGAACGTGATTAGGGGGCGTGGCTATACGGGAAAGTGATGTGGAGACAGGAACGCGATAAGGGGGCGTGGCTATATGGGAGAGTGCTGTGGAAGTGAGGAGGCAGGAGTGCAAACTGTGACAGAACCCCCCCCCCCCCCCTCCCCCCTTAAAAATATAATAAAATGTATTTCAACCATGAATAAGCACAGTGTAATATGTGTGCAATTGAATGATTGTGCTTGCATTTTGTTTTGTGTTTGTTGTTATTTTCAGAACATGATCAGGATGAGGATGGTGTGTGATATGGTATCCTAGGGATCTACTTGGTGTGTTCAAGGCCAAGCAGCTTCACCTAATCAATTTCACCCAGATTGTTGGGTGAAGTCAACCCTTGGGTGAAGTTGGGTGAAGACAACCCTTATTGTTATTTCAGTTAATTCAGTTAATTCAGTGTGTTTACAGGTATATGTGTTCATGCAGCCAAATGTTTACTGATTTATTACAGATTTATGTTATAAAAACACAATGTGAACTATGTGCTTACATATATTTTTACATTTATGTTAATTTCAATAAATAATAATCAAATGACAGTTATTTAACAATATGTTAAGGATTAGTTATATTTATACAGTCTTACAGTTACAACTTTGAGGGCAACCATAATGCTGATGTGGGCCAGGGTGAAAATGAGTTTGACAAGCCCTGCATTACGCCACTGAGCTATCGTTAGCAACATAGGAGCTAATGCTACTGGCAATGGCATCTCTTTAGAAAGACATGATACACGCTTTTGTATTTATGTATTTTATTTTTTTTATCCAGCATTCTGAGTCATTCTGTCGGATAATGAGGTGCCGTATGTATGATGAGTTAGCAGCATGCTAGCACGTCCGTGCGGTAGCCTACTTCTGCAGTGATTTTTACTGTGATAATTACTGTGTATATATATAACCTTTTTCACACCATAGACATCAATTTGCTCGTTTTCTTCTGAAGTCTTAGCAGAATGTTCACAGTAATATTCCCAGTGGCCCTGGCCGCTTACCAACAACGTCTAGGTGTGAACGTTTTTTTCACCTTTTAATGGTAGGTTGTTGGGGCATATTTAACACTAACACTACTGAATAAAACAAGCTACCCTCACGACATTGACTTAAATGACTTAGCAACAACCACAACAACAACAACAACAACTACTAGAGCGCCATCAGTAGAGCACATACCTCCGCAACACCGGAAAGTCCCCCTGGATGCGCATTCAGATCTGGATCTGCGACAAAATCGACTCCATCCGTATACCGAGTACCCGAGTAAATACCCCGAGTACCCGGGTACTCGGAGAGGACGGCTAAGGTGACACCTTAGCCGTCTGTGCTCATGAGCTCATGAGCTCATGTTCTTAATATGAGCTGCATAGGGGCGGTGGGGGTGATCCATATTCTCTGCTACAATGTGAATATGTATGCGAGGCTGAGGACCTCTGAATGCAGATGCTGAATGCTACACATGTGGATGCGTGCAGCAAGTGTCTGTGTGTCAATGAGTGTGGGTGTGTGCGTACATGTGTGTGTCTGTGTGTGTGTGTGTGTGTGTGTGTTTGTGTGTGTTTGCGTGCACATGTGGATGCATGCATACGTGTGTGTCTGTGTGTGTGCGTACGTGTGTGTGTGCGTGGGCACATGTTTGTGTGTGAATGAGTGTGCGTACATGTGTGTGTATGTGTGTGTGTGTGCATATGTGTGCGAGCATATGTTGTGAGTGTGTGTGTGTGTGTGTGAGAGAGAGAGAGAGAGAGAGAGAGAGAGAGAGAGAGAGAGAGAGTGAGAGAGAGAGAGAGAGAGAGAGAGAGAGGGAGAGAGGAGAGAGAGAGAGAGCGCTACAGAGAGGCAGAGAGACAGAGATAGACAGATACTACAATTGGGCATACTGCAGGTGTCTCCCGCTGCCTCATCCCACAGGACAGCCCCGAGTCCTGCTCATCCCTCACACGCCTCACCAGGTCAACTGAGTAAAGGAGATGGATCGGTGTTCTTTTTCTTGCTTTTCCTTCCCTCATTCTTTTCTCTCCTAATACTATTCTTACTGGAAAGACCCCTCTCAGTTGGGCATCGCCATCCGGCTTTCTGCTTTTGTTATGTTACCAGTGCATGAAAATGGGGGCGGCAGTAGCTCAGTCTGTTGGGACTTGGCTTGGGAACCAGAGGGTTGCCGGTTCAAGTCCCTGAAACACCTGGGCACTGCCGAGGTGCCCTTGAGCAATGCACCAGACCCCTACATTGCTCACCGGGCTCCCCTGCATATAAAATAGCTGCCCACTGCTCCAAATACTAGGATGGGAGGAGGGAGTGCTAGCATGTTACCATCTGCTCTGCTTGTAAACAACTACAAACGTTACAATAAACCGGATTACCACTTATCATCCTGTGTCCTTGTCGTCGAGAGAAGCCCAAAGTATCCATGTTTTAAGTGGCGTGCTGCAGGGGGAGACCCCAACAAAACAAAAGCTGAGGTTGGACAGGAAGTAAAACAACTCTGGGATATTCACACACGGTAGGTTGGCATCTGCTCCAGGTTCACTGGGAAAATGGAAGTGCACCATTGCATTGATTAAACCGGCTGACATGTGAATGGACATGTCTCTTTATGTCTGTTTTCTCTCTTTACCTGATGGCTTCCTATTCACATCGTGGCCGAACACTGCCTGCAATTTTAAGTACGTTTAAACACATTAAGTTTAAATTAAGTGTTAATTGTACTATTGACGACGTGTAATGGCGGTGAAAAAGGGACAGATTAAAGAGGTTCAATCAGGACAAAAGAACAGAATTAAGACATTAAGAGCAGAAGTATTTTTAATACTGTAATACCTCAAAAGCCCCCGGCGATGTTTAAACAGTATTAAGAGCTACGTTGAGGACAGACCAAAAAAGATGAGAAACAACAACAAAACAAATACACGACCCCGGGGGTGAAAATGAATACAAATAAAACGTGTGTGTGTGTGTGTGGTGTGTGTGTGTGTGTGTGTGTGTTGATACAAGACGACTGAAACTTGAGATGTTATGAAGTCAAGAGAAGGAGAAAAGGAGAAAAATAAAAAAACTCGGGCGAGGTAGCATCATGCTAGCTTGTGGTGTCCGGGAATATTGCCCAGTAGAGACCCAGGCTGAATGGTAGCAACCAACCATTCAGCAAACACAGCCAGTCAGCAGAGAGAGAGAGAGAGAGAGAGAGAGAGAGAGAGACACACACACACACATGAAGACAAAGAGAGAGAGAGAGACACAAACACACACACACACACACACACACACACACACACACACCACACACACACACACGCACACACACACACACACACACACACACACATACACACAGAGGCAGTAGTGAAAACACATCTCTTCTCATCGTATTTTGCTGCTTGGGCAGAAGCAGATATTCTTCATATATTGAATTTTCCCACTGTGGATAGAAGGGACAGCAATCATTTAGATTTTCATAAGCACAAACTTGACAGTCTGAGTCTGTAACTCGGTCTCAGGGTCACTTCCATCGTTGTCATCGTCCTACTTTAAACAAACCTTACGCGTCAAGATATTACACCAATCGTAATTGTGTCACGTTTGGGACAAGAACAGGCTGGGAAAAAAAAGAGCAAGCAACTTCATCCTATGAACGTCTAGAGAGAGAGAGAGAGAGAGAGAGAGAGAGAGAGAGAGAGAGAGAGAGAGAGGAGAGAGAGAGAGAGAGAGAGAGAGAGAGAGAGAAGAGAGAGAAAGAGAGGGGGAGAGACAGAGAGAGAGGTAGAGAGACAGGGAGGGAGAGGGAGAGAGAAAGAGAGGGGAGAGAGAAAGAGAGAGAGGTAGAGAGAGATAGAAAAAGAAAAAACGTAGAGGGAAAGGTAGAGAGAGAGAGACAGGGGAAGAGAGAGACAGAGACAGAGAGAGGTAGACAAAGAGAGAGAAAGGGGCAGAGAGATAGACAGAGAGAGGTATGGGGTAGAGAGCGAGATAAATAGAGAAAGGTAAAGAGAGAGAGTCAGAGAGATGTAGAGGGGAAGAGAGAGAGACAGAGACAGAGGGAGCATGTGCACAATATACAAAAGGCCCGGAGGATAAAAAGCAAACATAAAACATCTTGCAAATGTGATCGTCTTTTTCCCCAGCACTATTAGTTCATAATTAATACACATTCTACCAACACTTGTCATGATCACGGTCCTCATCTGCAGCCTTCATAAGGCCAATCGTTAGCTCCTTCATGCAGCTTTCCATGTCATTACCCACATGTAGTGAATGTCAAGCCCATCTGTGACCAGACTTGAGCATCCCGTACAAGGACTGACATCCAAGTTCAAGGACAGTTTCAATCCACAGGCAGTGGGGCGCCTACAGAACTGCTAGGAGTGCTACCACTACCATAACATTGTCATCCATATTACATTACACTATCGTACACTATAATACTTTTGCTGGACTTTCTGGACTCATTACAGTTGCTGCACTATTCTGCACTGTGCTGCACTGTATTCCTTCATGATGCTGCTGCACTACTGGCATTTTAAAATGTTTGCACAATTATATGTCATCCATCATATTTTTCGTTTTATTGTTATTTTTGTACAGTATCTTTATAGTATAGTGTTGTATAGTATAAGGATAATACATAGTATTGTTTTTCATACTGTTGGAGGGAATGGGAGTAAGCATTCCCTCCCACAGTATGACATTGAACTTGCACAAACAGAATATTGAGGTATTTTGTTTTAACAACTCACGTGTTTCACTGTTTCAGCTGTTCAGTTCAGCTCAGACAACTTTATTAATCCCTAGAAGGGCAAATCATTTGCAGCTTACCAGTCACAACAAATTAAAAAAATGTATTAAGATGACTCTCACAGACAATATGAATTATATGTCAAAGCAACATAGCAGCAACAACAGGGCAGCAGTACAGTAGATCAAAGGATAACCATTGTCCTTAGTTTGTGAGGCATTTTAAGTGATAAATGTGCTATAATTGCACTCATAACAAACAGTGGAGTGCAAACAGGACAGGCACAGTCAGTCATTAAGTCAGGACCCAACAATTAAAATATATATATTTACCGAAATAGCAGTAATCAACAATATCTTCATGTACTGTTAAAAACATGTTGCGAACAAAGAGGCTAAAACAACAACTTGGGCTAAACGTTGTGAAATAGAAAGACATTGAAACATGATCTCACATTAAAAAACTATTTAAATCATGGGCTCCTTTCTAAAGGTTAAGGTTCGGCATGTGCTCTGCAAGTTGAGAATCACTGCTCCAAGTCATATCCTGTGATTAATCTCATATTCTCATGCTTCCTCTCCATACGTGTGCTATTTGTCTGAGTGATATCTTTTGTTATTGATGTTGTGCAAATGCTTTTTGTATCATACGACTATATCTGATCCGACCGATCTTGTTTACAATCTTAATTCTAATTCTGATTCTGCATGTTTCTCATCTTCTCATCACACATTTTATCACAGAGAAACAACTCATCAAAGTGATTGGGACGTTTGATTTAGGCCGACTCGTGAAGTCTTTGCTTCACGCCTCCGTGCCTTTGGCCCCTGTGGTGTCAACCCTTGTTTAAAACAAACTCTAAAACACGGCACATGTTGGAACTATTCCTGATTGCAATTCTGATCCATTCCATTCTAATTCCAATTTTGATTCTGAATCCAATACCAAGTCTGAGTGTAATCGTGATTCCAATTCCAAGTCTGATTGTAAATCTGATTCCAAATACATATATATGTATATATGTGTCTCTCTCTCCATCTTTCTTCTTCCCTCTCCCTCTCTCTCTCTCTCTCTCTCTCTCTCTCTCTCTCTCTCTCTCTCTCTCTCTCCCCCTCTCTCTCTCTCTCTCTCTCTCTCTCTCTCTCTCTCTCTCTCTCTCTCTCTCTCTCTCTCTCTCTCT
>CM051006.1:17386950-17391950 GCA_027704905.1 Muraenolepis orangiensis
AGAGAGAGAGAGAGAGAGAGAGAGAGAGAGAGAGAAAGTGTGTGAGAGAGAGAGAGACATAAGAGAGAGAAAGTGCGAGAGAGACATAAGAGAGAGTGCTAGAGAGAGCCAAAGAGAGCCAAAGCCAGAGAGAGACAGAGTAAAAAAAAAAAAAAAAGAGACAGAGACAGAGAGACACAGAAAGAAAGAGAGTGAAAGTGAGAGAGATAGAGCGAGAGATACGAGAGAGAGAGAGAGATAGAGAACAAACTGTCTTTGAAACGTGTCACGCAGTGCCGTCGCCCTGATAGACAACCAGCCAGACTCATTCCAGAGGCAGGTTGCTCCTATCTCCATATCTTCTAATCTTCTAAGTGTCCAATATCCTGCCTGTGATTCTGATCGCAGGCTAACCGAGCGCCCATTGGAGAAGAACTAAAGAAACTATCAGAGGGAGATTTTGGATTCGACCTAATAACTCCACCAGGAGAAAGCAGCGCCCCGGATGAGACGCTCTTTGTCCCGCCAGCGCACACTTCATCAATACTGTCATGTCGTAAAACTAGAGTGTGTACGGCAGTAAGGGAGGACCTCCCTTAGGGAAGGTCTAGCCACAGGCTCTGTGAATCAATCAGCAGAGCTCACTGCGCTGGTGAATACCCAATCAGAGTTTTGGGGGCAGGGTTTCCATCATGTAAGGATCTATCTTGTCATTCATTAATTCCGCTTTCCAGTCAAGTATATTTGATATATTTCAGACTTCAAACTTTCGAGTCACAAGCTCAAAAAGTCGTAACTCAACGCATGGCTGACCGTGACATGGCGGTGCTTCTTTGGGTCGCAATTAGACAATTGACGTGATTTACGTGGATACCTGGTTTTTCTATATGATAATATGTCTTAATTGAATGAAATACAGGTAAATATACTTTACACAAATAATGCTTCTCCCTCAAATCACACTCAATTTAAATTTGATTGGTAGAACTAGCCCTTATTTTCGATTTTGCTGATTATCATCATTAATGGAGTATTCGCTAAATTGCTTTTTTTCATCAAAACAATGCTTCTTTCCCCTCAGATCATAAACGGTTTTAACTCTGTTTGGATTGTCTGCTAAAATGACCAACTAATACTGAGGCACCCTCCTTCCTCGTCTACTTTTTCAACCACCAGCTGCCACTGATGCACGCACACACACACACACCACACACACACACACACACACCACACACACACACACACACACACACACACACCACACACCACACACACACACACCACACACCACACACACACCACACCTCACACACACACACACACACACTAGCCCATGCAGCAACACTTGCATACAAACATTTACAAAGGCATCAAGTGTACAAACACATTCACATTCACATTGACACACACACAAACACACACACACACACACACACACACACACACACACACACACACACACACACACACACACACACACACACACACACACACACACACACATACACACACACACACACACACACACATATACAGACACACACACACAGACACACACAGACACACACATTGCCATCATGCTTGTTGACCTGAGTGTTCTTTGAATATCTAAATAAGCGTAAAGAATAAGGGGCTTCATTAGCTACTTGCTAATGTGCTACGTGCTAGTGAATAATGTCTGTTGATTGAGTTGAATCAATTAGTCTGCTGAGGTCAGAGGATCTCAAACAGTGTAACACGACTGGACCGTACCATGGAGTTGAATTGAGGGCAGCAGTAGCTCAGTCTGTTAAGACTTGGCTTGGGAACCGACCTGAGATCTGGTACTTTGGAAAAGGGTGCCAGTTTGCGTCCTGGGCTCTGCCGAGGTGCCATTGAGCAGGGCACCAGACCCCTATAGCACTGTTCCCTGGGCGCTGTATTTACAACAGCTGCCCACTGATCCTATGCTGGGATGGGTTTAATGCAGATAAACACATTTCACTGTGTGTGTACATGCATGTGACCAATATAGAGGCTTCAAAATCCTTCAGATTTAAGAGTTGAGTTGAGTTAAGGCATGCAAAGAAAGAAAAATGTATATGTACTTATATATATATATATACTTACATATATATATATATATATATACATACAGTTTTAATACTCGTACGAAATCCGAATACATAAGTGAGCGGCGGATTCTTCAAGATCAAAATCTGACGTCAGATCGGATGATGATGATGATGATGATGATGATGATGATGATGATGATGATGATGATGATGATGATGATGATGATGATGATGATGATGATGATGATGATGATGATGATGATGACAGTTCCCCTCATCACAGAGTGCTCTTCATCAGGCGCCAAGCCTTCTTTCTTTCTTTTTTTAAAGTGGAAATATTCCCACCGCGGTAGAAATGATTGAGTCTGGGGTGATGTTTATATAATTAATGTGGACACAACCGACACACACACACACACACCACACACACACACACCACACACACACACACACACACACACACACACCCGACACACACACACCTGACACACACAGTTAATAGAAGATGCGGCTGATGTTCTCCCAGACGCCCCATGCTAACGTATGCATGCTACGAACAAATCCACTATTCTCCTGCACCTTCTGCACCGCGCCTGTGTGAGGAGAGAGAGAGCCATATGCTGGAGGAGGTGAGAGAGAGAGAGAGAGAGAGAGAGAGAGAGAGAGAGAGAGAGAGAGAGAGAGAGAGAGAGAGAGAGAGAGAGAGAGAGAATGACATTGATATGATATTAAATTAAAGTGTGTACACTATAGGTATGGCAGAGTGTGTCATCTTTGTAGTTGGTGCAGGAATTGAAGATTTGCAGCAGTCCAACAGGAGATTAAAGTGATCATGTTCGCGTGGCTAATCCTCAGCACTTTAAGAGGCCCAGCCGCTGTGTCCAGTGAAGAGCGTAAGCGCTGGTGGTAAAGGGTGTTAGGGTGGGGGTTGTTAGGGTTGGGGTTGTCAGCGTGGGCGTTGTTAGGGTGGAGGGGTGTTAGGGTGTAGCGGAGACTATCCATAACCCTCTGCTTAGCTATCTCCATGTGGATGGATTATTGGGAATGGAACTGCCTGCCATATGCGTTTTTTGTCGCAATCAGACGCAGGGTCACACTCTCTGGGCAAGCATGAGGGGAGGAGAGTAGAGAGAGGAGAGAGTGAGGAGAGCAGAGGGGAGGTGAGAGGGGAGAGTAGAGGAGAGAGGGGAGGAGGAGGAGAGGAGAGAGGAGAGAGGAGAGAGGAGAGGTGAGAGGGGAGAGGAGAGAGGAGAGAGTGAGGAGAGCAGAGGGGAGGTGAGAGGGGAGAGGAGAGAGGAGAGAGGGGAGGGGGGAAAGGACAGAGGAGAGGAGAGGAGAGAGGAGAGAGGGGAGTAGAGGAGAGAGGAGAGAGTGAGGAGAGCAGAGGGGAGGTGAGAGGGGAGAGGAGAGAGGAGGAGGAGAGGAGGAGAGGGAGAGGGGGGAGGGGAGAGGACAGAGGGGATGAGAGGAGAGAGGAGAGAGGGGAGTAGAGGAGAGAGGAGAGGAGCGAGAGGAGAGAGGCTAGAAGAAAAGTTAGAGAGGAGAGGAGAGAGGGCAGGGAGGAGAATGAAGAGTAGGAGGAGAGGGGAGGAGAAGAGAGGGGAGGAGAAGAGGATGAGAAGAGAGGAGAGGCGAGAGAGGGAGGAGGAGAGGAGATGGGAGGAGATGAGAGGGATAGAAGAGAGGGGAGGAGAAGGGAAGAGAAGGGAGGAGAGACGGTGGGTAGGAGAGAGAAGAGTAGGAGGAGAGGAGAGCGGAGGAGAAGGGAGGAGAGGGAGAGGAGAGGAGAGGAGCAGAGAGGGGAGGAGCGATGTGGGTGATGGTGGTTTTGAGAGGAGGAGGAGGGGAGAGGAGGGCCGGTGAGAGGGCCCCCTAGCAGGGTGAGGGTGGCAGTGGTTTGGCGATTTCACAAAAAGGCTTGTCGGACATAATGACAATTACCATTTCGCCAAAGGTCAGTCCCATTATTGTAATTATTATTATCATGATTGGGGTCTATATCCTCGTGAAGCAGACAGACAGACGGGCAAAGTACCGGAGAGTTCTCTCCCTGGTCTCTAATCAAGCAGTTCACTTGCTCTAACAAATTGAAATAAAATTAAAACATTTAATTTTACCCCACCGGAGCTGAGAGGGAATGACTTTACTTCCCAAAGGAAGTCGTGTTCACACCGAGGGAACCCCGGGAGAAGCGGTGACAAGGTGTAAAGTGAGTTATATCGTCTATAGAGCGCCGTTTATATTCGGGTCAGTGACTTTTACTCTTATGAGCCATAGGGACATAGTGGAGGACAGTGAACGGCACTGTCGACATCCAATCCCTGTAAAAGTTGTGTTTGTATATGTGTTTGCATTTTGTTTCTCAAAGTTGTCATGTTTATCTTTGTTTGTGTCTCTCTATCTCACTCTTTTATATATACTCTTTTGGATGATCCTTTTTTTTTTTTTACTGCTAATGACATCTCGAGTCAAGTGGTGTTGTGTCAGCCCCGCCACGGGGCAGCGAGCGGAGAGCTTTAAAGATGTGTCTGGTGTGTTCACAGACAAGTCATTAAGCCACTTAGCTTTAAAGACCAATCAGGCCCCATGTGACGACCAGCATCCCACGGTCTGTTGGAGTGTCACCTATCGTTATTAACAAACAAAAAATGATACAATTGAGCCCCCTGGCTTTCGTGAAGAAATGACTTAATGTTCTCACCACCATCACCACTATCACTATTACCCCCCCCCCCCCCCCCCCCACACTTATCATAATCATAACTATCTCCAGGGGTAATATCGAAGTTGGTATAGTCCTCTAAACCGGGACATGTTGGTGAACTTATATGTGTATAATCTTCTCCTAAACATGTTCTTCAAATCTAGAAGAAGATTTATTATAGAGAGAGAGAGAGACATAGATTCATTATTAGTATGACACTGAGTATATAAGCTTATTGTGGCATGCATTTGGTATGAACAACA
>CM051006.1:17396950-17416950 GCA_027704905.1 Muraenolepis orangiensis
ATTGTGTACAATATTGTAATAGTATAGTGTTGTTAATAGTATATTGTAAAGTATAAAGTAGGTAGTATATAGTGTTGTTTATAGTATAGTATAGTGTATTGAGTGTAGTATAGTATAGTATTGTTATAGTAGTGTTGTTTATTGTCTATAGTATAGTAAATAGTATGTAGTATATAGTGTTGTTTATAGTATAGTATATTATTGCATAGTGAAGTATAGTGGAGTATTGTTGTTGAAATTCATACTACTGGAGGGAATGGGGAGTAAGCGAGACGGCCATAAACCGAGGTCACGGCGTGTGAACATCGATTTAGCATTTTAGTGCGGCAGCATCTCTCGAGTCCTCTCAACATGGCCGACCAAAATACAACAACACAAACAACAAACAACAACAACAAATCCCACGATGCATTCCGATGCACCGTGGCCCCTATAGTCCCTCTACCGACGCAGGTGTCGCTCATCTGCACTGCAACGACCGGCCGGGGGCGGATCTGCTACTTTAATGCACCGGGGCCCACGGGGTCCAGACGAGACGTTATCTCCGCTCGTTTAGTCTACGACCCTCTGGCTGGGGTCCACCCCCCCCACCCCCTTTCCTTCCTCTCCTCCTGGTTTACATAAAACGAGCAGACGCATAGTTACTGTTATGAGAGACACACCTGTGTTGGTGAGGCCTCTGTGAAAAGGGGTTTATTCAAAGAGGGGCGTTACGTGTGGAACACGACAACAACCCGGGGAACTACTCGACGCGTTCTGTTTAGGGACGGCGCCTGACTCCCTGTTTTTTGGCGACAATCGTGAACCAACCTAAGAAAACAACCAAAAAAAAAGAAATATATGTTCATATTTATATGTATATATACATATATATACTGTATATATATATATATATATATATATATATATATATATAGAAATATAAATATGTGCATTTGGTAAATGCAGAGACTTTATCGCTCTGAACAATGCTGAAGGACAAGTGTTATCTACATGACAATTCCAAATGCCATCCGCTGAAATTGTGCCATGAAATAAGATCTTGTGTAAAACCAATAAGGGACTAGTGTGACCCTAAGGTATGGCGCTTTCACGCCAGGTATGATTGGTTCGTTCCAGACCCGGGTAACCTAACCAATTAAGAGGAAGAAGAAGAAAAAGAGGACCCCCATGTCAACTATAGCCGATCGGAACTCGTTTAAAGGGGGGGGGGGGGGGGGGGGGGACCCCCACATGCTTTCCGATGACAGGAACCACCTGTCGGATCTCTTTCAGGAACCTTTACAGGGCCCAAATAAATCCCTGTATGTATGTATGTCTCACCGGCCCCTGAAGAACAGCTGGGAAGAGCTCGACTCAGTTGATTGGTTTAATTCATGCAGGCGGACTCAGCTGATTGGTTCAACTGGAGCAGGCGGAAGAAAAAGCGTCATTTTTTTTAAAGCTTGCAACCCTACGAGCAGAAGTATCACGGCAGAAGAAAGAAACACACAGAACAAGCGTTTGGCTTAAAAGTATCTAGTGTCTAGATTCAACGTGGTTCAGCTTGGTATTCACACGACGTATGTATTGCAGATATGACGTCACGTCCGGTGTCTGGCAGCAAGTCTGGTGGTTCCTCCTCCACCGCAGTGTGAACACGACAGCTGAAAGGAGCCCATCAGGGGGGGAGACGTTCCTGTGAAATGAGGTCCCACCGCTCTGCGCTGGGACCTGGAGGAGACAGCTGCAATGTATTAGGCAGAGCAGACACAGATTTCTATCAGTGGCCCCCAGGCTGCTCATTTGAATTCAACAACACACCTCTTGCCTTCTCCAGATCTCTCTCGCTCTCGCTCTGCTCTCGCTCTCGCTCTCGCTCTCTCGCTCTCGCTCTCGCTCTCTCGCTCTCTCTCTCTCTCTCTCTCTCTCTCTCGCTCTCTCTCTCTCTCTCTCTCTCTCTCTCTCTCCTCTCTCTCTCTCTCTCTCTGCTCTCTCTCTCTCTCTCTCTCTCTCTCTCTCTCTCTCTCTCTCTCTCTCTCGCTCTCGGATCTCCCTTTCTCTTCCTCTCTTTATCTCACTCTCGGATCTCCTTCTCTCTTTCTCTCCCTTTCTCCATCTCTCTTTCTCTTTCTCTCCCTCTCTCTCTCTCGCAGATCTCCCACTCTCTATCACCCTCCTTCTCCCTCTTTCTTGCTCTCTCTCACTCCCTCTCCATCTCTCTCTCTCAGATCTTCCTCTCTCTCCCTCCCCCTCTCTTATTCTTGCTCTCTCTCTCTCTCTCTCTCTCTCTCTCTCTCTCTCTCTCTCTCTCTCTCTCTCTCTCTCTCTCTCTCTCTCTCTCTCTCTCTCTCTCTCTCTCTCTCGGATCTCCCTCTTGCTGTATGTGTGTGTGTGTGATTGTGTATCCTATCTGAAATGCTGTTCAACTGAAAGGGCTGCATTGGTGAGCTCCCGTGAAAATATAAACGTTTAGATTTGATTAGATTACATTAAATTTGATTGTCATTGCACAGTACAGTACAGCAATATCATTTGGCACGTAACCAGAGTGCAAATGTTGCAGTAAAGTACATGGTAATATATAATGTACAGTGGTTAAATAAGACTACTACTACTAAGTGTCTCTCTCTCTCTCTCTCTCTCTCTCTCTCTCTCTCTCTCTCTCTCTCTCTCTCTCTCTCTCTCTCTCTCTCTCTCTCTCTCTCTCTCTCTCTCTCTCTCTCTCTCTTTCTATTTTGTGCACACACAGACACACACACACACACACACACAGATTAATGTATTGGAAAGAAGCATTATTATTATTCATGGTTTCATCGCTGCTCTCAGTTTGTGTACATAAAGCAGCGTATCCTCATTGTATTCATCACAGCCAGCGCTTGGATGGATCTACTACTGAGGACCATAAACTAATCATGTTCATGTGATTTTACCTTAGCTAACAGTGAAAGAGTGTGTGTATGTGTACTGTATGTGTCTGTGTGTGTGGGGGGGTATGTGTGTGTGTGTGTGTGTGTGTGTGTGTGTGTGTGTGTGTATGTGTGTGTGTGTGTGTGTGCTGGTGTGTGTGTCTGCATGTGTGATCTGTATGCACAAGTGTATTTCTATTCATGCTCATGTGGTGGTCTTACCCTAATTAAGAGTATGTATGTTTCTGCGTGTAGTAGATGTGTGTAGGTATAGAGTGCATGTAGAGGTCTACGGTCTACAGAGGGCGCTAAAATCCCAACCTAGATTAAATCTAAACCTAAACATATAGAATTAAATAATTGATCAAAACTAACTATTTCACAGAATAAAAGGAGAGCTGATGATTATATGGATTATATATGTGTTTGTATCGTGAGAAAAAAAGCCATGAAAACATACATGTATAAGTGTTATTTTAGACATGATTTCAGCTGCTCTGTTCACCGCCAACTGAAAGGGGCATAAACAGGTAGTCACACACACACACACAGACATGCACACAGGTACTCTCTCACGCACACACACACACACACACACACACACACACACACACACACACACACACACACACACACACACACACACACACACACACACACACACACACACACACACACACACACACACACACACACACACACACACACGCAACCATAGTTGCACTTAGTCAGACGTGCACACTCCCACCCACAGTGCACACACACCACACACACACAGGCACACCACACCCACACACACACACACACACACACACACACACACACACACACACACACACACACATATACACACAAGTGCACACACACGCAACCATAGTTGCACTTAGTCAGACATGCACCCTCCCACCCACATGCAAGCGTGTTCATACATACACACACTCACACACACACTAATACATACACAGACACGCATACACACATACACACACACTTTTGCGGACAGACATGTGTGTACCTGTTCAGCAGTAACCACATGCAAATGCACTCCATGCAAACACAAACACACATTATGCACCCTCTTTACACTGCTCCCTTTCAAGTCAAGGACATTGTATTCCGCTTTGCCCCCGTAATCAAAGGTGTCAAAGGGCTTTACATGGCATATTTATGACACCCCCTAATTCTAGCCCACCAAAAGGGCAAGCAAAAAACTCCCTTAATGATCAATGAAGAAACCTTGAGGAGAATCAGAGCAGCGTGGGGCCTCCTTTTTCCCCATTGACACAACTGGTAGTAGCGTTACAGGCCTTACAAGCCGTTTGAGTCACTGTCTTGACATCACTTCAAGACAGCCGTCAGTGTGTGAGTGCGTGCCCAGCGCCTCGCAGCTCAGACACCGCTGGTCAGACTCAGAAGCAGCCAGAGAGGCCACACCCAAGGTAAGGTGGTCCGCCACACACACACACACACAAGCATATACACACATATACACACACATACATACATATACACACACACACACACACACACACACACACACACACACACACACACATAACCAAACAAACACGCATACACACACACACACACACACACATACACACATACACACATACACATACACACAGACAAAGATAGACACACAGTTTCAGCCCGCATCTTCAAGACCTGCACTGACCAGCCGGCTCCTGGGTTCACCGACATCTACAATGCATCACTGCAACAGTCTGTTCTCCCAGCTGTGCTTCAAAGAGACAACCATTGTGCCGTTACCCAAAAAGACCATGGTAACATGCCTCAATGATTATTGTCCAGTGGCTTTAACACCCAGAGCCAAGACACACATATACACGGATAGACACATATAGACACACAGATATACACATTCATAGACACAATGATACACTCACACACAAACACACACACACACACACACACACAATATAGACACACAGATATACACATTCATAGACACAAAGATACACCCTCCCACACACACACACACACACACACACACACACACACATGTATAAAGACAACAGATACAGACTTATTGACACACACACATCCACAGAGGCATACACACACGCGTGTACACACAGATGTAGATACTAAGAGAGGCACCGATTCACAATCGCAGACACACACACACACACACACACACACACACACACACACACACACACACACACACACACACACACACACACACAAACAGAATCCCACACATTTTCATAGAACCACACACACATACATGCTTTTACACACCACACACACACACCACACACACCACACACACACACACACAGAAGCACACACATATTCACGGATACACATGCGGATACACACACATGCTTAGACATACACACACAGTCATACACGCACACACAATGTAAACATGAATAGAAGTGTCTCACCTGCACACTGGGGATTACACCATCAATGAGGTTACACAGCGGCCCCAGTGTGTGATGCTCCGTTAAGCCTGGTGATCGTAGTGTTGAGAGGGGGAGGGAGGGGGGAGGGAGAGGGGGGGGGGGGGGGATTAGAACATGTTACCCTGCAGATTAACCAGGATAAATCTCCCTGGATCGTGTGAGCTCTTTGAGAAGAATGACAGAGAGAGAGAGAGAGAGAGAGAGAGAGAGGAGAGAGAGAGGAGAGAGAGAGAGAGAGAGAGAGAGAGAGAGAGAGAGAGGAGAGAGAGAGAGAGAGCGAGAGGAGGAGGAGAGAGAATGGGGGGGAGGAGAGATGGATAGGGAGAGAGAGACATATAGATAGAGAGACCACAAAAGCTATTATGTGTGGTGTATTTTGTGTGCATTTTTAACGATTGTAAATATGTATATATGTATATGTAAATGAAGCATGGAAGCATACTTTTTGCCTATGTGTGTGTATGTATTGTTGTGTGTGTGTGTGTGTCCATGTAATGAACACACGCACAGCTTCTTGTCATATGTTACTCTCTCTCTCTCTCTCTGTATATATTTTTCCTCCATTTCACCGTCTCCCGCTCTCTCTCTCTCTTGTGTTCCCCTCTCTCTCTCTCTTTCTCTCTCTCTTACAGTCTCTCGCCCTCTCTCTCTCTCTCTCTCTCTCTCTCTCTCTCTCTCTCTCTCTCTCTCTCTCTCTCTCTCTCTCTCTCTCTCTCTCTCTCTCTCTCTCTCTCTCTCTCTCACTGTCTATCCCTCTGCCTCCCGCTTCATTCATCCCAGTGCGTGTCACAGTTGTCCCAGATAGTGTCGAGATGAAGAGGGGAGGAAAAGTTAAAAAAAAATAATTATGAACCCCGCCGTGTGAGTGAGAGCTTCATTTACACAGCGGTCTCCAGCGGTGACAGTGATGGCGGTGGCGGTGGCGGTGGCGGTGGCTCTCCTTGCGTGGGGCCCAGGCTTAATGTCCTCCTCCAACATCAGCACCTATCGCATTATCATTGTGCTATCACTCTTGATGCCTCCACTTAAACGTGACACATAAATGGAGGCATCGAGAGAGAGAGAGAGAGAGAGGAGAGAGAGAGAGAGAGAGAGAGAGAGAGAGAGAGAGAGAGAGGAGAGAGAGAGAGGAGAGAGAGAGAGAGAGAGAGAGAGAGGAGAGAGAGAGAGAGAGAGAAACAGCATAATACAATGGACACAAAAGAGATTGTGATGTGAAAATGAAGGATGACAGGTTTTGTTTTGCACGCATGGGGGGCGTTTAAAATGCAAAAAACTAAAACAAGGATTGACTTTTGCCGCATTTTGTAATGACCTTCACCACTCTGCTTTTGTCGTACTTCTGCATGTATTGTTGTATCAAAATTATTTTTCTTAGTTGTTGGTCTTTACATGACATAACTTTACAGTCATTTAGCTTACGCTTTTGTCCAAAGCACCAACAACAGGAAGGTACGAGAACAACTCGTCACCAGAAGTCAAAAGTGCATTCCATTCCTAACAAGTCTCCAAGAACGGAACACGTGCTCAGGTAAAAGTACAATAAGTTGGCAAACAATACAACAATATCTAACTAACCAACAAGCAGTAAGGCGCCTTACTACATCTTCAGGGGGGGCTGGAATGTACTAACTGGAGTGTATTCAAGACCACTAACCTGGATGTGTATGCAGATCATGTCACAGCATACATGCTAGTGGAGGAATGCATCCCGACCAGGTATATTCGCTCATTTCCAAACCGCAAACCATGGATGAATGCTGACATACAGAACAAACTTAAGGAACGGAGTACCGCTTTCACAACAGGTGACTCTGATCACTACAAGAAGGCCAAGTATGAACTCGAAGTATAAAGAAAAGCCATCAAGAAAGGTAAATTGGATTACAAAAACGAATTGGAATTACAGTTCAGGGGCTCTGACACCAGATATATGTGGCAAGGTCTGAGGGTCTTCTCCAACTACAAGAGGAGCTCAGGGGCAGTCACCAATGACCCTAATCTACCAGACAAGCTAAACAGGTTTTACACTCGCTTTAAAAGGGAGAACTCTGAGTAGACCAACAAATTGAACGGAGTTCCAGCCCACGTCTTCAAGACCTGCACTGACCAGCCGGCTCCTGGGTTCACCGACATCTACAATGCATCACTGCAAAAGTCTGTACTCCCAGCTGTGCTTCAAAGAGACAACCATTGTGCCATTACCTAAAAAGACCAAAGACTCAATGATTATCGTCCAGTGGCTTTAACAGCCATAGCCATGAAGTGCCTGGAGAAACTTGTAATGTTGCATATTAACGTTTCCATCCCTGAGTCCATAGACACACTCCAGTTTGCATACAGACCAAACAGGTCTGAAGACGACGCCATTTCCCTGGCACTACACACAGCCCTGGAGCACCTAGACAGGAGGGACACCTACGTCAGACTGCTGTTCATTGACTACAGCACAGCATTCAACAACATCGTTCCCTCCAAGCTGGTCCTGAAACTGAGGGTCCTAGGTCTGGGCGCCCCCTTATGTAACTGGATTATGAACTGATGTGCAGGCCTCAAGTGGTGAAGATTGGGAACAACATCTCATCCACTCCTCAACACTGGAGCACCCCAAGGCTGCTGCCTCAGTCCCCGGCTGTTCTCGCTGTACACTGGACTATCAAGTTTGCAGACGCCACAGTCATTGGCCTGATAAATGAGGGCGACAAAACAGAGTACAGAGATGAGGTAGTCCTGCTGACACGATGGTGTGAGGACAACAGCCTCGCACTGAATGTCAGCAAGACTAAGGAGCTCATCATGGACTTCAGGAGCCACCAGGGCACACACTCCATCCTCATCCTGGACAGGACACTTTTGTAAGTCGTCAGCTGGTTCTGTTTCCTTGGGTTACATTTCTGAAGATGGCACACCAGTGCCTCTATGCCCTGTGGTGCCTCAGAAAAAGCGGAATAGGCCAGAGGTGGCTAGTGAACTTCTACCATGGCACTGTAGAGAGAGTCCTGAAGAGTGTCATCACTGTGTGGTATGGCAACACACAGGACAAAGAGCCCTCCAGAGGGTCCTGAGGATGGCAGAGAAGATCTTCGAGGTGTGCACTTCCATGCTTTGAGGAGATCTGTAGGACCAGATGTCGGAAAAAGGCCAGGTCCATCATAAAGGACTGCAACCACCCTGGGCACCATCTCTTCTCCCCCCTTGACTCCCCCCTGTCCAGTCGCCGGTTCCGCAACATCTATACAAGGATTTCCAGGTTTAAAGATAGTTTTTATCCACAGGCAGTGCACTGACTGAATTGCTAAGAGTGCTGCCACTATCATAACATTTTCATTAACATTACACTTACATACTTTGCTGGACTTTCTGGACTAATCATAGTTACTGCACTGTGTTCATGATGCTTGGGCACTTTAAATGTACATTAAACACATGTACATATCCTCTTCTACATGTCACTTTGCTGTTCTTTTTTTGTTTATTTTTATTGTATATATTATTTTTATGGTATTCTTTTGGAGATGTATACTGCGGGAGGGAATGGGGAGTAAGTATTCTAATGTACCTGTTGCAATTGGCCAATAAGGATATCTTGTATCTTGTATCTTGTACAATGCACATTAAATGAACACCCCACACAAACCCACCCAGACACGCATGCATAAGTTATATTGGTATCCACATATTTAATGTATTTAATGCAGGGAGAGAGAGAGAGAGAGAGAGAGAGAGAGAGAGAGAGAGAGAGAGAGAGAGAGAGAGAGAGAGAGAGAGAGAGAGAGAGAGAGAGAGAGAGAGAGAGAGAGAGAGAGAGAGAGAGAGAATGTTGATGAACATTTGTCAGGATTTGTTTCCTCCCCTGTGGATCTTGTATTCTGCGTCTGCTTGATAAAAACGTGTCCCTGATTCACTGGCACCCATACATAGTATTATCTGGATATCTGACGTTATCTGGTATGCATATATCATATGCTAAACTATCATTACCGATTAGATCAAAGATTTGATCAAATATTACAACAATAGATCAAACATCTAAACTGTAATGGAAAAAGGAGCCTCTATTTATTATCACTGAATAACTAATCATCCACTTAACTCTATTATATGTACAAGCCCCTAGCAAGCCCTGCCACAAAAACAACAGGATTGGTTGTTGGACTGTCTTTCTAGTATTGTGTGTGTGTGTGTGTGTGTGTGTGTGTGTGTGTGTGTGTGTGTGTGTGTGTGTGTGTGTGTGTGTGTGTGTGTGTGTAAGTGCACCTGTCCATATTAATCAAGGTTGTTCCAGCCACTGGCTGAAGCCAACCTTATTAAAAGGTAACCAAAAAAACCAAAACCAGAAGACATTTAAAAGTAAAGGTGTCCTTAGGTTTCTACCAAGAAAATAAATAAAGAAGAGTCTTAGTAAAATATATGTTATTTAGTAGTCATATGTACCGTTAGCATGGCGGCCAGTGTTAGCATCGCGGCTAGCGTTAGCATCGCGTTTCAGTCAGCTGCACCGCAAGACTGAATTTTACCTGCCTAACACTTTAAAAAAAAAATTCAATATAGAGGGTTAATATTGTTCACTAATGTGTATGGACATGCTTTGAGTCAAATGTTAGTGAATAAAGCATGATTAATAACCAAAAGAGAAGAGGTTTCACTTCTTAAATGCGCAACGTGCAAAATTTACTTTAACACTTTCACAATTAACAAAAATGATCAACAGAATTGATGGAATAACAGTATTTACGTTATGTCAAAGATGCATATGTATTGTGTTGCAAAGTTAATGTATTCACTTTACTTAGGAGCTAGCCCAGCTAGCGCTGGCTCACATCATCTCGCAATAACACTCTATACCTCAAGGGGCGCCGTCACTTATGCGCCTGTCATTTTAACCCGTCAATCATTTCAAAAGTACACTGAAAAATATAATGCTGGCTCTAACTTAGGATCACTTGAAGGAGGTTAGCAGTAAGCTTTACACTATACTGCTTTGGGTGATGTGTTTTCAGAGGGGGGGACTGTGCATTTTCCTTGTTTCTGTACAATGGACCCGGACAGCACATCCTTACGGTTATAGGCTTTCCCCTATTTTGTGGAGGACTAATTCTTTAAGACCTTCCAAGAGCATAATAATAAACTACATCAGACATATATATTTCAGACATAGCCCTATATAATCTCCGTGTCCAGATTCGAGGTAGACTCAGGGGATACGTTTGGCTTTCCTGTAACAATCAAAACATACTTCCCGGAGAAATTAAAGCAGCCATTAAACCCCGAACCATAAACCAGACCATTAGCTTTCAATTAGAGGTATTCACTTCGTCCCTCGTACCTGGGAAAATTAACATATTTATCATGTTCCCTCTCTCACAAGGCCTCACACAAAACAAATGATTAGGCGGGAAAACAGCCGCAAACAAAGCTGTAGGAAACTGAATTTTTTCTTTTTCTTTTTCTTTATTATTAACCATTTTTGGTCGTACATTCTACGCAAGCTTACTTATTTTGTTGTGGAAAACAGCAAAACAGAGTGGCTTTCATGTGGTTGTAAATACGTTTACGGTGGCTAAGAGGTGTTAATCAATAATAATAATAATAATAATATATCGGACTTATATAGCGCCTTTCCAGGTGCTCAAAGACGCTTTACAGGAAATAGAATACATAAGGACTAATACAAGGACAAAACAAGAAACAAAACAAAACAGAGAACAAATTATGGGTTGAAAGCAAGAGTGAAGAGGTGGGTTTTGAGGGCTGTTTTAAAGGACGGAAGGGTGTTGGCATTGCGGATGTGGATGGGGAGGGCGTTCCAGAGGGAGGGGGCCACTGCAGAAAATCAAGGTTAATCAAGGTTTTTTGTTGGCGTTATTGTGCTCTGCCGCTGACGGACACTTCCCCTGTCACGGGTGATGATATGGCGGTGAATTATAAAGGGATTTAAGGCCTTTCCTCTTCTTTTTTCCTTTCATAGCGCAAAGTAAATTAAACAAAAGCAAACAATTAGAATTTAGGCATTTATTTGGCAGAAATATTCTCAGTGTTTATGGGTGGTAAAGCGTCACTCTTGTTGTGGCTGTCGTAGTCGTCGCTGTGTCGCCCTCGGCCTGTCTCTCTCTCTCTCTCTCTCTCTCTCTCTCTCTCTCTCTCTCTCTCTCTCTCTCTCTCTCTCTCTCTCTCTCTCTTTTTTTCTTGTTTTTGTTGTGGTAAAACTTGAAAATATGTAATGTTGACTCATTGCAGTATGCATTACCAGAAGTGCTGAAGCAGGTGGTCCATTTTTCACAGAACTTTACCAAAACATTCCAAATACCAAATTGTCAACACACTCACTAATATAATGAAATTGTGCTTTTGGGAAGAGACCACAGGGCAGAACAAGGTACAGGTGGGGTGATTACATGTCCACTCTGGCCTGGGAACGCCTCGGGATCCCCCAGTCACAGCTGGTCCATGTAGCCAGGGAGAGGGAAGTTTGGGGTCCCCTGCTGGAGTTGCTGCATCTGCGACCTGGATATGCAGCAGACAATGGATGGATGGATGTAGTTTTGGTTAAAATGCAATGTTGTACAGCATGTACACAACTAGTAGATTGGCAAAGTGCGTAACTTACTTATGAGACATTTAAATGCTGTATCCTACCTTCCTTCCTTCATCCCTTAGTTTGATTGTTTGTTTACTGTTCCGTCTTTCTTCTTTACTTATTTCCCTCCTCCCCTTGCTTCCTTTGTTCTTGCCTTCCTCCCTGGCTAACTGTGTTCTCTGTTGTTGTTGTGGTTCTTCTTCTTCTTCTTCTTCTTCTTCTTCTTCTTCTTCTTCTTCTTCTTCTTCTTCTTCTTCTTCTTCTTCTTCTTCTTCTTCTTCTTCTTCTTCTTCTTCTTCTTCTTCTTCTTCCCCCCCCCCCCCCACCCAGAGGATGAGCTGCAGCTACCTGCTCTGCACCATCCTGCTCTTCGTGGCGGTGCTGCTGGCCGTCACAGTCACTGGCTCCATCCTCTTCATGAACCACTACACGGCGCCGCCCATCTCGGACGGCCCGCCCCACGTCTCCACCAACCAGGACGAGGCCAACGCCCTGGTCACCGTGGAGCACGGCGATGGCTCCCGCGTCAACATCTTCATCGACCCCAACTGCCCCGACTACAACGGCAACTTCCTGCGGCTGGAGGGCGTGCAGACGTCCCTGCTGCACTCGCTGACGGACCACGACGCTGACCTGAAGTCAGTGAAGGGCCGGGACCGGGCGCTGCTGGTCAGCCTGGCCGAGGAGGTGGCCAAGCTGTCGGCCCACGCCGGCCAGCTGAAGATGGACTACGAGTCCCTGCGCCGGGGCCAGGGCAGCCTGGGCCAGGACCTAAACACACTGCAGACGGAGCAAGGGCTCCTCATACAGGTGAGAGGGGGAACTGCATGTCGGCCCACGACAATTACATTTATTCCGTCTGCAATAATTATCATCTTTGGGGAATTTTTTCCCAAAAAAAAACCCGAACTGATGCGTTCGGCCATATCGGGCTCCTAGATCGTTCAATTAATAGTCACCATGGAACAAATGAGACGTAGTTAGTTTGAACCGCCTGTGGGAAGCACCACCATGGAAGAGTTTTCACTGCACTACATGTGAAAGTTCTCCGTCTCCGTCCGTCTCCGGCTGACTGCAGCAATTTCATTGGTTGAGTAGTGTCACGTGATATGAGTTATCAATTTATGATACTTTCTCAGGTCTAAATTATATTTCTGCAATGCATTTTCTAAAAAAATATGTTAATTACTTTTTTTGCTCTAAATAGTCATTTTGTAACCCTTTTGGTTGGTGTTGTGCCGCAAGATTTTTTTAATGTAAAAAATTTGCCTTGGCTCGAAAAAGATTGAAAAACACTGGCCTAATGTTGATTATGATGATCCTAGCTGTGATGGTGTTGACCGCGGTGGCCATGGCAACAGATGGTGATGAGGGTTATTATTATGGTGCGCTTGTGAGGTTGCTGGCCATTGCTGTGGGTTATAATGATTGAATATGGCCGGCGGGATAATAGTTGGTGGTAGGGGGAAAAACAAATGGATGGCTATTTTATAATTGCAGCGACGCCGGTGGGAACACGTGATAAGTGATAGGTATGGTTAATGTCACGATGGATGGTTGTGATGATGATGATGATGATGTTGTCACGATGATGACAACGAGGAAGATCATCCATCCATCCATCGTCTACCGTTTATCCTGGATAGAGTCGCGGAGGATGCAGCTCCAGCAGACAGATAAATATATATGAATATATCTATTTATGATCAATGGAGATCACAGACTCGCTGCATCCGCTTACAAAACTTTCATTGTTATTAAATGTGTTCATTGGTTGTTGACACGTTTGTTATTAAAATATTCCACACTAAAAGCTATTTTTAAGATTGCGTCTTCAGTTGAATCACTTAATTGAAGACGCAATATTGGCCTGGAGTTATGCAGTGTTTATTTTTTTGTAAAGGATATATTCTTCAGAGGATGAACTCCTTTGCGAGTGCAAGTTGGAGGTTTGAGAAGACGGTTTGTCGAAGGACGTAGGTGTCCGGACAGGACGTGTACCGATACAGACAATGGGAAAGACAGTGCTGTCGTTTTAGCTATCGGTCCTCTTCTGGATCCCGAGATAAACGGTCAGCCTTCAGTATCACGTTTGCTCTGGTTCCACCAGTCATGTTGTTTCCGGTAGGGAGAGACCCATTCCATGACACACGTCTACACATCCCCACCCCCCAGAAGAAAAAAAAATGGCCCAGTCCACTCTTGAGAGGATGGCTGCATAGCGTAGGGGCTTCCACAATATCGCCCATTAAACTGCCCCAAATCTACATAAACCTGACCGATAACTTGAATCCGACTATGTTAAAGTATTCGTCCGTCAATGAATGCGACATTTTTAAGAAAGCACACAAACCAAGCTCCCAAATTACTAAAGCTGCCTCATCTGTTGAACATACTGAAGAAGATATCATGGCAGGCATTGCTGAGGTGCTAGCTGAATTCAAAGCTCTGCACTCTGAGTTTGGATCAAAGCTGGATGGAATAGATAATCATCTGAGCGGAATGGCTGACTCTATCACGGTTGATGTCAAACAATATGTAACAGCCAATGAAAAACAAATCGAGGAAGCTGAGTCCCGAGTGACCGAGGAAATCTTGTCTGTTTTCTCAAGTTCCAGTGTTTGTCATACGCTCCACCAGAAATCGGGACATTACACACGGCGAAGCCAAACTTTAATTCGCCCAGGATCTCTTCGGCGGAAACTATGCAACAGAGACGTGAGTTCGACAGCGTTAAGAAGCTGTTTATTGACAAGGGGACTTTCCATGGTTTACATCACCATCCGTGCAAGCTGAGAGTGCTACATGGGAGGATTGAGCTATTTTCCTCGCCGCAAGTAGCCGAGGGATTCCACCGTGATATCAATGTCACATAATCTATGGTCGGTCAGGTTTGAATTATTTGCCTTATATGCGAATGTCCGATATACGCAATGTATTATAATGTAATGTTGCCAGACTAAACTATGTTCAACTCTGCGACAGTGAACAGTAAGAACAACACATTGTCAGGATTGGCAGTTCTGCCTACCCGTGTTCACAGCCCTCGTCCAGGTAGCCACGCCCCGCATTCATGTCACCGTTTCCCCAGCCCTCGCCAGGATCGCCACTCCCCCTTATCACGTCCCGCATTCATGTCAGTTTCCCCAGCCCTCGTCCTGATAGCCACGCCCCCTTGTTAGTTCTCCCCCACAGCTGCAGCGCATCACCGTGATCTTCCCCCTCATGTTTTCCTGCCCTCTGATTGGCTGCCTGGGACCTCATTGTTTCACCTGTTATGTTCCTTGTGTTTAAATAGGCGGCGTCTTCTTTTGTTCGGGGCCAGTTCATTATATACTGTTTTGTTGTTTGTTAGGCTCGTACTTGTTTCACGTTTTGAGACTTGCTACTTGTTTCATGTTAGAGTTCTTCCTTGTTTCATGTGTATGAACAAGCGTCATGTTTCCACGTCATGCCACCGTCAGGTTTTTGTAGTTCGGTCTTTTGCTTTTGAGCTTTATGCGTTTCCATCTAAGTGATTTTTGTGTTACTGTATTTATCAGTAAAGACTCTTTATTTTGATACGTGTGTCATCGTGTCGTGCATTTGGGTTCACCTCCGAAGTCCCCGTTCCTCGTTGCACACGTTTCCCCGTGACACACATTGCAGAACAAGGGCATTAATCGTTATCAGGCTGACAGTGTCACATTTATGCTTCTGATTATGTGGAGGAATGTTTTGTATTTGATTGTCATTTTTCTGTTTGACCTAAACCATGTTCAGACAACCATTCCTTCGACCTGCTCGCAACCGCTGTTTTGTAGAGCGAAAAGTTTTCTCTGGGATGCAGGCAGTCTTTTTTCTTTATTACATTCATATATATTTGTTTGTTGTACTGGGCGTTGTTGGTGGGCAGTTGAGGTTGTTTTACTTACTATGGGATTGACTATGGTTATTTTTTAACCTCTTTTTTGGTATGTTTGTTTTTTGTTGTTTTTCCTTTTATCCTTACTTTGCTATGGTCAAACACCTCGCATATAGTACACACATCTCAGTATGGCTAACACACTTAATGTGATGACATTTAACGTCAGAGGTCTCGGTCACCTAATCAAACGCAAAAGGGTTCTTACATTTTTTGAAAAAAGAAAAGGCTGCTATCACCTTCTTACAGGAAACTCACCTGTCCAATGAGGAGCACACAAACATTTGTTGGAACTATTTTCAATCTTATTCAAACTGAACACAACTTTTGTTCTTCAGCAGACAACAGTATCATGAATATGGCAATACGCCTAGCAGACTCTTGGCTTTTCAGCTTTAAAAGAACGTGCTGATCGTACAATAAAATGTCTTCGCAAAACAGGCCAATTGAGATACAACATCAAATCGCTAAAATCTTAATTTCTTGACTTTTATACGCAGTTGTACACATCAGAAAAAAAAACCAGAATCAGATCTACAGTGTGCATGTTCTTAGAGAAGGTCATTTTGCCTTCAATCTCTGAAGATGATAAGGAAAGTTTAACTCTACATTCACTTCAGAGGAGGTGTTGCAAGCAATTAAGTCAAAAAACTCTGGGCTTGGACAGATATTCTGTAGAATTTTATAAACCTTTTGGCCCTAAATTGAGCCCCTTTTTATGCCCATGCTGGCAGACTTTTGCAAGAATGGGATCCCTTCTGAATCTATGAGGACAGCTGCCATATCATTGATACATAAAAAGGACAAATACATCGCAGAATGTTCTTCATTCCTTCCAATTAAATTTCTCCGAGTTGATTTTAAGATAATATCAAAGTTGATTGTTCATAGATTAGAGGATTTATTGCCCCAGTATATTAATCCTGATCCTGGTCCTGGTTTTGTAAAGGGTCGATATGCTTCAGATAACATTCAGAGGCTACTGAATGCAATTGACCACTCAGCTCTATATGGGCAACCAGCATTAGTATTATCGCTTGATGCAGAAAAAGCGTTTGATAGGTTGGTGGTCATATTTATTTTCTGTCTTGGAGAAATTTAACTTTGGTGATAAATGTATAGGGTGGATCAAGTCTATGTACAGCAAGGTCAAATATGTGTAAAAACACTTAAAGTTTGGCCTTCATAGAGGTTGTCGGCAGGGATGTCCATTGTCCCCTTTTTTATTTAATTTGGCTATTGAACCCAGTAGAGAGATATCCGGTATTGACATCTGTGAAAAGTGAATAAAGTCTCATTGTATGCCGACAATGTTATATTGTATCTAACTAACCCAGAGAGATCAATTCCAGTGGTGCTGGATCTTATTAACACATTTGGAAGGATATCGGTCTATACAATTTACTTGCAAAATCCAACGCCTGCTTACTGAACTCGTAAATTTCTAGTACACTTAGGAGCATTTCTCCCTTAATCTGGGCACAGAGCGGCTATAAGTATCTGGGCATTAACGTGTCTCCTGAACTTAAAGATGTATTCATAAAAACTATGCCCCGCTGCTTCAGAAGGTCAAGGAATAATTAGATCACTGGAATTTGCTTCCCATCTCATTTCTCGGACAAATTAACGTAATTAAAATGAATGTATTGTCACGATATTCCAGTCATTGACCTGTTATTTGGATCAAGCATTCTTTAAATCCATAAAAAAATTGATAAGTTCCTTTATTTGGAGGTAGTCCTCACCCAGAATAGCTCTTAAAACTTTAACTTAACCAAAAGAGAAGGGTGGATCGGGACTTCCAGATTGTCATATGTACTACTGGGCTGCCCAGACAAAGGGTCTAATTGATTGGGTACAAATCTGTAGAACTGCTCATTGGATAAATATTGAAGAAGAACTTTGCTTTCCTACCTCTTCAACCTCTCTTCCATTTATTAATACCATAAATGCATTATGTTAAATATTAAAAACCTATGAAATTCACAACACCCTTCAGGCTTGGCGAGATGTGAATAAATATTGTGGGTCTTTTGCTAAAATCTCTATGCTCGCTCCTCAAATCCAGATTTGTCACCCTCAATTGGAATGTCACTGTTTGCGGGTTGGAGGAATGTGGTATACACAACTTACAAGATATTTTTAATGAAGGCTCTCTTTTCAGATTTAAGGTCAGAGTTTGGAATTCCAAAACAGGATTTCTGCAAATACCTACAAATTCGTAATTTTTGCACAGGTTGTACCTCACACATGGATCCTTGGTTTAACCCTGTAAGGCCCCACGTTGTAATTTTACAACGTTACTTTAATCTATCCTAAAAAAGTCAGTAAATGTTGTTGTTTTTTAAGACTACATTTACATTGTCAAAAGGTCCTTTTGTTCAGCCTCACAATGCTATTTGGTAGTAAATGTGTTAATAGGTCCCGCCTATATATAAACTCACACAAATTCAAAGAATCTTCAAACAAGCAACATATCTTTGTTTTATTGGATTTGTCAGAGTCAAATGCCTCAACATTTTTTTTTGGGATTATTACAATGTCTAAAATGTACATTAGGGTGGTTTTCCAAAATAAAGTTTCTATTTTTTTTTCTCCACATGGATATTTTTATTACATGTCATACCAATGAACAACATGCAAAGTTTATTTTTTTATTTTTTTATGTTCATCAGTTCACACTGATGAACATACATAGGTAAGATCACTTTTCTGACTTTTCTGAGTATAAACAAATTTAATCATAATAAAATCTACTGGGATAAAATCCATCTCCACAACCATACTGGTAGTGAAATGTATTGTGCTGTGTAGGTGCTGTATCACTTAGTTCGGTTTCTCAGCCTGCTTGCTTTGTGGTTTTCACAGGGAAGTTGATGAGAGAGAGCTGCAAACAGCGGTGTTTACAAGCCTACTGGAACCTACAAAAGGATTATAAGGAAGGAACACAAGAACTTTGAGAGACTGCTCATATGAGTCATTTGAGTAAGAGATTCTGCTCTGACAACTAAGCTAAACTTTTACCTGTTAAGATTGTGCACGGCACAACAGAAAGTTAATGTTCAGTGGACTTTTTTTCTGTGAAGAACCCAGAGAGGGTTATTTGGTTATTATTTATTTCATAAATAGTGTTATTATATATTTCCCGACTTATTTTTTTCTGTGAAGAACCCAGAGAGGGTTATTTGGTTATTATTTATTTCATAAATAGTGTTATTTATTTCATTACTATATAGTGTTATTATTTATTTCCTGACTTTTTTTTCTGTGAAGATCCCGGAAAGGGTTATTAATATTTGGTTATGTGTGGCTTTCTGGAAAACAATAAATGTTTACGTTTAGGCACCCCTGCGATCGTCACACTTTTTCTGTTACAAACTGACCCCGGCCCCCATCAGAGAAGGGAAAAGTTATGTGGCCCTCACAGGAAAACGTTTGGGGACCCCTGGTTTAAATAGTCCAGTTTCAGGACCTCCAGTTGAACCAAAGATGCTTATGAACACGTGAGATAACATCACCTCCATTACGTGGTGACGACATGCAAACCACGCTATTTCTAGTCCAAGTATTTCCTCTATCCTGACACAAGCTCCCCGATGTAGTCCTGTATTACTAGCAGTTGTATCAAATACAATCCCTCTGACTTTAGGTCCTATGTCCCACTGCTGAACGAGTTCAATACAAGCGTTAGCTTGAGCCTCACCAGTTCCGCTCGCTATTTTTCGGCACACCTGAAAGCTTCGTATCTCCATTTCCGGTAACAAGAATGGCAATACGGTCGACGGTGGTTTTAGATCCATCTATGTCTGGCAACATTTTTCCATCCCAGTGTAAAAGAAGTGGTCCATCCATAGAAAACTCATCCATTTCTTTCTGAGCAGCTTCCTTTCGACCTTCTATTCTAGATGTCCTGACTAGACCATGAGAGCGCAATATCTGTCAGATCATGTCCAAGAGCCGGAGCAACAGCGCCAACCACGAACACGGCTCCGCGATCTGGGAGATTTGCTCTGTCTAAGGCTGCAATAACTTTTGCAGATTTGAAAATAATATTTTCAGGTTTCATTTTCCTTTTTGTGGGAGCCCTAGTAGCGGACGTACTAGGCTTACACTCATCTTCGCTCTGAGAATCGTTTGAAGATTATGTAGATGAATGTTTTATTTGTGCTGTTCTCTCTGATGTTGATTCT
>CM051006.1:17421950-17474450 GCA_027704905.1 Muraenolepis orangiensis
GTGTGTGTGTGTGCGTGTGCGTGTGTCTGTCTGTGTTATTTCCCCCCCGCCCTGCTGCAGCTGCTGTCCGATAGCCAGGTGAACATGGTGAAGGTGGTGAACTCGGTGAGCGACGCCCTCAACGCCATGCAGAAGGAAACCGTGGGGCTGAAGGCCCGGACCAAGGCCGACCTGCAGAGGGCGCCGGTCAGGGGCGCCCGCCTCAAGGGCTGCACCAACGGTGGGTCCCACCACCAATGAATGAAAACATTGACATTGCATGGACAGTTATCGTGTTGCTTCCATGGCTGGTGGTATCTTCCTCCCTCATTGATAATCTGTCAGTCCGTCCATCTGTCTGTTTGTCCACTAGTGTGTGTGTGTGTGTTTGTCTGTGTGTCTGTGTGTGTCCGTGTGTACACCTGTGTGTGTCCGTGTGTACACCTGTGTGTGTGTGTGTGTTTAAGTGTGTGTGTGTGTGTGAGATAATGTGTGTATATACAGTAGGTGTACCAGTGTGTGTGTTTGTATGTTTGTGTCAGAGAGAGCATGTGTGTATGTTTTACCTGCGTGTTTGTGTGTGTATGTGTGTGTGTGTGTGTGTGTGTGTGTGTGGGGGGGGGGGGCAGTAGTTGCTTTTAGAATATGATTGCTGTTGTGACAAGCTGGTCTTGCCGGTGTGCTGCATGCTTATTGACTGGGTCTGTGTCTCTGTCTGTCTGTCTTTCTGTCCTCCATCAGGTCAATAATTCTGTCTTTCCTGATGTCCTGATGTCTGTCTGTCTGTCTTTGACTGTCTGTATGTGTCTCTATCTATGTCTTTGTGTACCTCTCTTATCCAGACAGTAACTCTGTCTGCCTGTCTGCCTGCCTGCCTATCTGTCTGTCTGTCTGCCTGCCCGTGCCTGTCTGTATGTGTGTCTATCGCTCTATGACTACCTATCCAGACAGTAACTCTGTCTGTGTGTCTCTCTCTCTCTCTGCCTGCCTGCCTGTCTGTCTGCCTGTATGTCTGTCCGTTAGTCCGTCTATAAGCATCCATCCATGCTGGGAGATAAGCAGTGGCAATAAGAGTGTCTCCATACCCTCCAATCTAAACATCTAAACACAAGCAGGAGGCATCGACGGCTACCTCGGAAATGCTGTTCATCCATCATCCTTTTGACCAAATGACATCACGTAATCTACAGCTGAGGTGTCGCTTCAGAATGGATTCTAATATGATCTACTGGGTTTAATAACCTCCTCCCCCCTCCTCCTCTTCCCCGATGCTACAACACCAGCAAAACACCGTATTATCTTGGTGAAAAAAAACATTAAACCTTCCCAACCCCATCCCTCCATTTTCCTCTGGCGTTTTCCTAAGATTTAAGGTGTGCACCGTCTCACAGCGAGGTCGCTTTTAACGCGAAACCCACCGACGAACGAGGCTCCGATGCCCAAAGAGACATTTATTTAACGGGTGCCATCACACACACTTGTTCCCATGGTGTCAGCCGGGGAGGAGGAGGAGAAGCTCCATGGGAAGCCCCCTTAAATTGAGATGCACATGTGTGCACATGTTTCACACTTAACACACCCGGTGTGTGTGTGTGTGAGTGTGTGAGTGTGTGTGTGTGTGTGTGTGTGTGTTTGTGTGTGCACCACAACAACAAACATAGTGCTCACGCAGCCATCGTTTGTTCTAATGCCCCCATCACACCAAAGGGGTTCTATCCCATTCTACCCTGTTCTAAAATAAATACTAGAACGGGCTGGGATCACGGTAGAATGTGTAGTTTGGCGTAAAATACGATGCTAGTTCGTTCATAAGCAGTCCTTCTCGTTCTTAACTTGTTCTTAGCCAGTCTGCAGTCCGTTTGTATCCAGTTCAGATTGTGTAAAAGTTCCCGTTCAACTAATGCCGACAACATTTCGAAGCAGTCAAAGTAGCCGTTCTCAACCCGTTCTTAACCAGTTCAACCTCGTTCTACCTCATTCTACCTCGTTCACAATACGTCCAAGCCAGTTCTAACTAATTCTTAACTCGACCAACTCGTTCGCACTATGTCCTCATCTCGTCCCTAGTGTGTGTGTACTCGCGTCCTGGCTCGACTGCCATGAATACAGAGCACGTTGCAGCCAGTCCTCATTCAAGTTCCGGGCTCCGAGCTGTACACATCTACAATCTCCGTCATGCATCATCATGCCTCCAAAAATAAGTCGATTTAGAAAGACAGGGAAAGCGAAATCAAGCACAAATAGCCCTGCTGAAGGCCATGCAGATCCCCCTGAAGTTTCTGAGACTATTGAGCCTGCCCATGAAGGTCCAATTCCAGAGAGGGAGACGGAGAGAGCTGTATCCCATGGAGCCTCTGATGCCTCCAAGTCAGATGGGGATATGTCTAAAGAAGCAGATCAGACTCCGAAGGCCAAGAAAAATAAAGCAAAGACCCACACTAATCTCACCATAAAGCAACAAGAATCCATGGTTGAGTGGTTGAAGGCCCATGAAGTATTCTATAACAAAAAGCCCCAGGCCTATAAAGGAGGAGGAAAAGGCAGCAGCAAGCTGAGTTGTTGAATGTAAACAATGTGGTATACCAGCCTCCGGACCCGTTTCACTAAGCTGAATAAGAAGAACTCTGGTGATGGAACCACTGAGCACTCAGAGAGAGACCAGTGGGTGCTGGACAACTTCGCTTTTCTGGGCCCTTTCGCGTATAATGTGAAGAAAAGAACACTAGTAAGTGTAAGTACATCTTACAATAACTACATTATCATTTTATGTAACATGCACTGTACTGTACTGTAATGTATGGTTTTCGTAATATCAGATATACCATGTATACCATGTAATTTGGTCATTTAAAGACTGAACTAAATAATAACAAAAACGGTGCTTGATATAGCGCTGTTCCAAGAAAACAAGAAATAACAATGATCATTGCGCTTTACAACTTAAAATAAATTAGTTTTTAACCTACGCTTAAAAATACTAACATTGGGTGACGATTTAATAAACACTGGGAGGTTGTTCCATAAAGATGGCCCGATGACAGAGAAAGCTCCTTTGCCTATCTTCTTTCTATGAAAAGGCACATTTAGGCGATGACTAGGTCACTTCTAGAAGGCACATAAGTGGTGACACAATTACAAAGGTAGTGTGGTGCCATGTTTTGTTGAGTCTTAAATATGTATAACAAAATATTGAACCTAATACGTACAGCAACCAATAACCAGTGAAGAGTTTGTAGCAATTCAAAAGAACCTAGGTGTGACCATAGACCAACTTGATGAATCATACGCGTTGCTCTAAACTGTATTAGCAGCATATACTTAGGATCTTATACAAAGGATTTATTCTTATTGTTGCATGTTATACTTATTATTATTGTTGCAGTTCAAGTCCAAGTTAGCTCCACCATCAGCTGTAACTCGGGACCCCATATATGAAGATGACGTCATCCCTCCCTCTGGGCCCATGACAATTGAGTTGTCTGACCAGCCGACCCTCAGCATAATAACAGCCTCCAACACTACCTCCAGGTGCTCCACACCCAGAACCACACAATTTATTGAGATGCAGAATCGTCTCATGTAGCAGATGCCTAGGCCAAACTCAGACAGGATGAAGGAGGTATTCATCGATTACACCAGGGAGTCTATATATGACATGCACCCAACCTTGTGGGAAGACATGCACAGAGACATAATGAAGACTGTCCTGATGTATAAGGACAGGAACAGTGAGCTGAAAAGGGCCCAACAGCAAACATCATCTGGTTGGCAGCCAGCTCCTCACATGTGGCCATCCAATGTCCAGAACCCAGTGAGTGTGTGGGGGTCCACGGAGCCTGCCTGGGTGCAACAACAGTTCCCACAGTGACAGCATCGGCAGCAGCCACAGGAGTTCTTCCAGCCACAGGAGTTCTTCCAGCCACAGGAGTTCTTCCAGCCACAGCGGTTCTCCCAGCCACAACAGCAAATATCATTCTCGAGCCAGCAGTCACAAGCGGACAAACAGCAGGAGACAGATGTACTCAACATCTCACAGATAGCACCCCTGACTCCTCTGACTGCAACACCTACCCAAGGCCAGGGTTAAGACACTAGCTTCCCCTCCGGCCTCAGATTGTTTCTCGAGGCAGGGAATCAGCAGGGTCAGCAGCAGTAGGAGGCTGAAGGAGGAGCCCAAGCAGTTTGATGTTTAACACAGTGATTGTGTGTGATTGACTTTTTGTTTTGTGCAGTTTTAGGACTGAAAGGCTTGTTGTTATGTTGTACATCCGTTTTTATGTATATGTATATGTTTTCAGGTGCTACAATAAATACATGAAACAATGTTATTAAATACCTTGTTACATGTTTTATTATTTTCAAGTAGAATGTAACAATCAAAAGTCAAATAAATTTGTGGTCATGATCCATATAATCAACTTCCCATTTCCGTGGTCCCTCTCTTATATTATGTCAACAAACCAGAATGTGTGCCTCTCTAGAACATTGCAAAATTACCATTTTTAAATAACCTTGCCCATTTTCGTGACACATTTACATAATACGTAATAATCGTTATCGGCCCTCTACATAAAATATGACCAGTTTCTTGGACAATTTACTCCATAGATACAATGTCATGTTTATTCTAGAAAACGCAATTGAAACAACCTAAACAACATTGTTTCATAAAATGTATGTCCGACTGCACCACGTCGTAACACGTCCCTAGTAGGTTCAAAGTACGGCAACTCTGTTTTTAAGTACGTTGTCAATCTATCTAATTGCAGAAGGGGATGGACGGGATAACATTCTGAGCAGGCTCAAAGTTCTAGAGCACCCTCCCCGTCCCAGCCCGTCCATGATGTTCGGATAAAAATAGACTGTAAATAGTTAACTGTAAATATAACTACTACGTTCACTATGTTCATACACAGTTGGAGACGGTTCAACAACATTTTTCACGAATGTGTTGAGAACTAGTTTGGTGTGATAGGGGTTACTTGTACCATGTACAAAGTACATGGTTATCTGTCACAATTTCACAGCGCAGAAGAAACTTGTGTGAGCCGAGATAATTTAATCATGAATATTTTACCTGGAGCCGGAGCAGTGTTTTTCGTCTTCTTTTATTCAAATTTTAAGCAGTTTACTCGCCATTTTGCAGCTTTTTTACAGTCATCCTACCTCGTTCGTAAAAGTATTTTAGAGAACATATAGTAACTAACTCCACAAAACCAATGGCTCAAAATTCATCCTTTGTTGGTGTATTTGGACACCTCCACAGGGCCTCCCAAGTGTGGGGTGGGACGGGGGGGTCTATAAGGTCCTCTGGGGGAGGGGGTGTGCCGGGTGCCGTGTGCCAGTGCAGCAATTTACAAGCCACGGTGTCCTTGTGCTCACACCTTTATTCGGGCATTGTGTCCACTGCGTGGAGCAAAGGGAGTGTTGCTCAGACCGTGTTTGGAAGTTAATGTTTTGCCTCCGACCCAGTTGGTTAAATTTTTTAATTCATGAAGAAGACGTATGATAAGATGTACATTCACTTTTCAAGAGGCAGAGCAAAGTTTTGGCCAAGAGTGTGATGCCTCAGAGTGGACACTGTGAGGGGATCAGAGTGTCCACTCTGAGGGGATCACATTGTCCACTGGGAGAGGATCAGAGTGTCCACAGTGAGGGGATCAGAGTGTCTACTGGGAGGGGATCCGAGTGTCCAGAATGAGGGGATCAGAGTGTCCACAATGAGGGGATCAGAGTGTCTACTGGGAGGGCATCAGAGTGTCCACAGTGAGGGGATCAGAGTGTCCACAAGGAGGGGATCAGAGTGTCCACTGGGAGGGGATCAGAGTGTCCACAGTGAGGGGATCACAGTGTCCACTGTGTGGGGATCAGAGTGTCTACTGGGAGGGGATCAGAGTGTCCAGAATGAGGGGATCAGAGTCTCCACAATGAGGGGATCAGAGTGTCTACTGGGAGGGCATCAGAGAGTCCACAGTGAGGGGATCAGAGTGTCCACAAGGAGGGGATCAGAATGTCCACTGTGAGGGGATCAGAGTGTCCACAATGAGGGGATCAGAGTGTCCACTGTGAGGGGATCAGAGTGTCTACTGGGAGGGGATCAGAGTGTCCAGAATGAGGGGATCAGAGTCTCCACAATGAGGGGATCAGAGTGTCTACTGGGAGGGCATCAGAGTGTCCACAGTGAGGGGATCAGAGTGTCCACAAGGAGGGGATCAGAATGTCCACTGTGAGGGGATCAGAGTGTCCACAATGAGGGGATCAGAGTGTCCACTGTGAGGGGATCAGAGTGTCCACAATGAGGGGATCAGAGTATCCACTGTGAGGGGATCAGAGTGTCCACTGTGAGGGGATCAGAGTGTCCACTGTGAGGGGATCAGAGTGTCCACTGGGAGGGGATCAGAGTGTCCACTGTGAGGGGATCAGAGTGTCCACTGTGAGGGGATCAGAGTGTTCACTGGGAGGGGATCAGAGCATCCACTGTGAGGGGATCAGAGTGTCCACTTTGAGGGGATCAGAGTGTCCACTGGGAGGGGATCAGAGTGTCCACAGTGAGGGGATCAGAGTGTCCACTGTGTGGGGATCAGAGTGTCCACTGTGTGGGAATCAGAGTGTCCAATGTGAAGGATTCAGAGTGTCCACAATGAGGGGATCAGAGTGTCCACTGTGTGGGGATCAGAGTGTCCAATGTGAGGGATTCAGAGTGTCCACAATGAGGGGATCAGAGTGTCCACTTGGAGGGGATCAGAGTGTCCACTGTGAGGGGATCAGTTTCCACTGTGAGGGGATCAGAGTGTCCACTGGGAGGGGATCAGAGTGACCACTGGGAGGGGATCAGAGTGTCTACTGTGAGGGGACCAAAGTGTCCACTGTGAGAGGATCAGAGTGGACACTAAGGTTGCCATTTCTTTGCTATTTTCCAGCAACGTCGCCATGTAGAATGATTTATCACACCAGTACATGTTTTGTTTTTTCTCTGGATTGTTTTAGTGGAGGGTGGGAGCGAGGGAGGGAGGGCGAGAGGGAGGGAGGGAAGGATTGATGGAGAGACTTATGTGAAGGCTTTCAGGGGTCAAATAGACAAGCGAGAGCAAAAGGACTCTTCGGATTGGCCATTAAGTTTCTGTGGCATTACATCAGACCATAGACTTCATATCAGACTGGATAGTGAACTGGGGCCTCTGATGCTGACTCGTTTTGGGTTCTTTTTTCCGCAAATGCCGAAAACTTTTGCTTCTTGTTTCCTGTTAATAAATATTTGTATTCCTGTTTAAATATTCATGACCCATATGAGAAAAGTGCTAAAAGTCACTTTCATAGCCGGCTTTGATTATAGCATCAAAACAGACCTGTACTTTGGTAATTTGTTCCATAATCAACATGGACTGTAGCTGTTGAAGTAAAAACACAATGTTGACCCTTTCATATCAATGTTGGCAAGTATACACCCATATTCATTTTCTCGTTAGTCTCGCAATTGGAGCTGGACAAGGAAACCCTTATTTGGGCGTATGATTTATCTTACGCATTCCCCGTGGTGATGATGATGAAGCCGGTGCTCCGGCCCCTAAGGCAAAGTTCTTCGTCAAATAGATGCGCTCTGACGGCTACATGCTTAGCGTGCTCACGTGCTTAGCATATCGGCTAGCGAGATTTGATGAGATGAGTTTCACAGAAGTTGGGGTGCGGTGTCGGTGTGACCGGATAAACACATTTTCTGACATTGCGACGTTGTTTATCTGTCGACTCCATCTGCTGCTGCTTATTGTCGAGGTTAATTGCGTCTGAGTTTTTACTTTGCAGATGCATGATTGAAGATAAGTCGGTCGTGCTTGTAAGGGTTTGTAACGCTGGATAAGCAATAGGTGGCTCTGTGGTATTTTTTTAATTAATGAATTCATTTTTCATGAATCTCACACTGTGGAGACGCCTTGAGATGTGAGCCTTACTGTGTATACTCACCATTAAGGTGCTCCGGTTCTCTCAAAAAAACCTTTTAAGACTTAAGACTCTTGAGTGTGTTTGAGAGTTTACCCCGATACACACACACACACACACACCCACTCGACACACACAGGCATACTGACATAGACACACACACTCAGACACACACACACACAGGCATACTGACACCCTGACACACACACACACACACACACACACACACACACACACACACACACACACACACAGGCATACTAACACTCTGACACACTCACACACACACACACACACACACACACACACACACACACACACACACACACACACACACACACACACACACACACACACACACACACACACACACACACTACATACATACACACACACACACACTACACACACTCAAACACACATTACAAACACACACACACTACACACTATACGACACACATTACACACACTACACACAGCACCTTAACTTCACACACAACACACTCGTGATTTATATTCAGCCGTATAGAAAGCATGACACAAATATAGAGGAGTTAAAGAAAAACAACCTGAAGCAACCTCTTGAAAAAGGATGTCTGGGATAAAGGATTTCAGAGCTTTGGAGCAGGGCTGCTTCTGCCCTTCATATTTAGTAGACCCGACGGTGTGGACGGACGGACTGTTCTGAAGCGCGTAGGATCACACACACACACACTAAAGGGAACAGTTTCTAGAGGACCGGACACTCACCCTACAATACACTGTAGGGTGACTGAGAGGGGAAAGTCCAAACACCCTCCAACCTGACTGCCATGTCTGCCACAGGGAAAGTTGTATGTGTGTGCGTGTGTGTGCGCGTTATGTGTGTGCGTGTGTATGTTTGTGTGTGTGTGCCTCCAGGCTTATTACTCTGCCACTGCAGCGTGCCAGGCCCTGGCCAGTGAACCATCACTTGTATGTGTGTAGTGTGTGTGTGGGTGTGTGTGTGTCTCTTTGTCACGTCTGGAACAAAAGACCCAGAAGAGGGATAGACCTGTCCCCATATCCATATTGGAAAACAATATACATATATCTATCTGTACTCAAGAGGACCTTCCTTGGCAGCAAGTGAATCTCAACTGATGTTGGCTACATTATGTAACATTGTTTCATGGTAATCACAGGTACTTCCCTAAGGAAGAGCAATTATTATTTAATTTCACAAAGTGGAATATATCGGAGATATCTTAGTGCATTTCCAAGCGAAAACAGGTATTCACCGCCAGGCCAAAACCTAGGAGGGCTGTGATTGGTTCTTTGGAATCCCGGTTGGCTGGGCCCAATGGGAGATGACTGCCAGCTGTGCCTGTTTGAGACGACAGGGGGGAGGGGTAAACATGGTGACTTGTTTTTATTGGTTGAATGCTAAGCCCGCCTCCTTCAACAAGTTAATTCATTCAAATCAATCTGCTGTGGAACAAGTGGATGCTTACCTGATTACATATGGACCTAACTACATAACTAACGACTAGTTTTAAATAGGTGACTCTTATCTAAACGGATGTCGTCTCCCTGGATAGAGCCTCAGAGGAGCCACTGTTGCCTTTGTGACTGACTCCTGTGGCCTGCAGAGGTAGCTAGGTGGTAGCTAGGTGGTAGCTGGGTGGTAGCTGGGTGGTAGCTGGGTGGTAGCTGGATGGTAGCTGGGTGGTAGCTGGGTGGTAGCTAGGTGGCAGCTAGGTGGCAGCTAGGTGGTAGCTAGTCAAGTCAAGTCAGTTTTATTTGTATAGCTCTAAATCACAGTTACAGTCTCAAAGGGCTTCACAGGCCACATGTTTACAACACCCCCCAAACCCTAGAAGGGCTAGAAAAAACTCCCTTAATTATGTAGGAAGAAATCTTGAGAAGGGAGTGGAAGGGATCCCTCCTTCCAGGGATGGTTTAGGGGTGCGATGGGTGCCATAAGTGATTTATAGTAATGTACATAGTAAAGTACAAAGAAAATATTATACATATAATATACACAATATACAAATATTCAATTGAAAATATAATATTTGTGTGGTGCTGGTTGGTATCCTTCAGGTGGGGCATCAGCACACTGGGAAACAGAAGCAGACTGCGGTATGGTTGGATGGGGTAGGGCGGACATGGAACATGTGGAGAACCTCTAGTCTAGTACTTATCAGCAGCAGGGGTAGGCTAGTGGTTGGCTATCAGGTTGATTTAGCTATAACAAGAGCTGAAGTACACTCCTAGGAGCCAAACAAGAATGTAAAAAGGTAGGTTTTAAGTTAAGATTTAAATATTTCAACAGAGTCTGTTTCCCTGATTACAGGTGGCAGACTGTTACACAAATAGGGCTCAAATGGGTAGGAAAACGCTCTTTTCCCTGCTGATTTCTTTTTGACTTTTGGGATTGATAGAAGGCTGGCTCCTGAAGACGACAGGAGCCGACCTTTTCCCTATTGAAGGACAATAGGGAAAAATAAGGTCCTTCAGGTATGAGGGTGCTAATCCATGTAGGATTTTCTAAGTAAGTAGTAGCACCTTCAAATCTGACCTCGCATTAACTGGAAGCCAGTGGAGAGAGGACAGATTTTCAGTAATGTGGTCAAACTTTCTGGTCCTAGTTAAAAGTCTAGCAGCAGCGTTCTGCACAAGCTGGAGGCTTTTCGTAGCGGAGTTCGGTAACCCAAAAAACAGTGCATTACAGTAATGTAGTCTGGACGATATACACGCGTGGATGAGTGTCTCTGCATCCACGGCAGACATTATTGATCTAATTCTAGCAATGTTTCTAAGATGAAAAAATGGGTCAAACAAGACACCAAGATTTTTAACACAAGAGCTTTGGGCCACAGTAGAGCCCTCAAACAACAGTGCGAAATCTTCAAATAGTGGTCGTTGCTGCTTCGGGCCGATGATTATGATCTCTGTTTTTCCTGTGTTAAGCTGCAGGTCGTTTTTGGACATCCATCTTTTAATTGGAGTCAGGCAGGATTCATCTTTCTGGATCTAGGAGGAGTCGTTTGACTTGATAGGAATATAGATTTGGGTGTCATCAGCATAACAATGAAAACTTATTCAATAACTGCAAATAATATCACGAAGAGGGAGAATGTAAGAGCAGCAACTAATAGGTTGTATAGGTTTGAAGTACGCAACAAGCACGCAGGTGATCGCAGACACACGCAGAGTAAGTTCGGAAATTTTGAACATGTTCAATAATTCTCTGCGAATGCCTGCGATCAATTTATACGCAACAGGGACGCAACAGGTATGCTACGCACGCAACACGATCGCCACAGGTACGCAACTCATAAGTTATGAACGCAGGTCCAAATTTGAGGTATCTGGCCAGGTTTTGGGGTCACCTTTATCAGATTTCTTGGTAGCTTTCCCCATGTTTCCCGATGTTGACTCATCGATGACCAAATCAGAAGGAAACACTGAATCGGCTCCGCTTTTATAGTGTTTTTCCTGACTAGCTTCCAGACCGTAGTCGAGGAATACAGGGGATATTCATCCAGGGCTTCGGGTTCAATAACCCACTTAATGAACAAACAGGCAGGGTTTACTTCCGAGAGGGTTGGATTTATTGACAACTTATTCTAGACAGATGTACATTGCTACTACTCCCGTTCACTTCCAGACACACACAGACGCTCGCTCATTCACATCACAATCCCACACACATACGCCCCGCCCCCCTCTCTCTTAAAGGGGTAGGCAGCCTTGCCCTACATGAACCTACTGGTATAACAATAGGTTTTTATCACGTGACCGATATTCGCAAATACCACGCAACTAGCACACAGGTCAAACACAACTTGTAAGTTTTGAACACAACTTGTAAGTTTTGAACGCAACTCAAACGCAACTCGTAAGTTCTGCACGCAACTCACACGCAACCCACACGCAACCCACACGCAACCCACACGCAACCCACACGCAACTCACATGCAACCCATAGGTCGAATAGGTTACAAATTGACAAAATTGTTGATTTCGGTTGCATTTGGTGCGTATACAAATATTTTTTACACGCAACTCATAGGTTTCAGCATACGCTATGGTGTGAGGGCACCATTACAGACAAAGCTTAGGTTACAGTGATTCGATTCTGATTCATCACAAAGAATAAATTCTGTCCTATTGGTGAGGTAAGATCTGGACCAGAGAAGAGCCGAGCCTTTGATGCCAACATAGTGTTCGAGACGATCAAGTAGGATGCTGTGGTCGATTGTGTCGAAGGCGGCACTAAGGTCGAGCAGCACCAGCAAAGGGCTTGAATTGCTGTTCATTGTAAGAAGAAGATCATTAACTACTCTAGTCACAGCAGTTTCAGTGGAGTAGAAGATTATATACCCAGACTGGAAGGGTTCAAATAAATTGTTCACCATCAGATGATTGATGGTTTGGTCAGCTACAATTCTTAAGGTGGCAAGATACCACCACCTTGAAAGTAAGCAGGAAGTGGTCGGATAAAGCTGAGGTGTAAGGTGAGATGGCCAGGTCTGAGATGGCCACACACTAAGTTTACAGTAACAGTAACCGGTCCGCGAAAATTGACAACCGGTCCGCAAGATTTTTTTCATGTATCTGCCGGTCCGTGGCACAAAAAAGGTTGGGAACCCCTGTTCTAGACTCTGCAACGTGGGCTAGTATGTTGCTAGCAGGTTCGCTAATTGTTTGCGTCCCAGCGTGCTGTAAGTACATAAGTCAAGCCTGGCTAAGACATCTTTCAATGTTTTCTGACATAATAATAATTGAGGTGCCTAACCCAGTAAGGTGAAGGCCGTCTCTCATCAGCATGCCAGGGTGATCCCACATGGAGGACCAGTTATCTACAAAACCTAAGCTCTGCTCTTCACTATATCGTGCCGATATAGTGAACAATTTAGGAAAAATTGTCTACTATAACGCTCGTCATCACTCCTGATAGGTAGAGGGCCAGAGAGAATTAATTGATGCCGACACATCCTCCTGGCGAAATCACACAGTATGTTACTAAGTTACTTTTTGTGACGTCTGATTGTCTCATCCTAGTATCGTTGGTACCGACATGAATTACAATGTTGTCAAAACTAGTGTCGGTGTTGGGTGCGTCTAATCTAACTCTGTGTGTTCTTACCGCTCTTATTTTCCCCCCCAAAAGAGACTTGCGAGAAGGGGTGCCTGCTTTCGCAAGTGGTGCTGCCGACAGGGTGCCCTGGACAGAGCTAATGCTAATACTAGCCCTTACGCTACGAGACCACCTGGCAGGTCGCTAGGACGCTATCTTTTCCTCCTCTAGTTGACAGATACGTCTCTCCAGAAGAGCTATCTTTTCTACAAGGAAGGCACACGAGCAGAAGAAACAGGAGTCCATGCTTCCCTTGTGTTGTACAAATACAATACAGGACAATATAAAACAGCAATCGGTGTTAACAGAAAATATCACTTAAAAACTGTCGGATTATATAATAACAGCAAACTTATGAAAGATTCTGATTCACAAAACGTTTCAGAAAGCAACTGACGAAACCTGGTAACCGAACCAAAAAAAACAACTATCCGGGAGTCTGAAAGAGAGAACAGAGCTGTAGCTATGTGGTAGCTGGGTGATATCTAGGAAATGTGGCGCTTCCTGCCTCCTTCGGGAATCACTACCCTGATCACTTCCTCTTACTTAGCACATGTGTCTTGTTAGCTCTATTGTTTGCCAGCGCTTGTTTCTTTGCTTTTGCTCATTAGTTTGTGTCTATTGGCTTCACTATTTGTAATTTCCCCTGTTGTCATTTCCCCTGGCACTACACATGGCCCTGCAGCACCTAGACAGGAGGGACACCTACTTCAGACTGCTGTTCATTGACTACAGCTTGGCGTCAAACACCAGCGTTGCCGTCCAAGTGGTCCATGAGGTTTCGAGAAACCGAGGTCGCGACCCATCTGAGAGCTCTTCGTGATGGTTGTGGTGCATTAGAGGGTCCTGAACCATCCTCTGTAGGTACGTCAGTCTACAGTCAGCCACTCTGTCACAACTAGACACCCCCACACTGTTAGCCTCAGTCCCCGGCGTACGCCGGATCGGTGCGTGCTCGCTGTACTGCCCCACGCCGGTGGGTCGGTTGATGTTCAGGCGGTGCACAAATCGTGCCGACACCGCCGTATCAGCCCAGCAGGCCATACTTATACATGAGGGGACAAGTGCACTGGCTGTCGTGCGTCCATGAGGGCAGAGCCGTCCTGGCGAGATTCCGGCTCTCAAAAGGAGCCAACGAGGCTAGTGCGGCGACGGCCCAGAATAGGCGGGCGAGGCGTCACCTGGGGTCCACAACCATGCCGACGAACCCACTCGAGGACGCAGAAAGCGCGGTGCACTCCCTGAAGCGGACCAATATGCAAACAGGCCCTAGGCGCACCTCCCATGACATTGCCCCGCCACCTACATTGGGCCGTGGGCACCATCCATAAGACTACCTTTAGAGTGTATCCACCGGGGTGCGCTCGACCGACGCAGCTGGCCACGAGCATACAGGGTCTTAACTGACGCTGCAGCGTGCCAGCGGACGGGAGAGCAGGGCAGACGACGGCACGACGGAAGGGAAGGCGGGGGTGCTGGGCCAGGCCGGGCCGCCAGCGAGCAGAGCAAGTGAGTAGTCGGCCCGGTGGGGGAGGGGGGAGGGTGTACGGAATTCGAAGAGTTTGAGGAGGGGTGGGGGAGGTGGACGGGGGAGGGAGACATGTGTTGACATGCCGATCTGGACATGGCGGCGGGGTGGGAGTAGGAAGTGTGGGGTGGAGTAGCGCCTTCTGAACACGGGGCGATAGTAGTGGAGTGCGGGTGACGCGTATGCAGAAGTGGCTAAGATAGAAGTAGGTCTCGCGAGGACAAAAGGGCAGGCCGCGGGGGATGGAGATGGACGGGTCCGGCCAGAGGATGGGGGGTTGGGGAGTAAGGGCGTGTAACGCGTCGGAGGCGGATGTACAGCGCGCAAGCGACATCACACCGTCAGTCGAACTAGGTGGCAAGACTGGTGGCGTATCGCAGAACAAAGACGGCCAGAGCCATGGCAACCGCCCTGGGAGCACCGCCGCGGCCACGGCGCGGAGGGGTACACGAGGGAAGATGCGGAGGCTGGGGAAGGGCGATGTGAAAGGGAGGAGAGACGCGATAGATATTTGGGTTGTGGCAGTCGGCTGTAGTGTGGTTTGTGGTACACTTCAGGCAGGGGGTAACACTAGAGCTGCTCGGTTGAGGCCCTCGCTGGGGGGAGCCGCGCCACGGAACGATTGACCAGTGGTGCCCGTCCACCGCCCTCAGCTTCCGTGGACTGACTACCACGGGGCTGGACGGCCTGCCGCACGTACACAACCCACACCACACCACACACACACACGCACAACACCTCACACACCCACCCCACACACCCCCACACCAACCGCACACAACAGGAACACACACACCCACCCGACCAAACACACGCACGCATGCACGCACACAGACGACAGACAGACAGACAGACAGACAGACAGACAGACGACAGACAGATGCACACACAAACAAATATGAATTTAACACAGACAAGTAGACATACACACTCACGCACGCACACACATACATATAACACAAACATACGTGCATGCCAGTGGTGAAGCGTCAGGGCCTTCAAGGTATTCAGAGAATGGAACCCTCAGATGAAACTAAAATTAAATTAAATTGATTGTATTAATACAATTACAAAAAATTTAAAATGAATAAATGAGAATCGTATCTGTGTTGTTGATCTGTTATATTGCAGTGTTACGTTGATTATTTTGTCTTTCTCGGTCCATGCACTACGCATTTGAGTGGTTTTGTGTTAGAAAAAAAATGCAACCAATATTTTTCTGGGTTGCTGGGAAGAATATCCTTCAACCAAAATACTTGCGAATGCCTTGGCCCTGAAACTGAATGAGAGCGCACGTTTGGATTGACAATTTGATCAACCAATCATATATGGGTTTGTAGCCAATGAGGGTATTCTTTCAGATTTCCTCACAGTTCCATAGTACGCTAGAAGGTCCCATTAGTTCCCTGGCTTGAGACAGAGGATCTAGCTTAGTGCTACGTTGGTTTTTTTCTACGTAGGTTTTTTACATTGAAATGGCATCAGGTGAAGATGATGTTGTTGCGTAATTGTTGTTAGTACCCTTTTCAAGACGACCATTCAGTGAAAAGATTGACATTCTAACAAAGTTTTAACAATCCCTGTCACCACTGCATCTGTGGTGCAGGGTGACAGGGATTGTAAACATATGCGAGGAAGAGAACAGGACAATCCCAATTCACTGCATTAGCTTCCATAGCTATTGAAAGGCAGCTTTTTAGGATCTGAAAAGCAGTGATCAGCTTTATGACCGGGTTATCGAAACATTCATCCAGAAGGACAGGAGAATGGATTTCGTCTTTAAGTGAAAATCATTGGTGATTGAGACTTATTTGCTTTTGCTGGTTTTGCCGCAGTGTTGCATCTCGTTGAGCTGGTTTGCATTTTGTTTCCACACACTTGTTGAATGATTAGTTAATGGCTGTCTTGAGTTTGTTAAGCATTGTTGTGCATTTAAATTGAGAGTTTTGACTTGATCTTTCTTTGCATTGGTAATTGTCCTAGCTGAGAGGAGTAGGCCCTAATGGTGTGTGACGATGTAGCGAGCTACAGTACAGCACCAGTACAGTCATTCGTCGAGGGACAGTATAAAATGCTTAACGTGAAAACGCTTAACGCATAGATAAAACACATTCCTGTGATCTGCATTTTGGTAAAAACACAACCGCTATTAGTCTTCGGTATATTAAAAAAAAAAAAATGATGTTGTTGGTCTTTTACAATTGTTCACTCCGATCACACTCCAAATAGCACACATCTTTGAAACGTGGAAAACAAAAGAAGCCGTCAGAGTACATCCACGTGTGTGCTCCACCCCCATGTAACTTTAACTTGAATATATTTTGTTTGGGGATGTCACTAGAAAGGTGCACTGCTCCTCCATGACAAGTCAATCAGTCGCCATGTGATCCAATCGGCTCTTGATGTTGTAAAATTGGATTTCCATTTCATCTGGGCTTTTTTGGATCTATGAAATGTAATCACTAAGGGGCGCACTCGAGTAAACAAGCACTTGTCAAGCTGCATTTTGATTACACAATTACAAAAACGATTTAAAAAATATTTGAATTGAAAATCTTACAAATACATTATATATCATGTATTTTGGCAACGTTTTGGAGCAGTATTCATCAGGAAAACGGGTGAAGATGACCAGCCGAGCTCCGATGTGGGTTTAACGCTCATAGACTGAATAGCATACATACTGAAAACCAACTTTCAATATGTGTAAATGAGTGGATTCTCTCTCAATTGAAATTGAAAGTATCCTCACTAACTGCATCACATTGTGGTACGGCAACTGCACTGTTTCCAACCGGAAAGTGCTGCTGAGGGTGGTGAAAACCGCCCAACCCATTGTTGGATTACCCCTCCATGCAATAAACACTACCCACCACAAACGGTGTCTGAGGAAGGCACAACAAATTATCCATGACCCCTCTCACCCCAACCATGGACTGATTCCCAACCATGGACTGATTCCCCTATAAAAACCTTGGTTCCAGGTCAAGCAGGCTTAGGAACAGCTTCTTCCCCTCAGCTGTCATCTCTCTGAACTCTGTTCACGATGACAGCCCCCCCCCCCCCTCTGAACTCTGTACCACAGCCCCCCCCCCCTCTGAACTCTGTACCACAGCCCCCCCCCCCTCTGAACTCTGTACCACAGCCCCCCCCCCCCCTCTGAACTCTGTACCACAGCCCCCCCCCCCTCTGAACTCTGTACCACAGCCCCCCCCCCCCTCTGAACTCTGTACCACAGCCCCCCCCTCGCCCCCCCCCCCCCCTCTGAACTCTGCCCCCCCCCCCTGCTGCCCAATATACAAACTCTGAACTCTGAACATTGTTTTACATACCTGTATGATAGTCAATTACATTTTTACTGTACTTACCCTATATATACAGTATATTAATGTTCAACTGCTGATATAACTACACCCCTGCTCACTACCTGCTGTATATACATTTATATATGTATATTTTGATACAACTACATACCCCTGCTCACTACCTGTTTATACTTTTCTAAGCATAAAAAAAGTATATACTTGTATACCTTGTATATATATATATAATTCTGCACATATCTCATACTTTCTTACTCTTTTAGTTATTTTATACCTGTTTTTAGTAGTCGCAGACTGTTTTTACATAATATTCAATAACTGTACATTATATATTACCATGCACTTTACTGCAACATGTGCACTCTGGTTAGATGCTAAATGATTTTGGCTGTGCTGTACTTGTGCTGTACACTGACAATCAATTTGAATCTAATCTAGCACCCGGGAAGCAGTGTAGGGGTCTGGTGCCTTGCTCAAGGGCACCTCGGCAGTGCACCCAGGTCTTTTGGGGACTTGAACCGGCGACCTTCCGGGTTCCCAAGCCCAACTCCCAACAGACTGATTTATCCTGCCGCCCACACTACTATCTACTATTGCAGAAACTATTGCAACAAAAGTGTACTCAAATACCCATTGAGCCTGTGTATTATTATTATTATTCCATTATTATTTTGGGGGTATTCTTTGCCTCTCTAGTTACACACCAGGGGCATAATACACAATATATTAGATGTCATGATCAATAAAATGAATGCACTATGAGAAGGCGGAGGAGGCTTGCATGCGTGCGTTAATCTTAGCAAACAGACGATGTTGAACGCCAACACGACTGAGCTGCCGCCGCCGTCTCAACCGACATGGGAGACGCTTTCCTTACGGCAAATTGATCCCACAGCTTGAGAAGTTACATTTATTCTTACCAGAGAAGATTGTTCTCATTCTAACAGGGGAGAGGGGGACGACGACAGTGTATTACGGCCATATGTAGCCTCCTGCTATATAATGCAACAGCTCCTATACTGAACAGCTAGGAGTGCTGCCACTTTCACTTTCATAACATTGTCATTAACATTACACTTACATACTTTGCTGGACTTTCTGGACCCATCACAGTTACTGTGCTGTACTGCACTGTAATTCATGATGCTGCTTTACTACTGGCACTTTAAATGCTTTTGAAAGATTTTTGTAAAAAAAACAAAAAACATGTACATATCATTTAAGTCAATCTGCTTCTCTTTTTATGTGTATTTTAATGTACATATTATTTTTATTTTTATGGTGTTGTTTTTGAGATTTTTACTGTGGGAGGGAATGAGGAGTAAGCATTCCTATGTACTTGTTACAAATGGCCAATAAAAATCTTGCATCTTGATAGGCCCGGTTTTACCATCCCACCATCAAACACAGCTGCACTGCTGGAGTGATAGTGCACAGCTACCCTGCAAGCTGTCATACCGTAAATTATTGAACACAGTATGTGTGTGTGTGTGTGTGTGTGTGTCTGTGTGTGTGTGTGTGTGTGTGTGTGTGTGTGTGTGTGTGTATGTGTGTGTGTGTGTGTGTTTGTATGTGTGTTTGTATGTAGGTGTCTATGAGTGTGCGTATCTGTGTGTGTGTGGGGGGGGGGGGGGGCATGTGCGCACATGTGTATTGTGTGTGTTGATTGTGTGTGTGTGTGTGTGTGTGTGTGTGTGCGTGCATGTCTGCATGCATGTCTGTGCACTGATATACTATATACTGTACCATGACACGTATCCTGTGCTTATCCCTTAAATGAAGGCTTGTGTGTGTGTGTGTGTGTGTGTGTGTGTGGTGTGTGTGTGTGTGTGTGTGTGTGCGGTGGGTTACCGCATTAGACCGTGAGCGCCCGTGTAGATGCACCTGGCGTTCCAGTGCACTTCGCCTCCTGCCATGAATATTCACACGTACTCCACAGGAGAGGCTCAGTCAGTAGCTCAGAGAGATGCAATAAGGCACTGGCTGGAGCTGATCCGAGAGCTTCATCAAGCTGATCGTGCTAACGCATTAGCCATATTAAGGCTAACTGATGTGTAGAGAGAGAGAGAGAGAGAGAGAGAGAGAGAGAGAGAGAGAGAGAGAGAGAGAGAGAGAGAGAGAGAGAGAGAGAGAGGGAGAGAGAGAGAGAGAGAGAGAGAGAGAGAGAGAGAGGGAGAGAGAGAGAGAGAGAGAGAGAGAGAAAGAGAGAGAGAGAGAGAGAGAGATGTTGTCAGGGCTGGCTGTGTTTCTCCGGGCCGCCTGTTGAACTTAAATAAGGAATGAGCCATATGTCACCGCCCTGCACTCCAGAACTCCACAGAGCCACTCGAACAGAACATGCAGCAGCGCTGCATCAGATGCTAGCGCAGAGGCTGCTGACAGTGCTAGGCGAGGGGCTAGCTCTGACAACAACAACAACAACAACAGCATTTAGACGCTTGTTGTTGGGACGTAGCTATTTATGTCCGTCCCGGTGCTGACGGATTGGGGTTGACAAATTGCTAGACCCTCCAAAAGCCACAAACAGGTAACATTTATAACGTATTGATGTTGTACGCGCAATTAAATATGGTTAATGTTCCCATGTGAGTTTGCCAAATTCACAGTCAAACAAAAGTCATGTAAACCTTTCATGCCTAATGCATTGACCTACTGTGACTACATGAACAACTGAATCAAAATTTCTAATCTAGAGCATGAATCCTCTTTATTGGACACATATATACGTGAATATACACACAGTGAAATGTGTTTCTCTGCATTCAACCCATCCTAATATTAGGAGCAGTGGGCAGCTATTGTATATACAGCGTCCGGGTAGCAGTGTAGGGTCATGGTGCCTTGCTCAAGGGCAACCTCTGCAGTGCACCCAGGTTTTGACAGTCCCAACAGACTGAGCTATCCTGCCGCTTGAACTGAATATCTCCTATATCTGCACTGTTCTTTGATGATAGATAGATATATAGGTCTTAGATATATAGGTATATAGGATATATAGGACACTGTATGTCCATATGGTATGTGTTGTGTTTGCACAACAGAGATTGTTTTCCCACAGCCACATCAAAAAAAATCAATGCAAGCTACCAGCCCAGAGTACAGAGAGGGCGGCCCAGGGGAGGTCAGACACTGTGTTCCCAAACATACCTCTAACTCTTCAACACAGACGCGTCACGCACAGATCCTAGATCAGCCCACAGGCACATAGAACCCTCAGAAACACATACATACACATACACATGAGCACACACACACACACGCATGCACACACGCACACACACACGCGGGCACACACACACACGCGGGCACACACATACACATGCACACACAGACACACACACACACGCACACAAATGCGGGCACACACACACACACACACACACGCACACCCCAATAACAACTGTTACTAAAATATGTATATGGACACACAGGCTTGGCCAAATCCCAGATAGCGTAATCCTGGAGGCCGGTATCTCTTACCTGTTTCCAGAAAAGGAAGATTTAAAATGTCATTTAAATGCAGGCACATGTGGCTCAGGGTGATGTTCTTCTCTCTGTGACTACTATTGTATTTGCTGAAAGGAAAAGTGACTAAAAATGATCAATTGTGGTGATATATATAGGGTGCTTTTTATCAAGTTCTGTAATCACTCGCAAATATAAATGCAATGGTAAGCTCCAACTGAAATGTAAATGTTTGAACTGGAATGTACGACTCTGTGTGTGTGTGTGTGTGTGTGTGTGTGTGTGTGTGTGTGTGTGTGTGTGTGTGTGTGTGTGTGTGCCCACGCACACACACTTTTGGCAGCAATCCAGAATCTCCCCTGTTAGTGTATTGGTTTCAAATAATCATAACTTGACAGAGAGAGAGAGAGAGAGAGAGAGAGAGAGAGAGAGCGAGAGAGAGAGAGAGAGAGAGAGAGAGATGATTCTGCCAGGTTTTTTTCACCATGGCGAGGGTCAGTCCTAACGGGTATTAACGCCGCCATCTTTCACTTTCTTTCACTTCCAAAATGACCTCTCTGAGGTGACACCACTACTCACAGAGAAGGACGTCTCTCAGAGGCCTCACAGGCCTTTTCATTTTTTTTCCTATGGGAATGTTTTCTTCTTTTGTTTCAGTTTTAGTCGATAAATCAACATGCATAATGCAGAGAGAAAATGTTCTTTCCAAACATGGAGGAATGGTGGAACATGCCAGCGTGTGTGTTTGCGCTGTACATCTGTCCCGTTCCTCAGTATAGTCCTCTGGTCGACGTGAGTAATGTTGAGTAATGTGCTTTTTATGTAATGGGCTCTTTGGATTCACCTGCACTCTGCCCTGTGTGTGTGTGTGTGTGTGTGTGTGTTTGTTGTTATGTGTGTGTGTGTGTGTGTGTGTGTGTGTGTGTGTGTTTGTCATGCTCCCCCGCACCGATTAGAGCGGAGGACCAGAAAACCAAACTCCTTGAAACGCCACCACTCCTCCTGCTTTATGCTCCTGCGTCTCCTCTTTATGTTCCTTATTCCTTTTGCCTACCTCTCTCTCTGTCTGCCTGTCTGTCTGTCTGTCTGTCTGTCTGTCTGTCTGTCTGTCTGTCTGTCTGTCTGTCTGTCTCTCTCTCTCTCTCTCTCTCTCTCTCTCTCTCTCTCTCTCTCTCTCTCTCTCTCTCTCTCTCTCTCTCTCTCTCTCTCTCTCTCTCTCTCTCTCTCTCTCTCTCTCTCTCTCTCTCTCTCTCCTTCTCCTTCTCCCCGTCTGGAAAAAGCTTGGGGATATGTTCCCATTCCCGCATTCTTCTTCTTCTTTTATTTCTTCTTGCGCTTACACACACACACATCACCACACATAGACACACATTCCCACACACATTACCACACACACACACACACAGGTGTACACACACACACACACAAACACAGACACACATTCCCACACACACACACACACACACACACACACACACACACACATATGTACAAATACCACAGGTGTACACACACACACCCACTCACCCACCCACCACCCACACATACACACACACACACACACACACACACACACACACACACACACACACACACACACATGTACAAATACCACAGGTGTACACACACACACACACACACACACACACACACACACACACACACACACACACAAGTGTAATCACACATACATACCCACACAAATAACCCCCCACCCACACACACACACACACACACACACACCGCTTAATGTACCGCTTCCGTGTAATGTTGCTGCATCCCGGCATCCGGCTCACAATCTTCTCCCAATTTGTTGTATTGATAGTCTATTGGTCCGTCGGAGAGTTCCCGACCTCCTGCAGCAGAATGTCCTAGAAAAGAGGGGAGGGGGGGGTGAAGAGATGTTACGCTGTGTGTGCTGTGAGCTCTCGATGGCGATATTCCGGTGTGTTGCCGGTATATCGACTATATAAGACTTCTTAGAGAGTGTTAATATCTCTTTCTGCCAGCCCGGTGCTGCGAGGTGGAAACCACCCGTGATTTCTCCATTGGGGTTGTACAGACATCAGCCCGCAGATGCTGGGTTAGTCCAGTTCAGCAATTACACTTTAAACTGCGCACATCTGTTCGGTCCGTATCCGCTATTAGGCTTCTTTTTTTTTCTTCTATGTTTCAGTTTATTCTTTTGTTCTTTCTCTGTTCCCAATTATCTAATATAATCTTAGTCTTTTGGGATTTTTTCTTTCTTTCTTTCTTTCTTTCTTTCTTTCTTTCTTTCATTCTCTCTCTCTCTCTCTCTCTCTCTCTCTCTCTCTCTCTCTCTCTCTCTCTCTCTCTCTCTCTCTCTCTCTCTCTCTCTCTCTCTCTCTCTCTCTCTCTCTCACTCTCTCGTTATATATGTTCCCTACTATCTAATATAATATGTCATTTGGAGGAATATGACTTCAATGTTCCTCTAAATTCAGCCATTTTCCTTCCTTCATTCCTTCCTTCCTATCATTCCTTTCTTTCTCAATGAGCGCCTGCACAGGTGTCAGCAGGTTAAGTGTCTCACTGGTGCCAAAGTGGCGCCTATAAACACATACTGCCGCTCATGTAAAACTTGCTCGGTCGCCACCAGCTAGCAGGCGATCTTGGCACGTTTTGTGTGTGTGTGTCTGTGTGTGTGTGTGTGTCTCTTTGTCAGTGCCATGCAATCAGGCGCCAGACTGTAGAATCTCCCTCCATTGCCGTCCAATCGCTCACGGTGGGGATTTTCCCAGGCGCCGCGCCAACCCGGACCCAAGCTCCCCTGTAGTTGTGCAAAAAACTTCAGTCACGTCAGTTTTCTTACAGTCTAAAAAGGCTTTACAGGTTATATATTAACACAACACCCCCTTATCCTACATTTCCCCCTCCAAAGTGCAAGATAAAATGTCCCTTAATGATAAAGTAAGAAACCTTGAGAGGATATCCGTCCTTCCAGGGGCGGCTAGGAGTGCAATGGGTACCATAATAGACTTGAAGTTCTTTGGTTTACAAAGTGCTGTATAAATGAGGTCAATTTACGATCTACCACATACTAGTTGACATACATATTACAGTATTACAAGCAGACATTTTAGTGCAACCTGGAAAAGGAGGTATCGTCCATTGTGATGAGGCACTGGACCGGGAGCAAGCCGGTAGCCGTCAGGTGGCCAAGGAACCCGGTCATGATCGCAGCAACACACTTAAATATTAAATATTAAATCTGGAGCATTTTTTTGTAATCCTTTTTATTGGTCACACACATGTACACAGCGAAGCACACACACAGCTAAATGTGTTTTTCTGCATTCAACCCATCCTAGTATAAGGAGCAGTGGGCAACTTTTGTATATACAGCTGCCCAGGGAACAGTGTAGGGGTCTGGTGCCTTGCTCAAGGGCACCAGGTGAATAGGCAGTGGTAATGTGTTTCAGGACTTGAACCGGCGACCCTCGTTCCCAAGACAGAGACAGAGCTTACAGCAGCTTGTGTCATTATTATTCCAACGGCACGTTGGAATAGACCTCCGGGAGGTGTTGGAGATGGTCGCTCAGGGATTGTGTCGGAGGAGGATATGGTGGTCAGCATACACTAGTGTGAAATTGTGCTTTCCTTCGGTCGAAAGTTCTAATGTATGTTTGGTAAACTGCATATCCGGCATCTTAGATGCATCCTCAAATTCACAGAAGGAATTCTACATTTAAGTCTGGTATATTACTGGAGAAGCCCAGTGTCCTAATGAGCACATATTATAAAAGCTCAACAGGATAACGTGACTTGACTTTAGTGTGCATTAATGGCATTAAGTTATTTTGTGCAAGTTTGGCATTGACCTTTTACTATATTTTATATATCTGTATATACTTACTTTATACATAGTTTCAGTTTTTCTCAGTTTTTAATATTTTCTATTGTATCTTGCACAATTTATGTAAGGCACTGCCACTTTCATTTTACTGCACATCCTGCATGTGAATGTGACAAATGAAGTTCTTGAATCTTGAACAGGTTAATTTAGTTTTTCATTTAGTCACTTTTACTCTTACAGCTTTCTTCGTTTTTTATTCGACATCCCCATGCGTGAGAGAGTTATTGTATGAGTAAATATATGTTTTCCATAGTCTTTTGTGTTGCCTTCCCAACATTGGGACTTGGTTATCTTCACATCCTACAAGGATCCTAGCCGTCTCCACAGCACGGGGCAAAAACATCCCAGAGCTTGACAAAGAACTGAATGTGAATACCATCCTGTATGGCATTCCGCTGAACCTCGGTGGCTACAACTCAAACAGGGCTAAAAACATTCTCCCTTTGTGGTTTTCGGTTTTCATCCCATCATGCAAAATGACCTCTAACACAAGTATTCCAATAACACATTAGAGAATTTCCTAATTGGACATCATACAATGGAAATATCTATCATTGTATGTATCATATCACCTATAAAGGGGCGGGAGTAGCTCAGTCTGTTGGGACTCGGGTTGGGAACCGGAAAGTCGCCGGTTCAAGTCTCCGAAAAGCCTGGGCACAGCCGGGGTTCCCTTGAGCAAGGCACCAGACTACTACACGGCTCCCCGGGCGCTTTATATAAAAATAGCTGCCACTGCTCCTAATACTACGATGGGTTAAATGCAGAGAAACTCATTTTAATGTGTGTGAATGTGACCAATAAATTCAAACCTCCAGATTTAGATTTAGATGTTTTAGTGTGTATATTCAAAAAACAATGACCTTCTTGCTGTTTAAAAACACCTGTCCAAAAGCATTTCTCTCAGCTTGGCAACTGCCGCCTTTCTGTCACTTGTATCCTGATATAATAAAATTGATGAGTGACAGATATGTCTGTCAACAAACAAACAAACATACAAACATAAATCCCTTTCAGAAAGTCTAATGTAAGGCAGAATTTTCCTGAAGCCATACCCCAGTATAACCTAGTAGCATTGCGTATCATTGGAGAGACAGTGTGCATGAAGATACACTCTCGCATTTGCTTTCCCTGATTAATTAAATATAGCGGGAAAGCCGATGCTTCGTTCTTGCAAACCTACCAAACCACATGACCTCTGTGGTAACCAGTGTGATTGCGATGCAGCATCAAACGCTAAATGGACTGCATTTACATAGCGTTTTTTTTCACTTATCGCCTCAGGTTCACCCATTCATGCACACATTCATACACTGATGACGGCGGTGTCAGCCATGCAAGGAGACAGCCTGCTGGTCAGGAGCAGTTGGGGTTAGGGTATCTTGCTCAGAAAAGCACACATTTTTTGAGCCATCATACCTAAAATAAACGATGTAGGAGCCTAATATGATCAATCTGTATTTACCGGTAGCTTTCGGCAGTGCTGCCGGCACCGAGAAAAGTCTCATGTATTTTGCGTCATCTGATCAGCTGTTCTGATGGGCCGTTTTTTAGAGCTTTGATCGATCAGTTAAGAGTTAATATCGGCCGATAATGATCGGTGGTCGATCGATCGGCACATTCCTACTATCAATGGTGCAGTTACATCTCAAGTTACACAGGTGCAGTTATGTCTTCTGGCTGGTAAATGCGACTTATACACCGAAGTACCAATAATACTCAGGTGTGACTTATAGTCCGGAAAATACGGTACATACAATTCACCAAAAATAAATACATACAATGGGTACCAATACATGTAAACACCCACCGCAAGTATTTAGAAATCTGCCCAGCTTGCTCTCACATCATCACATGCCGAGGTCAACGCCTTTTCATGTCGAGACCTTTGTGGATGTGTGAGACAAATTACCACTTGTCTCTGAAGGGAGCTAGAGGGAACAGACACACACACACACACACAGAAACACACACACAGCTTGACCTTCAGGGTCAATTTGCAATTATAGCCGACGGGTACACACGATTGTTAGACAGGGAGGCAGTCAGGCAACTGGAAACCGTCCTGACTAGGAGGTTTCAACCCTAATCAAAAAACCTGCTAGCTGACTGATCGCTAATCTGTTAGCTCTTTTAAAGTCAGCCTCAGGTGACCAGTAGCTAACACTAACCAATGAGAAGCCTCAGCAACACTGGCTGATATGAATCTGGCGGCGCAATTTCGCACAGAGGGTCACAGTCGTATCGTGTTAAACACCAACTTCAACCACGACAAAGTCGGGGAAAAGACGTCGCAAGAAATTCAGCGTGAAGAATTTCAACAGCCATGAGTCTCTACGAGTCTGGAAGTAACTGGAATTTTCCCTGATATTTCGCAGTTTTTTTTCCCACAGAAGGACTTTCGTCCTCGAAGAAGTAGGGAATGTTAATTATAGCCTATCTCAATTGATCTATAATGCATTATTACCACATCAAGTCTATCAGACAGCCTTGCTGGATATCGGTCATGTCTTTCTCTGCAGTCAGACGGGATGGGGGGGCTAGTGGGAATGGTGGGACAGCCAGCAGCGATAACGCAGACGCTCTCCATTGTTCTGGAAAAGGTCATGAGACAACTTAAGCAAAAAAAGAAAAAAACGAAAACGGACAGACAGATTGAACAGAACTGATCGGGTGTCTTCAAAGTCAAAAGGAGGGGGGGGAAAGAGCCAAAAATCATCTCGGATGAAGAGAATGGATGATATGTCGCCGGCCGTCCTTCCTTTTGGGGGGAGGAGAGGAGGAGAAGGAGAAGATCCTCTCCATTATGTCTGAACAAAACATTATCGAATCATCTCTTCCCAGTTTGAGCACCCCTCGGCTTGCGAAATGGAGGGTGGAGGAAAAGTAAGCGTGGGGAGGGAGGGCGAAGGAGTATATAAAGGGAGAATAAAGGTTGAGTTATTCCATAAAGGAGGGATGGGGCAGCAGAAGAACACACGCTGATCTTGTGATCTTGTGATCTTGATACGAGAATGTGTGTGGAGAGTGTGTTTAGAGCAGCCTTGTGGCGGTCTGGGTCCTTGTATAGGAGACACATGTATGTGACGTCCCTGTGAGATCCTCCCATTAAACCTAATGATTTTTCGGAGTCATGCTTCTTCTCTAATGCATTAAGAAATGTGCATGAGCGCTAATTATCTTTCCTTTTTAATCTTAATTCGCAAATTGCACACAGGCAGATTAGAGGGATATTAATGTGCATAATTTAAAAAATAATTTGAATCGGAAGTGGAAAATTCTTTAAGTGGGCTATTTCCAGCAGTCTGGCTTTTTACGCAAATCGTATACCCTGATACGGATACGGAATTCAAAGATACATGCGGCTAATAGTCACACACACACACACGCAGACACATGGTGGGGTTGTGACTCTACTTATCGATTGATCCCAGTGACGGGATTGGATTAGTTCCTGTGAAATATGATGGTGGTGACGGTGATGATGATGATGATGATGATGATGATGATGATGATGATGATGATGATGATGATGATGATGATGATGATGATGATATGCTAGTGGTCGTCGACGGAGGGCAGCGGTCCGGTTACCGATAATGAGGCTTGAGTCTTGTCTTGCCAAGAAAAGTGTGTGCGTGTGTCAGTGTGTGTGTGTGTGTGTGCGTGTGCGTGCGTGCGTGCGTGCGTGTGTGTGTGTGTGTGTGTGTGTGTGTGGAGGATAGACATTTTATTGTGGAAGTCAGGCGGGGCCCCATCTCAAGATCTCAGAAAGGATGTCTTTTTTCAAGGGCTCATTTTGGGGCCTTTGCAGTCGGTGGACATCGGTGGACGTCATCGGAGAGAGTGTCATCTGGAAGAGGAGGAGGAGGAAGGAGGAGGAAAGGGGAGCAATTGATTTTTTCTGTTGTTAATCTCTGACCCAGAGGTTGACAGAAAGTGCAAGAGTTGAGTAACGCAGTTTCCTGTTACGGATTTATTAAGATAAAAATAATTGCAAGATAGAGGTTTCAGAAGACGATTGTAGATAAATGTAGTTATACAGTGGCCAGTCTACTGCACAGGTGTGATGTTAAACCTTTTCAGACACCTTGTCTAAGGACGTTGGCGTCTGGACTGGACGTCTTCCCACCGGCTACGGGAAAAGTTTAGTTTAGAGGTGGTAAACTAAACTGGTCTGAATTAGCCTTTGCTGTTTGGCTAATGAGAGATACCGACAATGGGAGGACAATGCTGTCGTTGTAAATATCGGTCCGCTTCTGGATCCGAGATTCAAAAAAACGGTCAGCATTCATTACGGAGTTTGTTGTGGTTCCGCCCAGGTTTCCAGTAGAGACCCATTCCACGTCACGGCCTGCTCACCCAGATCTGAGCTCTAGGTGATTGGGCCGTCATGCTTTAGATGTTGACCCAAAGTGTGATTTGTGAGGCTACTTGAAGGTGAAGGTGTCTGGGTAGTGGGGGGTTGAGGAAGGATTCTTTGGTTCCTTGGAAGAACAAGAGCATAACTTAATAGCTTAAAGAAGTATTGGAAGGGAGGGGGGGGGAGGGGGGGGGGGATCTGAGCGATAAAGATGACAAGGGCTGATGAGGATGATAAAGACGACAATTTAGCTTTGTTAATGGTGATGGTGGGCCCGCAACCCCACAACCTGCTTCTTTTGTTTACGGGATCAGTCACGTCGGAACACAAAACGTCGAGGGGGAATTGGTTTTGTTATTTTCAAACGCAAACCCTGACCTTCACGTCGTGACCGGCGTACTCGTACTCTGTTTTTTTCCATTTGCATGCGTTTTCCTCCACCGAAGGAAGCGGAGGAGGACTGCATTTCCGATTTCGCCGTAGCCTGACACGTGAAATGTCAGCACTTTTTTTTGCCGGTAGAGATTTTAATTGGCGATATGGACACCGCACTCATCAAACACGCACGCACACACACACACACACACACACACATGTGCACACATGTGCATTTGGGCATGCATGTGTGATATTACACAGGTGGACGAACACACACAAGCACACACATACACATTCACACACACACACACACACACACACACACAGCAAAAACAACATGACCAAAAATCGAATATTTTGTTCAATTTTATGAGAGTCGTGCTCGGATTTCATCATTTATGGAGCGGAGAAAGAAAGGCGGCTAATTTAATCGCCCTGCCTGTATATTAAGACATATTAGAAATGACTGTATTACAGATATGACCTCTTTTCTACGCCTCTAATTTAATATCATCATTCATTCAAAGTCAATCAAGATTTAATGGATTCCCTTTATTAGCTACCGACAAATTGCAAATTTTTAGTGGGGAGACCATTATTAATTTGCCAAGGAGCAAGCGTTCATGACTTGTTTGAGGAGAAACCAACCTAATGGTGCTCCTTAGCGTTGGATTAGGTCCGGATATTTCCGGGCCTACTTGTCCCTCATAATGTCCAGAGGACCGGCTTGAATGTGAATTCCATTTGACCCTTGACCCCTTTCCGGTGCCCCACAGGTCTTTCAGCGACGCGAGGACGGCTCGGTGAACTTCTTCCGAGCATGGGACTCCTACCGTGAGGGATTTGGCAAGATCACCGGAGAACATTGGCTCGGTACGTGTGTGTTTTTGTGTGTGTGTGTGTGTGTGTTTTTGTGTGTGTGTGAGATCTGTTTTGTGTGAGTTTTTTGAGTTTATGTGTCTATTGGAGTTTGCCAGCAGCTAGTAGTGCACGTCTACGCTCTGCCAATGTGGTCGACCTTTAAAGTACAACTTGTGATTGAGGGCGGACCCTTCTGTGTTGGAACGAGCAACACAGAAGAGGCAAAGAAACCCCCAACTAAATAATAAGATGAGAAGATCAGACTAAATAACATTATTCTCCATTCAAACCCTTATTCCCAAACCCATTGCCACTATTTTCCTGAAAATAATTTAAAAACATTTTTACCAAATCTTTTCACTACCGTGAGTCTAATCTCTCTTACCCTCCTTTGACAACAAAGTTTTCAGCTAAAAACAAAAACAAACATCTAAAAGTATATATTTTTTAACTTCTCATCCAAATGTAATAAACTTTCTCCATGGTAAACATCTGTAAATGTGTTTGTCCATGCTGGCAGGCTTAACATTTCAACCGATTATAATCAAGCTATCATACAGTATCATAACATGTCACTGATTCCATCACACAAAGCCCCTGTTTAGCGTTTCAAGGCCGCCTTTGCACTGTCCAATCAAATCACGTTCTGCCTGTGTTTAGTTCCCACGCTAATTGTCTGTTTTGTTTGAAGAATGTGTCACATCCTGGAGAGTACGTCTCCAATGCCATCTCACATCGGTCTCCAGTCTCCACAAAGGAGAACAGCATTCAGAATCCGTAAAAAATCCTCCGCTTTTAACGAGAAGCTAGCATGGAAGGAAGGCCTTTGTCTACCCCTTGATTGTTTCCTTTCTGAAAGAAGAATAGAAGTGGACATTGTTGACTTTGTGACTTTATGCCCATTTACACAAACACACACACACACAAGCTGCTCTATTCACCCAAATCTCAACCACAGGACTGGGCCCGATTTCAAGTTAAGCTGGATTTACAGCTTAACGGGTTATGTTCAGCCAGAAATCAGGAAATAGCCGAATTTTCGGTTTCAAGAAAGCAGGCTTAGACTGATCTCTGTTCAGTATCCATCCACTGTGAGTCTAGCCTGGAGCAAACCAGGTACATAGCAGGTTAGCTCTGAGATAACTCCGCCCACAGCTGTAATTCAGATAATGGCAACAAACATGATAAGGTCATATCCAAAGCTATTGTATTCAAGGCACATTTTCTTTTCTTCTTTTTCGTATTTCAATCGAACAACAATCAAAAATGAAGATGACATGTCTGGATTACGTCTCACCAGAGATTAAACCAACAATAATATGAATATTACTAAACTTTATTAACATTTTTTTGTCACTACAGTGGGCTGTATAGTTAACTACTAGTTTTCTACTTTCTAATTAATGGATTCATATAGGTTGATAGTATTAGGCCTATAAAACACTATTGTTCTTTTTATGAACATCAACTAGTCTTTGCTGATGACCAATGAAAGCATTGAAAAGCTTTTTCACATCCCTGATCAATCATGTTTCCAGGGTGTGATAGATGATGGCTTTGGAAGCCAGTCCCGAGCGTGCATTTTTCCAGGTTCAAGCTGTCCAAGATGGAGCGAAAGCATTAATTGAGATTGTACCGACGGCTGTTCTGAAACCCGACATCCCGACAGTGCGGGGAAGTGCCGGCTTGAGTCAGAGTTCTGGTCTCAAGTCTAAACACACCCTGATCTGCGACTCCAAACGGGCCCCTGGTCTCAAGTTTGTCACTATATTGATTTAGTCCCTTTTCTGTACCGATGACATTGAATGGATCGTAAAAATAAATAAAGTTTGCCTAAGATGAATTTTACAACCTAAATAAATAATGTACACTCATGTTACAGCTTATTATTTATGATTTATGGGGTCAACCAGGGCCTTATGAAGACTGTTTTCCTGCTGTGCGATTAAAACCCATTTCATGGCATAAATACAAGCCGCCCCAGCACCGTAAACAAGATAAAACAACAGGGCACTGCCCTTTTATGAGTCTGAGCGCAATTCCAAATTACAACCTCCAATTTCTACACTTTTTCTTGGCATTAAATCAAAAAGTGTATAAATGCTGCGTTATTTGAAGACTTGTTTGGTTGCATCCAATACAATTTCAGAAATGATAATGATGATGTGTTCTTCATAATACAGACATAGCAAAACCTCATATTGATAAAAGCTTTAAAGGTCATTGAAGTCGTAGATTTAAGAGCTATCCGTCAGAAATTATGAAGCAAAATTCCCTGTGAGATTATCCATTTTTTATCCAGTTGACTGCGCCTGCCTCTGTATGTGATCATTTTGATATTAGACCTTAATTCCCTAATTTGTCATTTCTGACCAATCAGGGCATCTCTTCCCTGATTGGTTCAGGGGGAATCCATCCTGCTGTCTGTCACATAGCTTCTCAATGGCAGGGCAACCTCAAGTCAAGTCAAGTCAAGTCAAGTCAAGTTTATTGTCACTTCACAGTTTACAGTTTAGTATAAAGCAGTGATGTGAAATTCTTGTGTGCAATACCCGACGACAGACAGCAGTTATAAAATAAGATAAAATAAAAATAGATAAAAAATAGAATAAAAAATAGAATAAAGAATATAAAATAAAAATAAAAAATGCAATTTATAAAATGCAAAAATCAGCACAGAAAAGAGCAATATATATATATAAATCAATGTAATAAAATATACATTGTTATATGTTATACGCCCTTGTTCAGCAGCCTGATGGCCTGACTGTGGAAGCTATCTCTAAGCCTATTTGTACGACACTTGATACTGCGGTATCGCCTGCCTGACGGTAATAGTGAGTAAAGTTCGTGGCTGGGGTGGGCAATGTCTTTTATAATTCTTTTGGCCTTGGCCACGCACCGCTGGTTGTAAATGTCCAGGAGGGAGGGGAGCTCACCTCCAACGATATACTGGGCCGTCCGCACCACCCTTTGAAGCGCTCTGCGCTCGAGTGCCGTGCAGTTCCCGTACCAGGCGGTGATACACCCTGTCAGAACACTCTCGATGGTGCCGTTGTAGAATGTTCTCAGGATGCGGGGGCCCATGCTGAATTTCTTCAGACGCCTGAGAAAATACAGGCGTTGTTGGGCCCTTTTCACCACGTGTGTGGTGTGCGTGGACCATGTGAGGTCCTCGGAGATGTGCACGCCGAGGAACTTGAAGCTGCTGACCCTCTCTACTGCAACGCCGTCGATGGAGATAGGGCTGTGCTCTCCCCTCTGCCTCCTGAAGTCCACGATCAGCTCCTTGGTCTTCTTGACGTTGAGGGCGAGGCTGTTCTCCTGGCACCACTGCTCCAGCGATCCGACCTCCTCCCTGTAGGCTGTCTCGTCGTCGCCGGCGATCAGGCCCATCACCGTCGTGTCGTCAGCAAACTTGACGATGACGTTGGAGCTGTGCATAGCCATGCAGTCGTGGGTGTAGAGGGAGTAGAGGAGAGGGCTCAGCACGCATCCCTGGGGGGCTCCCGTGTTGAGGGTCAGTGGCTCTGATGTGGTGCTGCCCATCCTCACCACCTGGCGGCGGTCCGACAGGAGGTTCAGTATCCAGCTGCACATGGATGGGGGTACGCCTAGACCTCTCAGCTTGGTGTCGAGCTTGGCAGGAACTATTGTGTTGAATGCTGAGCTGTAGTCCACAAACAGCATTCGCACATAACAGTTCTTCCCCTCCAGGTGGGAAAGGGCAGTGTGGAGGGCCATGGCAATTGCGTCGTCCGTGGATCTATTTTGACGATATGCAAATTGCCATGGGTCCAGCGTGGTAGGTAACACGGAGCAAATAAAGTCCTTGACCAACCTCTCGAAGCATTTGCTAACGATCGAGGTGAGGGCCACAGGTCTGTAGTCATTCAGGCATGTTACCTTGGTTTGTTTAGGGACAGGCACGATGGTGGATATCTTGAAGACCGCGGGGACAACAGCCTGGGACAGGGAGAGGTTGAAGATGTCTGCAAAGACTCCTGCCAACTGGTCTGCGCATGCTCTGAGGACGCGACCCGGGATGTCGTCGGGGCCTGCCGCCTTACGGATGTTCAGCCGCTTAAAGGTGCGGCGCACATCCGCCTCCGAGATGCGCAGCTGGCTGGTCTCCCCAGTCGGTGCTGGCTTCGGCGGGCTGCCGTTTACGTCGAACCGAGCAAAAAATGTATTTAGCTCTCCTGGGAGGGAGGTAGAGGAGTTCTCTACACAACTGGTTCTCCCTCTGAAGTTCGTTATCTTCTGCAGCCCCTGCCACATACCCCTCGCATCGTGTTTCTTGAATTTATCTTCCACTCTGTCCTTATACTCCCGCTTGGCAGTGACGATGGTCTTACGGAGGTCGTAACGGGCTCTCGTATATTCCTCCGTATTCCCGGAACCAAAGGCGGCGCATGTAGGGCAGCGCGAACATCGCCGTTAATCCACGGTTTCTGGTTGGGATATATCCGAACCGACTTGGTCGGAACAACGTCATCTATGCACTTCTTGATGAACCCGGTGACCGACGACGCGTACTCGTTGATGTTATTGTCCGAGGCAACGCGGAACATGTGCCAGTCAGCGTGATCAAAACAATCCTGCAGCGTAGAATCTGATTGGTCCGACCAGCATTGGACCTCCCTCACAGCGATCGGTTGCTGCTTCAGTCTCTGCCTATAGGCGGGGAGTAGCTGGATAGAGCGGTGATCTGATTTGCCGAACGGTGGGCGGAGGAGGGCCTTGTAGCCATCACGGAAGGGAGTGTAGCAGTGGTCGAGGATCCGCTCGCCCCGTGTGTTGCTCTTTATGTGTTGGTAGAACTTCGGGAGAACCTTCTTCAGGTTCGCCTTGTTGAAGTCCCCCGCCACGATGAGAGCAGCCTCGGGGTGGGCCGACTCCTGTTCGCTGATAGCCCCATACAGTTCCTTCAGCGCTGTGTCCGTGTTGGCTTGTGGGGGAATGTAAACAGCGGTCACGGTTACCGCTGTAAACTCCCGAGGTAGCCAGTATGGACGGCACATAAGCATCAGGTACTCGAGGTCCGGGGAACAGAAAGACTTGAGGGGATGTACATAGGGATGGAGAGAGAGCAGAGAGGAAGGGGAGGTTGTTTTATGGTAAAAAAACAAAGTCTCGCTGTCTTCCACTCTTTACTGCTCTCTCTCTCTCTCTCTCTCTCTCTCTCTCTCTCTCTCTCTCTCTCTCTCTCTCTCTCCTCTCTCTCTCTCTCTCTCTCTCTCTCTCTCTCTCTCTCTCACACTCTCTCTCTGTGCAAATCTTACGGCACCTTTTTGTCAAAAGTTATGGAGCGTTTGCGTGGCTTCGGCACAGAGAGAAAGACCATTCACACACGGAGCATGTGCATGGGAGAGAGAGAGATAGAGATAGAGAAAGTGAGAGAAAGAGAGAGGGAGAGGGAGGCTTGTGTTATTAGATGGCATCTCGGTCTGGGCATCCCAGACCCCGCAGCACCATTAGGGGAGAGTGCAGTGTCTGCATCATGCTAGGCGTGGCGACAACAACACACGGCAGGAATATGGAGAGGTTTAGCAGAGTGCATCTGCATGAGCCGTATGGCCACTTTGAAGCTGTTTTTATTTTTATATATTGTATTATAATATAATAATAATATAATATATGTATTATAATACATTAAATGCAAAGTTACAGTTATAATTATGGTTTAAAGTTATGTGACAATTTTTGTTTCTTGTGTAATTACGTTTAACTGTGTGTGTGTGTGTGTGTGTGTGTGTGTGTGTGTGTGTGTGTGTGTGTGTGTGTGTGTGTGTGTGTGTGTGTGTGTGTGTGTGTGTGTGTGCATTTTAAAACAAGGGCAAGAAACAAAACTAGCTTTAATTGTAATAGCTTGAATTGTCACTTCAGGCATGGGGATAAAGTGCTCATTGGAATGGAAGTGCCATTCAAATTGCATTAATGGCTAGATTAAACACGTTATCATCTTAGCAAGCCAATCATACGTATATTTAATATTGAAACATATATTTTCCGCACGGCCCCTGGCAATCCATAAACCACTAACCTAAAAGAACATTGTTGTGCTCCTAAATGTAGTAATACTAATAGTAAGAACAGCTAACCAACAACTATCTTATTAAGATAGTTGTTAACAATAAGAACTCAATCTAAATCTGGAGGATTGAATCCTCTTATTGGTCACATGCTGTACATGTACACACACAGTGATATTTGTTTCTCTGCATTTAACCCATCCTAGGGGTCTGGTGCCTTGCTCAAGGGCACCTCGGCAGGGCCCAGGTGTTTCGGGTCCTTCTGGCTCCCAAGCCAAGTCCCAAAAGTCTGAGCTATAGCCGCCCCTTACTATCTTACTAAGGTAGTTGTTATTGTTATTCTTGTATGCCTTTTGTATGCCTATCAATACAAATCCAACCACAAATTCTCACTTTATTTTGTCTTTACCATCATCTTTATCACATACACGATATTAAGCACAATAATAACTAGTACCTTTAAACACACAAAGAAAAGACATCCGAAATTGGCGTGAAAGTTTAACAGAACAGGCATAAAAGCAATAAAACGATTAAAAGGCCGAAATAAGCCAAACTGTTTATGTGGGGATGAAAGCGGTACTTTCTGCTTAGTTAACTGTATATATAGAGGCGACGCTAGGCTTGTTATTTTTGTAATGAGAATTGCTCTGAGCGTGAAATAGGAAGGCTTTGAGGTGACGGCGCAGTCTCTTTTGTTGTTTGTTCTTGCAAAAACTTATTTTCAAACCTGAAGAAAAAAAGCCCCCATATATATATATATATATATATATGTTAACAATGACGAGACTTCAGCACTTCAAGAACTTTCTCCAAAATCGTAGCATGGTGGCTACCCCTCCTCGGAATTAGCACACCATTTTGTTTTGCTACATAAAAATATTGTTGAAACGGAACGGGGTGTGGGTGGGGCTGGTGTGGGCCAGGGCTGAATGACTACAATTTGAAGGTGGATCTTTTGGTGTTTATAGGGGCTGGAGTGTGTGCGATAGGCCACGGGCATCAATGTTATGTAATAATAATAATCCAAATCACTTTGGGCCTTTTCAGCTTTGAAAGGGCTGGTTGAAAATAAAACCCAGAGAGAGAGAGAGAGAGAGAGAGAGAGAGAGAGAGAGAGAGAGAGAGAGAGAGAGAGAGAGAGAGAGAGAGAGAGGGGGGAGGGGGAGGGGGAGAGAGGGAGAGGGAGGGGGAGGGGGAGAGAGAGAGAGAGAGAGAGAGGGAGGGAGAGAGAAAATGGATGAATAAAAAGAGCAGTTAGCATTTATTAATGACAGAGAACCCTTTTAGCTAGAGAACACACACACGGACACGCACACACACTCACGCAAATCAATGAACATGCATGCACACACACACACACACACGCACGCACGCACGCACGCACACACACACACACACACACACACACACACACACACACACACACACACACACACACACACAGATGATCCCCCAGACAGACAGACTGAGAGGCACCCTGATACCCCAGACAGACAGAGAGAGAGACAGACAGAGACCCCAGACAGTCAGACACATAGACACAGACAGATATTGTCGGTCAATAATCCTACAGGTTTGAGGGAACATCTCAGAGAGATGAGGGGTCTATCTCTCCCTCCCTCCCTATCTTCCTCTCTCCCTCCCTCTCTTTCCCTCTCTCTCTCTCCGTCCCTCACTCCCTCCCTCCCTCTCTGTCTCTCTGTATCTCTCTATCATTCCCTCTCTCCCTCCCAATTTCTCCCTCTCTCTCAATCTTTCTCCCTCCCTCTCTGTCGCTCTCTCTCTCTCCCTCCCTCTCTCCCTCCCAATCACTCCCTCCCTCTCGTTCCCTCCCTCTCTCCCTATATCTCTTCCTCCCTGCCTCTCTCTCTCTGTCTTTCTCTCAGATATTAACCGATTATACATTAGTGTTTCCACATTCGCCGAGAAGGAGAGCGTTTAAACAGTGGATGCCGTCTCTTAGGGGGAATGGGTTGGCTTGAATAGAAAACTTGAAATAAAGCCAAAAAACGATTTTGGAAAGGTGCACTCCTTCTTCTTGGAACTCCTTACCGCTTGTCTAAATCTAAATCTTTTGAGGATTGACTCCTCTTTATTATTTAAGATTAGATTACATTCAAATTTATTTGAATAATAATAATACTGTACTGTATTTGCACAAATACAGTACAGCGAAAATAATTTGGCATCTAACCAGAGTGAAAATGTTGCTAAACGCATGGATGTTAATACATAATGTATAAATTAGTGTATGCAGACTGCCTAGCGCAGCCAAACCCGGTCGTGGGAACCATCCCCCAGGGCCGGGTTATAAAATAAAAATAAATATATTCAAAGATATATATATATATATGTATATATACATATATATATATACACACCCGTATTGGCACACTCTCTCCCTGAAGACATTGATTTAAAAGTGTACCTCGCCAGAAGGACACTCTTAGAGGAACTCTTTAGACATGCTTCAGAACGTCCTCTCTTGAGATCTTCCTCTCTTCCTGTTAGCGGGAATGAATAGCAGCGTGGCTCCCTCGCTCCATCCTGTTTGTCTCTTGTGTTGCCCCTGAAAAGCTTCTCCATCATATCGCTGTGAAGAAGAAACGTGCTGCCTCTCTCTCTCTCTCTCTCTCTCTCTCTCTCACTCTCTCGCTCCCTCATGCTTGCCCTCTCTCTGTCTCGCGCTCCTTCATGCATTCTTCATCATCCTTTTTCACTCTCTCTCTCTCTCTCTCTCTCTCTCGCTCTCTCGCTCTCTCTCTCTCTCTCTCTCTCTCTATCTCTATCTCTATCTCTATCTCTCTCTCTCTCTCTCTCTCTCTCTCTCTCTCTCTCTCTCTCTCTCTCTCTCTCTCTCTCTCTCTCTCTCTCTCTCTCTCTCTCTCTGTTTATCTGTTTGCCTGGCGGGGCTGTAAGGGTTGTCTTTAATTTGGAATGTATTGGCAGATAAGATATACTTTATTGATGTAAACCCGCTTAGACAAGACGCCTCCTCCTCGCCGTTCTCTGTAATTGGCTCCCGTCTCTGTTGTTTTCACCATAACACCCCTTTGGGTGAAAGCATATTTGTGTGTTTGTGTGTGTGTGTGTGTGTGTGTGTGTACATACAATAAACATGAATCACCTATATATTCTATAAGACCCAAACTGACCTGAATCTCGACACAAATGCATTCATAAGACACATTTTGTGAGGACAAAAGTGGAGAAATGCGGAACATCGTTTATATAGTAGACTCAACCCTCTACTAGTACAGCTATTAAGAGGGATAAGAGGACGCAGTAGGTGGAAGGATCCGGGTAGTGTTTTCTGAAGAGGTGAGTTTTCTGCCTTGCAGGGAAAGATGGGCAGTGACTCTGCAGACCTGACATCCACTCAGTGTTTTATATCAATGTTGGTAACAAAAGGTGACATCTCCTTATACTCCCCCCTAGTTTCCCCACACGGATCACAAGCCATCACTCTTAAAACAAAAACTGACCACATTCCCCAGAGTTCTCTCCCGTATTCCATCTCCATCCTAACTCCTTAATTCATTAAAATTGCGGGAAAATTGCGATAATCCTTCCGTACGCACACAGTCAAAGTATTTTTGGTCGGGCGACGGAAGCCAGCGCATGTTGGGCATAAACGAGTGTCTGGTCCCTGTGACAGCAGGCCCTGGCATCCCGTATCAGAGGCCCGTTCCTATCAAAGAAGCTTGCGGCTCTCATTTCGATGAGTGCGAAAAAACAACCAAATAATCCTTGGCAGAGGATCTGAAGCGGCTAAATCTCAAAAGAGCTGTTTATTAAAACCCCCGAGTTGTCCTCATTGCGTTTTTGCCCCGGTTCCAAAGAGAAAGAGAGAGAGAGAGAGAGAGAGAGAGAGAGAGAGAGAGAGAGAGAGAGAGAGAGAGAGAGAGAGAGAGAGAGAGAGAGAGAGAGAGAGAGAGAGAGAGAGAGAGAGAGAGAGAGAGAGAGTAATTAATGTAATATTAGTCTAATTTGTGCAGAGAACTTTAAAGTAAAAAAGAAGCAAACTCGGCCATCGCCGGTTCACGCTAAGGACGCCTTTTGTTTTGCCGTCAGGACTGTGCGATGATGATGACACGCTTACTATTTCCCATTTCTTACAACCCACCAGTGTGTCTAAAGCACCGGTGTCTAAACACACTATACAAAAAAAATTAAAATGTTCTCCCCTTATAAACATGGTGCAGTTTTTGGGAGAGAAATCTCCGTCACTCTCTCTCTTTAGAAGAGGGGAAGGGGAAGAAATAGAGAGGGAGCTAGAGAGAAGGTGGACAGAGAGAGATTGAAAAAGATATAGAGAGCGAGAGGGTGGGGAGGAGGAGAGAGAGAGAGAGCGAGAGAGAGAGAGAGAGAGAGAGAGAGAGAGAGAGAGAGAGAGAGAGAGAGAGAGAGAGAGAGAGAGAGAGAGAGAGAGAGAGAGAGAGAGAGAGAGAGAGAGAAAGTGGAGAGAGAGAGGGGGAAGATAGAGAGAGAGGGGTGGGATGGAGAGAGAGAGAGAGAGAGAGAGAGAGATGCCTGAGATAAATCATAAGCCTAGTCTCTGGCTCTTCGGCTCGACCTCCTGAAGAGAACAGTGTGGTGCAGCTACACAAGGCCCTGCCCTTCATCATGACAGGCCCCGCCCCTTTCCTTGACAGGCGAACGGGGCGGATGTTTCAGAGGCTTCCAATGTATCCAGCAGATGTCCAGGGGGGCCCTCTTCCATTCGGTCCGTTCATTGTTTCCGGTCCGATTAGCAACTCGAGACGCTTATAATTACGACATGTAAAACATGTAAAACTTTAATATCCCTTGCCCATATTTAAAACCTCACTACACACTGAACCTTCTCCTTGCACCTGTGTCTTTTTACATTCGTTTATTTCATATTGTGTATTTCATGATCTAGATACTTCCATTGATCAGTTTTCATCTTGTATCTTTTATTAACCGTACCTGATAATTGTTTTAATTGATCGTTTTCTTGAGTCTTGCATCTTTTATTAGAATTGAATATATTTTCTACTCCACATCCTTCGAAATGAGGGCCAGCCCCTCAATGATGTATACACGTTCAAATTAATTCAAATGAATAGAGTTTGAGTTGAGAGAGAGATAGAGATAGAGATAGAGATAGAGATAGAGAGAGAGATAGATAGAGATAGAGAGAGAGAGAGAGAGTAGAGAGAGAGAGAGAGAGAGAGAGAGAGAGAGAGAGAGAGAGAGAGAACGTTCTATGTCCGGATTGTTCCACAAGAGGAGACTTTACGCTCTGTTTACATTTAACAAACCAACTGCTGTCAACCTCTGTGGCAAGGGTCCTGCTCCACAAACACGCCCGTGTTAGCTTGCTTGCTTTGCCCACAAACGGACTACAAACGGAAGCCATATCAGTTTTCCGATCCCAAAGTCTTCATACGCAGATATCTCTTTATAGCATTGCAATGTATCTGTTGCAATTTGCCACCTGATTAGCCACCTGCAAAAGCCCCATTCTCTCTGTAGTGGGTTGTGGGTGCTGGGTGGTGGGTGGTGTTGGTCGGGTGGTGGTCTGTCGCTTTTCTCTCTCCCCCTCTCTCCCTCTCACCCCTCTCCCCCTCCCTCCTCTCCCGGCAACAGAGACTCCCACCTGAACCAAATTGCGACGGCGGCTCCACTGTCGGGAGTGGAGATAGCTGCAATTTGCCCGTAATTTGGGTATGAATGAGGAGGCAGAACAATTCTCCACACACCCGCCAGCCTGGTGCTCCACAAGGTCCAGCGCTTCATTTGACTCGCTCTCTTCCACTAGACTGGAGGCCCTTTATTTATTACATTTTTTCCTCCATGGTTATGGATGACGATGCTGAGGCTTTTTTGGAGGCTGTGTTTTGGTTTTTTTGGACCTGATTCTAGTGGCGTGACGGTTGTTTGTCGTCCAAGGCGGTTTGTTGTTGCAAAAAACCTGGCAAATGTTTTAACGTGATGAACTGATACTGGAATGAGTTAGAACTTGAAGAGTATCTGGTGAGTTGTTCGTAGGTCAGAGAGGGAAGTCTCTCTTACGTACACAGTCTCATGATTTTAATCAAGAGGTTTTAATTCAACTTTATAACACACACATTTCAATTTAAAATGAAATGAATGTTAATGACTTTTTGCAGTGATTAAAGAGTTGTGGTGCAGTGGTAAACATTTGGCAAAACGCATATCGGAGTTATATTCAGAAGTGAACACATACCCTGTGTTTAGCTCTATCAAAACCAAACATGGTCAAGCGGGACTAGCTTGGGACTAGCTCATCTAATTTATTTCCGTAATCCCATCAAGGTTAATTTGTGATATTCTTTCAAGTCCATCGTTCCGTCTCTCTAAAAACTGAACAAATCTGAAGGAACTCTTATACTGATACTTATACTTATACTGAAACTTTAAATTCAAACCTCTGCTACTGTGTGTGTGTGTGTGCCCTTGGTGTAACTTAAACTGACAACACACTGCATTGCAGCCCTATACACTGTGACTGCATTGTTATCCTGGAGGACCCTCAAGTGTAGTGGCTAATAGTACAGTATGTGTTGGACTTCAAAAGAGGGTCCAAAGGCACCGGGTTTGATCCCCCATATGTCCACAGATTGCCGCTAAGGCCCCCTGAAGCAACCCTACAGTCCTTCCTTAATTCCTCCTGTGCCTGTATTGAGGATCTGTGCCTCTTCCAAGCGATAATATCTATAGACACGCACACGCACACACACACACACACACACACACACACACACACACACACACACACACACACACACACACACACACACACACACACATCAAATGATGACAAAGAACAAAGGTTCATGGAAGCAATGAAGACATTGGGTTGGATTATGAACTGTTCAAATGAATCACACCATTTCTCCCTCTCTCTCTCTCTCTCTCTCTCTCTCTCTCTCTCTCTCTCTCTCTCTCTCTCTCTCTCTCTCTCTCTCTCTCTCTCTCTCTCTCTCTCTCTCTCTCTCTCTCTCTCTCTCTCTCGCTCTCTCTTTTATGCTCTTTTTATATCTCTCTTTTATACTGTGTCTCACTCTTTCTGTCTTTTATGCTATCTTTCATTTGCTTGCTCTCTCCTTCCTTCTCTTTCTATTTGATGCTCTCTCTCTCTCTCTCTCTCTCTCTCTCTCTCTCTCTCTCTCTCTCTCTCTCTCTCTCTCTCTCTCTCTCTCTCTCTCCTCTCTCTCTCTCTCTCTCTCTCTCTCTCTGTTAATAAGCCAACTCCAGTGGTCTGCACTTTTTCCCCTGCTGTGGAATCGCCCCCTCACTGTGCTGTAGATTCACTCAGTTAGATCAATTCTGTATATGCACACATCGTAAACAATTGATTGGCTTATTTCCGACGTAATAGCAGTGAAACAGTAACGCATACAACAGCTCTGAGGTTTTGGTCGCGTTAGCTCTGATGATGTCAAAACACTACACACACACACACGCAATAAAAAAATTGCTATATTTTCCATTGTCTTGATGTGATTCGGGGGTTGATGGATGGGTACTGTAAAGTGCTTCATGTCCTGAACTGAGTTAAGGACATGGCTGTTTTCAGCACAATGCTCGACACCCAGGTCATAACTTAACAGGTCCCTCACAATACAGTACTTACAACACTGACCAATAAACGCTCCTGGCTGGATTTCACCATCCACAACGCATTCTAGCATTCTGCTGTAACGCCGTACTCTGACCCATCCCAGCGTGGATGGCTTATTAAACTGAACAGTGAGCGGGAATCAGAATGATAATGAGGTTTCTTATGTCGGCCATATTGTCCCCCTCTGCATATATATACTGAGCATATAGCTAAGGTGCTTCCACTGAAAATGAGGCAGGTACATGGCTACCATCTGCCCTGTGAATCACACCACTCTCTCTCTCTCTCTCTCTCTCTCTCTCTCTCCTCTCTCCTCTCTCCTCTCTCCTCTCTCTCTCTCTCTCTCTTCTATCTTTACTGCTCATTAGGGGCAGAAATCAGGTGGTGTGTGGGGGGGTTCGGGGGTGTTGAGGAGGTGAGAGATGACTGGGGATCGCCACGCTTGCTGTAAGGCAGCTTTTATGACGTCACAGCCCACTTCTATGATCAAAGGCCGCCGAGCATTTCCGACATTTTGCTCCATCTGCTCCACCTTTCTTGCTTCCTCCATCTCTCTTACTATCTCCTCTCTCTCCTCTCTATCTCTACTCTATTCTCCATTATCTCCCCTCCACTTTCTCCCCTCTCTCCTCTCTCCTCTCCTCTCCTCTCTCTCTTTTCTCCCCCCTCTCCTCTCTTCACTCTCTCCTCTCTCCCCCCTCTCCTCTCCTCTCCCCTCCCCTCTCTTCTCTCTCCTCTCCTCTCTATCCTCTGTCATCTCTTCTCTCCCCTCCCCTCCACTCTCTCCTCTCTCTCTTCTCTCTCCTCTCCTCTCTATCCTCTGTCATCTCTTCTCTCCCCTCCCCTCCACTCTCTCCTCTCTCCTCTCTCTCTTCACTCTCCTCTCTCTCCCCTCACCCCTCCTCTTACTCCTCTCTCCCCTTTCCTCCCTCTCTCCTCTCTTCTCTGTCCTCTCCACTTTCTTTCCTCTCTCCTCCCTTCTCTCCTCTCGCATCTCTCTCCTATTCTCCCCTCGCTCTACTCTCTCATCTCTCCAATCCTATCCTCTTTCCCCTCCACTCTCTCCCCTCTCTCTCTCCTCTCTATGTTGCCGGTCTGGCTCATTTAGTTTGACCTGAGAGCACATCTGAATATTAATGCATTCTTAAAAAGTCTGCCAGTTCTTTCAACATATATATACCTCTATTTCTCTCTCTCTCTCTCTCTCTCTCTCTCTCTCTCTCTCTCTCTCTCTCTCTCTCTCTCTCTCTCTCTCTCTCTCTCTCTCTCTCTCTCTCTCTCTCTCTCTCTCTCTCTCTCTCTCTCTCTCTTGCAATTAAAAGGCATTCGCCGTTCCCTCGCCAGGTGAGGTGAGGGGTGGCCGAACATCTCTCTCCATCACTGTTTGTCTGGGGAAAGAAGGGGCAAGAGCAACCACACTCTAGCAACCACTGTGGCTGTATGGGTTATGTATGCTTGCTGTAATGAAGCCAAGCTGTTTCAGCTGGCTGCTGCAGGCTGTCAATTAGAACGATGAATGTCAAGCTGAGTGCCTTTGAATGGACGGGAGCTTTCCAGGGTGCTGAACGTGTGACCTGCTGTCCACTGCTTGGGAGCTCTCCAAGGTGCTGAACGTGTGACCTGCTGAAAAAGCGTGTGGTCGCGTGTGGGCCTCAATCAGACTTCATTAGTCAAATTGAATCAGTCTTATGTACTGTATATAAGTAGCACTTTATTGGTTTCAAAGAGCAAAACTCTTACGAAAACAAGTCATGTTGGTAAATTAAGATCTGAAGCACAGATGTGTGAGAGGGCAGATTTAAGCAGATGTAACAGTGACTGTCCCGCACTGGGCTCGAACTCACGACCTCGGGCATGACAGAGTTGGCGCTCTAACATGAGAAGCTAAAACCCACGGGCTCTAGCTTCATCGCCAGCATGTCTGTTAGGTGTCTGGGAGTGAGGTTTACTTTATTGCTGCCATCCGTTACACAGAGAATGACTCTAAATGACTTTAATGTAACAGAATTGGGTTTTAGACGTATTGACGAGAGATTGTGATGCAAAGGAGTTAAGTTCTTTCCCTCTCAGACTGAATGAAGGAGGAATGAAGGATGTCTCAACATGAATGTTGAGATATACCAACCAAACATGAAAAATAATTAAATAAATGTATATATATGAATATATATATATTTTGATATATATACAGTATATATATAATAATAATGTTAATAATGTTGCTTACTTCCTCGAGCCTGAAGATTTCACACACAATAGACTTAATGTTAGAAAGATTGCATACAGTCTACAAATGATTTTCTTAGTGCCTTAAGTCACGAGCATAACTACCTGGACCCAAACAGTCTCACTGACTTGGACATGCCAGTACAGACGTATGTGTGCCGGGTGAAAGACACACAGGAACACAGGCAGTTTAAACAACAACAAAAAAACGGGGTTTTATTACACCCAAAACATCCAAATCCATCCCAATGTGCAACGTGAAACATACCAGCAGACACCAGGAACTGAAATTAAATCATACTGAAACATCCTAGATGGAGGTACTCCTTTGTAAAGTACTACTATATGCGTTCTAGTCACTGGGTGTGTTTGGTGTCGTGATGGAGAGATCAAATGTGCGTCTAGGGTGCCCTTGTTTCCCCCCTCTGCTCCTGCCCCTGACATTTGACTCACAATTTGATGGACTGGCTGTCTGACAGCAGGCGGGTGGGTGGGGGGGGGGGTGATCAATATTGTTTTGAACACTGCGCTTACGAGCCCTATTCTTCATGAGGCAGCAGGCCAGACGTGCAGCATCTGTTGTGCTCCAATAACTTCTCAGGGGGAGAAGGATGCATCCATCTCCCTCAGTGGTCCTGCTCAAGGTTTGTTTTACCCCTGGATTTAGTTGAGGTTTTACCTTGGAACCGTACGGGTCTTGGGGGCTAGGGGGCAGGGGGGTGGGGTGGGGGGAGTTTGTATTATGTGGGGCCTATGGAGCCCTTTCTGGCTGTCATTTTGTAATTAAGGGGTTGTACAAATTCTCTCGACAGCAGCAAGGACAAACAGAAAACATTGGGTTAGATTATGAACTGTTCATTCAGAGGAGGGGGAGGTGTCTCATACACACTGGCCTCTCTCTGTCTCTCTATCTTTCTCTCTCTCTTTCTGTCTATTTCTGTCTCCCTCCCGCTCTCTGTCTGTGTCTCTCTCTCTGTCTGTGTGTCTCTCTCTGTCTCTCTCTCTCTCTCTCTCTCTCTCTCTCTCTCTCTCTCTCTCTCTCTCTCTCTCTCTCTCTCTGTCTCTCTCTCTCTCTCTCTCTCTCTCTTGTCTCTCTCTCTCTCTGTGTTCCGGCATGCCTTTGTGAATGGCGTGCAGAACAGAGGCCATGTATAATGCATGCGGTATCATAGCACAGCTTAAATAATTGCCACAGGGTCACGTCGCCCCAGCTGGCATATGGGGAAACATTGAGCCGTCGAGATGGAACTGATGTAAAAATAGCCTTTAAGTAACCCCTTAACGCTATGAACGGGCGTGTGTGTGAATGAGTTGTTTTGTGTGTGTGTGTGTGTGTGTGTGTGTGTGTGTTTGTGTGTGACTGAGTTGTTTGTGTTTGTTTGTTTGTGTGTCTGTGTGTATGTGTGTGTGTGTGTGTGTGTGTGTGTGTGTATGTGTGTATGTGTGTATGTGTGTGTGTGTGTGTGTGTGTGTGTATGTGTGTGTGTGTGTGTGTGTGTGTGCCACTGTTTTGAGTGCCACAGCCCTTATATACGTATATTGTCATAAAAAAAAGAGAAAAAGATACAATGAGTGGGGTTAGAATGGGTTAAAAACATGAACTAAAGATGTGGGAACGTGTCCGAGCGCTATGGTTTGCAGCCACGGGGTTGACTCAACTAGGGACGTCCCTAGGTCGGTCCCTAGGGAGGCTTTATTCATTTTGGAGATTGTAATTATTGAGAAGCGGCTTTTTTAGCTATCAGGATAGCTCTTTCCCTCTCTCTCTCTCCCCTCTCTCCTCTACCCTCTATCTTTTTCTATTTTTCCTTCTCTCCTTTCTCTCTCTCCCATGTCTGTCTCTCTCTCTCTTTCTCTGGCCTCTCTCTTTTTCTCTGGTCTCTCTCTCTCTCCCCCTCCCTCTTCTCTCTCTCTCTCTCTCTCTCCCTCTTCTCTCTCTCTCTCTCTCTGTCTCTCTCCCTCTCCTCTCTCTCTCTCTCTCTCTCTCCCTCACCTCTCCCTCTCTCTCTCTCCCTCCTCTCTCCCTCTCTCCTCTCCTCCTCTCTCTCTCTCTCTCTCTCTCTCTCTCTCTCTCTCTCTCTCTCTCTCTCTCTCTCTCTCTCTCTCTCTCTCTCTCTCTCTCTCTCCTCTCTCTCTCTCTCTCTCTCTCTCTCTCTCTCTCTCTCTCTCTCTCTCTCTCTCTCTCTCTCTCCTCTCTCTTCTCTCTCTCTCCTCTCTCTCCTCTCTCTCTCCCCCTCTTTCTCTCCCCAATTTCCCTTCTCTCTGCCCTCTCTCTCTCTCTCTCTGTCCTCTCTCTCCCCCTCTCTCGCTCTCCATCGAATGTCACAATTTGCTCCAGGACCCGGGCGTGGAGGGCACACCTGTCTGTGTTGTGTGGTCCCTATTGCACCACGTCTTTTGATGGCGGGTGTGTTTGTGTGTGGGTGTGGGGGAGGGGGTGGGCGGGGTTTGGGGGGTGGGGGAGAGAGAGAGACAGCAGACAGGTACAGACGGGGCAAGGCAAAAACAAAGTTGTTTTCCAGGCGATGGTCAAAAAACGGTGGATCAAAAAAACCGAACATAAGACGTGAAACTTAAACTTGACGTGACCTGAGGCTTCCCGAGATTCAGTGTGTGATAATCCAGCGCCGTGCGAGTGTGCGGGGGGTAGGTGTAAATAGGTGTGTGAATTGTGATGCGCTGCAGCTGTGGGTGAGAATTAATAGGAAAGCAAACTGTGACACACTCACACACACGTGAGCACCCTACTCTTCATGTGCAGGTGTGTTTTTCTGATGACGGTAACGCCCACCCTAATACTCACAGAGGGGGGAGGAGAATAAAAATGTGTTATAACGAGTAATATTCATAAAAAGGGAGTAAAGCACACAATAGGGACCTCTTTTGTTTTCTTTCTCTTTAGGTTTTTTTTTTTTTTTGCTCCACTTTCCACTGTCTGAGAAATTGCCACCCAGACACGGGGAAAGGAGATAAAGCGTGTATGAATTATTAATTAGGGGAAATTTTCACAACCGGCAAGAATCATAATTGCTCTCTAGCGGCTCTTAGAGAGCCGTGTTTCATTCCTCCGTACCCCCCGTAGCGCTGTCGCATACCACCAAAGAAGAAGAAGAAGAGTTAGGGATCACAGCATTGCAGCCCTCGCCCCCAGCAAAATGCCTTCGCATTCCACCATTATTTCTCTTCGGCTATTTGTCACAACGGACACATCGGATTTTTTTCTTTCCTTCCTTCCGTATTTTTTTGCCTTTGGTTCCTCTGAGATGTTATGAAACAGACGGTGAATCAGAAGGGCTTCAATGTTACAGGAATATTCTCGTTATTTTGCGATATTGTTATTGTACTCATTTTTTATTAAATTAATAGATAAATGATGAATGATGTATTTTTTCAAGCTTTTTTCTTTTATGAACATCTGTTGCTAATTCGACCTTGGAGAAATTGTTTCATCTCCTTCAGACTTTTTGAACTGCAAACTAATGGCCTCCATTTGTTGCCATGACAAAACAATTGCAGAGTTGCTCTCAACAGCGGCTTCAAACGATCCATAAATATATGGTTATTTCATGGTTATTTTAGTTTTAGTTTAGTGTAGTTTGTTTTTGCATAGACCTCACCTCGTCTCACCTCTCTCTCTTTCTCTGTCTCTCTTTCGCGTGAATCCATCCACACTGTGTTGCATATACCTCACCTTTTGCTACCAGGAGAGGTTACGGAATCCTGCGTCTACTCGTGGGCATCCGTGAGATGCCCAAAGATGTCTGCTCTTCGGAGTCAAATAATATTCTCTATGAGTCACTTCGGGTTAAAGGTGTCTGCTCAAAAGACTAAATGGTGAGCTCTCTTCTCAACCTTCCAGTTGCGTCGTGCCAGACGACACTTGGTGAGGCCACTATAAGACACCACTTAACCAAGCTCTGCCTCTGTTGGCCTCCTTTCATTGCCGGCCTTCTCCGCAATGGGGATTTATGTGTACACTGCAAGATTTAAAAAGAAAAGGAGCCCTTTTCTTTTTAATAAGAGTACACGGAAACAACCCCACAAATCCCAATCCCGATAAATCAGGGTACGCGTAGAGACAATTAGTAATGAGAGTCAGACCCTAGGAGAGAACATCGCTCCCAGGTTGCCGCCGTGATTGTCGAGAATGTGGCCAATATAAATATAAACCGACCATTGTTTCGCTAATTTACCCTCACTTTTGTATGAATGGAAGGCGAATGACTTAACACCTCGTTATTAGGTTCAAATGACTTCTCGTGAGCAGTGTGCGCTACAGCGTGGAGGACGACGCCATGTTTATCATCTCTTGTTCGGTGACAGCGGCTAATATGCCCGCACATGCACAATGTTTCCATTAACTTTGGTTTGTCTTCTCTTTCTTCTTCCTCCCCCCTGAAGCCACATATAGTCCCACGATTATTTCCAGCAGAGGGTTAAGTTATGCGTGCCGTCGGAAAACACGAAGTCTTGTTTCTCTCAGATGTGTGTTTATGTCAGTGCAAGTCTACATCGAAGGGGAAACAAGAGAGGAATAACTATGCAGACCTACACTTAACGGTAAGTGGAGGTGAGCAACACGCATCTCCCCCCGATGGCGCAATCAGTATGTTTATATACTCTGGCGACCAAGCCCAATATCCTTGCTGGAGCACGCAATACATTTAAATAACTTAACAATCGCACTTTAAATAACAGAGGACCACACACCTGAGCATTTATATTTGAACCAAAGGAGGAAGTGTCCTGCCTTGTTACACTGATTTTCTTCCCCTTTAATTATTCAGAGTCAGAGCATGCTTGGAAGAGGTCCCCCCCCCCCCCCCATCCCACCCTTAAGGATTTAATTAGAATAGAAACCAGATTAAAGTTATGTAAAAGCATTTTTAAGCTAAAGAAAGAGTATTTTTAATGTCTTTGTACTTACTTCTTTTGAAGTAAATTTTTTTTTAAAGAATCTCCTGGGCATGTTCCCCTCGGTGTCTGTTTGGATTGTGAAAAACTTGATTAATAAAATGTGTTATGTGCATATCAAATCATGGCCACTGGGCACGTTCTCTCGTAGTCACTCGGCGGGAATGAAGTCACATTACGACGATTGAGTCACCAACTGTCTATTAAAAAACCCACCATCAGGGCGACAGACCCACAGACCGGCACACCACCTCTGAATAATAATAATAATAATAATAATAATAATGGCTCATTATTTATAGTTTGTTTCGCAAATTGGCTTAGGCTACGGAACACAAATTAGATAAAAGTTGAGTTTGGCCTTTGAAAAAGTACATTCACAATGTGATTCATTGTTGCTTGATTGATGAAAATGGCGAAGGAGAAGTATAGCTGCATATTATTTCCTAAAGAATAAAACAATTTTGGTGTTCTGATTCATTGACGGCTCCCACTGTCGACAGTCAGACAAAGGAGATAAGTTGCTTATAAGACCAAGGGATGAAGTAGAGCAATATGAAATATTACAGAACAAGTTCCCGAGTTTGAGGGATTCTTATTTTTGTCTTTAAATTGGACAATGTCTTGCAGCACAAAGTGCTTCACAACATTCAGACAAAGCAACAGTACTGAGGAAAAGTAACCATATACTCCCAATAGGAGCAGAAAGCCAACTAAAGTAACTAACACAGTACCTCGCATGTCTAACGACTTCAGGTTTGGTTATGCTGCTTAACAAAGGACAGTATGTCATGAACCGACTTCTAACAAAAATATGGTTCATTATCATCAGTGTGTATCTATGACTACTAAAATAACCAAGCTATTTTGGCTTGAAGGTGCCTAACAATG
>CM051006.1:17486950-17551950 GCA_027704905.1 Muraenolepis orangiensis
GGGTTAGGTCAAGGTTACACAACTACTGGGTTAGGTTTAGGTATCAACTACTGGGTTAGGTTTAGGAATCACAACTACTGGGTTAGGTTGATGTAACTCAACTACTGGGTTAGGTTTAGGTTACACAACTACTGGGTTAGGTTAGGGTTAGGGTTATGGTTAATTACTGAGTAAGGATCGATCAAAAGCTAATATATATATATATATATATACAGTACATATATACATATACTCTCATAAAAATGACCATCACCTTAAAACATGATATTCCCAGCAACATGCCCCCACACCAACCAGACGCTGTTACAATCTCATTCTCCGTGTATAAATATGTTTCTTCTTGGCACCTGCCTAGGAGCAACACCTCGGTAATAAGAAGCAAGGGGCTGTAAGGAGGAGTGATGGGTGTGTGTGTGTGTGTTTGGGGTCTCATTTACAAGGTCCGCGGCCGGTCCAGCCGTCCCGCCATCTGGCTTGAGATTTGTCAGGCTCAGGCGAGACACACGGGCGGAGGGCTGCCAGAGGAGCTGCTCATCCCCCCCCCATTCCTCCTCCCCACCCCCCTCCCCTGCCCCAGCCCCATTCCCCTCCCCGTTCCCTTCCTCCTCCCCTCCCCCTCCACTCCCCTTTCCCTTCCTCCTCACCTCCCCCTCCATTCCCCGTTCCCTTCCTCCTCACCTCCCCCTCCATTCCCCTCCCCGTTCCCTTCCTCCTCCCCTCCCCCTCCATTCCCCGTTCCCTTCCTCCTCACCTCCCCCTCCATTCCCCATCCCGTTCCCTTCCTCCTCCCCTCCCCCTCCATTCCCCATCCCGTTCCCTTCCTCCTCCCCTCCCCCTCCATTCCCCTTTCCCTTCCTCCTCCCCTCCCCCTCCACTCCCCTCCCCTTTCCCTTCCTCCTCCCCTCCCCCTCCACTCCCCTTTCCCTTCCTCCTCACCTCCCCCTCCACTCCCCTCCCCGTTCCCTTCCTCCTCACCTCCCCCTCCACTCCCCTCCCCGTTCCCTTCCTCCTCCCCTCCCCCTCCACTCCCCTCCCCTTTCCCTTCCTCCCCCCCTCCCCCTCCCCTCCCTTTTCCTCATCCAATATGCAGCAGGGTTATTCACATGGCCGGGTTTCCCGTGTTTGCTAGATGGGGACCACGACATGGAAGGAAAAGAACATTCCTGGTCGAAGAATAAAGAAGACATTTTAAAATACAGATTACAGATACATTTTAAACAGATGCCATTTATCTATTGTCTTTATTTTTTGGATCAGATTGTATTATTCTAATATTGCTCAGGGGAGGGGAGGGGAGGGGAGGGGAGGGGAGGGAGGGAGGGAGGGAGGGGAGGGGAGGGGGGGGGAGGGGAGGGGGGGGGGGGGAGGGAGTGGGGCTGCTCTTCACAGTACAATTTAATTAGAAGAGAAATGAGCGGAGGATCAAAGTCATTTGACAGTAAGGGAAATACAGTGACTCATACGGCGAAAGTCGAAGTCGAAAGTGAACAAACATTCTAACTTTCAAAGACGGCACACAAAGTTCCGTTGGATCAAATATCAAATATGTGCGGATGAGTTTGTAACGCACACTGTCGTGCACAGTACACATTATTAAACCTACCGCTCATTGAAAAAAAAAAAAGGGGATTTCTCTCGTTGTTGACAGAGATTCTAAGAAGTATTAGAATTCAGTTTGCCGATCGATTGATTGATTGCTGGCTTGTTGGTTGGTTGGTTGGTTGGTTAGTGGATGTTATCTCAATTTAATTATTCAAATTAATTTAGATGAAGCCTCTCGTTAATGGAGGGGATCCGAGGAAGCGATTCAACATTCATGAGGTCGATTCGTAATTCAAAATGTCTCGGCTCGTGATCTCAAACGTGATAATTTTCCCTCACAGGTTATTTTCCACTTTGCTTTATAAGACAAGCCCCTAAAATATACCAGGAGAAAAAAATCCCATGTTATACTGTATATATAGTGTTTCCATTATTCATCATTTGCCCCCGCGGAAGTCTTCCAACAGCACTAAGGACTGACTCATGCCCTCTCGGCTCTCATTTCTCTCAAACCTCAATTCATACCCAACGCAATCAACCGTCACTCTTTCATTGCAAAAAAAACTATAATATAGAACAATTATACCCTTCATCTTTCATCTGGTACCACCACCAATGCGACTCTCCCTCTGTCCTCCCCCATTAGAAGCACTTGGGGGGAGGGTGATGGAGGGTGATGGACATAGGGGGGGGGGGGGGGGGGGGGTTAATTTGCATTAATTGTCATTTCCCCTGTTTGGGTGTAATTTCTCTCCCTGGTGCCCGTGTTCCATGAAGACCTCTCTCTGTCTGTCTGTCTGTCTGTCTGTCTGTCTGTCTGTCTGTCTGCCTGCCTGCCTGCCTGCCTGCCTGCCTGCCTGCCTGCCTGCCTGCCTGCCTGCCTGCCTGCCTGCCTGCCTGCCTGCCTGCCTGCCTGCCTCTGCTCTCCTCTCTCTCTCTCCTCTCTCTCTCTCTCTCTCTCTCTCTCTCTCTCTCTCTCTCTCTCTCTCTCTCTCTCTCTCTCTCTCTCTCTCTCTCTCTCTCACTCTCGCTCTCGCTCTCTCTCTCTCTCCTGCCTTGTTTTTATTATTCGGAAAGCGAGATAGTAAACGGATCCTCAACTCACAGAGCGCAAAGCCATCCTCAGAGAGAATAAGAATGGGACCAGAGAGAGAGAGAGAGAGAGAGAGAGAGAGAGAGAGAGAGAGAGAGAGAGAGAGAGAGAGAGAGAGAGAGAGAGAGAGAGAGAGAGAGAGAGAGAGAGATAGGCGGAGGCAGACGGGGGGGGTGGGGAACCATTTGCATGACAGACTCCACCCTCCGAATCAATTAGGAATGAGATGAGTCTACCAGCTCGCTCTCAAATCTATCGTCTTCAAATGCAATGCATTTGTAATCACCAAGGGGATCAATCAAAGGGGGGGGGGAAGCAGAGAGATATGTCACATGCTGAGGACTGAGTGATGAATGATCTCACAGCGGCGTCGGGGCCACGGCAGAACACGGGTCGGATGTGGAGATTAGAGCGGCTTGGACAACACATCTACACCGCCGTAGATTGTGATCTCGTTAGGCTCTCGGCCGCCGTTCGAATTCAACACCTGACATACGGTTGTTGTATTCATACCTGTCATTTAGGAGCAGGTAGAGATGACGAGGGATCTTCCCCCGAACAACCCCAGTGGGGTCGTTAACTCAGAAGCATCCGGATGGGGGATGAGCCACAAACACACCCAAACCGGCTACACTAGCAGTTTTTATTATCATCCGTGTTGTCTTCGAAATAATACAAACAAGCTTAAAACCAGGGCTAAACGATGGAGCCAATTATCGCAACCCCGGATAGTCTGCAGTTTTGTTTGCACCGCGGCTCAACAGAGACACTGAGCAAATAAGTGTCGCTTGTGGGTGTAGACTTAAAAGAGACTGTCAGAAACAAAAAAAGGCTGGTTAAACACTTTTTCTTTGACATTCATACTGCTATGATGGAATTATATCCAGCGTGATCAAAACAATCCTGCAGCATAGAGTCCAACCAGCATTGGACCTCCCTCACAGCAAAAAAAAAAAGAAGCAATTCTACCCTCTCACACTAAAACCATGAAAACCATGCCAAACCACTAACTCCTCCACAAAGGATTGAATGACTTTTGATCCAACAAGTTGCTGTTTGTCTCTGAAGTGAGCACGTCAGCACAGCGTACTTACATTACAATAGAAAATAAAATCAAGTCCTCCCCTTAACTTCCCCTCTCGAATTACACTTTGTACAGGCTGTACGCTATTTATGAGGCGAAAACAGCATGGCTGGAGAGATCATTTATGCCACACATGCTTGTTGTGAACACGTCATTGTCATCGTCATGGACTTGGTGGTAAACAACAGCTAAAACAACAATGCTAATGACCCTGTAAGCCATGGGTGTATCACAGGGAACGCTCACAGCTTATTTTGAAGTCTTCCGTCTGGCGGTGGAAAAACTTGCCCGGTAAAGTGGCACTCTGAACTAGATTCAAGATATTTTTACTGGCCAATTGCAACAGGTACATTCGAAAGCTTACTCCCCATTTCCTCCCGCAGTGTACATCTCCAAAACAATACCATACAAATAATATATACAATAACAATTAACAAAAAAAGAACAGCAAAGTGACCGTTAAATGATATGTACATGTGTTGAATGTATGTTTTTTGTAGTTTTTACAAAAATCATTAAAAGCATTTAAAGTGCCAGTAGTGCAGCAGCATCATGAATACAGTGCAGTAACTATGATGAGTCCAGAATGTCCAGCAAAGTATGTAAGTGTAATGTAATGTTAATGACAATGTTATGAAAGTGGCAGCACAGTAGGCTCACTGCCTGTGGATACAAACGATCCTTAAACCTGGTAGTCCTTGTATGGATGCTGTGCAACCGGCGACCAGACGGTAGGGGGGGTGAAGAGATGGTGCCCAGGGTGGTTGCGGTCCTTTATGATGGACATGGCCCTCTTCCGACATCTGGTCCTACAGATCTCCTCAATGCATGGGAGTGCACACCCGATGATCTTCTCTGCCGTCCTCACGACCCTCTGGATGGCTTTATTGTCCCGTGCAGTGGTGTTGGTGTACCACACAGTTACGCCACTCATCAGGACGCTCTCTACGGTGCCACGGTAGAAGTTCACTAGCCACCTCTGGCCTTTTTCTGAGGCACTGCAGAGCATGGAGGCGCTGGTGGCCTTCTTCAGCATGACCTCCGTGTTGCGGGTCCACGCTAGGTCATCGAAAATCTGTAGCCCAAGGAAACGCGAGCAGCTGAGGACTTCCACCGGTGTCCTGTCACGTGGTGGAGTGGGTGCCCCGGTGGCTCCTGACGTCCACAATGAGCTCCTTAGTCTTGCTGACATTCAGTGCAAGGCTGTTGTCCTCACACCATCGCGTCAGCTGGACTACCTCATCTCTGTTCTCCATTTCATTACCATTGCTCATCAGGCCAATGACTGTGGTGTCGTCTGCAAACTTGATAATCAGATTATTGCTGTGCGTGGCAGTACAGTCATGTGTGTACAGCGAGTACAGCCGGGGACTGAGGGGTGGTGTTGAACGCTGGTGTTGAACGCCGAGCTGTGGTAAAAAAAAAACAGCAGTCTGACGTAGGTGTCCTTCCTGTTAAGGTGCTCCAGGGCCGTGTGTAGTGCCAGGGAAATGGCGTCGTCTACAAACCTGTTTAGTCTGTATGCCAACTGTGTGTGTGGGTCTAGGGACTCACGGATGGAAATGTTAATATGCAACATTACAAGTTTCTCCAGGCACTTCATGGCTATGGGTGTTAAAGCCACTGGATGATAATCATTGAGGCTTGTTACCTTGGTCTTTTTGGAGAACGGCACAATGGTTCTCGCTTCGAAGCATCCTGGGACGACAGACTGTTGCAGTGATGCATTGATGTTGGTGAACACAGCAGCCAGCTGGTCTTGAAACTGTAATTCCAATTTGTTTTTGTAATCCAATTTACCGTTCTTGATGGCTTTTCTGAGTTCATATTTGGCCTTATTGTAGTGATCCGAGTCGCATGTTGTGAAAGCGGTACTCCGTTCCTTAAGTTTGTTCCGTATGTCAGCATTCATACATGGTTTGCGGTTCGGGAATGAGCGACCTGGTCGGGATGCATTCATCCTACTAGCCTGTTAATGTATGCTGTGACATTATCTGCATACACATCAAGGTCAGTGGTCTTGAATACACTCCAGTCAGTGATTTCCAGTCCCCCCTGCATATGTAGTATGGTGTTATCTGTCCAGTGACGCACATTATTTTCAACTGTGGGCGTGGACTTCAACTTCTGCATGTAAACAGGAAGTTGAAGCACGGAGACGTGGTCTGATTTGCCGAAAGCTGGCCGAAATAGGCGTGCTTGATGGTGGCAAAGCGGTGATCAAGTGTCTTGTCGGACATGAGATGTGTTGATAGTATTTTGGTAATACCTTTTTTTTAATTGCAGTGGTTAAAGTCCCCCCCTACAATGGAGACTGCCTCGGGGTAGCGATTCTGAAGTTTGATCACTTCAATGTAAAGTTCGTCCAATGCGATGTTTGCATCAGCCCGTGTTTGGATGTAAAACGCTGCCATTAGAATAGCGGAGATTTCCCTCGGCAAGAAAGTAGGGCGACACTACCGACAATTGTCAGTAATTTCAGATTAGATGAGCAGTGTTGAGAAAGCACCTGAATGTCCGTACACCAGCTGTTGTTCACCAAGCAGCATACCCCCCTCACCTTTGTTCTTCCCCGTGGACTCAGCTGTTCTGTCGGTCCGAAACAAAGAGAATCCCGGTGGTTGCACTGCTTCATCAGGAATCACGGAGGACAGCCATGTTTGCTAGAGACTGGACGTTGGCGAGGAGAATGCTCGGTAGGGCTGGTTTCCATCCCTTCCGGCGTTTCCTAACCAGTAGGCCGCCACGGGACCCTCTCCTGCGGGCACATTTGTTGTCAGTAGGCAAACTGAGCTTAACATAAAATGTATTACCATGTAATCACCTATGATAAAGTTGTTCCCCCTTGCAGCAGACGTATATATTATGAATTAGAATTAATTAGCGCTGAGCTTCATATTTCATCTGCTGTCGGATATGTCTGTCTCTAGCGCTGTCAATTCTCCCAGGGAGCTTTCGTCACTCTTGTGTTGCGCTGTGCTTCTTGACGTGATCATTCATTCACAGCCACGTTATTTAAAACCCCTTTTGATAAAGACACACCTGGATCAAAGAGAAGTCTATTGAACAATCAATCAATCGTTACCTGTTCCCGCCATTGAGCTGACCCGCCCACCTCATTTGCAGCCGCCACCTTGCCACGCCCTTTACCAAGCCCCCTGTACCACGCCCCCAAAAAATGTATGTATTCAATCTTTACTTTATTTTACTTTGTTTAGTTTACTTCAATATTTTAGATTCAAGAATTGTATTTGCCATTTGCAATAGTACAATGGAATGCTTACTCCCCATTCCCTCCCCCAGTATGAAATTCTAGAACACAATACTATAAGAATACTAATCTTTTTTTCTTTTCTTTTTTAAATGAACATAAATGAACAATAAAGTTAGTTTTCTTTTCACATAATTTATATTTTTGTTTTGTTAGTAAGCATTCTTGAGGATTGGGAGACAATCTTGCCGTACTTGTACGAGGAAAATAAAGTCATTCAGATTCTGATTAATCTCTGTGCCTACTAGCTCACAATCTCTGAGCATATAACTGAGAGACTGGAACAGATGGCGGTGTGAAAGCCCAACACATCACAATGCGTCTCTCCTTCTAAATATAACTTGGGAACATGGAAAAGAAACGGTGTGCCTCTAAGCCTCGATGGCACGACAGTGGTATACTGGAGCCAGCAGACACACTGTGTCACGCACACCACACGCAAAGGATCAACATAAACTCATATGTTGAAAGTTTTACAAGTGAGTGTGTGTGTGTGTGTGTGTGTATGTATGTGTGCCATATAACTATGTGTGTGTGTGTGTGTGTGTGTGTGGGGGGGGGGGGGGGTTAGCATGACTGTGTGTGTGTATGTGTGTGTGTGTGCACAAATGCACATTATACAACTGTGTCATATAGTGCCATAGAACTATATGTGTGTGTTTACATCACTATGCGTGTGTGTGTGTGTGTGTGTGCGTATGTGTGCCATATAACTATGTGTGTGTGTGTGTGTGTGTGTGTGTGTGTGTATGTATGTGTACTACTGTGTGTATGATGTGTACCACATAACTATATGTGTGTGTTTGCATGACGATGTGTGTGTGTGTGTGCACAAAACTATGTGTGTGTCTGCGCACAACTGTGTGTGTGTGTGTGTGTGCATGCACGACTGTGTGTGTATGTATGTGTGCCAGAGAACAATATGAGTTTGTGTGTTTGCATAATTATGTGTGTGTGAATGCCCCTGTGTGTGTGTGTGTGTGTGTGTGTGTGTGTGTGTGTGTGTGTGTGTGTGTGTGTGTGTGTGTGTGTGTGTGTGTGTGTGTGTGTGTGTGTGTGTGTGTGTGTGTGTGTGTGTGTCTGTGTGCGTGTGTATGTGTTTGCTTGCGTTCACCGTTGATTCAATGTCGAATATGCTACAGCGTAAAACTCCAGAAGACTCTTGTTTTTCACAAGGTCACAAGAGACGTTGACACCTCTTAAGTGTGCAGGTCTTCACACACAGGGGCAGTGTTTTCCACCCTTGTCGGATAACTCTTAGAAAATATGTGCAGAAGTGGTCCTGGGGCTTTGATCCTTAACCATAGTTTTACAATACCTCAAGAGTTGCAGAGTTACTACTTCAATGAAAGGTCGGCATATTTATTCATCTACTCAGCAGTGAAGTAGTCATATTTCTTCATGCCATTTTGACAACATGTACTTAGATAGATAGATAGATAGATACTTTATTAATACAGAGGGAAATTTAGTCTTCCAGCAGCTTATACAAATAGCAAACAAACACTTATTCAGTTATAAAAACATTAAAAACTAAGGGACTTATCTAAAACACAATTAGAATTTATTACTTTTACTTACTGACTGAGTGGCCTTGATTATCGCGTGACACTTTCGTCGCACGAGAGAGCCCCGGAGGAAGACCCTAATGGTTTGGGCAGGCCAATTCCGAGTCAGGGGAGGGGCTTGCCCTGTGATTAAGCGGATTGGTCGGGACAAGCGTAGAATGGTGGAATGGGCAGCTCGGCAGACCAATGGCTGGGCTGAGACCACATATCTGAATGCAAACGGTAAAATTTGTAAACGGTAAATGGAGTGCATTTATATAGTGCTTTTAATGAAAACGCTATACAAGTAATGCCTGACTATCACCCATTCATACACCAATGGAGGAGCCAGCCATGCAAGAAGACAGCCAGCTGTTCAGGAGCAGTTAGGATTAGGGCTCAGGGACACCTCGGCTAGGAGGATGAGCCGGGGGAAATCGAACCAGCAACCTTCCCGTTGCCAGACAACCCAAGCTACTCCCGCCCTCTCATCCACGAGGGAGCTAGACCGATAAATGCAAAGTTTTGGGTCAGACTACTGGTTGGGTACCGCTGGTCCAGGGCCCATGTCACCATATGGGTGCTGGTGGTGTATGAAGGTCTTCAGAATGCCCAGTAATAAGACCAAGGAACTAGCAAGGCACAGAGCCAATTAGTCCTGCAATATTTAGCAGATAGAGAACGTGTTGCTCTTCATACCCATAGGACAAAAAACCTTGGATCAGATTTTGTTCAAACGTGTGAGTGTGAGTGTGTGTGTGTGTGTGTGTGCGTGTGTGTGTGTTTGTGTGTATCCTGGAAACCTGATCCTCAGAAAACCTTGAAATCACCGTGACAGTTTGCGTGACAGTTTTGTGACCGTTAGTTTTTCCCGTTGAAATTTACAACAGAAACGAATGACATCACCTCCTCCACCTTGTTTGTGGCGGCAGTAGCTAAGTCTGTTAGGACTTGTCTTGGGAACCGGAAGGTCGCTGGTTCAAGTCCCTGAAACACCTGGATACTGCTGAGGTTAAATGCAGAGAAATAAATGTCACTGTGTGTGTGTGTGTGTACATGTATGTGAGCAATAATGACAATTCAAATCAAGGTATAGGAACCAGTCAGGGGCCAAATAAATAGTTTATGAGAACAGGGCAACACCATTGTCCCGTCATTATATATTGGACAGCATGTGCTACCGCTTATGCAGACCAGCTCCTGGGGTGCACAGCCAGTGGTTGTCTTCAACCTTCTTCCTAATTATCATACCGTGCTCGAGGTGGTAAATCATCCCACAAAAAAAGGATTTCCCCCTCAACTTCAGATTTTGGGGAAAAAAATCGGCTCTTTTGTCCAGAATTTCAAAATCAGGGTGGGGCTTGTTACTGGAGTGATTTGATAAATGCGTACAATTTAAGGTTTTCTCCTAAAAAGTGTGCTATATTTCACTTAGTCTCGATTCTAAAATGATGTATTTCAGAGTTGGAGTATATATCTATATATATATATAGATATATATACACATACAATTATATATATTATATAATTATATATCAAAAAATGGGGCAATATTTGTAACCTGTTTATTTTCTTTAGTTTGTAAGAATTTGTTTGTAAAGAGTGTCTTGAGGATTGCTTGACAATTATGTTGTACTCGTACAATGACTATGAAGGCATTTATATTCAAGATGAGTCAAGATGCATCACTGACAAAAGCCGCCCATAACTTACAAACAATAAATTATAGGATTTGCAAGCCTTTATTAAAGTTAGAAGAGGGCACTGGATATGATAAACCACCAATCTCTAATCGGGTTTTTAACATTAAAAGGAAGCACAGGAAGATAACGACCTTGAGGCAAACAGCAATTAAAAATTACCTGGCAGCATGAACTGTGGACAATATATGTTTGCTGTAATTGTAAATTGTGCATCACATTAAAATCCAGGAAATATATTTGCCCACAGCGGTCCATTCTCTCTCTCTCTCTCTCTCTCTCTCTCTCTCTCTCTCTCTCTCTCTCTCTCTCTCTCTCTCTCTCTCTCTCTCTCTCTCTCTCTCTCTCTCTCTCTCTCTCTCTCTCTCTCTCAATTCAATTATTAACCCTGTGATTCCCGAATAAACTTCAAATATAGAAAACCAAAATGCTGTTATACTTGAACATGACCAAAATGTGTGGTAAAGAGTAGCAGGTGCTTGCTTGCATCTGTCACAGGCAGAACTAACCCCAGGGAAGATTTTTGAAAGTTTGGCCGAATAAAGGCAGCTAGGGGCTCCATTACCAAAGCTAAAAGCAATGGAGAAAGAGGGCACCCCTGTCTGGTTCCACGCTGAAGAGGAAAGTATAGTGAATGTGTGTCATTAGTTCGAACTGAGGCTAAGGGAGAGGTATACAACAATTTGACCCAGGAAATAAAAGTATCACCGAAACCAAACCGCTGAAGAACAAAAAACATATAACCCCATTCCACACGATCAAAGGGTTTCTCAGCATCCAATGCTAGAAGTACCTCTGGACACTGTGATGACGACGACGTGTAAAGAATATTAAATGCACGCCTGATATTAAAAAATGAATGCCTATTTTTGATGAAGCCTGTATGGTCAGGTGATATAAGAGTGGGCAAAACAGACTCAAGACGCAGAGCCAACACTTTAGACAGCACCTTGACGTCGACATTGAGGAGACTTATCGGACTGCTATGAGTAGCAGTCAATGGGATTTTTGCCTGTCTTCAAAAGTAAGGATATTGACGCCTGACATAGGGTTGGGGGAGGTTCAATGAATCTAAACTATCATCAAATACAGCTTTAAGTAAGGGGCTTAGTTTTGGAGAAAGTTTCTTATAAAATTCTGTTGGGAAGCCATCCGGGCCTGGACACTTCCCACTTTGCTTACATGTAATAGCTTTGTTTATTTCATCGAAGTTGATGGGGTTATTTAAGGATCCTCTATAATCTTCACTCATAGTGGGAATATCCAGGTTGTCTAGCCATCCGTAATTTATGAATGGAGGCATTATAGGAAATAATATGCCCCCTCAAATAGGCCTTAAGGGTCTCCCATAGCAAAGATGGGGATGTCTCATCATTCAAGTTTGTTTCCAAAAACATTAACCATGGCTGTCTAAGTACATGATATTAAACGGGCATAACCTTGTGTCTATCAAGTAGAATAACAGGTGGACTCTGTGACTCTGGCAAGGACAACATAAAAAGGGGGGAAAACAAGTACAAGTGGATGGAGACAGAAACAGAGAAAACTAAAACACAACTTTCAACAAGAAAAACATACTTACCCCCCGCCCCCCAGCACAACCCCAAACCCCCCACCCCCCAGCACAACCCCAAACCCCCCACCCCCCAGCACAACCCCAAACCCCCCACCCCCCAGCATGGCCATGGTTCTTAGCAGGAAACCGGTGGATTGTCTACTCCAAGTAGGGAGGGAGTCCTCATCCCAAGTGAAGGAGTTCAAGTATCTCGGGGTCTTGTTCTCGAGTGAGGGGAGGATGGAGCGTGAGATTGACAGGAGAATAGGTGCAGCGGGAGCGGTATTGGGTGCACTTTGGCGCACCATTGTAACCAAAAGAGAGCTGAGCCAGAAGGCAAAGCTCTCGATCTACCGATCAGTCTTCATTCCTACCCTCACCTATGGTCATGAACAATGGGTAATGACCGAAAGGACGAGATCGCGAATACAAGCGGCCAAAATGAGTTTCCTCAGGAGGGTGGCTGGTATCTCCCTGAGGGATAGGGTGAGATGCTCAGTCACTCGTGAGAGACTCGGAGTAGAGCCGCTGCTCCATCGCGTAGAAAGGAGCCAGTTGAGGTGGTTCGGGCATCTAGTAAGGATGCTTCCTGGTCGCTTCCCGAGGGAGGTTTTCCAGGCACATCCAACTGGGAGGAGACCGCGGGGCAGACCGAGGTACAGGTGGGAAGAGACCACGGGGCAGACCGAGGTACAGGTGGGGTGATAACATCTCCACACTGGCCTGGGAACACCTCGGGATCCCCCAGTCAGAGCTGGTCCATGTTTCCAGGGAGAGGGAAGTTTGGAGTCCCCTGCTGAAGCTGCTACCTCCGCGACCCGATTACAGATAAGCGGGAGAAGATGGATGGATGGATGGATGGAAATGTATTTATATAATTATGAAGTGTATTTATAATAGGAGGAAAACAAATAAGTAAGCAAATCAATAAATGAAAACTATTAATTTCAATCAAACTTATTTTAGCCCATTGGTGGATGAGGAGAGCATATATTGGTGCCACCTACTGGACACCGCTACACATAGGCCTGAACATTCACAGAACTGTCATTTTTCACATTCTTACAATTTAAATGTTGATTTATTTAACTGTCTCATCCCAAAGAGTCAATGATCAAAAAAAGGTGAAATGCTTAAACCACAACAACTTACATAAGCAAGCTATTGCATTGGTTTCGAACAATCATTACCTGATATCTGGTCATGGTGGTGGTATGATGTTATTTTGTACATAAGACATGGCCAGTTCAGGATCCTCAAAGGATTTTTCCTTTCCCTTAAAACGTGATCCGAAGAAGCCGCTTCACGTCCGCAAAAGCAGCTCGCTTCTTGGCAACCTCTGGAGCAAAATCTAGAAAAATGTACACGCTGCTTCTTCTGACTAAAAGCGATCCTTGACGTCTCCATGATGCACTCGAATTACGAACGGCCTGGGCCTCTCTCCTTCTCTGGGTTTGGGTGCCAGTGTGCAATGCCCGCGGATCAAGCGTTGAATATCCTCAAGCTCCAATATCTCCTTCAGCACCGTCGCGCAGAACTGCCGCGGGTTATTTCCTTCATGACCTTCCTCAATTCCAACTAGGCGGACGTTCTGGCGACGACTACGGCCTTCTAAATCCAAGCATTTGTCACTCAAACGAGACACCTCCGACTTTAGACCTTTCACCGTAGCTTCGAGGACCATGACCGATGAGCTCCATTCCAGTGGCAGCATGTTGTAGGTCATCAATGCATGTAGCATTCTGCGCACTAGCCGACTGTAGAGAGTTGACGGTCGTGTGCAGCTCTTGACGGATGAAAGCTTTTTCTCGACTAAGTGCAGCCGTCTGAGCGTCCATTTTTGTGCTCAAAGATGCAATCACCGTCATAATCTTCTCCACTGAATCTGGGGATATTGCCTCAACCACGCCAGCCGCAACACTAGCTTGAATACTGAATAATATAAGTATTTTATTGGTGTTTTACACACTAAAATGACTAAATAAAAAAAATGTGCCTGAAGAGCTCCGGACTTCGCCACCTCACATCTTGAACGTCAACCAGTCCCGATGCTCCAAATTGGTGTAGTGTCAGCAGTGATATATGGTCCAGTCATGCGCGGCTGGCCATGTCTGCCCATGTCTGTCGGTTAGGATGTTGGATGTTACAGCCGGGACCCCACGCTGTGAGCCCTTCTATACCTGCCAACAGCAGTCATTAGCCAAGCCCCGCAAAATGATGCTACATGTTCTCAGATAGATAGGGGGAGAGAGGGGGTGACAGGGAGAGGGGGAGAGAGAAGGAGAGAGTGGGGGTGGAAGGGAGGGAGAGAGTGAGAGAGAGAAGAGAGAGAGAGAGAGAGAGAGAGAGAGAGAGAGAGAGAGAGAGAGAGAGAGAGAGAGAGAGAGAGTGTGAGAGAGTGAGAGAGTGAGAGATGGTGGGGAGAGAAAGAGAGCATTCCATTGTACATGTGCAAAAAGTATTCTTCTTCTTCTGAGAACCAACACCCAGACAATCCACCTCAGGGTCTACTTTAGGAGACGCCAGCATGTCGCTAAACCTGAGCCTCAGACGAGCGATTTTGTCCTTGCTGCTGCTTTTTCCGGTGTGTTTATGATCGACTAGTTGCCCTATTTGTCCATGAATGACACATTGGTGACATTTAACCAACCACCCTCAGAATCGTAGAGACCCAAATATGACAAGCCTTGTTGAACCTCAACTTTCCCTCGGCCTGAAAACCATTGCACGGCATCTCGAAAGCAGTCTGGTGGTCTTGTGGTTCGGAGGTCTCACCGTTCTCAGCGTCCAACGACAGTCACGGCGTAGAGAATCCAAAAGCTATTTTGTGGTTGATCTGTTGTCTTGTGTGGTTACCTGAAGACAAAGCGTAACATTTCACATCCGCAACCACACCTGTGGTGCCAACTACCCACACACATTTTCACTCACTAACAAAAGGGGAAGTGGTAAATACAGTCAAATTGGACTGAGACACTCATGGGGTGGGATGGGGGTGCTTACAGCTTCACCGACATTCTCCAACTTTGATCACTACTTGGTAGAGGGAAAACATGTTAAGGAGAGGAGGTGGCACCTTTCCAACAGGACCATGCGGACCAGTATTAAACCTGTTATGGGTTATGTCAGTTACTGAAAAAGGGGCAGAGGTTGTAGGTTTGTTTGTATGTTTGTTTGTCTGTTAGCTAGATAACTCAAAAAGTTATGTATGGATTAGGACTAAACTTTGTGTTTAGATTATTTATTGGCCAAGGAACAGTTGATTCGATTTTGGATCGATCCGGATCCATATCCCGATCCAGGGGACATTTTGGTGTGAAGGAGGAATGCCCTCTACTGAGTGCCCTCTAGTTCACTCTGAAATGGTGATAGTTACACAGAAGTTCACAGATACCGGATAGCAGAGAACTTGTTATCTACATATGGATACTAACCTCATGCATGCAGACCTGACAGATGTAGAGCTATCATTTTAGAATTGTATTGGGCATCTCATTTCTCATTTTAGCCCCAAAAAGGTTAATGGCTAATGTCAAGCTCTGTAACACTGCAGTCCATGTTAACCAGCATATGGGTTCCATTTGCCGGGGATCATCAAGCTTGTGGTTGACTGCGGGTGTGAGGCAAAGCAGGCTATCTCAAATTGAACACCGGTCAACCAGCAAAGTCGCACTCACAGCAACTTTGCTGGTTCAACGGAATTCAATTTGAGGTTCCATGCTTGCCTTACAGATATTGGCAGTCCATTCGCATCTCTGCATAGCTGTGCTGGAAGTTATCCTTGAGAGAATTCGGGGTCTAAGCTGACTGGGTAATAATATCACACAGTTCCTGTTTATCGGCCAAAGGGCCGGACCATCAAGCTGAGGACCACCCATTTACATCACCATCCGTCATCTCAGAGCTAGTGCAGTGGTTGACATCCAGTGTGTCTTGCTTTACAGGCTCACAGCATGGTTTGCCTTTTTGGTCATGGCTGGGTGTGGCATTAAAATGTTGTGGGTTTGAGTACATATTCCTGACACGGATCACAGCGATGCCAGTGGGCGAGTAAACAAAATATCTTGTTTGGTCTTCAGTCATTCGTCATCCATCTGCAGACTATCACAACTACCTTTGACATGGAATACATTTGTTTTGATTGTTGGAATCGCAATTCTAGCACGCCTTGTTTGGCGTGAAAACTGATCCCATTGATTATGGTGTATGACTATTTTCCATAATCATTTGCAACAACCTTAAATAGAAATTCTGGTTGGGCTGGACTGACAGGCCTTTGCCTGAAGAGGTCAGATGGGGTGGAAATGAACATGGCAGTTAGATTAACAACACGTCACCATGGATTACTACACCCTGAGACAGAAGGCCGGGACACAACAGGAATGATATCTGTCATCACCTGTGTCACACTAGGTTACACAGAATACATCACGTTATTCTTAGAGCAAAACATGTCACACAACAACACTTCTAACAATCTTGTGATCGTCGGATGAGAGAAGAACGATATCGTCCATTAATGATGTAAAATGATCTGTAAAATCGAGAATAGTTCGAAAAAATCCCAAATCTGTAAGTCTGTACTGTATCATCTTTTTGTATGAAAATTAGAAACCTTGTTGAGTCCATTAATAAGTCCCTGATGAATTTAAACAAAGATGTTATGTCTTTAGAAATGATATTCATAAATAATGTGCGTGTCGGACAACTATTAAATATTACCTTTAGTTTACTGTTGCCTCTCTCTCTCTCTCTCTCTCTCATCTCTCTCTCTCTCTCTCTCTCTCTCTCTCTCTCTCTCTCTCTCTCTCTCTCTCTCTCTCTCTCTCTCTCTCTCTCTCTCTCTCTCTCTCTCTCTCTGGCTTGTTCTCCTGCTCAAGATCTCTCTCTAAAAGATGCAGGCGTCCCAGCGCATGTTGTTTTACTTAGGGGAAAGATTCAGGGAGGATCAGGGCCACTGTGTCACCGACACACACACACACCTCATCACCGCTCACTCTCTCTCTGTCAGAGATGAGATGGGTCCCTTTGAGAAAGAGAGCGATGTATGAGAAACAGAGAGGGAGAGAGAGCTATATGAGAAAGAGAGATGGAGAGAGATTTAGGTTTAGAGAGAAACATGACAGAGCAAGAGAGAGGTGACAGAAAAATATGAGAGAGAGAGTGGTTAAGAGAGAAACATAGGCTAGGTAAAGGCTATAAGACCATGATTGTGTGCCAGTAATTCTATTTTATATAGTTATATATTACTGTAGAAGTAGGTGGCATTTGAATTGAATTGCATGGTGAAACAGACCTCCTGTTCTCCTATGTTGCCTTCAGCAATATGTAACGCTCTCCTCTTCATTGATTTTTTCCGATTTACCTTTTCCCATTTTACATTTTATATTCACAATATTTTCAAACATTCATTTCAAGGTTCCGTCACAACAGAGCAGGGAAGGTCATTTCTCAAAGGCTGCCATTCCATTCCATTAACGCTTTTTCTCTTTACTACAGTACACCTCTAACGCCTCTCTCTCTCTCTCTCTCTCTCTCTCTCTCTCTCTCTCTCTCTCTCTCTCTCTCTCTCTCTCTCTCTCTCTCTCTCTCTCTCTCTCTCTCTCTCTCTCTCTCTCTCTCTCTCTCTCTCTCTCTCTCTCTCTCTCTCTCTCTCTCTCTCTCTCTGTTCCTGCAGGTCTGAAACAGATCCACGCCCTCTCCATTCAAGGTAACTACGAGCTCCGCATCGACATGGAGGACTTTGAGAACAGCACGGCGTACGCCCAATATGGCACCTTCGGAGTGGGCCTCTTCTCGGTGGACCCAGATGAGGATGGGTACCCTCTGACCGTGGGAGACTACTCAGGCAACGCCGGTAAGACGGTGGGGGGGGGGGACAGCTTCGGAAAGTGAAAGTAAAAGGGAAACTTGCGTCAGTGTAAAATGTAGCGATTGTGACAAATGCTCTGAATCTGAATTATAGAAAAAAAGAACACCTGTTTTCCTCTTAATCGTGTGCCCGTTCACGGTAACACGACAGCATGTCTGTCCGCTTAAAACCAAGTAGGGTTTGTTTGTTTGTCCACGAGTCACGTCAAACAAATCTAGATCAAAAAATATAAATAAAAACTTTGTTCCGGAAGCACTTGTACACACTCGCCAAAAAACACTCCCGATCGCAGCCAGCCGCCCATCGCCTGTCATTAAAAATTACTCTCGGTGAATCGTTGCCGCTTGACCTACAGCGTGAACACAAAGATAGAAGGGGGAATAACAAAAGTAACAATCTTTGATGTATGACAAGGGGATGTACAACAGGGGTTGTTGCAGTGTGGGCGGAAGTGCGAAGGATATCATCTGAATCTTACATCTAGGAGGATTGGAATCCTTTTTATTGGTCACGAACATGTACACACACAGTGAAATTTGTTTCTCTACATCTAACCCATCCTAGTATTGGGAACAGTGGGCAGCTATTGTATATACAGCTGCCCGGGGAGAAGTGTAGGGGCCTGGTGCCTTGCTCAAGGGCACCTTGGCAGTGCCCAGGTGTTTTGGGGACTTGAACCGGCAAACCTTCCCAAGCACAGACCGCCGCCCTAATAATATTTTTTAATAATTATAATAATAATAATAGTGGAATCAAAACGTATGCAAGGATGGAGATGGGAACACGGGGGAAAATACTGCGATGGTAAACTCATATGACAGGGACTTAGCGGCAGAGAAGCAAAAGTGAAGTGTAGAAAACCCAGGGGGTTTCTCTCGCTCCCTCACTCTCTCTGTGGTGGCTCTGATTGCTAGACGGGTACTCGCTTGGGATCAGGAAGGTGTGTGGGGTGGGATGGGTGGAGGAAGCTAGTGGTTGGTTGTGATGGATGCTAATAAGCCAGGGTTGGGGCCCCCCTCCTCCTCCTCCTCCACCACCAATGTGACACACTGGGAGCCGGCTAAGTGGGCCTCTGTTCCTGCGACACCAGGGGACACCGAACATTAGCCCCTTGTCAGAAAGCATTAACTGCTTTGCCCGCCTTTTGAGGTTGATTTATTTCATTGCTTTTTGCCATTTAGGTAATATCATCATCAGATAGTTGACCCTGTCTGAGGACTGTTTCTTTTGTGTGCGTTACCATGGTGTGGGAGTAAAGAGGAGAGAAGAGGGGGAGGGGGAGGGTCGGGGAGGAGGATGTGGAGGACAGAATAGCAGGCGGATGGACAGACTGAAACATCCCAGGTAATTATGCTTAACGTTTGATACCTTGATAGGCTGTTTGCTGCTGGCAGCCAATTGGTCCGTTCAATCGTCCCTTTCCCCCCGGATCGATATTATCCAAAAAAGAGAGGAGAGTGTATGGGGGGGAGGGGCTATGCTACCTATGCAATACTCTCATCTTCAAAAGATGAAGTTACTTCAAATGTGTCCTTTTTCAATGGCATCTTAAGTTGAAACAATACAAGTCAAGCATGTATTCTGCCTTTATTGGTAGTCTGTATGATATGTTTATGTTGTAATGTAGTGGCCAAAATGTCCTTTATATATATTCCTGCCCGGCAGTGTGAAAACAGTCTTGTAAAACGTTAAGTTTGCAAAGCATATTTTGTGGCCAGAAAAATTGTTTCAGGAAGAAGAAAAAACATTGTATGCTTCCGCGGGCGCTAAATGTAGCTAGCCCAAACATAAATAACCCGTTTACCTTAGAAAAACGGGTCCCCCGTATTCACGTGCAAGATAGATGGTCATAATTATTTCCCGTTTTGTTACGAATTAGACAACGCTTGTCACTATTTGCTTCCTAATTAGCTGTTTTGATTGCCGCCTTGATTGAATGATTTGGTCGTTAGTTGGGAGCTTAAGTCAACAAAAACGAAATGTGAAAGCAAGGAAAAAAGCGGGAGAATGGGTCTATCGACGCTTTAATTAACACTTTAATCTTTGTCTTTCTCTCTCTCTCTCTCTCTCTCTCTCTCTCTCTCTCTCTCTGTCCCTTTTGTGTCATTCTCTGTGTTTCCTCGTTTGTTTTGGTCTCATTCCCATTCTCTCATCTGTCCATCATAATCACCGCCTCCTCCTCCTCCTCCTCCTCATCCATCATAATCATCTCCTTCTCCTTCTCCTCCTCCACCCCCCTCCTCCAACCATCTTCATCCTCCTTCTCCCTCTCCGCCTCCTCCTCCACCTCGACCTCCACCATCATAATCGTCTTCTCCATCCCACCACGATCCATTGTCCTCCACCTTCACCACCACCCACCCACCCACCATCCTTCCATCCATCCATCCATCTCTTCCCCCCACTACCCCCCACCCACTGCAGGCGACTCCCTGCTGAAGCACAACGGCATGAAGTTCACCACCAAGGACCGGGACAATGACCAGTCGGAGAACAACTGCGCCTCCTTCTACCACGGCGCCTGGTGGTACCGCAACTGCCACACGTCCAACCTCAACGGGCAGTACCTGCGCGGCCAGCACACGTCCTACGCAGACGGCATCGAGTGGTCCTCCTGGACCGGCTGGCAGTACTCCCTCAAGTACTCCGAGATGAAGATGCGGCCCGCCCGCGAGGCGGACGGCAAATGAAAAGGAAGGGGGAAGAAGAGGAGGAGGAGGAGGAGGAGGAGGAGGAGGAGGAGGAGGAGGAGGAAAAGGATGGATGGTAGAGTAACCACAACGACGACGATAACTCATCCGCACCATTCCGCCAGGACCCCGGCCAATTGCCATCGCGATTCCTGTGCTCGTGGACGGACCATGTGCTTTTGTTTTGGGCGGTTTTGTTGGTTAATTTGCCAGGAGGTCGCTGATATGTGTCAATGTTTTCCACCTGCTCCCTCCTCCAGTTTTATATATATATAAATATACATACACAGACATTTAGATCTCTTTTCTTTTGCTGTTTTCATCTACACTCGTTCATTTTCACAGTGGTCAAATAGGGAGAGAGACAGAGAGAGAGAGAGAACGAGACAGCCAGACTGATAGAGAGAGAGAGACAGCAAAAATACAGCGGGGGAGAGAGATACACAGAGATGGATAAAGACAGACAGAGAGAGAGTGAGACAGTGTGTGAGAGAGAGATATAACAATAGAGACAAATGGACCAGAGGATCTAATTCATCTGACTGGGGCCATTAGGGAGTATATTGCCAGCTGAGCACTTGTGCACCACTCCCAGATTGTAGAAATAGTGTGTGTGTGTTCATTTGTGCACTTTCAAGTGTGTGTGCAGGTTTGCGCACATTTCTGTGTGATTTTTGTAAAACCATATATGTGTGTGTATGTGTCTTCAATTGGGTGCTTGTGTGTGTGTGTCAATTTCCAAGGGCGAAATAAGGAGTGTGTTTCTAAACCCATCCCAGTGAGTTCAGTAGACTCACCTGGCCCATATCCGTTTCATATTTTCTTTCGAGGACGGCGAGCATGGAAGAGCATTCCATGAATATTAATATTTTAATACATATTAATATCTGAATTACGGAGGCGCAGACATGAAAACCAGACATGTCAAATTAACGGGATGGTGGGGGGGGAATGAAATATATTTATTACTTATTTGCTTTGATAAAACGTTTTGAAAGTGATTTAAACCAGTAGAACGTGCCATGTATTAGAGTGTGTGCCAGCAAACTACAAACTACCAATTTCTGTTCCTTTGGTTTTTGAGTTAGGTTTTACTTACCCTTTAAAGCACATTTAGTTTGTTTCAAGCACACGTGTGTCAAGGAACGACAACAGAGTTTCTTAATCATTTATTAATTACATACACTCTTATTTTACACAGCTATATGGCACAAACAACTTTTTTGTCAAGACCAAGTCCCTTTGACGTCGAATCGGAAACACACCAAAAAATTGAAGGTTAGATTTCAAAAACCGTCTCTCATGAAAATGTCATTCTATATCCGAGCCCTTTTCTCCGAGCTGGTTGTTGCCAGCTTGATTTTTCCATTATTTAAAAGGCTGAAGCACAAGTTAACATTTGTTCCTATTGCGTTCTCCTCAACGCGTGCGTAACCTGGCTGTACAATAAGGTTTGACATGTTGGCGCCGCCGTCGAAATGTAATGTAATCTAATGAAGGAGTTAAAAAATGTCAACAAATAAAAAAGAAGTTAGTACAGTTTATGAAGAGAACAAAAAAAAAAAAAAGACATGGAAGAATAGCGAAATACTCAACATATTTTTAGTTGTTTGACCAACTGTCTATTTTATTTTATTCATTTGTCAGTGTGATGGGGGGGATTCCTTTTCAGATTAACTGAAAGCTTTAAAAAATAGAAAAAGAAAAAAATAACTAAGGTTTTTTTACAGCGTGTTTGACTTTTAGAGCATGTTCAGATGTGTGTCATCCCTGCGACGGACCTGACCGCAGGTCTCAGAGAGCGAGAGAGAGACATAGCCACAGCCAGCGAGAGAGAGAGAGAGAGAGAGATCTTCTCTTTCCCTTCCCAGGAGGACAATATGTGGACAATATGAGAGTACGGCACAACAAAACACAAATGGACAAACAGGAATGCAGGCGGGGAGAGTCCTCTGCGAGTGAGGACTTGAGCACAATCACAAACTCTGAGCAGCACATGGAACCGTGAGAGAGAGAGAGAGAGAGTGAGAGAGAGAGAGAGATAATGGGAGAGGGGGAGAGAGAGAGAGAGTGAGAGAGAGCGCAGCAGCACAATAAACTAGACCGATTCTCGCTCGCTCGTCCAAATTCTGGACATATGGAGGAATTTGATTTCACCCATGGCTGTGTGTGCACATCAGGAGACAGTTTTGGATGTATGCTTACGGAGAGGTGTGTGTGTGTGTCGTTGTCATTGTGTGTGTCAGTGTCAGTGTGTGTGTGTGTGAGGGGCTTAGGGTGTTGTGTGTGTGTGTTGCTGACGAAGCACACAGAGAAAATCTCTGATTTCTCTGAGCCCCCCCGTCCCCCTTCTCCCGGGCAGCATGGCTGGCACACACACACACACACACACACACACACACACACACACACACACACACACACACACACACACACACACACACACACACACACACACACACACACACACATTACAGATTTCAACAACAACAACAGTGGAGGATGATCCCTCCTTAGACTCGGCAGATCCTTCTGAGGTTCCGCCGTGGACCTTCCTGTACGTCAGAGCCCGGCTCAGTCGCAATATGTTATGAAGACTTATTAACACAAGGGAAGAGAGAGAGAGAGAGAGAGAGAGAGAGAGAGAGAGAGAGAGAGAGAGAGAGAGAGAGAGAGAGAGAGAGAGAGAGAGAGAGAGCATTTGAAATACGAGCCGGGGGAGGAAGGGGGGGGGGGGGAACAATATGAATGGATCGGGCAAAGGAACAGGAGGAGGAGGAGCAAGAGGAGGAGGAGCAGGAGGAAGAGAAGGAGGAGGACTTGGTATTGTCACGCGTTTGCATGTTCATGGATGGCATCATTTGTGAACATTTCACAAATCACGGCGTGTAATTCGTTACAAAGGCCATTGCCATCCCATCAGTGATTGCGAGTGAAATGCAATGGTTTATAGTGTATAGTATTTTTTTATAATATTGTGTTTTAGCAAATAAAAATCTTGTATCTTGTATTTTGTAGTATTTTCGTCATCGTTACGTCATCATTCCATTTTACAATCGCATGCACATCTGACGTCACCCGAGGGTTGAAAAGCAACTACTAGGCGTATACACTGAGACCCATGACTTGTTCAGGACAGCCAGTAGCCGAGGCTCCAGCCTCAAGCCACCCATGTTTGAATGGCTTCAGCTGAGCTCCTACTCTGACGACCAGCACAACGGTAGTTGAAGAGAACACACCGGTTTGTTGCAGAGTTGAAACATGGTTTTCAGGCAGAGCAGGTTGTGCAGTGCTGCCATGCTGGCATTCTCTCTCAAATGAGTGAGAGAGAGAGTGTTTAGGGGCGGCAGTAGCTCAGTCTGTTGGAACTTAGCCTGGGAACCGGAAGGGCGCCGGTTCAAATCCCCGAAACACCTGGGCACTGGCTCCTTGCTACGTGAAGAAGCAGAGGCTCTACTCCGTGTCTCTCACTAGTGACTGAGCTTCTCACTCTTTTCCTAAGGGAGACACCAGCCACATCCTCCTGAGGAAACAGGTGGCCATGACTTGTGGAAACTTATTACTGGATACCGTTTTAACATTTTAGTAAACTGTGCATGTCTTACTTGCATAGGCAAACCATTCAAACTATCAGGTTGGGGCACATAAAAGGCTCCAACAGAAATTATTTTTTCCGACACCTTGTGGCCACACAGCAGCACAGCACACACTTCCAATGATTTATACACACCATTTCTCCAGTTAATTAGGCCTGAGGATAATATGTCCTGTCAAATATGCAGTTAAATAACCCATCATCACTTGAGATACCTTATTAACATTATAAATCACACTCAATTTCACTCACAGATGATTCCAACAGCCCAATAAACTATTTGCAAAGACTAATATCTTAATGGCTAATATCTTAATGTAATATAATATTTTGTAAATGCATACAAGTTCGCCTAATCGAAGCAAGACAGAGTTACAAAAACGATGACTAGCTGTACATGTCAACCTCTCAGAGCCAATGTGGCACCACAGGGCAGAGTAATGGGCCCATTATGGAAGGCACCAACGTCTTCATAATGAATTGAACGAGCAGTTGCAAAGGTCAGCCTGTATTTCCAGAAGCCATCTTGTTCACTTCAAGCTGTTAATGGGAGTCACACACTCTCCATCTGAGTTCAGTCAATGAAGTCCATTCACAACCAAACCAAGTGGGTGAAGCTGTCTATTTTTCCGATATTTAAAAATAATAGCAATGTTTATAAGTATGTTGAATATTGAATGACTTTAAATCTTTACTTGATTGCAATTTGCAATAGGATTTTTATTTGTAATATGACTTATGTATAGTATATAAGTATTTATTTGGTATATTTTTCCACATCTGTGACAGCAGCCGCATTTTTGCAGTTACAAATGATTACTGTAATTACACTATCTGTGATCACAAATATAAATAACCAAAACAACTTGAAGAGTATGAAGTATAATGGCCTGATCTGCATATTTGCAGTTACATAAAAGATGAATAATACAACAATTACAAAAATAATACAATAGCGATGATCACAAATGTATTGTACGAATGTTTTATTAAAATGGACAGGCACAAATTACTTAAAAATGTTTTTGCACCATATACCCTTTTTAAATATCTGTCTTATTGCAAGTATTTTGATAGCATGACAACATAAAGGAGAAAATAAAGAAGAAAAAACATTTAATAACACATTTAATTTTCGGACGTCTGATTTGATCCAACATGTAGAAATGCCAAACTATTCATAATGTACTGTGATTGCCTCAAATGTTCAGGGATGCTGGTGACCATTTGGTATGACTATGGAGAGACTATCTGTGTACCTCTGAGATGGAACTCTTGGGCACTTGGGCCATGAAACCTCCTAATCGTCCTTCTGATTCCTGTAGCTACTCTGCTCAGTGGCCTTCACACTCACAGCATTGAATCTTGCACATCTCACCACTCTGTAAGCCGCTTTAGATAAAACTGAAGGGCTGAACGTAAACGGGACAGATGGATAAATGGATGGATGGATGGTACACACAGAAGACCATTGTTTGTGTTGTTCATCAGAACAGTTCATCAGAGCGGCTCATCCCAAAACAAACTCACGGTATACAGATTAAAGGGGTAAAGGAGAGAGAGAGAGAGAGAGAGAGAGAGAGAGAGAGAGAGAGAGAGAGAGAGAGAGAGAGAGAGAGAGAGGCAGAGAGCAAGAGAAAGTGTGTGTGGTATCCGAGAGAGAGAAAGCACATGAGTGAGAGAGAGAGAGAGAGAGAGAGAGAGAGAGAGAGAGAGAGAGAGAGAGAGAGAGAGAGAGAGAGAGAGAGAGAGAGAGAGAGAGAGAGAGAGAGAGCGAGAGAGAGAGAGCGAGCTCACGAGGAATCCTAACAAAGTTGTGAACTGGTGAACCTGGTCGACCAGGGCCAGGAGGGATATTTCTCAAATTAAACCCGGGTGATAAAACAAAGTCTGTTTAAGTGTAAATTGACGTGTCAGAGCAGAGAGGCACTCAAAACACCTTTTATACTCTAAAAAGTGGGGAGGACAGAGGCTGGCCTTTTCAAGTGGGCCCCCGTAATTATGGAAGGTTTAATTAAAGTTGTAAGGTTAAAATTAGAATATTAATAAGAATTAGGATTAGAATAAATGGGGGAAATAAGGTGGAATTAAGAGGTGGGGGTGGGGGGGTAAATCGACACACTAAACATGAAAAAATATGTTTGGCGCTGGTGCATGAGTGTACTATCATGTGTGTCTGTGTGTGTGTGTGTGTGTGTGTGTGTGTGTGTGTGTGTGTGTGTGTGTGTGTGTGTGTGTGTGTGTGTGTGTGTGTGTGTGTGTGTGTGTGTGTGTGTGTGCGTGCGGAATTTAGACACAATATGATGAACACTGTAAAAAAAACAGATAACAACCCACACAGAACATAAAGGAACTCGATCACCTCCATCATCCCCATCACCTCCATCACATTTTGGGCATCATGTCAGATCCATCCAAACTCAAATTGTGTTACTCCATTGTTTCTCATTTAAAGTCTCCTATTCCCAAGTAAAATCACCCCCACCACCTCCGCCCATGTCCCCACCACCCTTTTCACCCCCCCCCCCCCCCACCGATGTCCCCACCACCCACACCACCCATGTCACCACCCCCACCGATGTCACCACCACCACCACCATCCATGTCTCCACCCCCACCTATGTCTCCACCACCAGCCCCCATGTCCACACCCTACCCATGTCTCCACCACCATCACCCATAGCCGCACCCCCAGCCCCACTCATGTCTCCACCACCATCACCACCACCCATGTCCCTTACCCTCACCCATGTCCCCACCACCAGCCATGTCCCTACCAACCGACCTCCGCGGTACCCCTCTAGCCGGCCCCCACAGCCCGGGGTGGTGGGCAGGAGCTGGGCAGGGTGAGGGTGATGTCCCGGAGGCTGTCTCTCTCCTGGCCGGCGTCCCGCAGGTCATCCTCAATGAGGGCCAGGTGGCCCTGCTGCTCCTGGGCCGCCTGCCTCAGCCTCTGGATCTTCCCGCCCAGCGCAGGGCTCTCCACGCTGGCCCGCAGCACAGACAGTCGCTGCCTTGTCTCGTTGAGGATGCGGTCGAAGCGCTGCAGTGGGACCTTCCTGTCTGGAAGACACATGGTTCACGGTTCACAGGGTCTGTGTTTCGCCCCTATTTGTATATACTGTTGACTATTATTATATATATATTAAGTGCTTTTTGCACCATCCACAATATGCATATACTGTATTACCAATCAGTCACTTAATTGTTCTTATTGTTCTTTGTTTATTGTGTATAGTATTGTTATAGTATAGTGTTGTTTAGTATAAAGTATAGTGTATAGCATGTAGTATATAGTGTTGTTTATAGTATAGTTTTGTATTGTGTAGTATAGTTTTGTATAGTGTAGTGAGTGTAGTATAGTATAGTATTGTTATAGTATAGTGTTGTTTATTGTATAGTATTGTATTGTATAGTATAGTATAGGATTGTTCAAATTCATACTGCGGGAGTGAATGGGGAGTAAGCATTCCATTGTCATTTTTGGCAAAAATAACAAATCTTGTATCTTGAACTTGTGAGGTTGATTAGAGATGTTTCAAAAACATCGATCCACTTGTGACATCACTAATAGGTGTCCGGGCCGACATGAACAATGGATGGATCAATTCTAACCAAGTTGGTTAAAGACATCAGGTGTGTCAAGTGATCTTTTAAAAAAATGGCTACCATTTTTTAAATAGTTATTTCTTAAAATAATGTTTTCGAGGGAAAATGTGTGTGTGTGTGTGTGTGTGCGTGTGTGTGTGCCTGTGTGTGCGCGTGTGTGTGTGTGTATTATGGAGTGTGATGGAACTCTTATCAGCCAGAGAAAATAATTGTATCAAAACAGTGAGTCTTACAGAGAGAGATAAAGTGTCCTATCATCACAACAGATCTGCATGGTACCTCGGCAGACTGACAGAGAAACGTGTGTCTTATCGGCACATACCCATTTGCTCTGCTCATGGGAACTGTGGATTTCATCTCTTTGCCTGATAACTCTGTTCATGTGATTGTTATGCTGAACGGAGCCACATTCACAGTATGCAGACTTGAAAGTTCACCAAATAAATGCAAATTGGATGGATTGGACGTTCGATCTTATTATTTTTAACTTAATATTTTGTGCTCTCCCATTCCCTCCAAAAAGGTCAAATAAAATGTTCTTCTTTGATATTTCGGGGGGGGGGAAATTGTGATGGAACGCTATCAAACAACAAACACACGTAGACGCTAAGAAGATGACTAAAGCTAAAACTAAAGCCGAGGTCAGACAAAGACTTACCGATCTTATTGATGAGCTCCGTGAGTGTGGAAGAGTAGGCCTCCAGCTGGAGCTTGGCTGCCTCCATGTCCTCCTTCACAGCCTCCAGATTCATGGGCTAAACCAAATAAATCTCTTGTTTTCTCTCCATCATCAAGCAGCCAACATCCACTATCCGTAAAGAACACAGCATGTGGGGGAGGGGGGGCGTGGCTTCTCTTTATTTGGAGTGAGCGGCAGATGTTTTCTTATTTGCTCCCAGAGTAACGGCCCATCTTATCACTCCGCCCACATGCAGGTGAACTCATCCAAATGGGTATAACATAAGCTTACAGTTCTGTTGATATGGATATTTATTGCTGTGTCATAGATGCTTATTTTATTGTTGACAGAAAGTTAAAATTATTATCTACGGTGAGTTTGTTTTTTTACAATTATTATTTGCAGATATTATTTTGTATTATTTATTCTATTATCTTCACTGATTGATTAAACTGATGTGTTTCTTTTCCCGCCTCAATTTCATCCCCTGGATGAATAAGATACCCATCTATCTATCCACCCATCCACCCATCCATCCACCCATCCATCCACCCTACTGGGTACCTCTGAGGTGAGCTGTGCACTGAGGCTGGCGCTGTGGTTCTCCTGCTGAGCCAGCTGCTGTAGGGCTGCGTCCACGTGGCTGACCAGGTGCCTGGAGGCCGTGCGGCTCTGCTTGGCCTGGACCACGCTGTCTTTGGACTCCTGGTCCGTGGTGAGCGTGCAGAAGAATACATCAATACATAGAGAGAGAGAGAGGGAGTGAAAAGCTATATAAATGTAGTCCATAAGTGAGTGAAAATAAAGACAATGCTTTTTTCCAAAAAATAACTTAAACCTGCACTATATTTCACATTTCTGCAGCTGTTTACTCGAGCTATTTAAATAAAATATGTTTCTCAAGAATTACACATGCCCAGAGTCCGTCCATCCAGGGAGTTTGTCTCAATTCATGGTTTTTATTCTGGTTTTAACGAGTTTTAACGGTAGCTGTAACTCAAGGACCGTACCTGAACATGAAAGTCCAAACCTGGGGAGAGGGTCACAATATATTTATTTATTTTTCTTTCCGAAGCAATCACTTTAAAATGTTATTTAGTTTTCCTCCCAAGAACCAAATTGATTTTGAGAATGAACAAAACCCCTCCCTGGGTTAATTGAGTTGTGGATGGTTTGTGGGCCTTATTTTTTTTTAAGACCCACGTCTTAAAAAACATGTTTCAACAAAATGAAAACATTCAATATATGAAATACTTACTAAAAACGACACACGCATCAAACTACGCTAAGCTTTAGCAGAGCGTTTTTGCCTCCATGTCATACGTTTCAGGGGCATTTTGTGATTTGGGGCAATTTCCTAAGTGATTGTATTTAACAACACGAAAATGAACGAAAATAAATCCAGACCTGCTTTGTAAATACAGGGTCAAAAAACAGAAGTTAACTCACTTGATTTAAGCAGCCTCACCCGGCCCCCAGTCAGACTGATTAGAGTCTGGTTGAAGCAGCCTCACCCGGCCCCCAGTCAGACTTTTTTTTTTAAGAGTCTGTGGCTGGTGAGGCTGCACACCTGTGGGTCCTTGGTAATCAAGGTTAAACCACAGGTTAAACCAGCCACCACCACACATACACTCAGGAGGAGCGCCTCCATCTGCTTGCTTAAACTTGTCAAAACTTACAATAAACCGGATGACACATCCCCCCGTGTCCTTGTTAACGGGTGGAGCCCCAAGAAGCACATTTTACCGCAGCATCGACCGCTACACCCACCTTTGTGGTGGCCATGGCCGTCTCCCTGGCCTCGTGGGCGGTGGCGTTGGAGAGGTCTGTGTTCTCCCGCGCCGGCCTTAGCGTCTTCTCCACCTGCTTCACCTTCTTCCTGACGTCCGCCAGAACCTTCTCCTCCAGGGGCCGCTCCTTCTTCACCGCCAGCCGGGTCTGGGCCTCCAGTCTGGGCCAGTCCCTCGCCATGACTGACCAATCACAGTGGAGTTAAATCTCATTTAAAAAAATGTATGTTTAATATTTTAAAAAGAAGAACCTCCATTACCTCCAAAAGGTAAAATAATATGTCAACCAAATTGTCATGGAACATTTGCAAACTACAAACACAGCTGGTTCCTAGCTCACCCCATTAAAAGGGTAAGGGTTAGGGTTAGATACATATATGGGTTAGGGTTAGATACAAAATACATATATTTACATATATGCTTTTGAAAGCAAACTATTTAAAATGTGTTGATTTTGAGGAGATTTGTGTTTAGAGGTGTAAACCAACACAGGTGTCCCTCATAACAGTAATTATGGGTGTGTTCCTTTTATGAACCCGGGCACACTGTTCCCGGTCAATGTGTGGTTACCTTCAATAGTTTAGTGTACTACCCGTGGTCGTCCCGCTACATAAAATGAGCAGACCCGTCATCAGTGTTCCGAACGTCACTTGTGTGTTGATGACGCCTCTTTGAAAAAGGTTGGTTGTGTTATTTTGATATAGTTGACACGTTGCTGACTGTCTGAGAGTGTGCTGTGACTTTTTGACAATTAAGTCAATATATTTATGATGAAAAATATCTACAAAATCTTCTTGACTTCTTGGTAAATTACTTCTGAACTCCAGGAAGAGACAGGCACATTGTTAAACTTAAACTAACTATATCAAAATCAGACAGGGTTGAAAGCAAATATGTTTACTTATTTAATTATTGTTTTAATGCACACCGTATGAATTATACTTTTAATGCACACAGGGCATGAACTTAAGCAACAACCTGGCAAAAAAAATGGCAAAATAAGACTTACTTTCCATGTCTTTGTGAAGCGTAATGACTTGGGATTCTGCGTCTTTCGCTGACACCACGGATGACAGCGCAATGACCTTTGCCCCTTGGACCCGGGCCTTTTTCTTTTAAACAACACACAAAAAGAATGATTAAAAAAAACAACCCCTTAAGGAAAGCCAAAAAGACTAAAGACTAAATAATTTGGAATAATTCTCCATAAAAACAATCGTCAAAACATCATATTTTTGTCAGGTTGAACCGTGTTAGAATGTGTATTAATGTAACCATTTTTCTTCTTGAATCATATTTATTTTTTATTGTTTGTATTTATTGAGTGTCTTGAGGATTGCTTGACTATTTAATTTTATATGTACAATGACAATAAAATTATTCAATTAATGGTGCTTTAGGTATATTGAGATCTAGTGTTTGAGTGTAATTAGTGTAGGAAGGGTATAGCTATTAGTCAGTTACATGTGTTTTGATTTGACTATGCCTCAGTTTAAGCCAATTATGATTTGAGAACGGCCCCCGGCTCTTTTCGGACCAATCAGGGCATCCGTTTCCTGATGGAGGAGAGAGGGAGGGGACCTCTTTTTTGGGAGTTGTTAAGTTTCCAAAATCTCTCTCTCTCTCTCTCTCTCTCTCTCTCTCTCTCTCTCTCTCTCTCTCTCTCTCTCTCTCTCTCTCTCTCTCTCTCTCTCTCTCTCTCTCTCTCTCTCTCTCTCTCTCTCTCTCTCTCTCTCTCTCTCTCTCTCTCTCTCTCTCTCCACCATCACCATCTCTCTTATCCGATCACAAACATCTCCTACATGTCGCAACTGATTCTTTTTTCTCAATTCTCATCTAATCGGTTTCTCTTCACTAAAGTATCTCAGGAAACACAACACATGCCCCCCCCCCCACCCCAAGAGGGAGGAGGATAGCTGGATCTGCCAGATTAGGCTCAACTCAAACGTAGGTTTCAGTGAACTGACCTCCCCGACGTCCCCGAGGACGTCCATCTCCAGGTTCCCGGTGGCCGTCTTGATCAGCGGCTCCATCTCCGCCCGGATCTTGTCGACCAGTTCCTCTTTGGTCTGCATGTGGAGGGCCAGCTGGGCGGTCCGGTTCTGCAGGCTCTCCACCTGGATCATTTAGGGTGGGGAGACGTGGCGTACGTTGGACAGAAACCATGTTTAGATTTGGGTTAGTTGCATCTCAACTAAACACCACACAAAGGGTTCTTTCTTTTGGCTATTGTTAGCTCTATTGTTTGTTTGCCAGCACTTGTTTATTAGTTTTTGCATATTATTTTGATTTTACTCCTACTACTACTTATTGTGTCAATCTAGGGAGTTCTCTTGCCTAACATCTGTATGTTGAATGACCTTATTGTAAGTCACTTTGGACGAAAGCGTCTAAATGACGCTAATGTTATGTAATGTATTCATTCTTGATGACAGAGGTCCCCACATTTGCTTATGCCGTGACCAAACGTTTGACCCACCACCCAATGTGTTAGAATAAGCAAGACATCGCTTTAATTACCACGTCAACCAAAAAGAAAATATGTGCGATCATTAACACATATATAGTTTCATCAGTACAGTATACCCCAATCACAGTCGTTAAACACGACCTCATTAAACAGACAAGGCATGTAAGGCATGCATGTATACTTAGTAGTTTAGTAGTTTGGTCAACCGGTTTATTATTTTTGTGTGATGTTTTGTGTGACCCTACACTAAACTAGAGCAGGCTATTAAAGTGAAACATATTTTGAAACGTTGTGAAAGTAGTTTGGTGTACAAATAAGTGTCTGCAATTGTTTCATTAAGGAATGTACAGGGAAATAACCTGACACAATTAACGTTGTCCATGTACCTGAATCTATAGACGCTACTAATTCATATTTTAATTAATCTATAAGTCATTATAGGACACGTGCATCAGTTTTCCATGTATTTGTAGCATATGGATGACGTATTAATGAATGCGTCAGAGAAGCTTTAATTAATTGCAGCTCAGACGCTGTCATCGCTGTCAGAGGAGACGCTGAGGACGGTGATACACGCGTGCACTTTGCCCTGCAATCAAAAAAAACAAAACCAACTCAGAATTGTTTACATGCCGACAAGGACCACGACACTGACCTCTGTGGAGCCGGGCCCGTCCGTCAGGGCCATCTGACGCACGGACGAGGTGATGTTACCCAGGGCGACGTCCAGGCCCAGAGACTCTTCCCCCAGAGCCAGCTGATTGGCCACGGTACGGTTCACTGCGGCCACGAGGTTCCTCTTGAGCTGCTGCATGGCCGCAAGTCTGGGTGGAGAGACAGAGAGACAGAGTGAGATAGACAGACAGACAGACAGTCTGTTCAAGACGTTTTTATCCCCTAGAACGTGGGGCTTTTCAGTGTGTGCGCGTGTGTCTGCATGCGCGTGTATTGATTCGAACTCACCTCTCCTCCAGCCCCCTGACGTGCTCTTGCGTGGAGTTGTCACGCAGCAGCTCCATCAGCAGCGTGTGGGTCCGGTTGGAGGTCGCCAGAGCCTCCCTGGCCACCGCCTCCACAAGGTCGGCCATGTCCCCGTGGCTGTCACAGCACCGACAGACAACAGTGGCGAGGGAGGGGAGAGGGAGGGGACCACAGCGGCGTTGGAGGGGACCACAGCGGCGAGAGAGGGGACCACAGCAGAGAGACGAGAAGCGGGTGAAGCAAACATCCGTTACGATAGTTTGAATCAAGAGGAAATTCACGGCCTCTCTCCCTCTCCCTTTCTAGTGTTCGTCTCACGATGATGGATAACGGAGGCCCGTCCATTCACATAGACACGTCGGGCTGCTAAGTTATTGACAGGTACAAAAAACTTGAAAGATCGAGAGAAAAGTGGAGAGCGTTGCAGAGGCGAACTTCACAGAGATGAGCCGGTGGCCTTTTGCTCATAATTGTCCACTTAAAGCCCATTGGCCAGACTTACCTTTTCATTATTGCCTTTGAGTCATTGACCATGATGTTCCATTTGTTAGGGCCTGACATCGGCTCAAAGGGAATTATCTGAAGGGGGTGAAAAAGTGCAAATAGCATGTGTCTGCTGTAACATGGCCGCTAAAAACAGGACTAAAAATGTGTTATATATTCACTAGATGCAGTCTGAGGAAGCAGACGATGAAATGTTCATAATGAAAATACTGAACCTGCAATATTGAATATTGGGGTCTGTGTTTATGAAGACATAACAAAGAAAGAAAGGCTTTTGAAAGGGATCAAATTGAGGATATAAAAGCATGCACAGTCAACCTAGGTATTTAACCAGTGAGCTTCCTCTGAAGTGAGTTGCGTTCAGAGTTGTGCGTTGCGATTAAACCGGCCGATATATATATATATATATATATATATATATATTTATATATATATATATAAATATATATATATATAAATATAAATGTTCAGCACTCTGCCGCGTGACATTTAATTGAAATGCAAATAAAACCTTGCAATAGGTGTGACATCCGCGTTTGAGAGAAATGTCTGTTCATGCACACACACTCATAGAGTGTGCATGGAAGCAGTAGTTCCTAGCTACTCAGAGAGAGAGAGAGAGAGAGAGAGAGAGAGAGAGAGAGAGAGATTTTTGCAATGCATTTATGTTTGTTTGTTTGTTTATGATTCATGCTATATATCATTGAGTTGTCATCACAGAACCTCAGAACCATTTTCACATAATTATTGTCTAAGCAGGGAGCAGAAACCCACTGGTCAGGATCATCATCGCACTTTTGGCTCAGAAATGTAAAGAGGACATTGGAAGAAGACTGGGCAAATTGGTATTCTGCTAATTGTGCATTTATTGCATACCTGGCTGCAAAAAAGCTTTTATTTAGTAAAGATAGATAGATAGATATAAGTCCTTTATTAGTCCCACAGCAGTGAAATTGACATTGCTACAGCAGAAAGGGACAGTGCAGATAAAGAGGTTAGTAACACTAAGTAAGAATACATACGTACATGTGAGTAACAACAAGAAAAAAAGGCCGAATAAGTACAAATAAGATAAATAAGTACACAACATGGATGAATAAATAGCAGCATATAGACAAAATGTATAAAAGTGAATGAGCAGTAATTATAAAAATAAGTGAACATAAAACTATAAGTGAACATGTGAGTAGCAGCCAGTAGTGTGTACTGTGTATAATGAAATGTATATTGCACATAGACGGTGTTATTGCACAATGAGTAGTTCAAATCTGTCGTGATCTAGCAGGGGCTAAGTTGTTTGTACAGTTTGACAGCTGCAGGAAAGGAAGGCCCTGCGGTATCTCTCCGTGAGACAGATCAAGTAACAACACATTAAAAACCTGACGACACACACAAAAACACCAGGAACATGGCGACGGCAATGACAATGGTGATGATGAAGGTGAAAACTAAGACCTACCATACTGTCCAGATCCAGCGTGGCCTTCCTCAGACGCTCGTCAGACGCTCGGACCATGAGAATGGACTCTGCAAGGGTTTGACACGCGGCCCTTCCTCCTCTACTTCCTCCTCCACTTCCTCCTCCACTTCCTCCTTCACCTCCGCTGCTCCCCACCTCCTCCTCCACCTCCTCCTCCTCCACCTCCTCCCCCCCAACATCTCTGCAGCCTAGAGCGACGGCCAAGTCCTGCAGCTGTGCCGCCAGCGTGCGGCCGGACGCCTCCAGCCCAGAGAACTGGCGCACGAAGGCCTCCCGGGTTTCTGCCCATTCACAAATTAAAATAAAAACACAAACAACACAAACAAAGATGTTAGATGAGCTCCACCGCAAGCATGCAAATGTACAAATTAACAACAAAAACAACAACAACAACAACCACAACCACAACATCCGTGTCTTTCACCCTCTGTGATGATGTGTGTTGCCTCCAAACCACACACACACTCACGCACACCCACACACACACACAAACACACAATGGGTTAAATGCAGAGAAACAAATTCCACTGTGTGTGTACATGTGTGTGACCAATACAGATTTCCATTTTAGATCATCATCGTTCAATCGTTCAAATGGTGTTATTGAGAATATATTGGGAATCGACCAAGAACAACTAAATAAATCAAAGAACCAAAGACCACAGTGAGAGTGTGGTGTGTGCTGTGTCACAGGTAGCGGTTGGTGGGTGATAGCTACCGACCCCCCCCCCCCCCCCACGCTTTTACCTTGGAAAGCCAGCATGTCTTCCAGGGCGTTGGGCAGCAGGTCCTCCCCCTGGTGCAGGTGGTCCGCCGGGTGACTCTGCACGGGGTGCTGGTGGAGCTGGTGCTGGTGCTGGTGGAGCTGGTGGTCCTGGTGCTGGTTCTGGTGCTGGTGGAGGTGGTGCTGCTGGTGGAGCTGGTGGTCCTGGTGCTGGTGCTGGTGGAGGTGGTGCTGCTGGTGGTGGTTGAGGCGTCGACCGCGACAGTCGTAGCCAGCCAGGAGCTTCTCCAGCTCGGCCAGCTGAGCTCCGAGCTTCTCAGCCTGCACAGGACATACATAATAATAATAATAATGATAATAATAATAATAATAATAATAATAATAATAATAATAATAATGCATTTAATTAATATTTTAAAAAGCTGTGTGCTACAAAGAAAAAAGTGTGCTACAAAAAACATAGCGAAACAAACACAATGAAATGACTAAGAAAAGTGAACACCAATTTTAACATAAAAAGGCCTTCCTAAATATAAAGGTATTTTGGCCTGTCTTAAAAGAGTCCAGGGAGACAGACAGTCAGTGGAACAAAGAATATTGTACTTCTTTGACCGAATCTAATCATATTATATTATAATATGATTTTTATTATATTTCCCACACAGCTGCACTTTGTATTTCTTGTAACTTGTATATATTTCTCAACAACAAACACATTCCTCGTGTACGAACGCGTGCTTGGCAATAAAATACAGATTCTGACAAAAAACAAATAGATTTGTCTAGACATTTGTCTTATACGTGCCGAGCTGATTTATATTTATTAATTCCGGCGGGGAATAAGACAATAAAGATTAAGGCACGGGTGGAACGCCATCCGACATGAAATCCATCACTAAGAGAAATGACAACACGTGGACAAATCCATCCGTGGAACGGAATACAGATGATGAAAATGGATGAAACCGTGGAACACACATTGTCCAATGAAAGCGGGCCCCTGTTTTAACCAGCAGGTGAGATTGGAGAGGTGTCCACCCAGACGTACCATGGACAGATCGTGAGACCCACCGAGGGAAGCACTACCCTAACCCCTTCCTTTTTCAAAAGCACTTGCGTCTTGTTACCTTGGGCTTCACTATGTGTCATCGCAGCTCCTGTTTGATGAACTTATTGTACTTTTACCTGAGCACTGGTTCTGCTCCTGGAGGCTTGTTGTTAGAAAGGAAATGCACTTATGACTTCTGGTGACTAGCAGTTATCATGCTTACCTGTTGAATGATCTTATTGTAATTGAATGTGTTATATATAATGTTATTATATAAGTGTATATGTATGTTTATATTTTATTATTATGGCTTGTTAAGGAAATGATGGCTTATGCCTATGGCTTCTGGTGACTAGTAGTTCTCTTGCCTATCTACAGTATGTTGAATGACCTTATTGTAAGTCGCTTTGTGACAAAAGCATCTGCTATATTACTGTAGTATAAAAGCAAATGCCCCAGTTGGTACAGTCCACACACATCTGGGTGGAAAGTCCCACGGTGTGATGTCACCGTGTCAACGACTGAAAGAATATGTGTCACGTGACACATATTGATATTGATCAGGCTCGTGATGGCTAATCACGCTCACAGCTGGTTGTATAATAGGGGCCCTTTAAGATTGAATTTCCTGCCATTAAGTGGGACCAATTTTCATTGTCATTTCTGTGTACTTCTTCTGCTAACGACTATATAACGACTACACTATTACGATATAATGAAGAAGCATTTACCAAGTGTGAATAACTGGGGCGGCAGTATAGCTCAGGAGCTAGAGCGGTCGCCTCACAACCGAAAGGTCGCTGGTTCGATCCCCCGGCTCCTCCTAGCAAAAACTGTCGAGGTGTCCTTGAGCAAGACACCTAACTGCTCCTGACGTGCTGGCTGTCTCCTTGCATGGCTGACTCCGCCGTCGGTGTATGAATGGGTACACGACTTGTAAAGCACTTTGGATAAAAGCGCTATATAAAAGCCGGCATTAATAATATCCACTTCCTTTTATGTGAGCAAAGCATCCGTTTTAAACTCAACCCAGTCTGCACGCTGTGAGGCAGGAACACAGGAACTGGATGTGTTGTGTGCCACTATAGTACATTGGGTCTCAGTAGAAAGCCCAACTCTGAAGGAAAAAGCAGCAGAAACCATTACCACCAACCCCGCTATTCTTCTCTCCCATTTCCTCTCCTGTGTTATTTCCACAATTGTTCCTCCTCTCGCTAGTTTGGCTCTTGGCTCCTTCCTCCTCTCTCTCTCCTTTTGTTTTGAGTCACAGAACCTGTGGGGTTCTGCAGCTTGTTAGCATGTGGGACATTGTGCCAACACAATAAGCAGCATAGGCCTGCGGTAGTGTGCGGTAACAACACGGCTACAACAGGTGGTCCGCCTGGAACGAATGCTGTGACAAAATATCCTGGGTGAGAGACAGAGAGGGAGGGAGAGAGAGAGAGAAAGAGAGGGAGGGAGGGAGGGAGGGAGGGAGGGAGGGAGGGAGGGAGAGAGAGAGAGAGAGAGGCAGGTCGAGCTACATAAGAGGCAGGTCGAGCTACAATAACCATTAGGTTCCGTTTAATGTGCGTTCTATGTAGAGCCTCAAAGCACCAGCACCACTTATGTACCTATACAAATTCATAAGGGACACACAAACAAACAAGACACACAAACACACATACACAAACACACACACATAACACACACACACACACACACACACACACACACACACACACACACACAATATAGAGAGCTCACCGTGTCCCTGACCAGACTGTAGCAGGTGGGACACTCCTGGCAGTGGTGTGTGGCGCGGTTGTGGTAGAAGTTCAACTGACATGTGTCACACTTGTAGCCCGTGAAGCCATGGCGACAGAGGCAGGTCCCGTTGGCACGACACTGCATGGACACGGAGCCCATGGGGTCACAGTTACAAGCTGGAGGAAGAGGTGAAAAACACATAGGACACTGTTACCATGTTTTATATCAGTTACAAGCTGGAGGAAGTGAAAAAAAGCAGTTACTGCTGTTACTGGTGTAGTGTAAAAGTGTCCAGCACCTCGACATCCCCGTGTGGAGAAGCTGAAGAACCCCGACCTGCAGGAGGCACACTGCTCTCCCTCCACCCCCGCCCGGCACAAACACACGCCCGTGATTGGGTGGCAGGCGGCCGAGGACGAGCCAATGGGATCACATTCGCACCTGCCGGAATAGCAAAAGCTAACTAATGATCATCGGGTCGAAGAACAAGTTTGCGCAAAATCCAACTTAAATAACCATATCTAAAGTAGAACTATAAATCATGTCATCGCTGGCAAATTACAACCTGCTTTTAGTTTCCGTATTTTAGTTAGTGTTTAAAACAAAATCCTAAAACGATGAAAATTGATTGTCATGGGTTGCGTTAGTGGATTGATTCTGGTTCATGAAATTCCATGAATTAACAGCTAAAAACAATCATATCAATATGTGAACATGCTAAATACATGAAGAAATATCTTAATTGCGTCATCTTAAATAGAATAATGAAATGGTTTTAATTCCATGATATGTAACTTTTACATATTTAAATCATAAATAAAAATAAATGATAGTACATTACAGTCATTTAGCAGACACTTTTGCCCAAAATGACTTACAATAAGGTCAATCAACATACAGTAGGTAGGCAAGAGAACAACTAGTCACCAGAAGTCATATGTGCAACTTACAATAACTAAAATCTGGAGGAATTCAATGTTCTTTATTGGTCACATACAGTGAAATATGTTTCTCTGCATGTAACCCATCCTACTATTAGGAGCAGTCGGCAGCTATTGTATATATACTCAGCGCCCGGTGAGCAGTGTAGGGGGTCTGGTGCCTTGCTCAAGGGCACTTTGGCAGTGCCAAGGAGGCAAACTGGCACCTTTTTCCATATACCAGCTCTCACTCCGTACTCGGTCTGTTTCAGGGAATTGAACCGCCGACACTCCGGTTCCCAAGCCCCAACAGACTGAGCTACTGCCGGCCTAGTTAGCTCCCTAGATTTGACTCAATAAGTACATCAAACAGGGGGCTACGATGAAGAACACCGAAGCACAGCGATCACAAGGCTGTTACCTCTGACACCCGAAGCGGGGCCGGAGGTTGAAGAAGCCGACCTCGCAGTGGCTGCAGTCTCTCCCGGTCACGTGGGGGAGACAGTGACAGTGTCCAGTATCAGGGTGACACTGGGTCACCGGACCAGAAGTTCCCGCAGGGCTGCAGCCGCAAGCTATGGAACAAAGCGGTTACGACGGGCTGAGGTAAGTCGTAGATTTTGAACATTTGAACATTGTTGTTCATTTTCAGGTCTCTCTCACAAAAAATTAATAATAAGCGCTATAAATCAAATAATTGATATATATATATACACAGTTTTTATGTGGAATGTGTCAATTTAGTTAATCTTAGTTTCTTTAAATGATTTATATATAACATTTTTTATTAAAATTGTATTATGAGAATGTATTAAGAGAATTACTAGTCACAAGAAGTCATAAGTGCATTTTCTTCCTAACAACAACAAGCCTCCAAGAGCAGAACCAGTTGCTCAGGTGAAGTACAATAAGTTGGCTCCCTAGATTTGACACAATTACAGTACAGCACCCAACCAGGTAAACAGCAGCAGATCCGAATCCATTAAAACCCTCGAACCGCTGAAATCTTTAAATCAACGTGCGTGTTATAAACCGACACTCACATTTGCATTTATGGCGTGCGGTGCGGTTCAGGGCGTCGCCGTAGAATCCCTCCCGGCACCTCTCGCACCGCTCGCCCTCCGTGTGTCCGAGGCACTTAAGACAGCGGCCGGTCAGCGGGTGACACGTGCCCACCGCGTTGGCGTCCGCGTTGCCGCTGCAGTCGCAGCGCATGCACGGCCTCGCCGCCCGCCCCACCCCTTGGCCCAGGGGGTCGCCGTGGTAACCGTCCTCGCACTTTTGACAGCGGACGCCTGCCAGGGAGGGGGGGGGAGGCGAAGAGAGGAGAGGAGAAAGAAGAGGATGCCAGGGGGTTGGTTGCGATGCTGGTGGGGTTGAAGGTCAATCTCATCTCCTTGTCTAATAGGGTTTGCGGCACCACTCTGAATGCAGGCTGCATTGCGAGTGCTTTCGAAGCACAAGAACAAGGTCACAGAAGTGACCTTGTTCTTCTTCGTCATTCTAGCGGACGTGCAGCTCTGCCAAACACACTCCCTGGGCCACTCTGTCTCAGACCTCCGCTGTGTGTGTGTGTGTGTGTGTGTGTGTGTGTGTGTGTGTGTGTGTGTGTGTGTGTGTGTGTCAGTTCATGCCATCCCCTCTTACCCGTGCGCCCCTCCGGGCAGTCTGTGCAGACCACCTCCCCCGTCTGAGCGATGGGGGCACAGCTGGAGCGTCCCGGACACGGGCAAGGTCGGCAGTCGCCCGGCGTGCCCATCCGAGCATTGCCATAGTAACCCTCCAGACACTGCTCACAGGTCGGCCCGCTAGTGGAGTGGGAGCACTCGCACCTGCCTGGAGGAGGAAGAGGACAAAGAGGAGGAGGAGGAGGAGAAGAGGAGGAGGAGAAGGAAGAGGAGGAAGAGGGGGAAGAGGGAGGATAAGGTGGAGGAGGATGAGTGTGAGAGGAGGAGGATGAGGAAGAGGGGATAAGGAGCAGGTTAAGAGTTATAGTTTCTGTTCTGTGTAGAGTTAATGTACTAGAATTACTGTATTGTATACATTTTCCATTCATATTTCATTTTTATTTATTTATTTTTTATTTTATTTTTATAAATAATTTATATTTTGTATTGATTGTAAATGTGTCTTGAGGATTGCGAGACAATTTTGTTGTACAATTACAATAAAGGCATTCTGATTCTGATTCTGATATAGGAGGGAAAATCGTATGTTCTCGCATGTGCATGTACACACACAGTGACGCACACACACACACAGTCACGCAAACACACACAGTCACACAACCCGGCCACCGACGGGTTTGCCACGGAGCCTGGTCGGGCATAGCCCGAAAAAGTAACGTGGCCACTTCTTCTTCCCGCGGACCCACCATCTACGGGAAGAACCGCTGGGGTCGGGTGCACTGCCAGTTAGGTGGCAGTGAAGGCAGGGGGCCTCGACGGACCAAACCCAGCCAACAGAGACTGGCTTTGGGGGCGTGAAATGTCACCTCTCTGGGGGGAAGGAGCCTGAGCTTGTGCGGGAGGTGGAGCGCTACCAGTTAGATCTGGTGGGGCTTACCTCTACACACTGGAGATGTAAGATGCTCTGGAACTAAACTCCTGGATAGGGGTTTAACTCTTTCCTTCTCTGGAGTTGCTCAGGGTGTGAGGCACCAGGCAGGTGTGGGGATACTCACAAGTCCCCGGCTGAGTGCCGCTATGTTGGAGTTTACCTCGGTGGACGAGAGGGTATCCTCCCTCCGCCTTAAAGTCATGGGCTCCTGCATTGGGCTCCAAGTGGGGACTCCATAGTCCTTCTGGGAGACTTCAACGCACAAGTGGGCAACAATGGGGAAACTTGGAGGGGCGTGATGGGGATGAACGGCCTACCTGATCTGAACCGGAGTGGGGTTTTGTTATTGGACTACTGTGCTAGTCATGGATTGGCCATAACAAACACCATGTTCAAACATAGGGATGCTCTTAAGTGTACATGGTAGCAGAGTACCTTAGACCGAAGGTCAATGATCAATTTTGTTATCGTGTCATCTGACCTGAGGCCGCATGTTTTGGAGTGAAGAGAGGGGCAGAGCTGTCAACCGATCACCATCTGGTGGTGAGTTGGGTAAGATGGCGGGGAAGCCTCTGGACAGACCTGGAAAGCCCAAATGTGTAGTGCGGGTGAACTGGGAACGTCTGGTGGATGCCCCTGTCCGGGAGACCTTCAACTCCCATCTCGGGCGGAATTTGACATTGAACCTGAGTGGTCATTGAGTGGTCATTGTTCAAAGCTTATATTGCTGAAGCTGCGGTTGAGACCTGTGGCCTCAAGGTCATTGGTGCCTCATGGGGTGGCAACCCTCGGACTTTGGACTTTGGATACAGGTGGTCAGGAAAGCCATCTGACTGAATAAGGAGGCCTTCCGGGCTATGTTAGCCTGTGAGATTCCGGACACAGTTGCAAGGTATCGACAGGTCAAGAGGACGGCAGCCTCAGCCATAGCAGAGCAAAGCAGCGGGTGTGGGAGGAATGCGGAGAAGCCATGGAGAAGGACTTTCAGTCGGCACCAAAGTGTTTCTGGCAAACAATCCGGCGCCTCAGAAGGCCATCCATTCTCTGTACTCCCAAACCAAGAGCTGTGTTTGGAGTCTCGGTAGTAAGTCGGGCCTGTTCTCAGTGGGTGTTGGCCTCTGCCAGGGCTGCGCTTTGTCATCCATCCTGTTTGTGATTTTCATGGACAGGATTTCAAGCATAGTCATGGAGGGGAGAGGTTTCAGTATGGTGGACTCAGGATTGAATCGCTGCTGTTTGCAGATGATGTGGTCCTGTTTGCGTCATCAGTATGTGACCTTCAGGGAGTCCTTATCCCAAGTGAAGGAGTTCAAGTATCTCGGGGTCTTTTTCTCGAGTGAGGGGAGGATGGAGTGTGAGATTGACCGGAGAATAGGTGCAGCGGGAGCGGTATTGGGTCCCCTTTACCGCACTGTTGTAACCACAAGATAGCTGAACCAGAAGGCAAAGCTCTCGATCTACCGATCAGTCTTCGTTCTTACCCTCACCTATGGTCATGAACAATGGGTAATAACTGAAAAGATGAGATTGCGAATACAAGCTGCCAAAATTAGTTTCCTCAGGAGGGTTGCTGGTATCTCCCTTAGGGATAGGGTGAGAAGCTCAGTCACTCGTGAGAGACTCGGAGTAGAGACGCTGCTCTTTCGCGTAGAAAGGAGCCAGTTGAGGTGGTTCGGGCATCTAGTAAGGATGCTTCCTGGTCGCCTCCCGAGGGAGAGTTTCCAGGCACATCCAACTGGGAAGAGACCACGGGGCAGACCGAGGTACAGGTGGGGTGATTACATCTCCAGGCTGGCCTGGGAATGCCTTGGGATCCCCCAGTCAGAGCTAGTCGATGTTGCCAGTGAGAGGGAAGTTTGGAGTCCCCTGCGGAAGCTGCTACCTCCGCAACCCAACCACGAATAAGCGGTAGACGATGGATGGATGGACGGAATAATGTTAATATGAACATAAGTGTAATTTTTTGGTTTTGGTAATTTGTATTTTTCTTGTATTTATTATTTTTTATATCTTTTGCGCACATCTTCGGAGCTGGCGATAACATTTCACAGTCCATTGTACACGGTACGTTATTATACATGTTACAAATATAAACCTTATCTGAATCTAAATCTGAATCACATGCATGCTCACATAGTACGCATACATGCACACACACACACCCCCCCACACACACACACACACACACACACTCACACACACTTCAGAGTTGAAGTCCAGCAATCGTATGAATACAATAAAACAAAGGAATATTTTCCACCAGTAGGGGATGCTGTACCTCTGGGTCATAGCACTGGTTTCACACACACACACACACACACACACACACACACACACACACACACACACACACACACACACACACACACACACACACACACACACACACACACACACACACACACACACACACACACACACACACACACACACACACACACACACACACACACACACACACACACACACACACACACACACACACACACACACACACACACACACACACACTAACTCCTTACGACCAGAAGCCTTAATGTCTACCATACAGAGCAGAAGAAAACTAAATTCACCCAACTTTAATTGCTTTGGGAAATCCAGGCGCTAAAACCCTGGGCAGAAAGACCTTCAAGCAATCCCCTTCCCCTCGAGGTGAGAGAGATTAACATTTTTATGATGTCCTAAAATGTGTTAGTTTGTGTGTGTGTGTGTGTGTGTGTGTGTGTGTGTGTGTGTGTGTGTGTGTGTGTGTGTGTGTGTGTGTGTGTGTGTATGTGTGTGTGTGTTTTCCAGTGGAGGGCAAACAAAACCAACAACTCTTCACATTGCTACAACACACCACGTGTGTGAAAATCGACTTACACTGCAATTACGTGTATTTACTTGACTGAACAGATGTCCACAGGGGTAATAAATGTCACACCTCCCGTACGATACATGACTGTAGAGACCTCGTCTATTTATGGATTTTGGGTGCTCACCGAGGCGACAACATTAGGAGAACAAGATCATATATGAGCTAGTTCAAATGTGTATAAAATATGACCCTGTTTTGATCAGATATCCAGCTTTGTGATTCCATTATGTTTTACAATTCACACTGTGTTGTAGTTATCTATATCTCAAACATGACCAATCACGACTTTCTTTAAAGGAGGTGTTTTATCACAAGAGAGAGAGAGAGAGAGAGAGAGAGAGAGAGAGAGAGAGAGAGAGAGAGAGAGAGAGAGAGAGAGAGAGAGAGAGAGAGAGAGAGAGAGAGAGAGAGAGAGAGAGAGAGAGAGAGAGAGCGAGCAGAGCAGAGCAGAGCAATGTCCAAGCCTTGAGGGTCAAATCGACTACAGCCCACTGGAGTAAAACTCAGAACCTTAATTTGTGCAATGTAGCATAGACCTGCGTCGTTACTGAAATATTGACACATAGAGAGTGAGTGAGAGAGAGAGTGAGAGAGTGAGAGAGCGAGAGAGAGAGAGAGAGAGAGCGAGAGAGAGAGAGAGAGAGAGACATCCTTTCAACAGGACATTAAAAGTATTTACGCCACTGCGACACCGAATGAACACTGCGTTATGCAATTAGGGGGAATAATTAGCTCTTGTCTGATGAAGTGTGCAGGTGGTGGATACCATAAACGATAAAAATTGTTATTAGTTCTTCGGTGAGGCGAGGTAAATAATACATGAATCCCAGGCATGTTTGGAAGTGAGTTTAGAGGTAACGAAGAAAGAGAAAGCGAATAGTCTTTGGACACGAATGCCACAGCGCAATGCGGCGACAATATGAATTGAATGAGTGGTAGCCTACATTTATGCTGTATATACACACGGCGGGAGGTGAGCTGTTACCGGCTGTGGGGGGGGGGGCGGCAGGTAGCTCAGTATGTTGGGACTTGGCTTGGGAACCCGGAAGGTCACCGGGTTCAAGTCCCCGAAACACCTGGTTGCACTGCGGAGGTGCCCTTGCGTAAGGCACCAAACCCCTACTCTGCTCCCGGGCAGCTGTATTTACAATAGCTGCCCACTGCTCCTAATACTAGGATGAGTTAAATGCAGAGAAACACATTTCAACCCTGCTACTGCGCTAATTGTAGACTTTACATGTTCCGTACGACCACAGAACTTACTGAACGTGTTTCTAACTCACAGCTACCGTATAATGGCGTATTGGCAACGTTCTTCAAAGATTTCTTCGGCATATTGATACGGTGATGTTGATAGATACTGCGATGTCTAGTGCGGTTATGATTTGAATCATTGATGGCCAGCCTTTTTATCGGCTACGACATGTGATCTTTGGCGATTAGCTTGGGCATAGGTTGTGAACGCCAGCAACACACTAAGCTGGTATAAGTTATCGAACATTCTATATAAGTTACTTATACGTTATGTAAACGTTATGTATGAATACATTTTTTTTTTAAACATTGATAATTCGGCATATGCCAGCGTTTTAGAGACATTTTGATACATCGGGCATACGCTGGCTAAATCGTCAAGGTGTGACAGTGCCTTAACGTGTCGATCAGGTATAAATATCACTGAAGCGCCAATTTGCCAAAGAGTGGGGTTATTTTACCATCCTTTCAATGCGTACAGTTCTGGACGTGAAGCCGAACCTTTATCATACGTTAGGTTAGAAGAATATCTAGAACTAGCGACTTGATTTTGTTTTTTGGACGTATTCAGAGACTAGAAAATTTCGTGAAGCAGTCGAGCACGCCATACTTTCAATGTAAAAGATATCAATAACAAGGACCTTTAGCCAACCGTAAAACTGTGCTTGCGTGGAAATGATGTCATTGTTGGTAAACAAGAAACATCGCTATGTACTGTACTCTATTCAAATCTAGTCGACTCTATTATATACCACTATGCTCTACTGCACTATTTCTATCACAAACCATTTCCCAAAGAATGTTCTATGATTTACTGCTAACTTGTGGGAGGTACGCGCGCGCGCGCGCACACACACACACACACACACACACACACACACACACACACACACACACACACACACACACACACACACACACACACACACACACACACACACACACACACACACACACACACACACGTTATTCTGTTTAATGGCGCGGCCAGGAGGATGATTATATAACACACATTCATATGCACGTGAGACTCGGGACAATAGAAGCGCCCACACCGGCAGAGTGGCTGTTCATCTATTCCTTCACCAAATCGCACTCTCTGCTAATGAACCAATGAGCCTCCACACACGCCATTGAGGTGATGTTATGCCACGATAGAGGGCATATTGTGGGGATAAGTACCTTTCTTTAATAGAACATGAGCTGGGGGCTAAATGGAGACAGAAGAGAGAAGAGAGAGAGAGAGAGAGAGAGAGAGAGAGAGAGAGAGAGAGAGAGAGAGAGAGAGAGAGAGAGAGAGAGAGAGAGAGAGAGAGAGAGAGAGAGAGAGAGAGAGCGAGAGAGAGAGAGAGAGAGAGAAAGTGAGAGAGAGCACTTCAGCTACACAGCACCAACAGAACCAGTGTTGGGTACAATACAGTATAAATACAGTATGCATCACAGTAACAGTACTAACTAACTCTTGCTAACAAACAAACAAACAAACAGACATACAGACGGACAAACAGACAGACAAACATAACCTCCAGTACACATGTTCCAGGGCGGAGGTAATAACTATCACACTCTTCCTGACCCTGTAAAATCCAGAAGGCTATGAGTACTGTACCCTCACAGCATCATGAAGGCAGAAGAGCAGAAGAGCAGCAGAGCAGAAGAGCAGAAGAGCAGCAGAGCAGAAGAGCAGCAGAGCAGAAGAGCAGAAGAGCAGAAGAGCAGCAGAGCAGAAGAGCAGAAGAGCAGCAGAGCAGAAGAGCAGCAGAGCAGAAGAGCAGAAGAGCAGCAGAGCAGGGTACACCAGTGGCAGATCATACACAGTTGTTCCAGAGGGCATGTTTACTCTGCTGCTAATTCAAGAGAACTGCTGCGGGCATCAAACCCCCGGGTTTTGTGTCGTGCTTCTGATGCTTATGTTCATGGATTCACATCAGCGGACACACTCAACAAGCGCCTCTTCACAGGTAGAACTCCTAACCTAACGTTGTCATATTGTTTTCCCCGTGCAGGACGAACACGAGACTATGCTTTATTTTAGGGTGGTTTTAATTCCAGCCCGACCCCCCGGTGACCGTAAACAAACCGATAAAGAGAGAGCCTCCCTTTAACCATGTCAATATTACAACCAACGCTTCTTCAGCATCCCTTCCTGAGCTAGTAAATGATTGGCCACGGGCCAAAGTTATGTATGGCGTGTATCCAAATAACACACACGCACACTTGCACACACACACGCACACACTTGCACACACACACACACACAGCGTTACAGTATAATCTGTTTGTTAAAATACCAGTGCAATGTTATCAAGCGCAGAAAGAAGTCTAACACACACACACACACACACTCTCTCACACACACGCACATACACAAATACAAATAATAAACGCACACACAGACACACACACACACACAAACACACACACATAAGCCACTGCTCCTAATACATGGATGGGTTAAATGCAGAGAAACTCATTTCACTGTGTGTGTGTGTGTTCATGTGTGTGTACATGTATTTTACCAATAAAGAGAGGGCGCCTAGGGCTCCAACATGGCCAGGGCCGACCAACCCAGCTCTCAGATGATTACATTTTGTTCTGTTTAAATGTCTCAACTCCCATGATGCACGGCGGTTTTCATTGACATCGTGGTTCATCTCGGAGAGAGAGAGAGAGAGAGAGAGAGAGAGAGAGAGAGAGAGAGAGAGAGAGAGAGAGACGGTCTGGCGGACGCTTCGTTTATACAAATCAGCTGTCACGTTCCCGCAACATCAATTATTATTGTCCACATTCCCTCCAGTACCCTTTTTCATTCCTCACATGGTGTGCTACGTCGTGTTTCCTGTAGGAATAGGGAGCGAGGGAATAAGTGAGCCAAATCCAGCATAGCCCGTGTGATGTCGTAAACTTAGCCGCACGATAAATGCCCGACATATGCAAATACGGCGTGTATGATGAATATTTAATATCGACACACAACGCCAATGCTCTCAAGTGCTGCTATAGGCTATAGCTATATATATCCCCCCTCGCCACCCTCCCTATACTAGATCGACACCCCCCCCCCCTTCGACAACAACAACTGGACTATTTACACTCCAAACTTAACACTTTTTTTTTTGGTAATTCTTAGAGCAACTTTTGCACATATTCAGAGCTGATGATAACGTTGATACAATTTCACTATACATTGGTGCACTGTACGTTATACATGTGACAAATAAACCAAATCTCAAATATGAATCTGAAATCTGAAATTATAGCTACACTTTTTAAAACATTGTGAGAGAGACAACTCACATCACTTACACATTTTAACATGTTCTGTAGTGTGTGTGTGGAGGCACATCACACACACACACACACACTCACACACAAATACATATTCCATACACCGAAAACAACGCTAAACTCTCTCGATCAAAACTTCACGTTAATCAAGCCATTTTAGGGATATTGGGATGGTTTTTCATTTGTTTTTTTAAATGTCACTTTTGTTTCTGTTTAGAGGGGGTACCAATGAAAATGTTAGGGACAAGACAAACAGGAAGGAGGAAGAGATGGAAAATATAAAAAGTAAGACGGAACAAAAAACAATAAACATGAAGTGTCAAGGGAGACAGGACATCTGCAGGCCAATCAGAGATCATTATCTGAGAGGAGAACTAACACGCTTAATTAGAGTGGAGGCAGGCAGGCACTGACACCAGGCCTGCATCTGGAGCTCCCCCTGCAACCACACACACACACACACACACACACATCACACACACACACACAGGCGTGCATGCAGAAACATAGGCATCCACGCAGGCAGGTATAGCACTCATGCACATGTGCGCACACACACACAAACAAAATGTACACATACACACACATACAAACACACACACACACACACACAGCTTTAGGCAATTCCCCAACTAGGCCAAATCTGTATCTTAAGGTCGGAGGGTGGGATGCAGAGAGGGGACGGAAGGCAGGAAGGCAGTGAACTTGGATGGGAGGGATAACAACATGTGATGAGAGAGAGAGAGAGAGAGAGAGAGAGAGAGAGAGAGAGAGAGAGAGAGAGAGAGAGAGAGAGAGAGAGAGAGAGAGAGAGAGAGAGAGAGAGAGAGAGAAACAAGTGTATACAGGTGTACATGCGTGGGTCTCAACAATCTCACAATTACCTTTGATTATGTATGTATCAACACTGCATATTTCATATTGTTTAGCACCGTCTTGTGGACTGACCTCACTCACGTTGAACGCTACGAAAATAAAGTCATCAGTATGCAAATTGGTTCAGGGAGTGACTTGAATTGGATCATATCTGAGCGTTAATCAAACCACGGCACGAATGTCAACATACTGTCTTCATACACAAGTGTCTTCAAACCAACATCTAGGGTGGATGGAACACAAGTCTCCCAATAAGTTCTTATGAGTATCCTTACACCGGGTAGAGTGGAAAGTGGAAGTGAATCCCCTGGTTTCTCAGCTCAAATTTGAACAATGAGAAATGCATTTTTTGTAGGGGAGGGTAGGGGATGTGTTATCTCCATTGTCACGGACCATGACCACTTTTGTGACGCTGTTATTAAGCTATTACATGATCTCTCTGTCACACACACCACACACACACACACACACACACACACACACCACACACACACACACCCACACACACACACACACACACACACACACACACACACACACACACACCACTATCCATATGAGCGATTTAGACACACAACTAATACTTCTCCCCACCATGGAGGCTTTACTTTAATTGTCTTAACCATTTTTCATTATTATTCCCAAAAAATATTACCCGTTCATATCAGTGATATTTCGTATCAGTGAATAACCAAAAATGACAAAATGACATTGCAAACAGTTTGCATATAACAAGCAAATAACACAAATATATAAAGTCTACGGGGGGACGGACACTCACACACACGTTCCTGCTGCTGCGGCTGTCAACGAGGCCCGTTAACGGGGCGTTTAGAGGCAATATAACGAGGTATTTCTCACAAAAACAACATTGAATTACCGGAAAACACCTTTCGGAAGGCTGTTTCAAGGAGGATTGCTTTATGTGATACCCAGGCTGTGGCAGAAGCCCCTGGAACCAGAGGGAACCACCTCTAGTTGAAAATAATGTCTACCGTTAAGATCGAGACAATGGTTTGGTGGAAAAATGCAGTAATCAAAGTGTTCACATCTTGGCCGTTGAGCACGTAACCTAACAACTTGTTTTTGATGTTTTTTGTACTGCTGATCGTTTATTTGTAAGTCCTTGGATTATGCATCATTTAGCAGACACCACAAGCTTCAGGCTTTAGTTTGAGAGTATATCTGATTACAGCACCACTTGTTGATGGATTCTGTTTTCCCAGTACTACGTAGGTATTGCCTGTGACAACACCAACGGTGGTGTTTAACATTTCAAATGGGGCACGGTCGTGCCTTTCCAACTCATCCCCAGTTCTGTGTGTGAAACACTCTCAAGCCGAGATCATGGCGTTTGAGTGTTTGTGGTTGGTGGCTGTGCTGAAGCAGCCTCACCTGCGGACCCCAGTCAGACTGATTAGAGTCTGGGGCTGCTGGGTGAGGCTGCACACCTGTGGGCCATTGGTCATCAAGATTAAACCAGACATCACCACACACACACTCAGGAGGAGTGAGTGCCAACACCTGCTCTTGCTGGTTAACCACTACAAACTTTACAATAAACCAAATCACTCGTCACATCCGGTGTCCCTTGTCATCCGGGGGAAAGCCACCACACTCATCCTAGTCTTCTAAGCTTTCAATAGTGCCGGCCGGCCAATCCGGGAAACGTTGATACATTTTTAGAGAAGATTTTCCTCCATATTTTGGAACCAAATTCAAATGTCAAACTCAGAAACAGAACATTTTAGAAGTGCATTTTCCCCAATCGTTGCCTTTTCTCATCACAGCGTCACTGCTTAAGAAGTACACTGCTTGAGAACTCAAGACAGTGTCACACACACACACACACACACACACACACACACACACACACACACACACACACACACACACACACACACACACACACACACACACACACACACACACCCACTATAGGATACAGTTTGATAGTACAGCAGTAGGCAGCAGTGTCGGCAGTGGTGTAGCTTACCGGTTTCCGGGTGGCAGGGCCCGTGCTGGTGGCAGGTGCACGGCACGCAGGGGGCCAGTGGCCCTCCTCCGGGGTTCTCCCTGGTGAATCCCGGGGCGCAGGTTTCGCAGAGTCGACCCCCGAAGCCCGGGGGACAGGAGCACACTTCCACCCAGGGGGCGGAGCCGGAGGAGCCAGAGGAGGAGGAGGAGATGGCAGCCGAGGCCAGCTGCACCCCAGAGAGCTGGGACGTGTCTGCAGGGGGAGGGGTATGAGATGGGGATGGGGTATGGGGTGGGGTGGGAGGGTAGGAGAACCACATGGGAGTCAGACTTGAGACCCTCGCGGTGAGACTAGTGGGAGACTAATAATAGCTGGTGCAGGGAATTTATGCCTGCTGCGCTTGGTGTGTTTGTGTGTGTGTGTGTGTGTGTGTGTGTGTGTGTGTGTGTGTGTGTGTGTGTGTGTGTGCCCAGATGAGTGTGAGTGAGTGAGTGAGTGTGTGTGTGTCAAGGTGAAAGTGTGTGTGTCTGTCAGTATGTGTATGTGCACAGGTGTGTGTGTGTGTGTGTGTGTCTGGGAGGAATGGGCAGTGATGTTAATTGTGAGCAGAATGTTTAAGTATTTGTCACAGTTTGCTTAATTAGTTTGCTTGGACAGCTTGATGTAACAACTACATTGAGCGCGCACACACACACACACACCACACACACACATAACAGCTAGACAAACACATGTTAGTACACACCAGTGCACAAAAACAAACTAAACATGTAATCCGCCTTTTACATTCTCTCTCTCTCTCTCTCTACTCTCTCTCTCTCTCTCTCTCTCTCTCTCTCTCTCTCTCTCTCTCTCTCTCTCTCTCTCTCCTCTCTCTCTCTCTCTCTCTCTCTCTCTCTCTCTCTCTCTCTCTCTCTCTCTCTCTCTCTCTCTCTCTCTCTCTCTCTCTCTCTCTCTCTCTCTCTCGTCATGGCAGAAATGTGATTTCCCTAGGGAGAGCACCTATCTCATCTCTCATGAATATTGAACCAGAGCACTAGCCAACAAACACACAATGCACAACTAGTGATCAGGACACAAGACTAGTAGTGATCACGACACAAAACTAGCAGTGATCATGACAAACGTTTTAAATATAATTGTTTCATATATTTGGATGATGTTACATTTATATGCAAACTGTTGAACCTGCATTCAAAAACTGCATGACGGTCGTGTCTGTTCGGAGGAGGGGGAGGGGGGGGGGGGGTCATCTCTGATCTCTCGTCCCTCTCTCTCGTCTCGTCTCGTCATTCCCACACGCATATATATTTCACTATCTCCGACGCGCTATAGATAGCCTTAAAGACAATGCTGGCATTGAAACCATCAGGACATATTCGTTGGCAGGAAAAGTAAGAAAGAGCACAGCGGTGACTTCAGAAGGAGCTAGGAAGGATGGTTTTGAGGGACGCTCACATTAGCGTCTCCACTGCAGCCCTGCGCTGATAACACGCATTACATAACTAGTCTGGGACCCAATACAACTCATTAGCAGAGTGTCCTTATGTCGCTCAAACCTGCGTGCGTTGTAGTTGTGTGTGTGTAAAATAGTGCACGAGAGCAAGTACCGGTATGTCAAATAGTGTACTTGACTTACTTGACTTGACTTAGTGTACAATAGATATGTAAAATAATGCACAAGAAATATGTAAATTGTTCACAAAAGCAAGTGTGTAAAATAGTGCACAAGAAATATGTTAAATTGTGCACAAGATCAAAATATAAAGTAAAATTGAGAGCCAGGATAGGCTTATTGACGGATTCAACAGACTTTTGGTGTTGGATTTAGATTCGTTTTTTGGATCTATATTCGATTTTCCCAACTTCTTGAGCAAATGGTTATGGGGGGGGGGGGGGAAATACATGAATAAATAAAGCTCCTTTGGAAGACGTTCATTCAGGACAGATTGTTTGGCAGTGGAGGAGCCTCAGTGGAGGGCAGACCTCTGCCAAGGCAACACGTCTCCTCCCTGATTCCTGTAATTCATCATCAGGGCAGACCTCGCCCCTCATCGCATGCTGGAACCACACGCGGCATGGGGAACTAAGATATGGAAAACCAAAAAGACCTGAAGCCATGCTGCAACTGTGTCAAAAATGTGTAATGTAAGTGATTATAAAACAATGTTAAGGCAATGTTTAAATCCCCGGACATTGTGGTTAAGCCAGTTCCTAGGGCATTGGGAATAAAGCTATGGGAAAAAAAACTGGAAGTTCAGAAACCAAATTGAAAACAAGGCTAAAGCGGTGTTAAAATCTGCGTGTGTTGCGTCAAAGCCAGTTTCTCGAGGTAATGAGGGCTGAAACGAATCGTTAATATATGCAAATTGTCCTGTCAATAATCGATGACCTTGCAATTTGTCATTTTCGGAGCGTCTCGTAAAAATGCAGACTTTATAGGCTCTAAATATGAACACACGTTGTCTACAAACACACACCAGGGAACACAGAGAGACTCACAGTTGTGTCCTCCCGCGTTGCTGATCTTGAAGGCCGTCAGGTTGTGAAGAACATGCCGGAACTGGAAGGAGGAAACGGAAGGTCGGAAGCCTTCGTCTTCCTGGAGCCTGGGGGGGAAGCAGCAATAGTATTGAAGCGCTGGAGCGTTTCCAGACACACCGTGTACGACCCAGAACGATTTACAAAATGTGGTCCTCCGGTTAATGCATGCTAAGCTGAGGCGGCTATGCTGCAATGATGCTTATACCTGAGGGCGGGGAGAGAGCAAATTCATTTGTTTTACAAAAAGGTGAAACCTTCACTTAATTTCAGTGTGTGTGTGTGTGTGTGTGTGTGTGTGTGTGTTCGTGCACACTTGCGCATGTATATACTTATATCATATATATATATATTTAAGTGTGTGTGTGTGCATTTTACGGTGTCCCTACAGTATCTAGCTGTGTGTGTATGCCTGTATGTGTATGTGTGTGTGCATTTATATCAGACACCGGCACAGATTGTATTTTTCCAGGGAATGTCCAGACGACTCTCCCTCCACCACCTCCTCCACTTCCTCCTTCTCCTCCCACCTCCACTTCCTCCTCCTACCACTTCCTCATCCTGCTCCATATCTTCCTCCTCATCTTCCTCTTCCTCCTCATCCTCCTACTCCACCTCCTCATCCACTCGTCCGAGATGTGTGGAGGGGTCCCGAGTTCCCTGTACCCTTCTGACACCCTCTCCACCTCCTCCTCCTACCTCTCTCTCCTCTACCTCTTTCTCCATCCACGATCCACCTCCTCCTCCTCCTCCTCCACTTCCTCTACTCGTCCGAGACATGTGGAGGGGTCTTGTGTTCTCCTCCTCCCTCCATCTCCTCCCTCCATCCATCTCCTCCCTCCATCTCCTCCCTCCTCTTTCTCCTCCTCCATCTCCTCCCTCCTTTCCCTCCTCCACCGCCTCCTCTTCCTCCAGCCACCTCCTTCTTCTCCTTCTCCACCACCTCCGAGACTTGTCCGAGACTTGTGGAGGGAACCTGTGTTCCACTTACCCATCCGATACCCCCTCCACCTCCTCTTCTTTCTCCTCCCTCCTCCACCACCTCCTCCTCTGTCTGTCTCCGCCTCCTCCCTCCATCTCCTCCCTTCTCCACTGCCTCCTCCTCCTCCTCCTCAATCTCCTTTCTCCTCCACCTCCTCCCACCCAACCGACAGAGCACGATGACAAACCAGGGTGTGTGTGTGTGTGTGTGTGTGTGTGTGTGTGTGTGGGGGGGGGGGGGGAGGGGGGTCAGAGCCTCAGAAGCATGGGTAATGGAGCTGGTCGGCCGGTAATAAGTGTGTGGGGGCCAACGCCTGAATGTTAAACAAACTGGCAGCCCCTGAGTTTTCTTTATGCGGGGGCCAGTGTCGCTTCTAATCAGCGGCGAGCAGAGAGCAGAGGAGCAGAGGAGCAGAGGAGCAGAGGAGCAGAGGAGAAGAGAGGAGCAGAGAGGAGCAGAGGAGAAGAGAGGAGAAGAGAGGAGAAGAGAGGAGCAGAGGAGCAGAGATGAGCAGAGATGAGCAGAGGAGAGAGAGGAAGAGAGGAGCAGAGAGGAGCAGAGGAGAAGAGAGGAGAAGAGAGGAGCAGAGAGGAGCAGAGGAGAAGAGAGGAGCAGAGAGGAGCAGAGGAGCAGAGCGGGACTGTAATTAAGCTCCGGGATGAAGGGAGATCAACAGGGGAGACGGGGCCCGCCGGAGGGCCGGGCCACACACGCACACACATCTGCCTGGATGACACACACACACACACACACACACACACACACACACACAGACACACACTTGCACACGGACAACACACATTGAACACACGCGAGTGCGTATGTGTGTGTGAGAGTTTATGTGTGTGTCTTTGTGTGTGTGATAATTGATGAGCGTTATATCTAAGAGTTTCTGTATGTACAGTATATATGTATGTGTGTGTGTGTGTATGTGTGTCTGTCTTTGTGTGTGTGTGTGTGTGTGTGTGTGTGTGTGTGTGTGTGTGTGTGACCTTGGACGACCATCTGTCGTTCTCGGCAAACATTGCATCGGTGACACGCTCCTGCAGAATACTCCTCTACAACATCAGGAGGATTCTAGTGTTCTACCCGGATCGTTCCTCGTAGCGCTAAGTCGATTATCAAGGATATGTGTGTGTGTGTGTGTGTGTGTGGGTGCAAGTATATGCGTGTGTGTGTGTTTGTGAGAGAGAGAGTTTATGAATGCGTGTGCGTGTGTGTGTGTGTGTGTGTGTGTGTGTGTGTGTGTGTGTGCGCAAGTACATACAGTATATGTGTATGAGTGTGTGCTCTTGGTTTGCATAAATACCAAGAGCGTGTGTAGTGTGAAGTGGGTGGATCGGTGCAATTTTGCGAAGATGCTTCCTACATGAACAACGAATATAAGCAATATGGTGGCGTAGGATTGTTCCAACTGGTCCAGTAGGAAGCACAGGAAAGGATTTCCCTATAGTATGGGTGGCTGTAGCTCAGGAGGTAGAAAGGGTTGTCTGAAGGTTGCTGGTTTGGATCCCCCTCGCTCGTTTATTTTCGGTAGATAGATCGGAGAATCCACAATATCAACGGTGCAGTTATGTCTCCAGTTACGCAGGTACAGTTACTTCTTCTGGCTGGTAATTGTGACTTATTACACCGAAGCGACTTATATATCTATGTATATATAACTACACGTTTTTACATACGTGCTCCGGTGGATACCACTATTGACGGTTGTTATTGTGGTGCTGTGCTGTGGTCCTTCAGATATACTCCAGATATACCCGACCCCCGGCGGTATGTTGATGTTCAAGGTCTCTCTCTCTCCCTCTTTCTTTCTCTCTCTCTCTCTGTCCTTTACTCTCTCTCTCTCTCTCTCTCTCTCTCTCTCTCTCTCTCTCTCTCTCTCTCTCTCTCTCTCTCTCTCTCTCTCTCTCTCTCTCTCTCTCTCTCTCTCTCTCTCTCTCTCTCTCTCTCTCTCTCTCTCTCTCTCTCTCTCTCTCTCTCTCTCTCTCTCTCTCTCTCTCCACCACCACCACCACTGATGGTGGTGCCATGGTAACCTCCATGGTCACCAGATGACCTCATCGACGGATCCCCCCCCCCCCCCCCCTCTCTCACACAGTTGTTACTAAGATACGGTCCTACGCTCCATCTAACATCTGTTAGATCTCAGCCCCTGATGGTGGAACGGCGGCCTGTCTCTCTCTCTCCTCCCGACCCCTTACCTCCTCTCCTCTTTAATAATCGCCGTGCCGCATAATGGATCTCTCTCTCCATGATAGCACAGCCCACGGACATATTAAAGATACCAGGAAGCTTGCGTGTGTGTGTGTGTGCGTGCGTGTTTTTTTTCAATTTCAATTTTTTCTTCTGCGATCCCGCCCCCCACTTCTTCCCTCCCCAAACAACCCCTTGACTCACACCGACGACTCACACCGACCACACACCGACCACACACACACACACACACACACACACACACACACACACACACACACACACACACACACACACACACACACACACACACACACACACACACACACACACACACACACACACACACACACACACACACACACACACACACCTGACAGCGAAGGTGTGTACGGGTGAGTGGCGGCCCGGCATGTTGCCAAGCGATGATGATGATGATGATGATGATGACTGCATCAGGGGTGAAAGGTCGGCAAAGAGGCGGAGACCACCGCCCTCTCCCTCCAGCAGCAGTGTGACACGGCCGGGCAGCAGCTCCTCCGTCTCGGAGGTGAAGGTGAAATAGATGAACTGGCCATAGCTGTTGATCTGGTTCCCCAGAAACTTGTCTAAAGGGACAGATGGCCGAGAGAGAGAGAGAGAGAGAGAGAGAGAGAGAGAGAGAGAGGAGAGACAGAGAGAGAGAAAATTCATTAGCAAATGGGTAAATGGGTCTGGCGCTAGCTCCTAGCCCTGTCGATAACCTTGCGATGTGCTTTTTAATTAATGATTATTATTATTAGTTATTAGTATGTTGCCGTCACTCAGGGATAAACTGCACCCGGGCCGAGCCGCTGTTGTTGTATGAGCGGAATGAAACAAAGTTCAATAAAGGAACATGAAACAGAAGGACAAACAAATAAGGGTGATTACACATAGATGGACCCGCTCAGACGTCATCTCCGTCTGAGTTATAAAAAGTAGCGAAACTAAAGTACAACAACAACCACCCAATAATGGGATCGCAATAAGAATAATAATAACGTACTAGTGGGGGAAGAAAAATATAGATATATTGTATTATAAAGGGAATGAGTAGCATCGTAGGGGATACAGTTTCTGCTTGGGCTGATCCCAGGTCTGGAATCAGAGAGCTGTGAAACTAAACCAAGCGTTTTGTTTGTGTGGTGAAGAAAAAGGCTACACTGTGGGCTTGTGTGCTGTCATTGTTTTAATGCTTCTTCTTCTTCTTCTTCTTCTTCTTCTTCTTTCCTTCCTTCCCCTGATTATGAGCAAGAGGATGGGCAGAGCTGACAGGTTGCATGCTTGGCTGTGTCTGAGCGTAATTGAGTGTGAAGTACTTCCTGAGCCCTCCTGGCGGATCAGGATGGGGCTGTGTGTGTGAGCAGGTGTGCATGTGTGTGTGCGTGTGTGTGTGCTGTGTGTGTGTGTGTGTGTGTGTGTGTGTGTGTGTGTGTGTGTGTGTGTGTGTGTGTGTGTGTGTGTGTGTGTGTGTGTGTGTGTGTGTGTGTGTGTGTGTGTGTGTGTGTGTGTGTGAGCATGTGTGTGTGTCATCATGTGTGTGTGTGTGTGTATTTGTGTGTGTGTGGATAGGTAAGGTGGGGTTATTTTCTCAGCGTCAGTCCCAGCCCCAAGTCTCACATGCCCCGGCCGCTAGCCCTAACGTCCCGTCCGCCAGCGGGCTTTGTTTATCATCCCTGCTGTTGCCTCTTCTCATGTCCGCACCACCACACCACCCACCCACCCACCCAACCACCCCCCTAAAACCAACCCCACCCAGGAGTTTCACACTTGACCGGTCATCTCTTCACACGACTCTGTAAACCCCAGAGCCGGCTCTCTGTTTGTTTGTCTTCTCTGTGTCTCATTGTTGGATGATATGGATAGTTTTCCCCATCCATCACTTCACCATATCTTGTCTGAATTATTTGCTTGTTTTTTGCGCATTTGTACTGTATATATTGACTTTCATTACCTCCATCATCAAACATGGGGCGGAGGTAATGTTTACGGAATTGTGCAAAACAGATCCGGATCCGAATCCGGATCCAGGGGGCTTTTTGGTGTGGCCGAGGTATGCGCTCTACTATAGGGAGAGTTCAACCTGTTCGACTGTATTCAAATTGACGGTTATTGTGGCGTGACGAAGGGTATTGCGCTTACTTTGGCGCCAACGGCGATTGTGGATCCGAGCGGTGCAATATGTTCACCTGAAAACGTCATCTGGTTTGGTAATTTCTCCTTTTTCTGTGCGTGTCTCCATAGGCTGCTGAGGGTTGAGGGTTTGTTTTGCCGTAGGCATAAACACAGAGTGTAAAACATATGCAAACAAGGGCCCCAGCTTCCTCCTCCAGACTAAACATTGGTACACATCCCGACTACAGAACTGAGAGAGCGGCTACAAAAAAATACTAAACCAACATTAGTTTTTTATTTGGCTTTTTTTAGCAGGGACTCATTTCACTCAGAAAGACTCAGAGTGAATTGATAGTGAATTGATAGATAACACCTCATTAAGGAGCAGGTGGGGGTTAGGGCGTCTTTGCTAAAGGACGCCTGCAGGTAGATTAAGGATAATGGGGTTAGTGGAAATACTTCTGGTAGAGAAGATGTCACTTTAATAAATTCCGTTTTTCTCCGTAGTTTTTCTGGGGTTGATATGTTTTCCCAGTCTGGTGCTCAGGGTGGAGGCCTCAAAACTGGATGTCCCTGATCGACACGTCTACACGGATGACCGCATGCACGCACGCACGCACGCACACACACACACACACACACACACACACACACACACACACACACACACACACACACACACACACACACACACACACACACACACACACACACACACACACACACACACACACACACACACACACACACACACACACACACACACACTAGCATCACGAGAGGACAGGTTATAGAGGGGTGCTATATTGCAACATCCCAAAATGGACACCGGTCCACAGACTACATCTCCCAGCATGCCCCACAACTCTGACAGGTGTAGGTACTTAAGCCACCTAATTGAAGCCGCACTGGGGGGGAAACAAGCAAAAGCCAAGACTCTCAGGAGCAGAGGGAGAACCGGGGAGAACCGGGGAGCACATGGCTGGAAGAAGCTGGCGACACTTGTATACAAGCCTCATTTTGGTTTGATGAACTGTGCTTGGGGGAAAAAGCCCTTTGTGAGGAAATAAAGCCTATTTTCATTTAAACTTTACTATTTTGACCTGTTTTGCCTGGAACTCTGCACCGCCCATCACTAGGCCCGCTGAGACGGCCTCTCACGATGTTACAACACACACACACAGCGGGGAGCAACATCTGCAGCGGAACACAGACACACACTAGAGGGCTACTCAGTAGACAGGCACATTCCTCCGCCAAACCAAAAGGTCACCCTGGATCCGGATTCGGATCCGGATCTGATCCAAAATCGAAAATCAAAATCCTTGGCCCCCAAACTAATCTAACCCTGATTATTTTTTTTTTGTACATTTGTACACTTATCTTCGATGAGCAGAGGGGGGGGTGAATTGAAAAATGCCCATTATGGGTAACAAATGTGTGTGTCGATACACCCACCCACACACACACACATACACAAAAAACACACCAACAAAAACACACACACATACACACACACACACACACACAGATTACTCAAACATTATGTATGGAATTGGACAAAACTTGGTTGATAGATTACTTGGGCCAAGGAACAGTTTATTCTATTTTTGTGCAGCTCCGGATCTGAATCCAGTTGCCTCTGTAACGCTGCATCACAAGAAGGAGGGGGGGTGTGGGGGGGGGGGGGGGGGGTGTCACTGTGTGGGCCCCTGGACGTCGTCACGGAGCACCGGAATGACTCAAACGTGGACCACGTCACGGGGGAGAGGGGGAGGGGGGGGGGGGGGCTGCCAGATGCTCTGTTATTAGCCCAGACCGACACACATTGATCCATCTCAGAGGACAAATAGGAGGAAATGAAAAGCCACCTTTAAGTTCAAGGGTACCTTTAAGTACAAGGGTACCTTCCGGCAGGCTTCTGTATGCGTGCGCGTGCATGTGTGTGTGTGTGTGTGTGTGTGTGTGTGTGTGTGTGTGTGTGTGTGTGTGTGTGTGTGTGTGTGTGTGTGTGTGTGTGTGTGTGTGCGATATGTGTGTGTGTGGATGTGTGTGTGTAGGTGTGTGTGCATGTGTGTATGAATCACTCGGTGCCCATGATTCACACAGATTGATTCTCCCATCTCTGTGTGACCTTTTCTTGTACGTTGGTTTGTGTGTGTGTGTGTGTGTGTGTGTGTGTGTGTGTGTGCATCCACACTGCTTATTTTTAGCCGGCTAGCTTAAAATGAGCCTGTACGAACCTCGCACAGAAAATCTCAATGCGGGAACAGCAACACCTTCCAGTTCCAGCGCTACGACACTTAGCTCTCCCGAGGGTCTTCTTTCAAAACGAGTTGCTACCGTCAGATTCGGATGTGGTACAGTGTATCAATGTGCAGTGAATATGTTACCGCCAGCTCCGGAGATGTGCGTTAGAAGGCAATGAATTCGACAATGAATTCTCGCCACTTGGTGACTCATCCCGTGGGAGGCCGTGCTGCTGCTGGGAAGACCTTCGACACCCACACCTGTGTAATATTAACTGTCATCATATCCTATCATCATCAACCCCCCCCCGTCTCTGCCTCACCTGGGAAAGGATGGGAACGGTAGGGGCTGAGAACTGGACTTGATTGAATCCAAGTCCAGTTCAATTAAATCCCTGCCAGGGCATCCAATCCCGAGGCGAAGGGCTGGAGGCTATCCATATATGTTTTTCCGATATAATTTGAATGTTGAATCAAGCATTGAGAGAGACAAGAGAGAGAGAGAGAGAGAGAGAGAGAGAGAGAGAGAGAGAGAGAGAGAACTTCTGATCCAGCAGTCCTACTGTGTTATAGTATAACTTGTGATCCAGCAGTCCTTCTGTGTTACAGCACAACTTCTGGGGGAAGATGGCACAGAGCCTGGGCTCGGAGAACCAAGAAAGGCCAGGTTTCTTCCTTGCCAATTAAAGGAGTTTTTGCTTGGCCTTTGGGGGGGGGGGGGGGGTGCTAGGGTTTGGGGATGTCATAAATACATGGCATGTTAAGCCATGTGATTAATGAATATGCTAAATAAATTGGCTTGACTTTATGATGCGCGTGTGTGTGTGTGTGTGTGTGTGTGTGTGTGTGTGTGTGTGTGTGTGTGTGTGTGTGTGTGTGTGTGTGTGTGTGAGACTCACCGGGGGCCTTGTAGAAGCCGGTGTCTTGCTCATCCAGAGGGAGCAGGTAGACCTCGCCTTCCTTCCAGAGCAGTGGATACTGCTGGCCTCCAGAAAACTCCCCCAACCAGCCATCCTGGTCTGAAAGCATGAAAAAGCAAAAAACAACAGAAAAATCATTAAAGGTCTGTTTGAGCAGGAGAACTTCTGCAGGAGAGTTTCTAAAAAAGATGATCTAAGAAAACTTACAGATTCGCACACACAAAGCGTGTGAAAAAATATATACAGTATATATACACACATACACACATTCTCTCTTTCATACACACACATTCTCATGGCTGTGAGTAATTGAAGGCTCCAGTGGAGCTGATACCTTGGTGGAAGTGAGAGGTGATGTTGATAGCCCCATGCTGGGTGGAGGCAGAGCAGGCCAGGGAGTGGCCGAAGCAGAAGCACGCCTGGCAGCCTGCCGGGCTGGCCTGCTGCAGGTGGAAGAAGCCTGGCTTGCATCTGCACCGCGGAGAGACAAACAACCGCATGACACACAAGAACATGCCCACAGACACACACACACACACACACACACGCGCATGCATACACACAATTAAATACACACACAGACACACGTGCACATACACGTAGACACACACCACAGACGCTTGCGCGCATACACACACACACACACAGTCACACAAACACACACAAACATAGGGCTATAACAATTCCAAATGTTGCTGTACAATTCAAATCACTGCGATTAACAATATTATTGTCTCTTTCGGTCAAAAACAATGTGCATTTATTGTTTTTCCAACAAATGAAAGTCTTTGTGTGTAGTTTGGCGTGGTTTAATTGTTTATCCTGTCATCATAGCATCAGCCTGTGGTCATTTATGTACAAGATTGTTCTTATTTACTGACTCATGGTTCCTGCATGGCCAGGCTCGAGTAATCAGGTGACAGGAATACATTCACGGTCTGCGATACGCTAGAGATGTTCCCAAACCATTATTTTCCTTCCCGATTCCCATTCCTGAGCTTGGAGGTATCGGTCGATACTGAGGACCGACCCGATTTCAATGCATTTTTTCTTTCTTTCATCAAAAAACCTCCTTGAGGCAAGGAGCTACAAAGGATAATACTATAGGACTGTATTGATAATAAACTCCCGAAACTGATTTAATCCAACACATAATATGTTGATGTAATAGCTTCGGTCCGAGAAAAAGGACGTTGTTCTCTGGTGTTCTATGCCTGGAAGTGCGGCTGTGGTAACATTATACAGCACTTTATAATGGTAA
>CM051006.1:17556950-17615345 GCA_027704905.1 Muraenolepis orangiensis
CAGCTTTGTTTCTGAAAAGTTACATTTCCAAATTGGACAAAAAAATGCAGTCTGCAATTTTGAAGCAGTATTTCCTTAAACCTGCACTGTGTTACTTTGAGACTGCAGCCATCAATCCATTAACAAAAATATAGAAAGTTTCTCAAGAATAAAACGCACCTATCCACAAGTCAATCCATCCGGGGAACTTTTCTTCGATATACTTCTATATACTAGTACTCTAAATTGTGTAACTATTTCCGTTGTAAGTAACGTCGTCAATTCAGAAATGTCAACACTGTACACAACATCAATTCTGAAGCTACAACTTAAGCCACTAGAGGACAACAATGGGAAAACGTACATAGTGCAGGTTTAAATTAGAAAACGGCCCGTGATGAGGACATTCCTATTTTAAGATAGTCGCAATTGAACGTCAATACTTTACCGTCCACATTGCAGTTGCAGGGCAGACAGGCGTCGTGCGGCGAGGCTCTGTAGTGGTTCTCTCTGCAGCTCTCGCAAAGTGGGCCGTGCGTGTTGTCCCTGCAGTTCAAACATCGCCCCCCGTGGCCAGTGCTGCGGTACTGCTCCATATCAAACACACACTCTTCTGATCTCCCACTGCAATCACACTCTGGAAGTGGGGGAAAAAACAGAGAGAGAGTGATAAAGAGAGATGAAGAGGGATACAGTGAGAGAGAGAGAGAGCGAGAGAGAGCGAGAGCGAGAGCGAGAGAGAGAGAGATGGCCAAGGACGAGAGAGAGAGAAAGAGTAGGCTGTAAGAGGATATCGGGATGTGATAGAACAGAAGCCCCAGGGCAGTAATGCAAGGAGTGTGAAAGCAACAAATGGAAAATATACAAAGGAAGAACAATTAAACAGAGTCCAAAACAGTCATGGGGAGAGAGAGAGAGAGAGAGAGAGAGAGAGAGAGAGAGAGAGAGCGAGAGAGAGAGAGAGAGAGAGAGAGAGAGAGAGAGAGAGAGAGAGAGAGAGAGAGAGAGAGAGAGAGAGAGAGAGAGAGAGAGAGAGACGTGGGGCATGGCGGGTACAGCTCAGAGATGACCCGTTATGGGATTGGATTATAATTTAGAGGTTTTGTCGCTAATCTCATTTCACACAGACCAAATGAGGAGGTACTTAGATAACACTAATGCCTGTTTATACAAGAGCAATAACATGATAACGATAACACACTCACCTCTCCCCCTCTCTCTCCTTCTCTCCCCTCCTCTCCCTCTCTTTCCCTCTCTCCCCCACTCTCTCCTTCCCCTCTCGACCCCTCTCTCTCTCCCCCTCTCCCGGATCTCTTTTGGGCGGGCTTTGCCAAGTAGGGTGTATCTTTTTTTGCGTTCACGATTGACGAATGCACTCAGATTATTATATAAATTATGTTTGAGGTACCGGGTTCGAATCACACTCTCCATAGCCCTGCCTGTCGGAATTCTGTAACACGGCTACCTGTAACGCCCCCGACCTGCTCCACATCAGTTCAGTCATTCAGTCAGACCAACCATGGACTATCAGTTTCACAGCGCTGTGGAGGACAAGCCCATGCAGTTGGGTAGAGCTAGGGTCTCGCTTGAGGAGCGTCAATGCCGGCGGAACACCCAGGTGTGCTTCTACTGTGGCCAGAAGGGCCACTTCAGTCAGCGCTGTCCCCGCAAACGCTCCAATCAACCCTCCTCAGCAGCGCTGGTAAGCATCACGCTCAAGTCAGCGTCATCGACCAGGCAGTTTTTGACTGTTCGGATTCATCTTCCTAATCAGACGGTTTCTCTCCCTGCTCTCATTGATTCAGGAGCGGACCGGAACTTCATTCAGGCCGCTTCCGTGAAGAAATATAATATCCGTGTCCAAGATTTAGATCACCCTCTGTCAGTCCACGCCCTCAACGGTCACTCCCTCAACCCCGTCTCCCACGTCACCGAACCACTCACTCTACAAGTGTCGGGTAATCACACAGAGAAGATTTCACTTTTTGTCATGGACCAGGCTCAGGTGGCCATTGTACTGGGATTACCCTGTTAGCCAAGCACAATCCCCAGGTTAATTGGGAGTCAATCACCATCCAACCATCACCGGTTGATTTTTGCCTTGCAAACTGTCTACAGGCGGCTACATCTTCTAGTCAGTCCACTCCGTTGGCCAACGAAGAGTACCAAGACCTGTCTAAGATTCCCACTGAATACACTGACTTAAAGTTGGTGCTCAGTAAGTCACGGGTCACGTCCTTACCGCCACACCGACCCTATGACTGCGCAATTGACCTGCTACCAGGCGCATCTCCTCCCAAGGGACGCATCTACTCACTCTGCCCGGCCGAAAGAGCAGCTATGGAGAAGTACACCTGCTGTTTTTCAGGCTCTAGTCAACGACGTACTTAGAGATTTCATTAATCAGTTCGTTTTTGTTTATTTGGATGACATTCAAAATTTTTCCACATCCCTAGAGAGTCATCGCATCCACGTTCGCCAGGTACTCCAGAGGCTGCTGGAGAACCAGCTGGACGTTAAAGCTGAGAAGTGTGAGTTTCACGTCACAGAGACTTATTTTTTAGGTTTCTGTATCTCGCATGATGCGATTAAGATGGATCCTGTCAAGGTGGCAGCTGTGGCCTACCCCCACCTCCAGACGGGAACTGCAACGTTTTTCGGGTTTTGCTCATTTCTATCGTCATTTGATCAGAAATGATAGCTCAGTGTCCGGTCCCCATACTGCCCTCACATCTGTCATGCAGCCGTTCACCTGGAATAGACTGGCTGAGGAGGCGTTTGAGGTGCTCAAGTCACGCTTCACATCCGCACCTGTCCTGACTATCCCAGACCCTAAACTTCAGTTTGTGGTGGAGGTAGATGCATCCGAGACGGGAGTCGGAGGGATTCTCTCTCAGAGATCACCAGCAGACAACAAGTTGCATCCGCGAGTGTATTTTTCTCATCGGTTGACGCCTACTGAGAGGAATTACGACGTCGGGAACCGGGAACTGCTGGCGATAAAATTAGCATTTGCAGAATGGAGGCATTGGTTGGAGGGGACAAACATTCCTTTTTTAGTCTGGACGGCTCACCGTAATTTGGAATACATCAAATTGTTTTAATTTTTCATTATCTTATCGCCCTGGTTCTAAGAACACTAAGCCTAATGCACTCTCCCGAGTTTTTGCCCCGATAGATGACCCGGACACCGCCAAGACGATCCTGCCTGCTCGCTGCTTGGTGGGAGCCACACGCTGAGCTTGAGAGGTCAGGAGGCGCTGGCTCATGAACCAGGACCAAGTGATGTGCCCCCAGGTCGACTCTTTATTCCCCCAACATCTCGAGCTGATGTCTTGAACTGGGGACATATTTCAAGGCTGGCCTGTCATCCGGGCGTGTCACGGACATCGTCTCTCGTTAAACAGCGTTTCTGGTGGTCTACAATAAGTGATGATGTGAAGGCTTGTGTCGCTGCGTGTCCCGTCTGCTCATGGTATAAGGTGAGCAATCGATCCCCGGCTGGGCTCCTCAGACCACTACCGAATCCCCGACGACCTTGGTCTCATTTGGCGATCGATTTCGTCACTGGTCTCCCCCCCCCCCCTCGGATGGCAACACCTGCATCCTAACCATATTGTTTTTCCAAAGCGGCTCATTTCGTGCCACTGCCTAAATTACCCTCAGCTAAGGAGACGGCTGATCTGATGATTACTCATGTGTTGCTCAGGATTCAAGGTCTGCCAACTGACATTGTTTCTGACAGGGGACCACAGTTTTCTGCTTGGTTTTGGCAGGCGTTTTGTAAGCTGCTGGGAGCATCCTCCAGTCTGTCCTCCGGATATCACGCCCAGACCAACGGCCAGACAGAGAGGATGAACCAGAAGCTGGAGGTGGCCTTGCGCTGCATGTCTTCTGCTAACGTCACCGCCTGGGCAAGGATGTTACCATGGGTGGAGTACTCCCACAATTCCCTGCCCTCCTCCGCTACAGGACTGTCACCGTTCCAGTGCTGTCTGGGCTACCAACCTCCCCTCTTCCCGTCCCAAGAGGAAGAAGTGGCAGTACCCTCAGCCCAGCGGTTCTTTCAGCGCTGTCGGAGGACCTGGATCAGAGCCAGGAGGGTGCTACGGCAGTCGCCTCTGCGCTATAAGGAGCAGGCTGACCATCGCCGCACAGCTGCTCCGCGCTACCAGCCGGGTCAGAGGGTGATGTTGTCCACCAGGCACATTCCCCTCAAGGTAACCTCGGTAAAATTAGCGCCTAGGTTCATTGGCCCTTTCCCCATTTCCAAAATCATCAATCCATGCACGATCAAGCTGACTCTCCCTCTGTCTATGCGCAGCATTCACCAGCCATTCCATGTGTCGCAAATAAAACCTGTGTTGTCTAGTCCCTTGTCCCCCCTCCTCTCCCTCCTCCGCCACCTAGGATTATCGATGGAGAAGAGGCGTTCACGGTCAAGAAGCTGCTCAAGGTGCTATTATTATTAAGGTGCGATGCTGGGGGCGTGGCCTTCAATGCCATGCTTAGGACGTCGGGTGACGTCCGTAGAGGGAGGGGTACTGTCACGATCCAACCCAGCTCTTCACGCTCCTAGTCCTGGATCCGCGATGTCACGACTCGTTCCAAGATGCCACTCCGTGTTTCCCTGTCTGCCGTTTCCTACTCAACTCACCTGTTGTCAATCGCACCTCATTACCAAGCTGTATTTAACCTGTGTCTGTTGTCTCACTCATTGCTGGATCATCACCCCGATTTTCAGGAAGCCTCACGTTCGCATCAAGCTAAGTTCATTGTTGTTCTGCCTATTGATCCGCCGTGTTTTGACCCTCCCCTGGATAACAACCTCGTTTTTGCCTTGTGTTTTTGTACCTCTGCCTCAACCCTCGACTACCTGTTACCGACCTCTGCATGCCTTGACCACGTTTTGGATTTGCCCTGTCTGTACCTCTGCCTTGGATCTGACATTAAAGCACCTGTTCCATCTGACGTCTGTTCTCCCCTGCTCCTGGGTCCCACCTACACCCGGCCGTCACATACATCTCTATCTCTCCATCTCTCCATCTCTCCATCTCTCTATCCATCAATGCATGCCAATTAATGTATTGATTAATGTATTGATAATGTATTGATTCATGTATTGGTAATGTATTGATTCATGCGAAGATTGAAATTGGCTGAAATACGTTGTAGAGCTCAATCAAGTACGAGACATGAAGACAAGAATCAATAACTACTATCAGCTATGACCAGCGTTTTTTGTTTTATTGATTCCTTGATTGTTATATTCATGTTTATATTGAATTACATTTCCGTTTCCAAATCTGGAGGATTGATTCCTTTTTATCAGTCACACACATGTACACACACACACACACAGTAAAATGTGTTTCTCTGCATTTAACCCATCCTAGTATTAGGAGGAGTGGGCAGCTATTTTATATACAGCACCCGGGGAGCAGTGTAGGGGTCTGGTGCCTTGCTCAAGGGCACCTCGCCAGTGCCCAGGTGTTTCGGGGACTTGAACGTTCCAAATGACTGAGCTATTCTGCCGCCCCCATATATGTATTCTGATCTGGCAGTACAATCTAAATATTTGACAGGGATGTGTATATGACATACTGTACATCTGAATGTACTGTGTCTGCTAATAGTCACTTACAAATCATATTTAGGGAGAAACGTAATGGGGAATCTGGGCTGCTGAATACTAACTATCTGGATGACTGACATTTACACTATCGTGTAAATGGGCCGGATTAGATTTTTTTTATTTTTATGAAGCAAATAGAACAGGCAACTAAAATGATTTAATACACGTGCCAGGTTTAGTTTAGTCACTGAATTATATCGCTGTACAAACTAATAAATTGTGTGTGAAGGTTTGAAAAAGCACACATGCATTAAAATGCATTGTTATTATGTCATCCCCCAAGAGACAGCTCAGTGCTTTGCTCTCTTGTCCTTCCTTACAGGTTGATGCAGTAATAAAGCAGCTGGCCAAGACGTCATCCGGCATCCGATATCCCATCATCTCACTCTCTAACGTTTCTCAGGGGCTACGTTGGACGGCGGTCCATCTGTTTGAAGGCCACCATGCGTTGAAGAATCAGCATTGTTTCATCAAGTGTTTTAATATCAGGACAGGATTAGGGACAGGGAAAAAAAATGTAAACCTGAATAATTGTAAAAACCTGGAAATAAACATTAGCATTTTGCTATAGTTGGCATTCGGCACCACTGTATACAATGTGGCTTTCTTTCTTTCTATGCAAAAGGATAACCGGATAGAACCGGATAGTTAATGATCATTTGGATAATTGATAAACCGTTATACTGGCGAATACTGGCATTTTGAATATTGAGTCGTTCAGGTAACAAAACAAATAATTCTTACTCGACGCAGCCAAGAAAAACGAATAGTTTTTCTTGGCCAAGAAAAAATAATAGTTTTTCTTGTCTGCCGTGTGCAACGCAAGCTAAATCATAATCAAGCAGAGTTGACAAGCAGGCGAGCTCAATGTACTGTACTATAATCCACTATTCAGAAACCAAAAAGAACAGCGTCACCACTTTTCTCTCTCTAAATGTGGTGTAATCTATTATCTAAAGGCTGAGTACACACACACACACACACACACACACACACACACACACACACACACACACACACACACACACACACACACACACACACACACACACACACACACACACACACACACACACACACACACACACACCATAGACACACACATATGCATGCAGGCAAGCATGCGCACACACACGCACCCACACACACACGCACACACACACACACACACACACACACACACACACACACACACACACGTTTCTTCAGGGACTCACGGTCAGCCTGGGTCACTGGAGACAGGATATTAACACATGGTAGAGGTTTCTCTGTACTGCTGACCCAGGTCTATTGACCTGACCATATTAGCGCTTAAGAAACACTGTCTGAATGTGCCAACAAAAAGACCACTTATCCCCAGGGCGCACTGCCACCGTTAATCACTGTCAGAGAACACAGAATCAAAGCCAGAACCCCAGAAAGGACACAGGCAAACGCCACACAAGAGGGGATACAAAAATTCCTCCGGCAGGGGCCCGAGGATTGGGGGCCAGTTGATTAGGGGCTCCCCTAATCTCTCGTCTGTCGTCAGTGTCCTTTCTATACGATCTACATATAGTATCTCTGTATGTACATTCCACATGCATTCAAAGTACTAAATACTACTAAACTAAATTGTACTAAATTACTGAAATATGTATTGTGCATGATCATTACTCTGCACATATTTCAATATGCTGTATAAGGTCTATTTCTATGTGTATTGTACATGTGCACGTATTTTCAACAAGTTCTATAAGGTCTATTTCTATGTGTATTGTAGATGTGCACCTATTTCAGTATGCTCTTTAATGTCTAATTCTATGCGTATTGTACATGTGCACCTATTTTCAAAATGTTCTATAAACCTCTATTTTTCGAAAACGTTCGAAAAGACAACTTTACTGCGGGTTTGCCAAAGTTAACGCAGGTTCAAACTTTCAGTACCCTGATAATAACATGAATAGGATATTTTAGCACTTAATAACAAAGTTGTCAACAATAGGTTTCTTTCCAATGGGTATCATGTTATCATAGCATCCAACTCTCCCACAAGCGGTGGCCTGATGTTTGTTGTGATTATTATAAAGCGCTCAGTCATCTTAACTCCTGTTTCCGTGGGCTGTATTAATAATAAAATGTATCATCAAATATGCTGAATTATTGCAGTCCACTCCAGATGCCATCTGTTTTAATTGTTTAAGCGTTGCAGTAATTAAAACAAGCTTGTGGTTAGAGATCCTACCACTTTACAGGCCACTTAACGTCAGGATATATATTTTTATCTGAGCAAAGTCTGCGCGTTGGTCAAAGTGTATGTGTGTGTGTGTGTGTGTGTTTGTAAAAGTGTGTGTGTGTGTGTGTGTGTAAAAGAGAGAGAGAACGGTTGATGGAGGTCTGTGTGTTTGTTAAAGGTTTATTAGAAACATTTTTCAAGGATGCCTTCAGGCAGACTGTAGACACCTTCTGACTGGGGCCAGGTGAGGTTGCCTTCGCCAGACTATAATCCGTCTGACGGGGCCAGGTAAGGCGACTTTAACCAGACTCTAATCAGTCTGACTGGCCCGGTGAGGCTACTTCAACCAGAGCTCAGGAGGTAGAGCGGTCGCCTCACAACTGGAAGGTTGCTGGTTTGATCCCCGGCTCCTCCTAGCACTCCTAAACTGTCAAGGTGTCTTTTGAGCAAGACACCATAACCCTAACTGCTCCCCGTGCGCTGTATAACTAGCTGACCACAACCATCCTAATACTAGGATGGGTTAAATGCAGAGAATCCTTTCGCTGTACTGTACTTGTGCTGTACACTGACAAATTTTAATAATTATTATTATTATTATTGTAACCAGTCTGACTAGGGCCAGGTGAGGCTGCCTCAACGAGACTCTAATCAGTCTGACTGGGGCCTGCAGGTGAGGCTGCTTCAACCAGACTCTAATCAGTCTGACTGGGGGCCAAGTGAGGCTGCTTCAACCAGACATCAACCAAACTCACACTCCACACCCGGTAGTCCCTCATTCTCTCGCCGCTAAACGCCAGATGTAACTGAAAGTCCCGCTCTCTCTCTCTCTCTCTCTCTCTCTCACTCACTCTCTCTCTCACTCTCTCTCTCTCTCTCACACTCTCTCTCACTCTCTCTCTCTCACACACATATCGCACATTTGCAGCATTCAGTTACTATTACCGTTTCACACACTGGGCTTGACACACACGTACTCACGCGCGCTGCACACAACTAGTCTTTGGTTTCGCTTTTGCGTTCACACTGGCAAGTTATGCGCATTCCCTACCCAACTAGTGCGCATTAACTAATCCACCTTGGGTAGGTGGTTTCGATCCGGAAGTAACTAGTTCAGGTGCAACAACAACAACAAATCGTGAGGATTGAATCCTCTTTATTGGTCACATACATGAAGACATACAGTGAAACGTGTTCTCTGCTTTTAACCCATCCTAGTATTAGGAGCAGTGGGCAGCTATTCATACAGCGCCCGGGGAGCAGTTAGGGTTAGGGTCTTCCTCAAGGACACCTCAAACTACTACGGGTTTCGCTTCCTGTGTGTGTGTGAACAGAATCTTTAATGGAAATTACTTTCACTTTCTCCTAATTGAATGCGCATTCGCTTCTCTATTGTGTGTGAACATACAATATGTTCATATAATATGAACCTGGTATCGAGTGTGCAGCAAATCGCAAATTAGAAGAGAACATGAACATAAGTGTATTTTATGTGCACTAACTAATACGGTATCGACACCCGTATTAACTAATACGGGAGTCGATACCGTATGCAGTGTGAAATTGGTGTATTGGTGTAGTGTGGCGGTGTTGGGCACTCACTCAAACACTCGTGGGCAGCATCCCCGGTGGCCCGGGCCCAGGGTCTGTCCTGGTAGAAGGGGAGACACAGCTGGCAGTCCACCCCCGCCGTGTGGTGCTGGCAGACGCAGGCCAGACTCCCGCTCTGGTCCTGGACGCATTCACTGGCATGCCCATTACATTTACATCTGGGGAGCAGAGAGAGAGAGAGAGCAGAGAGAGAGAGAGAGAGAGCGAGAGCGAGAGCGAGAGCGAGAGAGAGGCTGCATGTCAAAATCCAAAAATATGTATGTGTTTTTTTTCTTTTCTCCTTGTCAGGCACTTCAACAAAGATGCATTCAGACGGCACGTGTGTGTGTGTATGTGTGTGTGTTTCCACAGACGCTGACCGCGTACCACACACACACACACACACACACACACACACACACACACCCACACACACACACCACACACACACACACACACACACACCACACACACCACACACACCCACACACCGGCAACAGTAGAACAGCAGTGAGACACTGCTTCTTTAACATGAGTAGTTGTTGTCACTTCCCATTAGCCCTTCGCTGGCGTAAATACAGGACGAGGTTCGGTTCCTGCCCCCTTCGGTGACGCACGCTCCACTGCGAGTGTGTGTGTGTGTGTGTGTGTGTGTGTGTGTGTGTGTGTGTGTGTGTGTGTGTGTGTGTGTGTGTGTGTGTGTGTGTGTGTGTGTGTGTGTGTGTGTGTGAGTTTGTGTCAGTGACGTGCGATGAGGTTCGTGGCTGGGGAGGCACTGACTCTTTCTTAGTCAGATTTACAAATATATGAATTCAACAGAGTAGCATCAATTCACCATTCAACTGGCTGCTTGTACATTGACTACTGGTTATGTTTCATATCCCATATCAGCATTCTTTACACACACATACAGTAGGTAAGGATACATTTGTGTGTGTGTGTGTGTGTGTGTCTCTATGTGATGTGTGCGTCTGTGTGCGCGTCTGTGTGTGCGTGACGTGTGTATGTGTGCGCGTGTGTGTGTGTGTAATGTGTGTGCGTGTGTTTGTGTGTTTGTGTGTATGTTTGTGTGTGTTATTGTGTGATATTGGGAACAACAGCATGCATTTGTGTGTGTGTGAAGTGCATGTGTGTGCGTGTGCGTGTGCGTGTGTGTGTGTGTGTCTTTTGCCGTGGATGGCACCAGATGGCAGGTTTTGGAACCTATTTGTGGCATAAGAATACTGTGTGTTTGTGCGTGTGTGTGCGTTTGTGTGTATGTTTGTGTGTGTGTTTGTCTAACAACAGCATGCATGTGAGGTGTGCACGTTGTGTGTGACACGTGTGTGTGGTGTGTGTGTGTGTGTGTGTGTGTGTGTGTGTGTGTGTGTGTGTGTGTGTGTGGTGTGTGTGTGTGTGTGTGTGTGTGTGTGTGGTGTGTGACCGTGTGTGTGTGTGTGTGTGTGTGTGTGTGTGTGTGTGTTCGATGTGAATGTGTGTTTGCCGTGAATGGCACCGGATGGCAGGGTTATGGAACCTGTTTCCTAGCATTCGAATACTGGTGGTACATCACAGCTGCAATTGATGTGTTTCCTGCTTGCCAGTTTCGAGGAGCCCAAAAATGTCAACTTGAAAAAAACAAAGACTATATTCTGACTTTATATAAAGTCTGCTTTCGTCAACAGACACATCATTCTGGCTCGTTTGCTCTCTGCCCGGGTCCCTCAGCATTTGGACACCTATCTGCACTGGTTCAGGCGCGCGCACGCGCACACACACACACACACACACACACACACACACACACACACACACACACACACACACACACACACACACACACACACACACACACACACACACACACACACACACACACACACACACACACACACACACACACACACACAGTGGTGGCTTTGTTGTGTGCACTACTTTCCCGGGCTGTGTGTGAGGGGTTGTGATGGGGCGGACAGGAACTTGTCACCGAGAGGCAGGTTCTGTCAGAATTAGCCATCTGTCCCGGATCCAGACACCATGCTAGCCGCCGGGCTCGCAGAGTAGGTTATTTCTGATGTCACAGAGTACAAACCAAGGACTTTAAAGACAGAACCTCCCTCCTCCGGCTGCACTGATGAAGAGAGAGAGCTGTTTATTCATCACTGTGGTTATGCGTGTATACATGTAAACCTGTTTAAGTGTGTTAACCACTTCATGGTTAACAGTGAACAGTAGCACAGCAGCACATGTAGCATATGACTGTCAGTCCCCAGCGATCCTGGATCTCTAGAAGGCCCGTATTGCCTCTGTGTGTGTATGTGTGTGTGCTAGCACACTAGCGTTATGAGCTAACAAGCCAAGTCTTCCCAGATGACAGGCCGTTTCGCGGGCAGCCGAGAGCCTTACCTGTCCGGATAACAGCGTTTCCTCCTGACACATTATTTTCGGGATGACTTTTTCCCGACAGTCGGATGGGGTCAGTTGTCAGTTGTAAGTGTGACTCTGACACACGGCGACACTTTGTGACTACTGCAGCGGGTATAAAGAGAGGCTCATAACCCATTGGCGGCAGTAGCTCAGGTGGTACAGCGGGTTGTCTGGTAACCGGAAGGTTGCTGGTTTTCCGATTTGCCCTTCGGGCTCCTCCTCCTCCTCCTCCTCCTCCAAGCCCAAAGTGTGGAGGTCTCCCTGAGCAAGACACCCTAACCCTTCCTGCTCCTGACCAGCTGGCTGTCTCCTTGCATGTTCTGACACACCACCGCTGTCTGTGTATGAATGGGTGAAGTGAGGCATAGAGGCTGGTAAAGCGCTTTGGTTAAAAGCCCTTTATAATTGAAGTCCATTTACCGCTGAGAATAAGGTGTTCTGTAAGTGTGCGCGTGCGCGCTCTCTCTCTCTCTCTCTCTCTCTCTCTCTCTCTCTCTCTCTCTCTCTCTCTCTCTCTCTCTCTCTCTCTCTCTCTCTCTCTCTCTCTCTCTCTCTCTCTCTCTCTCTCTCTCTCTCTCTCTCGCTCTCTCTCTCTCTCTCTCTCTCTCTCTCCTCCCCACCCTTGTGTCGCGATGAGGTTCCGTCACCTTGGAAGAAGGCTTCAATCGTCCTCGGCGTACAAAGGTACTCCGCAGGTTCTTGGCGGTCCCATGTCCTGTCTCGTTACTGTGAGTGATAAAATCAAAGTAGGTAGAAAGGGAGGGAGGGAGGGAGGAAGAGGACCGTGACCACACACGGACTGTATAGTGGGTTTTGCGCAAAGCCCGGGCTAATTGTCGCTTGCCGACTGCCGCTAGGTCCGATCAGTATCGGTCTAATTAGGTCTTTGTGTCGTTACACACGGGGATACGAGGGATTTGGCTGTAAGTTGCATCCACAGTAAATCAGTCCACGAAACGGTTTAACATCACGTCAGGGCTCCTCAGAACCAGAAGTTAAACATCAGAAGTTAAACATATGCCTTTATTGTTTATTGTACAAGTGCAATGAAATTGAGGGCGGAGGGTGGGGTTTTTTTTGCATACAATTATTGGGGTACGTTTGTCGACATGAAGGATAACTTGGCCGCTGGGGCCAAAGCTCTCTCTCTGATTTGTTTTTGTTTTTGATCGGAAAACGAAATTCCGACCATCTCTCTTTTGTTCTCACTTCTTCAGGTGACTTTGTTACAGAAATGGCCACAGAAGACTCTTGTTTGGCGCCTGAGAAAACGTATATAGCTGTGTGCCATGTCTCACTCATTCCATGCTGGGTTTTTTTAAAAAATAATAATAGATTCTTACCTGCCCCCCACGGAGAAGTCAGAGATGGCGTAGAAATAGGACCGCAGAACCTTGGAGTCCTTGAAGAACTCATCTCCGAAGGTGTTGAGTCTGTCCAGAGAGATAAGGAGGTCTGTGGCTGTCACAAATTCCTGGATGGAGAGAGAGAGAGAGAGAGAGAGAGAGAGAGAGAGAGAGAGAGAGAGAGAGAGAGAGAGAGAGAGAGAGAGAGAGAGAGAGAGAGAGATGTGAGATGATGAGGCAGGGAAGAAAAAAAAACAGTATTTGGATTGCAGTGGAGATGGGTGATCGCAACTCTCAGACGGACAAGCGGGGGGAGGATAGAGGAGACAGGGGGGAGACAGGGATGATGGATGGGGAGGTGGGAGGGGGGGGGAGATACGGGCAGCATGAAGAACAGGAAAATATGTGATGATGATCGAATGGATTTGTTTCGGGGAGGAGGAGGCGGGAGGAGAATAGGATGTAAACAGGGTGTTTGCTTGGGAGTTTGGAGAGAGAGAGAGAGAGAGAGAGAGAGAGAGAGAGAGAGAGAGAGAGAGAGAGAGATGGAGAGAGAGAGAGAGAGAGAGAGAGAGAGAGAGAGAGACAGAGAGAGAGAGAGAGATGGGGAGAGAGAGACAGAGAAAAGAGAGACAGACGAAAGAGTGATAGAGGGGGAGAGATAAAGAGGGGGGACAGAGACAGGTAGCGTGAGAGAGAGGGGGGAAAGAAAGAGACAGAGAGAGAGACAGACAGAGAGAGTGAGAGAGGGGGATATAGAAGGGGGAGAAAGAGAGATAGAGGGGGTAGAGACAGATAGAGAGAGGGGGGAGACAGGGGGAGAGAAAGAGTGAGGGATATAAAGTGAGAGAGAGAGACAGAGAAGAGAGACAGAGGGACAGAGAGAGAGAGAGAGAGAGAGAGAGAGAGAGAGAGAGAGAGAGAGAGGAGAGAGAGAGAGAGAGAGAGAGAGAGAGAGAGAGAGAGAGAGAGAGAGAGAGGGAGAGAGAGAGAGGGAGACAGGAATAGAGAGAAACAGAGTGGTTGCTGACGGTAAACAATGGGGTGAGTGTGTGGAAAGATCAAGGACCTCAAGAAAAGAAACAAAGTAAAAAGAAAAAACGTAGAAAAAATAACAACATAAAGAAAGACAAACAGCTAAATGGGGTCGTTTTTTTGTGGGGGGGGGGGGGGGGGGGGGAATAAGCTAATGGCTGCTCTGCTATTCCCACTGAATTGAGATTTGCTGCAGTGTTCTGAAACCCGGCCCTGACAAGATGAAATACGGGAGGGTGGGGAAAGTTAAGAGCTTCAGCGCAAACAAGGTGGAGAGAAAACGACAGAGCTAATGCAAGGAGGGGAAGAGAGATAAAAAACAGAACAGGGTCAGCGGGTAATTGGAGAACAAGAAGAAGAAGAAGAAGGAGAAGAAAAAGAAGAAGAAGAAGAAGAAGAAGATAACAACAGAATGGAAAGTTTAAAAACAAAAAAAACTATTTATTTTTCTCTCCACTGGCTTTGTGCGCTTTTACGAGCGCACAAACACACACACACAGATGAGAATGTCCGGGGGGTCAGGAGGTCGCGACCCCTTTCACTGGGACATCTGGTTCGGTCGTGGCTCACACGTGTTCCCCATTGCTCTTCAAGAAGCTTCCAGGGGCCCGAGGGGGGGATCATCGAGACTGGGAACTTGTCCCTCACTCCCTCTCTCTGTCTGTCTGCCAGTCTCTCTTTGTCTCTCTCTCTCTCTCTCTTTCTCTCTCTCTCTCTCTCTCTCCGTCTCTCTCTCTGTCTTCTTTCTGCCTCTCTCTGTCTCTCTCTCTCTCTCTCTGTCTCTCAGAAGACCAGGGATGTGGAGTCAGTGACACTGGGAATACGGCCTGTGTGTACAGAAGTGGTTCATTAACCAGGCTGCTAATAAGGCGTCCGGGAAGGAGAGACACTTATTTTTTTCCCATGCAAATGAGGCTCCCTAATACGGCCTCTCTTGTATTAATGCTTGTCGCCTCAAATGCTTTTTTCCGGTTTATAATCTCTCTCTCTCTCTCTCTCTCTCTCTCTCTCTCTCTCTCTCTCTCTCTCTCTCTCTCTCTCTCTCTCTCTCTCTCTCTCTCTCTCTCTCTCTCTCTCTCTCTCTCTCTCTCTCTCTCTCTCTCTCTCTCTCTCTCTCTCGTAATGCATGGTGAAGCAATAAATTAATTTAAAAATAGCCTAATTTACCAGCCAGCGTCTCTCCTCCGCTGGCTCCTATCTGTTCTAAACGTTCTAAACTCATTTCCAGGTGAAGTTGTGGAGTACGACCGTGTCTTTGTGCAGATTGTGTTCACCTTTGTACGCTTGTGCCTTCCAATTTTGGAATATCCTCGCTCTTTCCGAACCGTAACGCTTGTTAAGTCGATGTCCATTTGTAGGTTGGGGGTCCCAGGAATATAACATTGGGCTCATTTAAATATCCATGTGGTTTATATCTTTCTCTTTTGCCATCTTTTTTTTTACCTCAGCAAGCTAAGAGAAGCCGTCACTCAGGAATCAGTTCATAGTCACCCCCCCCCCTAAACAATTATTATATAAAACAGTGAACAAATGAATGAAGGTAAGGAGGTAGAAACATTTAATCTGTGAGGATTTCTCGCTCAGTCTGTTCTCTTTTCATATTATTCTCTATCTCTCTCTGGGTGGTGTCGCTGACAGGACCTCCGTCGTTTTCTGAGGAACAACTTCCGTAGAGTTTTACCCCCGTAAAAACGTTGTGATATGTTAATTTACGTAATGCTAAAAAATACTTCTGCACAGTTGCTCTGCGGTATTTCTTTGTTTCATACATACGTACATACGTGCGAGTATGGAATTAAAAGTAGATTAGTGGTAATTCTCGGCGTTCCCAGTTAAATACGACTACTATTCAATTTTACATTACCAGTTATTAGCTTAATATGAAATGTAATTAAGAAGGGTTGTGAATTATTCCAAATTAAGGGGTTTGAGAGTATCACGGGAGATTCAACCCACACGTGCAGGAAATTAGTTTGGAGCATCTATGCGTGCATTAGTCTGCTTACTGTTGTTACAATTACTTTAATTACAGCAGTTATGGTTGAATTCAGCGATTACACACACGTTCACCCACAATCATACCTATAATGCAACTTTATCTACAGTCCCCCCCGGAAAGATTCACTGCCAATTTCTTGAGTTTGGAGCAAACTATTAAATGCTGCTATAGGAAGAAGGGGGTGAAGGGAGAGAGAGAGAGAGAGAGAGCAGAACAGAGTATTTCCAAATTAACTAATTTCACACACCTGATTGATTCACGTGATTGACAGGCAAGATTGATACCTTAAGCCAATCAGAGAAAGAGACACCCTGATTGGTCAGAAATTAACCTGGAGCGACCAAAAATCCAAAATGGTCTCACACAGGCAGCAGTAGCTCAGGAGGAAGAGCGGTCGTCTGACACCCGGGGAAGGTTGCTGGTTGCTCCTGACAAGCTGACTTTCTTCTTGCATGGCTGACTCTGCCGTCGGTGCACAAATATGTGTATGAATGTGTAAATGCTTGAGGCATGACTTGTAAAGTGCTTTGGATAAAAAAATAACTGCTCTACAAATGAAGTCAATTGACCATTTACCATACAGAGGCAGGCGCAGTCAACTCAAAACATACATTCCCTCAGCGCACATTTCCCTCACTAATATCTGACGCCCACTGACAACAAATTACACTTGAAATAACAGCACTTAAATCTTAAGGTCTTAAAGCACCTTTAAAATCGCCTAGTGGTGTAAAGGACTGACTGAAGCCTCTGAAACAATACACCTGTTATCTTCTAACTCGCCAGATGGCTGCACCGAGGACCGGCTGCTTATCCCTGATCCCTTAATAGTTGAAATTCACTCTTTGGTCCTGTCCCCTGTAAGCGACTGTACAGGCGGTGTTCCCAAGATCCAGCGTGGATTTTAGAAGCTTTCAGCGCTTCAAGACAAACAGTGTTGGCCCCATTGTGCCTCGCCGTTAAAGCCTTGTACGTGTGAAGTCCAATCTCCTATGCGGCTGCGACCTGCCAGAAAAAGATACCCTCAAGTCCCTGAGAACCCCACCCCCCCCCCAAGCCCTGTTGGGGCCCGGGCTCGGAGATTGTTTATCTTCGGCTTTGCTCCTCCGGGTTGATCCTACTTCCGTTGGGAAATGTCACCAGTCAATGCAAGACAATTTGTTTTTCTAGTGAAGAAAGCCACCCAGGATATTTCTGCTGTTTTCTTCTTTTTTTTATTCTGTTTCACTTTCCTGATTTAATGAATTGTTTACAGAAGATAATCTTTATTCATAGGCTTTATCGGAACTGCCATCACCACAGGCCATTTATTTTAGTCTGGGTTTCTTATTTTGTTAGTTTTCTGTGCAGCAGCAACAACAAACGCTTCTCATAAATGGACCGGCTGAATCTGTTTTTTTTAGTTCAAATGCGGTCTGGCCCTACCCATTTATCCCAAGCACTTTTGTGGCTTGTGTTCAGCGCAAAAATATAAGCCGCAAGCTGGGATGTAATATTTGCAAATTGTAGCATCCAGGTCACCATTGTTTTGGAGCCGGCAGTAGCTCAGTCTGTTGGGACTTGGCATGGGAACGGGAGGGTCACCGGTTCAAGTCCCTGAAACACCTGGGCACTGCCAAGGTGCCCTTGAGCAATGGAACCAGAATCCTACACTGCTCCCCGGGCGCTGTATATACAATAGCTGCCCACTGCTCCTAATACTAGGATGGGAAATTTTCAGAGAAAGTAATTTTACTGTGTGTGTACATTTATGTGACAAATAAAGAGGATTCAATCCTTCAGATTTAGAGTTAGATTTAACGGCATTACAGAAACACATACGACACATCTTCTGTTGTCGTGTGCCATCAGAAGTGGTAAATCGGTTTGCTTCATACTCCGCTGCAAACCAATCCAGTGAGTGCTGAAGGTCACAACTGATGACACAAACAGGACCACATCATCTGCAAACAGCAGCGATTCTATCCTGAGCCCACCATATTGAAACCTGGTCCGTTGTTCCACGACCAGGGCGGAATCCGCATTGTTCCTCTTCAATCTGAGGTTCGACTATCGGCCGAATCCTCCTTTCCAGCACCTTGGAGTAGACTTTCCCAGGGAGGCTGAGTAATGTGATACCCCTGTAATTGGTACACACCCTCTGGTCCCCCTTTTTGAACAGGGGTACAACCACCCCCGTTTGCCACTCCTCAGGCACTGTCCCAGACTTCCACGCAATGTTGAAAAGACGGGACATCCATGACAGCCCCTCAACACCCAGAGCCTTTAGCATTTCTGGACGGATCTCATCAACCCCTGGGGCTTTGCCACTGTGGAGATGTTTGACTACCACAGTGACTTCCTCCAGGGAGATTGATGTTTGCCGTCCTTCATCCTCCAGCTCTGTCTCTACTGTTGAGGGTGTAGTTGGGTTAAGAAGTTCCTCAAAGTGCTCTTTCCACTGCCCGATCACCTCCTCAGTTGAGGTCAGCAATGTCCCACCCTTACTGTACACAGCTTGGATGGATCCACGCTTCCCCCTCCTGAGGCACCGGATTGTTTGCCAGAAACGCTTTGGTGCCGACTGAAAGTCCTTCTCCATAGCTTCTCCGAATTCCTCCCACACCCGCTGCTTTGCCTCCACTACAGCAGAGGCTGCCGTCCTCTTGGCCTGTAGATACCTCGCAATTGAGTCCGGAGTCTCAAAGGCTAACATAGCCCGGAAGGCCTCCTTCTTCAGCCGGACGATCTAAAATATTACTATTAGAGATCAATAAACGGGTGTCGGTCCACTGACAAACGTTTCAGGAGGCAAAATCAAATTTGTGGCCCTTTAACCGATGAAGAAACCCTACATTATTATATACCATGTTAGTATAGCCCAGTAAGCTAGATATCATCAAATATTAGCCCCCATTTACGATTCAGGCTGCTAATAAGGCGTCCGGGAAGGAGAGACACTTCTTTTTTTCCCATGCAAATGAGGCTCCCTAATACGGCCTCTCTTGTATATTAAATGCTTGTCGCCTCAAATGCTTTTTTCCGGTTTATAATCTCTCTCTCTCTCGCTCTCTCTCTCTCTCTCTCTCTCTCTCATCTCTCTCTCTCTCTCTCTCTCTCTCTCTCAACACAATTTTTCTTGCTCCCTCTTTATGTATTTTTCCTCAGCCTGTTTTCTTCAAAGTGAGTGGCTGGAGGCAGCGATAGGGAACAGGAACAGAGTGGCTCATTCCAAAGTGAATACATTTTTATTTCATTGAATTGCTTTAAGTTCATTGCCCCCCCGATATGCTTTTACCTCCTTGTCATTCAATGCTGTGATTCCAATTGGCTTTTGAGAGAGAGAGAGAGAGAGAGAGAGAGAGAGAGAGAGGTGGGGGGGATGGCACGGTAGCAGGAGAGAGACAAACAGTTTCAATGGATGACTGACAACTTAAATTAGAATTTATACTGCGGCTTTCATCTTTGTCACCGTATAACAAATATTGGTTCACAAACTCTCAAAAAATGTATATAGTAAAACAAACTTCGCTCAAGCAAGACGTTATTTCAGGGATAAATCAGCAACATCAGTGCCATGAGTAGGTTGATCATTGTGGATCAATAATAATGATTGAGATGCAGTTAGACCAATGTTTGCATGAAGGGCTCAAGTTTTAGCCTACATGACCGACCAATGGTGGCAGGCAAGTTATGTAAAGTAATGCGACTGTAGGAGGAAGCAAAAAGCCGAATCCCGGACATTTTTGGCCATTGAGAAATACCGGCCGGATGATTTTATAAGATCCCAAAAAGAGGACAGGGTAGAGCGTAAAAGAGGACATCTGGTCACCCTATATATTTACAACTGTCGCACCGTCATGCAAAAACACTTTTTGGAGGGAAAAATTATATTTCTTCAACTTTTTTTAATTATCCAAACATCGCATTGAACCATTGTCCCCGGTTCAGCCGCTAATCGCTTTGGCCTCTCGGAAACGGCGAGGGGATGTGTTTAAAAGACCAGGGGGATAAAACGGCTGTTTGATGCAGTCTGTAATAAAACAAACGGGATACAATTGCTGTTTTTTCAGGCTCATGAAATATTCATGATTATATATGAGGGCCACGTGTGCAGGCAGGAGTATTAAGAGTCAAAACAATTCTGCGTGATGTAAAAAAGTTGACCTTTTCTGCCACAGGTAAGGCAACACACTTAGCATAACGTAACAGATTGAGAATTCACAATGCTCATTTCTCATGTCAATTGCTTTCTGTCGTTTTTTGCAGCATCTATAGGTCTTCTATCATACACTGGACTCATTACAGTTACTGTTCTCTTCTGTACTGCACTGTATTCATGATGCTGCTGCACTACTGGCACTTTACAATGCTTTTAAATGCTTTTTGCATAATTTAACATATGTATATATCATCCATTTGTCACTATATAGTTATTTTTATTGTTTACAGTATTGATATAGTACAGTGTTGTATAGTAAGTAAGTATAAGTAAAGTACATAGTCTATTATATAGTGTTCAATTGTAGGAAATTCGTACTGTGGGAGGGAATGTGCAGTAAGCATTCCATTAGTATTCCATTGCGTAGGGCAAATAAAAACATCTTGATTCTTGAATCTTGAAACAATTACGGAATTGACTTTAAGTTACTCATAAGTAAAAATGACACCTGCGAATATCATATTCAATATTCAGAATATGACATATTGTATGTAAATGAAAACAATTAAATAAGAGATTCATATAATGTTTTTAGATTTTTTTCAGTTGAGTCTTATGTTTGTTCAGACTTTCAGACAGGGCCGACTTTCCATCTCACACATCCCGGGGTGGTGAACACTTAGGCCCCGCCCATGTACAATAAACAGGCGTCCAGACATCTGGCCACTCCTCCAGCTCGCATAGCTGGCTTAACATTAGCAGCTGCTAATGTGTCCTTTGAAACAAACTGTAGTGGCCTCACGATAGACGAAAACACGAACTTCAAATGTCCAACTTTAAAAAAACGGAGGGGAACAGAACTCCCGGCCGTCGGCAGACTCTGAACTCCTGAAAGGTCAACTCATCACCGTGACAGCGGTAAGGTCACGGCGCGTGCGTCACTGACGGTGTCACTGTCCAATTATATGCAGGACACTCCTTCCTTCTCCTTTTGTCATTCATTAGCCTCATTCTACCTCATTCAGAGAGAGGTGGACGTCCCATTCAGGCGATGTCACTGGACACGTCGCTCTAATAAGGGTAACACTATTACGGACTTGGAGCCACGGAGGTGCTATCCAGCAGGCCTGCAGGAGACGTCAGACACAAGACACGCCGACAAAGAGAACTTTGACAGGTTTCACCGCAGGATCTCGCTTCCTAATTTCCTTTTGCTACCTTTCCTTCTTTTCTTTTCCGTCTTTCATTTAGTTTTTCTTTCTCCATCATTTCTTTCTGTCTCTCAAAGCCAAATATGCATCCAAATAACAATTTGCCGAAAAATATAATTTCTAATCATCAAAATATATATTGTGTCCTATCAAAGTTTGAAGCAACAGTAAGTACATGTCATGGACCTTATGGCATTATGGAGAGATTCATTTTAAGTTCATACGTTTGCAAATATTATTATCTCATTATCATCACACGTTGGCAAAAAGGAGTGGATGGTGAGGGTGAGGTAGGAAGTAAAAGTAGAAAAGCAGAATCATAATTTAAATATAATTATGCCCTTAATATACTAAAAGACTAGATGAGATATGGAGTCTCATTAATGTAAAGATATTTTTTCCCATCTCCATTTTGCAGACTGCCTGTGTGTGTGTGTGTGTGTGTGTGTGTGTGTGTGTGTGTGTGTGTGTGTGTGTGTGTGTGTGTGTGTGTGTGTGTGTGTGTGTGTGTGTGTGTGTGTGTGTGTGGTTATGCATGTGTGTGGTGTGGCACGAGGGGAGAGGTTATAGAGGGGTGCTACATTCCCCTGGTAAACCAGCTGCAACATCCCAAAATGGCCACCGGTCCACAAACTACATCTCCCAGCATGCCCCACAACTCTGACAGGTGTAGGTGCTTAAGCCACCTAGTTGAAGCTGCACAGGGAAACAGAATTTTTTTGTTGAAACCTAAAATTACTTTTTGTTTCGCTTAATTATCCAGAGTTACTTGTTAACCTACTGCCTATGTGAGGAAATAAAGTCTATTTTCATTTAAACTTTACTATTTTTACCTGTCTTGCCTGGAACTCTGCACAGCCCAACACTAGGCCCGCTGAGACGGCCTCTCATGATGTTACAGTGTGTTGTGTGTGTGTGTGTGTGTGTGTGTGTGTGTGTGTGTGTGTGTGTGTGTGTGTGTGTGTGTGTAAGCCCTTAATTAAACCAAAGAACAACGTGCATTTTACACGTATGTAAAACAACTTAACACATATATTCGACGATCTTGTACCATATGTCCATTTTTAAGACCACCAAGAGCATCACACGTCAACCCTAAACTGTGGAGTGGTGGTTATGTGTTACAAACTAACCAATAAAGCACCAGTCAACCAGTCAGCACCAGCACAAGACGTTCCCTCAGGGCCCTCCAGCCGGGCCCTTACAACGTGGACAGAGGGAAACAGGGGTACCTTGTACCACACAGACACAGTCAGAGGCCAGAGAGAGGGGCTAGCATGTAGGGATAAATCAGTCCAGTGGGAACTCTAATCTCTCTCTGGTTCCTCCAAATCAAAAACCCCAGTTTGGGTTCCTTATATAAAGTTAAGTTCAGTGCAGCTCAGAGCACGTCATTTATCCCTAGAAGAGCAATTGATTTACAGCTTACCGGTCAGAAGACAAGATGACCCTCACAAAATCACACTCACACAGACGAAGATCCATTATATAAATAAGATCAAGTAGCAGCGATGAGTTGTAGCAGTAGATCAAATGATAACCTTTGTCATAGATTCAAGATTCAAGCTGTTTTTAGTTGCCATATGCAACAAGTACAATGGAATGCGTACTCCCCATTCCCTCCAACAGTATTATGTTCCGACAATTTAACACTATACACACTATACTATACTATAGTTATTATATTCAACACTATACTACAACAATACTGTACACAATAAAAAGAACAATAAAGTGACTGATAAGTTTTTATAAATAAATAAACTGCGTAATGGAAATTTAAAATGACCACGGTGTACATTTAGTAGGCTGATCAGAGAAGGAATAAAGCACTTAGAGTGGCTGTTTGTTATATACATTCATATATATATATATATATATATATATATATATATCAAAATATATTATTGATTCAAGCTATTTATAACCGCCATTACTGAGGAAGACTAAATTAACAAAAAAAATATTTGTATTTTATGGATTAAGTGGATATGACTAAGACCGCCTGCCTCCAGAAAAAAAAAAAAAAAAGGTGATTTTTTTTATTCCCGCTGGTCTATTTCCGTCCGTGTTCCTGTTCCAGCTGAACAAAGTCAAGCTCTCGCTCTCTCCTCTCTCTCTCTCTCTCTCTCTCTCTCTCTCTCTCTCTCTCTCTCTCTCTCTCTCTCTCTCTCTCTCTCTCTCTCTCTCTCTCTCTCTCTCTCTCTCTCTCTCTCTCTCTCTCTCCACAGCAAGCATGGCTTACCTCCAGCAACACTAAAGCCTATCCAATAGTGAATTGAATTTATATTTTCTCTTGCTGTGAACCCCTGGGGGGCCCACACGGCTGAGATGAGGAGAAAAGAAAGAGAGAGAGAGGAGAGAGGAGAGAGGGAGAGGGAGAGAGGGAGAGAGGGAGAGAGGAGAGAGGGAGAGAGAGAGAGAGAGAGGAGAGAGGGAGAGAGAGAGAGAGAGAGTTCTCTCACCCCCCTCCTCTCTCTGTCAGCTATAGTTACAAAGATACTTTGAATAACCGTATAATGGAGCCTAATGAATGTTCACCAAGCTTCTTCTGTGTACATATATATATATGTATCTACGAACAGTGTAGATCATATCCCATATGGTTCCAATCTATGACTCTTTATGCTAATGGTTAACTTGTGGAACACCACGGGAGGCGGGACATTCATCAGTCGTCGGCAGATGGCCGTGTTACGACACGACCCACACACACACTCATTCATTCTCTGATTTCCTTCAGCCGGCATGAGCTTCAACTCGGCTTCCCAACCCACTGATTTTGAATTGCTAACCTCCTGATTGGTCCCCTGCCGATCAGGAATCACCGAGAGTCTCTGTGTGTCTATTCCACTGTTATACCTCATTAACATAACATAACATGGGGGCGGCGGGATATCTCAGTCTCTTGGAGCTTGGTTTGGGAACCGGAAGGTCGCCAGTTCATGTCCCTGAAACACCTAGCTAGCATTGCCGAGGTGCTCTTGAGCAAGGCACCCTACAGACCCCTACACTGCTCCACGGGTGCTGTATATACAATAGCTGCCCACTGCTCCTAATGCTACGATGGGTTGAATGTAGAGAAACAACAAGTGTACATATACATGCACTGTGTACATGTATGTGATCAATAAAGAGGATTCAACGCTCCAGATTTTAGATTTAAAACATTTAACCCGTTTAGGAGCTGATTTGTCTCTGCACAAGCTGCTTTGAATCGTTGAACTTGATGTTGTGAACACATCTCACACTTTCACAATCTCTGCTCCAACAATAGATACAATGCTCATCGATTTGAGTCAATACATTGCCATTGGGAATTTTTTATTGTTTCAACGATATGGATGACGTTGGATTTGTTTTTCACTTAAAAGACGCACGTCTTTTCCATAATGAACAAGTTTACTATTGTGGTGTCCACTAACCTAACATCATCTAAATGGGATATTAATAGGTGACTCAAAATAACCTATAGATTTAGCTTCAAAACTAAACATAAGGTGGTTCCTGGTGTTCCACAGGGACAATAGGTCTCAGTTCAGGTCGAGGTTCAGTTCAGTTTGGCTGACATCAACGACCGGAAGTTCAAATAATTTTTTTTTAATAAAAAATAAATAAATAAATAAATAAATAAATAAATAAATAAATAAAAGCAGCCACATTCAATAGTTAGGTAACAACACAAGGGAAAGGAGGACTACATAACAGCTGTAGAACTAGAACTAGCACTTTTGTTAGCCAACTTATTGTACTCTTCCCTGAGCACTGGTTCTGCACAAGTTCTCTTGCCTACCTACGGTGTATTTGACTTATTGTATGTCCCTTTGGGCAAAAGCATCTGTTAAAGGACTGTAATGTAATGTTCTAACTAACTTATGCCTAACTAACTAATCGTCACAAACCTTAACCTTTTTCGCTCCCATATTTCTCGCCAGCAAGACTTCTGTCGGCTAAGGGGTAAGTTATAAACACACGCACACATTGTACCACAGCCATATACATATACAAACACAGACATGTACAACACAAAACACACACACACACACAAACACATAAACACACACACACACACACACACACACACACACACACACACCTGCAGCACGGCGCTCTGATCAAAGTTGTAGGCACTGGGCCGTCCCTCCAGGGTGGAGAAGGCCACGTTGCCCCCGGTCAGCGGCGAGATGTCGCTGAACTCGTCGGTGCAGGCGGCGGCCCGCTCGTCCTGCCCGGCCCGGAGGAAGCCCCGGGGGTCCCGGCCGTACGTCTTGAGGCAGGAGCCGCTGTAGTACTGGTAGGGGAGCCAGGCCCCGCCCCGCTCCAGCCGCTTGTAGATGGCGAAGCTCTCCGGGCGGCTGGTGTGGAACTTCAGACGCACGTAGGTGATCTCAAACGCCTTCCCTGTAGCGGCGGAGGAGGAGAGAACCGAGGAAAGAACATTGGTTTATTGTTGGGCCGTGTATATATAGAGTATCCTATAGAGTATCCTATAGAGTATCCGGAAACAAATACCACACCATGTATATAGAATCTATGCAGAGTTTAAATGAAAGCTTTGCGTGAAAACCAACTAGCATATCACCTATACATCATTAACATGGTGTTTAGTGAAGGTGGGAAAGAGAAGCTTTTGGATATTTTGTTGGGCCATTTCAAACAAAACACACTTATCGCGGATCTACAGGCCGCAAGATAACTACTAGTCAGCAAAAAAACATAATTTATATATTCAGATAAACATATATAATAACAACATAGTATATAATTACATCACAATACAGTCATTCAACAGGTTCGCAAGAGAACTACTAGTCACCAGAAGTCATAAGTGCATTTCCTCTCTAACATGCCACAATAATATAATATAGACATACATATACACATATATAATAACATAATATATAATAACATTACATCACAATACGGTCATTCAACAACAGCTTGGCAAGAGAACAACAAGTCACCAAAAGTCATAAGTGCCTTTCCTTCCGAACAACAACAAGCCTCCAAGAGCAGAACCAGTGCTAAGGGAAAAGCACAATTAGTGGTTGAAGCAGACAACCAGTGCCACCAGCCAGTAACATGGCTTCTTGCGGGATCCTCCCCAAAGACAAGGACACAGGTTGATGAGGAATTCAGTTTATTGCAAGAGTTAGAATAGTTGTGAACAGCGCAGATGGAACATGCTAGAGCTCTCTCTCCCCTCAAGTGTGTGGGGTGATGGTTTTAACCTGTGAGCCTTGATTAGCAACGACCCACAGCTGTGCAGCCTCAGCCAATCAGTCCAATTCAGGCCAGATGAGGCTGTCTCCAACCAGCCACCAACCACACACACACACTCCACAGTGGGCTAACAACAGAGCTAACAATTTTACCTCAAAATACACGTATTGTAGTCATGGCTTTTCTACACAACAAACTAAAACCAAAGCAACCGTATCAGGTTCCTGTGTGTTTTGAGGTATGATGATTCTGTAAGGGCCCGGAGGACATGGGGGGAAAACACGGACATAATTGTGTTTAAATAAAAACCAGAACCAGAAGGCGGAGGAACCCGTGTGATTTCCCCCGGCCTGTGTGCACAGTAAATGAATGTTGATCCCGCCGAAGAGGAAGGATACTCTACTACGATTATTTTTTCATTACACTGGACATAATATCCCCCCCCCCTCCCAAAGTGAACCATAGGTCAGAAGGAAAAGAAAGGAACAGAAAAATGTCTTAATTGTTTTTTTGTGATTAGTATTTGTTTAGAATTATTTGTGCTCCACCGGGATATTGGATTGTAAGCCAGAGAGTCACCCAAGGCATAACAAATCCATGTTCTCTTAGTGGATGATTAAGATTAAACCAGGTGAGTACATAATGTTTGTCTAAAAATGTTCTACAGTAAAAAATAAAATACAAACAAATAGAAGTAACAACAACGAGTCCTTTGGCAAGAAGTCAACGTTTTAAATTGAACGTTTGGCTGCCAGCAATTTATTCAGTTATTTTGGTGGATCAGATATGTGTCGTTTTGTTACGTTAAAAAAAACCAAAATAAGTTATGGAGAAGTTATCTAGATATTTTTTTTTGGACTTTTATATCCATCATCTATGTTCTAAGCTTCTTTGGAGTGTTGTTGATTAGTATTGCTGCCTGGGTTTTACAAATTAACTAGAATCAAGACCCGTTTTTCCGATGAATGTTTAAAATTTGCAGACGTCACAATTCTGTCATCCGCACCAAGCCGAGACCTACCATTTCACTCATACCGTTCACTACCATTCACTACTGTTCACTACTGCTCACTAACGCCACTGAGAAGGTTTTATCCAAAGTGACTTGACGGTGAATTCAGGTATGCATCATTATGGAGGTATAGGAGGAGTTAGGGGGGCATCTACCTCTGAGGATACCCTACGTGTCAGGTTGTGGACATTGGGGATTGAACCCAGTACCTTTTGGTCGGGACTCAAACCCAACCCAAAGGTTACAATATCTGTGATGTGATGAAATTAAATGTTATCCATCAACATATCATACACATATATATATATATATATATATATATATATATATATACTGTACATATACATATACAGTATATATATATACACATTTACTCCCCACATGAGGTGTGTGTAGGCCACATAAGAACAGAGAGAGTTCCACGTCCCCTGTGATGAAATGCACTTTAATTTGAAACGCTATTCCTTTGTTTTCCCGCGGTGTCCAACAACTCACCGAGGAGCCATTTCTTTGCGACTGTGAATACCGCTTGTGTAAATGTATTTTTTCCAGGGATTTCAGTCCCGATTGAATCCTCTTTATTGGTCACGTACATGTTTTGAATTTGTTTCTCTGCATTCAACGCATAATAGTATTAGGAGCAGTGGGCAGCTATTGTATATACAGTGACCAGGAACCAGTATAGGGGTCTGGTGCCTTGCTCAAGGGCACCTCAGCAGTGACTGGTGGCCTTCCGGAATCCCAAGCCATGTCCCCACAGACTGAGCTCCTGCCACCCAAGACGAAGCCATTGCGCCAAGCATCAGTGCTGCAACACACAACACACACACACACACACACGTCGATAACAGTTGTCATCGGTCTGCAGATAAAAAAACCCCGCTGGCACTGGAACAGGGGAGACACGCAGAGACTACACTCAGCCTTGGGAAGACTCAACATTTCCCGTCATGTTTACAGGAAGCTGGTGTTTGGGATGAGATGTATCTAAACACGTCGTCGCCGTGTGTTTATTGTCTCTCCAAACTGACATTCTGTGTGCTGATCATAAACATACGTACTGTACCAAGCCAGAACTGAAGCGAGAACCGCAACAACATAATATCCACAAGCTAGGAGCGTTACTCTAAAAGTATGTAAGAAAAACATGTTGTTTTACGACACTTCAGCAAAGCTTTTGATTTAACAGCATGGTCACGGGAACACACAGGCAGCAATGGACCACGTATCTTCAGTGAGACCACCACAATATGAATATATTCCATCTATATAAAAACATTTTTATGGCAATTTTCTAACCTGTATATTCCGTTTAGTTTAGTTAGTTATATTAAGCATATTTAGATTTAGTTTTCTTTACATCATTAATATGTTGTATTGTTTGCATGTGAGTGTCTTGAGGATTGCTAGACTTGTTGCACTTCAATGTACTACAATAATGACAATATGTGTATTTACAAAAAAAGTTACTTGTCAATACAATATACAATACAATACTATACGGAGGTTTATTTAATGATTTGTACAAAAAGGCTCATCTTCAGGTTTCTGTCACGCTAAAGGTCAGTAAAGGAGGCTGTCAGAGAGAGACGTCTGATCCTAGATCTGATCCTAGGTCTGCATCTGAGGCCGAGCGGCAGGAAGTGACTTTCCTTTGACACAACTCAATGAGAACCAGCTGCAGGGAGCCCACATGTGTCTACGTGTGTGCGTGTGAGTGTGTGTGTGTGTCTGTCTGTGTGTCTTTGTGCACACTCCCCCCCCCCTTTCATTCTACACAAGCAAACATCCTGATGATGTTTTGTTTACTCCCACCCACCCACACACACACACACACACACACACACACACACACACACTCACACACACATCCCATGGAAAGACCTGGCGGCAAGATGTGTCCCCCTCGCATCACCCCTATCCCCGACCTTGTGTTTATCATCCGCCCTCCCTCCCTCTGAGAGGAGGGGGAGGGCCTTGTTTTGTTTGGAGAGAGAGAGAGAGAGAGAGAGAGACAGAGAGAGGGAGAGACAGACAGACAGACAGACAGGAAGAGAGAGAGACTGGAATAGAGAGAGAGAGAGAGAGAGAGAGAGAGAGAGAGAGAGAGAGAGAGAGAGAGAGAGAGAGAGAGAGAGAGAGAGAAAGGGAGAGCGAGAGAGAGAGAGAGAGTGCAAGAGAAAACAGGCCATGTCAAAGATATACCCCCCCCCCCTCCCCCTCTACCAAGCCAGACCCCAGATGGGCCGTGGTTGTGTTTGTGTTTGTGTCCAATATGGATCCAAATCAACCCCAAAACCAACAGTCTCATGTAAATCAATTGTTTGTTGGATAAATGCTGACGTCCGTCCCTTCCTCCCTCCCACAGCCCCCCCACGGCTCGCTGAGCTGTGGGGGGCTGAGGGAGGGAGGAAGAGAGCCCCTATATCAGGTAAGATGAGGCGTTGGATGAAACAGATCCTCCCCCCCCCAATCCAAAATCCAAGCCAGATGTCTTGTTTTATCGCTGCCAACCCTCATGTCAATTCAATTGTTAGAGCCACACTGACATTTACACAGCAATTCCCCTTTCGGAATTATTTCCTATTTTTTCACATAGCATCAAGCATTTAGCATTTCACCAAGAATGAAAATGTGTCCCTAGGGTTAGGGGTGGTGGTATTTAGTTTTGACTAGAGCCACACAGATAGAGAGAGAGAGAGAGAGAGAGAGAGAGAGAGAGGAGAGAGAGAGAGAGAGAGAGAGAGAGAGAGAGAGAGAAACACAGACAGACAAAGAGAAACACAGACAGACACAGACAGATAGACAGCCAGACAGCATTGCATTTGATACCTGTGTCAGAAAACCCGTCATCCAATAGAAGCCTATTCAACAATCAAACGTCACACTCATTGTCACACACGTACCTGCTTTTGCCGAATGCATCGGCCTTCATTTTTCGGATTTTTTCATTTCAAGGATGCGTCAATCAATGTGTCACGAAATAGCGTTGTATTATTACTACAATGAACTACCAAAAAGGTCTGAGGAGGAAGGAGATATTACGTTTTTTGATCATGGGAAGGTCGTGGCCCATCGATTCGATCCGGAATACACAGACGAAGAGCTGGCTAATTTGCAGACTCGTACACGTACAAGAGGTAAAAAAAACGAAGTCTTTGTTTGCAGCAAACGTTTCTAATTTAAAATGAAACAACTTATTGAAAAATGAAGGTCGACACATTCATTAGAAGGACCGCAAATCAGTTACGAGAAGCAGGGACGTGTGTTTACAATGAGCCTCACGTTGAGGAGTTTGACGCTGAATGGGCTTCTATTGCTTACACAGATATTGGATATCTAAATATTGAAGTAAAGCTCACCTTGAAACTGTCTGGGGTCTGCACACAAAAGCCCGGGTAGATGTGAAAAAAGTAGTTAAATTCCCCTTTAACATCAAAGAGACTATCTCTGTGAATCAAACCACTTTTTTCGCATTGTGTTAATAACACACAAAGACCTAAACTGTCCATCAGACAGTCAGTCTGAAATCAATCCGTAGTGAGTTCAGGAAGTTGACAGTTTGGAAATTGGAATTACAATTTCGCCCAATATCCTATTGCCACGCCCTAACTTTAAATGTGTATTTTCATAATCCAATTCACGGTGGTTGACCTTTACCTACAGTGGAATCTAACTAAATAGTGGAACCTAAGGATGAATATACCTCTCCCCAGTGATCCAATATATGTTTTGGTAACTTCTATTAACAAACATTGAACTACTGAATACCATTTTATAAGGTCGACAAATACTCCAATACTCTAATACTATACTTTAATACTTTAAATACTCTAATACTTTAATCATCCAAACTTTTTTCTATTGCAGTATCTGACCACGCATTTCCATATGCAAAGCATGACAAATGGACAAAGGAACAAATCAATCCACAAGTACCAAAGGTCTTAGCTGTTCTGCTCTGCCTTTGAGATACTCCTTTGAACTGATTGGCACTTCTCAAGATTATGTATCAAGCTGTGTACTCTGATGCGGTGGAGGGAGGAGGGAAAAAAGAAAAGCTTGCAATACTAACTAGTCGATAAGCATGAAGGAAAGCTGTCACAGGAAACCCCCTGGTATCAGAACCAGGAATACAGAGAGGGTTCTGAAGCATTTCCACGCGGAGCAAAGTCTTTCCAGATGGCCCTCGCTAGACCAATAAATATATCAAGGGATTTGCATTCCGTTGAACGAAAAATAATAATAACATTCCACCTGGTGATGGTTTCTAAAAACAGGTTTTGCAGACAAAGAATTTAACTTGATGAAGGGAGCTATTATGAAGCGTTGTGTTCAGGAAACGGTAAATAGAATGCATTTATATAGCACTTTGATCCAAAGCGCTTAACAAGTAATGCCTCACATTCACCCATTCATACACACGTTCGTACACACGTTCATACACACTGCCGGCGGTGTGTCAGCCGTGCGAGGCCGACAGCCAGCTGGTCAGGAGCAGTTTTAGGATGTCTTGCTCAGGGACACTCGGCTAGGAGGAGGAGGAGGAGGAGGGGGAGCCGGGGGGGTCTAACCAACAACCACCTCTACCTCCCAAGCCACTGGAACCATCAGGAGATGCATGGATACCGCAAACCAAACACATAGGGGAGAACAACCTAGCTAGGCAAAGTATGGGCCTCTGAGCCCACATGCACCTAGGAAAAAAAGCTGTGTGTGTGTGTGTATGTGTGTGTGTTTGTGGGTAGAAAGCCTGGGAGCCACCTTACCCAGGTGAAGGGTGATGTTGACAGAGTTGGGGTGCTGCACCCCGTAGTACATGGACTGGCTCTGCCACCAGGTGGGCTCGCTGCTGGTGTGGAAGTCTGTGAGGAGGCCGGCGCCGTGGCTGCTCGCCGGGTCAAACGCGTCGCAGCGGTGGCAGAGGCGCGTGGAGCCCGTCTGCATGCAGTAGTCCTCGGGCGGGGCTCCGCAGGCGTTGGACGCCAGCACGGTGCGGTTGAAGGCGGCGTTCTCAAACCCGGGCATGCAGCGGCTGGGCCGGCCGCCGCCGTCACTGTCGTCGTAGCACGTGTCCATGGCCCCCTGGACCAGGGCCCATGGCCCAGGGTGGAGGAGGAGAAGCAGCAAGGGGACAAAGAGGACCAGAGGGAACGCTTCCATTGGACGGTTTTTTTTAGGGGAATTTGACCGTCTTGTACCTAAGTCTAATTCCGGAGGGGACTCTCGCTCTCTTGCTCTCTCGCATGTGGACTTAATAATAAAAATAATAAAGGCTATATTAGTCCTGTATGCTTGCGAGGCGGAAGATGTAGTCCTTGACGGTGTGGAGAAGTAGTCCAACAACAACAACAACAATAACCAGACAAACTCCCTACTCCTGGCTTGTTCTGCCGCCCCTTCTCTGTCTTTCCTCCTCCTCCTGTGCTCCTGCTTCCCTCACTGCCTCTGTGTCCTCCGCTCTGTGTTCCCTCTTTCTCTGCAGACTGGGGAAAAGTGCAGAGCAGTTAGTCAGGGGTGACCCCCTTCCCCTCCTTCCACCCCACCCCCACCCCACCCTCCCCACCACCACAACCCCTCTCATCTGGAAGAGGAGGAAGATCCAGAGGAGGAACATTACTGGAGCTGGAGGAGGGTGGGTGGGCTCTCATGTCCAAGGGGGGGTGGACATAGAGTGAGTCTCCAGGGCCTGGAAACTCTTCCCCCTGCTGGTCATGACACGACACAACACTTGGTGGGGTGGATGTGTGGCGCATGTGCATGTGTGTGTGTGTGTGTGTGTGTGTGTGTGTGTGTGTGTGTGTGTGTGTGTGTGTGTGTGTGTGTGTGTGTGTGTGTGTGTGTGTGTGTGTGTGTGTGTGTGTGCATGTGTGTGTGTGTGTGTGTGTGTGTGTGTGTGTGCATGTGTGTGTGTGTGTGTGTGTGTGTGTGCTGGGGGGGATGGCAGTAGACACTGTACAGCATTACAGGTAATGGATTCTAATTTGATGGCCAAAAAAATAGAAAAACATTACATAAGTCATTTAAAATAATGTCACCGCCTTGATTGAGGTTAATAGACCACAGGGCGCCATGTCACAGACTGAGAGCGCGAGCATCTGATTTCACCACTTATGCAAAAATTGCACATCTTCACGGTGATGAATGAACACTGCGGCCTGCGGCCGTAAACGCTGACTGCAATGCGTCGCCGGAGCTACACATGCTAAAAGGGAGTTTTATTTGGTAAAAGGAGCTATGCATGATAAAAGCAGCTATGCACGCGAAAACAAGCTATGCGTGCTAAAATGAGCTATGCACACTGAAAGGAACTATGCATGCTTAAAGGAGCTATGCATGCTAAAAAGGGGTTTGCATGCTAAAAGGAGCTGTGCATGCTAAAATGGGCTATGCATGCTAAAAGGAGCTATGCGTGCTAAAAAGGGGCTATGCGTACTAAATGGAGCTATGCTCACTAAAGGGGGCTATGTATGCTAAAAGGAGCTACAGATGCTAGAAGGTGCTACACATGCTACGCGGGGCTATGTTTGCTAAAGGGAGCTAGAAGGTGCAAACATGCTAGAAAATGCTAGACAAGTTAGAAGGAGCCATGCAAGCTAAACAGAGCCACAGATGCTAGAAGGAGCTATGCATGCTGAAAGGGGCTATGCACGGTAAAAGGAGCATGCTAATAGGAACTTCAGTTAAGTTGTCTCTGGGTGGATCTGTAGCATCATGTAAACAGTAATCAGTTCCACGGTGAGGAACGTTTATGTTGTGTTCTGACATATTTGGTCAATAGCTTCAGGGGACCATTACATATAAAAGCTGCTGTGGGTAAGCTGCAAGAGTTCTAAAGAGAGAGAGAGAGAGAGAGAGCAGATAGAGCAAGATTTAGAAACTAAAGAACCAAAAATGCATCCCCTCTCTCTCTCTATCTCTCTCTCTTTTTTGTTCCCCCTTTCCTACGTTTTTTCCACCAGTGAGAAGTATGGAATTTCATACACCTGTGATTGAGAGGCTAGATGGATCCCCCCCAGCAAATTAAGGGAGAGATGCCCTGATTTGTCAGAAATGAGCCGGGAGCCATCTAAAATCCATCAAGATGTTGGCTCAAACTGAAGCCAGTGCAGTCAACTCAAAACAGATATTCTCACAGTGCACTTCACATGCTAAAAAACAAATAAACATACTTTGGAATTGGAATATAAATAAATAAATGAACTGGAATATAAATAAATAAATGGCACGATAAGAGATGAAGAGGAAATCAAATAGATGTACTTCACCTCGCATGACAGTGAATAATTGTATATAATGAAAATAAATAAAAATTAGAACATTTTAGACGGGCAGAAAGAGAGCGAGAGCGGAAAGTAATGAACTTTCAACCAAAAAAAAACCAGGGGAAAAAAACAACCAGAACACGACTACATTAAGACAGAGAGGTAGAGAGACGAGGACCAACAGAGACGGGGAAGTGTGGACAGAGGAATTTGGACACTGTAGATTTACAACTCCGGAGGGATTTACCAACTCACCAATATTTTCTCACAATTGCTCTGATTTTTCGGAGCTCCTGTCACGGCTTGGGGGCAGGCAGACATTGTAAAAATTAATTCATTAAAAAAAGGAAAAAAAGGAACCACCATCAATTTGCAGCAAAATTCTGGGCCCACGACTAAGACTCTGTTTGAGCGTCTGTTGGATCTCCCATTACGATAAGAGAGAGCCTTCAGGCTTAAGGCCCGGCTTGGCAGTTTAAGGGGGAAAGACTTGACGATGACATCACCTGCGTTATCTCAGCCGCTGAATTGACACACACACACACAAACACACACACACACACACACACACACACACACACACACACACACACACACACACACACACACACACACACACACACACACACATGCACACATCATGTAGTATCATGTAGTATCAAGTATCACGTATCATGAAGCCCTGAATGTCCCACATGTGGGACAAAAGCTTTACAAGATGCTTGAAGACGCTAAACCTCATTGCATTAAAAGCATTTGCTACATAGGTTAAAACAACAGGCTGTTTCGATGAGTGATTCGCTTAGCAATGTGAAAAACATTTCAATGAGTGTGTGTGCGCGGTCGTGGCGATGTTTTAGGGACATGTGTGGAGGTGAGGTTGGGGGAGGGGGTGGGGCGGAAGAGAGGAAAGGGGGTGGGGCGGAAGAGAGGAAAGGGGGCGTGGCTCCAGGCATCCAATTAGAAGACAGATGAGTTTGCTGGCAGGTGTCTTCTCTGAAAAAGCATGGTGGGTTCCGCGGGCTTGCAGAGAAGAAGGGAAAAGCATGAGAGTGAACCCAGCGGAAGGACTTTTGGATGACATATTCACATATTCACCACGTTCACAATTTTAGACCAAATGGCCTATTCACAGATTGTTCAAGATACAAGATACTAGATATTTGTATTGGCCAATTGCAACAGGTACATTGGAATGCTTACTCCCCATTCCGTCCCGCAGTATACATCTCCAAAACATTACCATAAAAATAATATATACAATAAAAATAAACAAAAAAAGAAAAAACAGCAAAGTAACTGAACAATTTTATTTACATGTGTTGAATGTACATGTTTTTGTTTTTTTACAAAAATCTTTAAAAGTGCCAGTGGTGCAGCACCATCATGAATACAGTGCAGTAACTATGATGAGTCCAGAAAGTCCAGCAAGGTATATAAGTGTAATGATAATGACAATGTAATGAAAGTGGCAGTACTCCTAGCTGATCAATAGGCGCACTGCCTGTGGATCAAAACGATCCTTAAACCTGCGCAACCGGCGACTAGACAGTAGGGGGGAGAAGAGATGGAGCCCAGGCTGGTTGCAGTCCTTTATGGTGGACATGGCCTTCTTCCGACATCTGGTCCTACAGATCTCCTCAATGCATGTGGGGGTGGATGCCATTATTTCGCTAATTGCCTCAGGATTGTGTATATATATATATATATATATATATATATATATATGTAAATATATATACTGTATGTTCTTTTCTTCCTGTTGAAGTTAGCCGGACGAGAATGGAAGTCAAGTTTCCGAGTTTGTAATACTACTGTCCATGATTCGGTATGTTTCCCCCCGGAGAAAAATTGGCCACAAACTGAGAGAGCAAAATCATTGGTTTTGCGCTCAGTCGGCCCGTCGCTTTCTTCCGGCTGTTGTTTTCACTGCTGCCACAGGACATGTTGTTGTGTGAGATATATTTGGTTTTTCTACGGGGAAAAACAGCGGCTGTGGCGCGGCGCTGTGCTTTGGGTTTAAGCCGTGCATCTTTGAACTTCTTCACGGGAGGCCAGCGAGGTACTGTTTGATGGCACTCCCACAGAGAAATGTTTTCCTTCTGATGACAGACACCTTTGTTTTTTTATATACACACCGGGGGGTTCGGGTGCGACTGGGAACGATTCTCGAGGAAAAAGAAGAAGAAGAAGAAGAAGAAGAAGAAGAAGAAGAAGAAGAAGAAGAAAAGAAAAGTCTCAGAGACCGTACATGTGACACAAACTGTCAAGGCATCAAAATCCCATCGGCCCTTTTGCTTTGCCGAGTGTTCTTCGACTTCAAAGCCGCCGTCTGATGTATTCGAGTGGTCTTAAATGAACTCTGTGTGGCGCCTCGCCGGAGCGGCAGAGATTGAGTGTCAGGTACCGCGAGGGGGGGGGGTCTGCCGTCTCTCTGAGCCCCCCTGCTGGTTAATACACACAGATGTCTCAAACGCCCACCTGGTGGCTGTGGGCCAGAACACTATGGAGAGAGACAGAGAGACAAAAAGACAGAGAGACAGAGAGAGAGAGAGAGAGGGAGAGAGAGAGAGACCATATGAGATAAGATGTATAACCGGACAAAATCCTGCACTGTTGACCTTGTGCAATCTTGTATCTATTCTATTTTATTTCCATATGTATATATATACATATATTAGTAATTCATTGCATGTCAAGGATTAAGTTAGGACCCAAATGCAGCAAACAAGTCAAGTCAAGTCAAGTTTATTGTCACTTCACAGTTTACAGTTTAGTATAAAGCAGTGATGTGAAATTCTTGTGTGCAATACCCGACGACAGACAGCAGTTATAAAATAAGATAAATAAAAATAGAATAAAAAATAGAATAAAGAATATAAAAAAAAAAAAAAATGCAATTTATAAAATGCAAAAATCAGCACAGAAAAGAGCAATATATATATAAATCAATGTAATAAAATATACATTGTTATATGTTATACGCCCTTGTTCAGCAGCCTGATGGCCTGACTGTGGAAGCTATCTCTAAGCCTATTTGTACGACACTTGATACTGCGGTATCGCCTGCCTGACGGTAATAGTGAGTAAAGTTCGTGGCTGGGGTGGGCAATGTCTTTTATAATTCTTTTGGCCTTGGCCACGCACCGCTGGTTGTAAATGTCCAGGAGGGAGGGGAGCTCACCTCCAACGATATACTGGGCCGTCCGCACCACCCTTTGAAGCGCTCTGCGCTCGAGTGCCGTGCAGTTCCCGTACCAGGCGGTGATACACCCTGTCAGAACACTCTCGATGGTGCCGTTGTAGAATGTTCTCAGGATGCGGGGGCCCATGCTGAATTTCTTCAGACGCCTGAGAAAATACAGGCGTTGTTGGGCCTTTTTCACCACGTGTGTGGTGTGCGTGGACCATGTGAGGTCCTCGGAGATGTGCACGCCGAGGAACTTGAAGCTGCTGACCCTCTCTACTGCAACGCCGTCGATGGAGATAGGGCTGTGCTCTCCCCTCTGCCTCCTGAAGTCCACGATCAGCTCCTTGGTCTTCTTGACGTTGAGGGCGAGGCTGTTCTCCTGGCACCACTGCTCCAGCGATCCGACCTCCTCCCTGTAGGCTGTCTCGTCGTCGCCGGCGATCAGGCCCATCACTGTCGTGTCGTCAGCAAACTTGACGATGACGTTGGAGCTGTGCATAGCCATGCAGTCGTGGGTGTAGAGGGAGTAGAGGAGAGGGCTCAGCACGCATCCCTGGGGGGCTCCCGTGTTGAGGGTCAGTGGCTCTGATGTGGACAGTTTGTGATAGTTTGTGATATTTGTGATATTTATTACAATATTTCATTGTATTTATTGTATTTTATTGTATTTATTACAATATCCACACAGACAGGGGGACAGGCAGTCGATCGGGAACCAGGCAGGGCAGACAAACCAGGCAGGGACAGGCAGAGGCGTAATCGGGGACAGGCAGAGGATCTGGAACAGGAATCAGACGGGTAAACGCTGGAATGTCTGCATGATCAGGAACAATCTGCCACGTGTGAGTGTGCAAAGGTAGGCTTAAATATGAATGTGAATTGTGATGCGCTGCAGCTGCGGGTGTGAATTAACAAGGGGGCGTGGCTATCCGGTAGTGGGTAGTGGGAGCGAGAAGACAGGAATGCAAACTGTGACATTACATATATATATGGCTTTTCATGATACGCATATGTATTTGATGGTTATTATATTTTTTATGTCAAGCATGACTGTTTGTTGTGACATTGTTTATGTATTGTTAATGTGTACATTTTTCTATTTTTATTTATATTTGTGTTAGTATCTATTATTTCCAATGCTTTAAATCATTATTTTTATTTGTATCTATTTTCAGTTATATATAAAGGTATATAGTAATACATTATACACACATACATTTTTGTATGTGTCTTCATTTTTTGGAATGTGTTTGTATTTTTTATGAATGTGCTCATCATGTCATGCATTTGTTTTTAGGAAATATTGACTGTTTCATTATAATTTGAATCAGTCCATGTTTTGACTCTTTTTGTATGACTGTCGTGTGTGTGTCTTAGATAGTTGTTAATTGTTTTGTGAATTAATGTTTTGTTTGGGTGCATCCGTCATTTAAGGGTGTATGTTGTCAGCACTTACGATGTGCGATTTTCCAGTCACATCCACACACAGTGTAAAACTTATTTGGCAGATTTGATTTGGAAGATACTTTCACATTATCCTTAAACTAATCCTACACTCGCAAAACAAACAAGAACCAGAGCTCAGTAGAGGCTAAAGGCTAAAGTTGTGGGTTCGATCTTCGATCCGTCTGCAAAGTCTGCCTCAAGGCCTCTATGAGCAAGAAGCCTAACCCTTATAATAAAATAATAAATCAAAGAAAGGTTCACCCATTAGGATCAACTGTATTAATTGTTTTGTTTGCTGGGGAATAGTCTGCACACTTACAAGGTTATGTCAGTGAAGAGGAGTCCGCAGTCCTAGACAACAGGGGACAGAGACACAGCTCTGTGGTGTGCTGGAGACAATAGCGTCCAAAGCTGGTTGCTCAATTCCGATTAGGCTGAGCGAAGGTCATGATTTTTATCGATTGTCCGGTCGACCGACCACAATTGACGCTCTCTTACTTCCGCCGCGGATGCCGGTTGACAGTCCCCAGGCGGAGCGAGAAGCATAACAACATAACAAGAAAAAACAACAACAATGACAAGGAGAATAAATGTCAACGTAACTTGAAACTTAACAAAGCAATATCCGAGTAGTGTAATGGAAAACAGATATCCCGGTAATATCGGACGCTCGGAAGCCCCTCCCTCTTCTTTCACCAATAACACACATTTGGAGCACCACGTCCCTCCCTGAGATAACGCTTGGTTCCTTCCAGTAGATATTCTTATATTTACATCCATGGGTTTATTGTCATTTGTTTCACCACCGGACAACCACCGGTTGTTTTTCTAGAAGTTCTGCTACCGGTGAACGGTCTGTGATTGGTCGCCATAGCGTGTCAATCAAGACCTCTTCCCCAAAAAAGGTAGGTGGTTCTTCTTGAAATGGCGGAATCCCAGACTTAGCGTGTGGAAAAGCTGGCACTGCGAGACCGTGTGACTACAAGCTACAACAACGAAAAGAAGACCTTGCTCTCCGCTAGCTTCTGCTGCTTCTTCACTTTGTTTGATCCCTCATCACGTAATTGTTTCGGCAAGTGACAATTCCCTCTTAGTTGCTTAAGAGACCGCGTCTCGGAATGCGACCGGCGACCGGATGGTAGGGGGGAGAAGAAATGGTGCAGAGGGTGGCTGCATTCCTTTATGATGGATATCTGGTCCTATAGATTTCCTCAATGCATGGAAGTTCACACCCGATTATCTTCTCTGCCATCCTCACGACACTCTGAATGGCTTTTTTGTCCTGTGCAGTGGTGTTGCCGTACCACAGAGTGATGCCACTCATCATGAAGCTCTCTATAGTGCCTCGGTAGAAGTGCAATAGCCACTGTTGGCTTTTCGTGAGGGCATAGAGGCGCTGGTGTGCCTTCTTCAGCATGACCTCCGTGTTGGGGGTCCACGCCAGGTCGTCGGAAATCTGTAGCCCAAGAAAACGGAAGCAGCTGACGACTTCCATTGGTCTCCCATCCAGGCTGATGGTGGAGTGGGTACCCCGGTGGCAGTGCCCCAAGTCCACAATGAGCTCAGTTTTAAAGCTTAGAGTCTCAGAGGTTAGTCTTGCTGACATTCAGTGCGAGGCTGTTGTCCTCGTACCATCGTGTCAGCCGGTCTACATCCTCTCTGTACTCTGTTTCGTCACCCTCGCTTATCAGGGCGATGACTGTGGTGTTGATTGATAATCGATTATTGCTGTGTGTGCAGTACATTCATGTGTGTTCAGCGAGTATAGCCGGGGACTGAGGCAACAGCCTTTGGGTTGAGGACCAGAGTGAATGAGATGTTGTTCCCAATCTTCACCACTTGAGGCCTGCTCGTCCCTCAGTTTTATGTCTAGCTTGGAGGTAACGATGGTGTTGATTGCCAGGCTGTGGTCAATGAACACCAGTCTGACATAGGTGTCCCTCCTGTCTAGGTGCTCCAGGGCTGTGTGTTGTGCCAGGGAAATGGCATCGTCTACAGACCTGTTTGGTCTGTATGTAAACTGAGTGAGTCTAGGGACTCAGGGATGGAAAAGTTAATATGCAACATTACAAGTTTCTCCAGACACTTCATGGCTATGGGTGTTAAAGCCAATGGGCGATAATCATTGAGACTTGTTACCTTGGACTTTTTGGGTAAAGGCGCAATTGTCTCTTTTGTCTCTTTGAAGCACACTGGGAGGACAGACTGTTGCAGTGATGCATTGTAGATGTCTGTGAACACAGGAGCCAGATGGTCAGCTCGGGTCTTGAAGACGTAGGATGGAACTCTGTCTGGGTCGGCTGCCTTCCCTGCCTTCACCCTCCTGAAGGTTTCTCTCGGACTCGGACAGTTGTAGAACGTAGTCTTCTGGGTAAATGTTAAATTTGTTGCTCAAAGTTCTCCCTTTCAAAGCAAGCGTAAAACGTGTTCAGTTAGTCTGGTAGGTTGGGGTCGTTGTTGGTGACTGCCCCTGAGCCCCCCTTGTAGTTGGAGAGGACCCTCAGACCTTGATGGCTTTTCTGAGTTTCTACTTTGCCTTCTTGTAGTGATCGGAGTCACCTGTTGTGAAAGCGGTACTCCATTCCTTAAGTTTGTTCCATATGTCAGCATTCATCCATGATTTACGGTTCGGGAATGAGCGAACATACCTGGTCGGGATGCATTCCTCCACTAGCCTGTTAATGTATGCTGTGACATGATCTGCATACACATTCAGGTCAGTGGTCTTGAATACAATCCAGTCCGTGATTTCCAGCCCAGCCTGCAGATGTAGTGAGGCGTCGTCTGTCCAGCGACGCACGTTCTTTACAGCTGTGGGTGTGGACAACTTCTGCTTGTAAACAGGAAGTAGAAGCACGGAAGCGTGGTCTGATTTGCCGAAAGCCGGCCGCGCAACTGCGCGATAAGCGTTCTTAATGGTGGTTTAGCAGTGGTCAAGAGTCTTGTTCTGTCTTGTCGGACATGAGATGTGCTGATTGTATTTTGGCAATACCTTTTTTTAAATACAGTGGTTAAAGTCCCCCGCTACGATGGGGACCACCTCACTGTAAAGTTCGTCCAATGCGATGTTCGCTTCAGCCCGTGGCTGGATGTAAACCTCCGCCATGAGAATAGCGGACATTTCCCTGGGCAAGTCAGTCAGTAATTCCAGATTACATGAGCAGTGTTGAGAAAGCAACTTAACGTCCGTACACCAGCTGTTGTTCCCCGTGGACTCAGCTAGAGAGACTGGTGCATAATGCTCGGTAGGGCTGGTTTCCAATCCCTTCGGCGTGTCCTCACCAGTAGGCGTAACACTGTAGTGTGGTGTAACACACTACATATATATGGGGTAACACACTTCATATCTATGGGGTAACACACTACATATATATTGTTGTGCCCCCACGCTCTAATCAATCCCAGGTGTTGCCCATCATAATCTGGCCTGCTGAGGCTAATGAACACCTGGGATCTACCCTTCTTAAGGCTGCCGAAGACCGACGTCGGGCACTTGATCATTGAGAACCTTATGGCTCCCTCCTACTAGAGAACCTGTGTCTCTAGCTCCGACTAAGTCGCGTCTCGACCTACCCCCCCCCCCCCGCTCCAAGGACCCTCTCCGCGTTCCACCCTCTGGACCATCTCCCCGTGTCGACCATACCTCGTAACCCAGGGGTCGGCAAGTAAGTTTGGCCTTGGGCCAACGTTTTTCTGAGCCACTAGATGGTGGGCCAGAACATGATCAAAAGCTAATTCAAGTAATTGATTGTTACAACATGCGACACGTTCTAATGCTTTGACTTTTCTTTAGAAACATTTTAATACATTTCCGCGTTGCACGTCGGAAATGTCGCTAGTCAATTGACAGTTTGTTTTGTGAGTCTGCTAACAATGTAAACTAGTGTTCTAGTTAACTAGGTAGCAGTGGGGGTTACTGGTGTTCTAGTTAACTAGGTAGCAGAGAGGATTACTAGTGTTCTATTTAACTAGGTAGCAGTGGGGGTTACTAGTGTTTTAAGTAACTAGGTAGCAGTGGTGGTTACTAGTGTTCTAGTTAACTAGGTAGCAGTGGGGATTACTAGTGTTCTAATTAACTAGGTAGCAGTGGGGGTTTCTAGTGTTCTAGTTAATTCGGTAGTAGTGGGGATGACTCACCCAATCCATTGCACTGACTAGCGAGTTTGTGTTGTGATTCTCAACAACGTTGAAACGTATTTCCGTGTTTCAAAAGAATAGTCAGAACATTTTGATTGGTTGCCGATATGAGGACCAAAGCATTAGAACTAGGGCTGTCAAAGTTAACGCGTTAACGCATGTGATTCATCTCGAGACTTTAACGCACACTATTTTTGAGTGTTTAACTCAAATTAATCATAGAATCCGGTTTAGACTGAGGAGATGCAGCTGAGTGCTGGCGGGGGGGGGGTGCTGGAGGTAGAGGCAGAGTGGTGGGAAAGAGATCAGCCTCTAGTCTGGGGGGGGGAGGGGGGTCCTGCGTATCACCTCGTACAAAAGAACAATGGGACGATCTACCTGTTTTATGGGCCGGACCGATCAGACAAGACAAACAAGTTGTGTCGGCCCAAAAGGCCCGTCGGCCCACGGTATGCCAGGTGGCCAGTTCAGCCCTGGCGGAAAATGTCCCTGCATTCTCGATTCGGACATTATAGCCTATATGTGTGACTGTCGGTCCGATATTGTAAAAAAAAATAATAATCTCAAAATAATATTTTATTTTTATTCTCAAAATAATCTTCCAGGCCAAATATTATAGCATATTATTAATATTATTCCAGAGAGTGATCCAGTAAAACGTTGGGTGCGGTTTATGATGACTGGCTAAAAGGTTTACAGGTGTATTCTCCTCTTCAATTTTCACATGCGTGGTCCGGGGCTCTGTTTTAATTTGTATCACTTTGGGGAGCGCGCTGTGCATCATACAAGTAGGAAACCAGAGGCAAGCTGTAGCTGTACAAGCACACTGGATGGTATCTATCTGCCTGGGTCGAGTGGGCGGAATCAAAGAACTGGTCCCAGGGCACAATAACTAACAAGTTAATGCTAAGGATGAATGTATTTTGGTCCAAACCGTGAGCACGTGGTTACGATGCAACCCATTGTGCTGACGATCAGGTACCATCATTACCCAGCACTGGTGTTCCTTAGATGTTTGGGTAGAGGTGGCGGCTTATGTATCACTTGATGCTACTAATGATAGCAAGAGACAGAGAGAGAGTGAGATGTCCTCACCATCCCATCAGGATAGAGCAGAGTTAATTCCACTGTGTGTGTGGTGGAGTCCTAATTAAGATGCAGAGGGGCCTTCCTTTGATGGGCCTCAGTCATTCTGTTTCATCCGGCACCTTCTAGTGCCTCGGGCGGGTGATGAGCAGAACGCTTTAAGTACCACAGGCAGCAGCATATGTGGACCAACGCAGAACTTCATCTGTCGTTATACTGTGTTCCACCAGGGCGGGACATGCAGCCAGCATTTGGCGAACCCATTGTGAAATTATAATTGTTACTGGGACCATAATTGGCGGCCATCAGAAAAGGGCATTTGATTCTGAGCTTCGGCGGAGCCACTTTGAGGCGGTCAACAGGCTGAATAGAATGAATAGAAACTTCTTGGAAATGCTTTGGAGCTGTTGTATGTTGTTGTTTTTTGTTAAAGGTCTTGTGACCGGAGCCACAATAACTTTCTCAGTTGCATTTAGCCAGGAAAGGAGGGGAGAGATGGGAGATGGGGGCCCTCCAGCTGTCCTGTGTGTGTGTGTGTGTGTGTGTGTGTGTGTGTGTGTGTGTGTGTGTGTGTGTGTGTGTGTGTGTGTGTGTGTGTGTGTGTGTGTGTGTGTGTGTGTGTGTGTGTGTGTGTGTGTGTGTGTGTGTGTGTTTGTGGAGGACATCCAGGAAGTGTAGGGCTTCTGGTGGAGAAGGGTGGAGGATGACAGCAACCTGAGGGGGAACAGAGGGGCTTGATGGGAGTGAACACCGCTTCGCCTTCTCCATTTCAAGATGGCGGCGGGGCTGAGAGAGGGATGTTTGCCGTAAGGGAATCGTTTTCCCCTGGAGGATGTGTTACGATTACATTTTCGGGTTATTATCGTTAACCAAAACGGATGAAAACTCACACAATTATGACAAGAAGGTGTGACAATGTTTCTTAGTTAACTGAAGTACAAATAAAAACAAGGCTATGCAAAAAAATAAAATAACTAACTGAAATTGCATTGTGTGTTTTCAAAAAATATATACAGAAAATGTCTTTAGTTTCTGTGTTTGATTTCTTTTATATATAAACCTAGATTTTGGGTGGACATGAAAACTATCATCCCATCCCTTAATTGTGCCAGTTCATGTGTGTCTATTGGCTATTTCGATTTTTACCTTTACACACACACACCGACTCATTTTGCACTTAAGGCTACATCTTGTGTAGACAGATATTTATGGCCATATCTAGATTGTATGTACTGTTGTTGTTGTGTCCAGATTAATTGTTCTGGTTATTGACACAAACAGGATGATACACATATTTTATAGTTTTCTTGCTTGGAGGGTTGTTCACCTGAGCAAATATATGTTTTAAAATGGTACAATGTTTTGCTGCGTATTATTACACAATACCTTGTCTGACCTTTCTGAATCTCGTCCCCTGACGAAAATAGACTTTAAACACTTACACTGAAAGCAATAAAAACTAAACCAAACTAGCAAACCTGCTTTAAAAAACGAATTAAAGCTGAAACTGCTAAACAATAATAGCCTAGCTGAAGAGAATGCGGAACGGTCTTCAAATACTGAAATACTTTCTCAATATTTATTCCAAAAAATGTAAACGTAAGTCGAACCACGGTAAAACATCGGTAAAACAGGCGGTTAGTTCCTTGCTTATAGCTAATAAAGTTGCTGATGAAGCGGGAAAAAAAGGGAAAAAGCCCATGGTATGACAAGGCTTGAAGCAGCACTGAGAAGTAGCACACTTGACCACTTTATAATAGATACTAGATAAAACATAAGGGTGTGTTGGATCTATGGCTCAGAACACCTGCTATTTATGCAGCGCCCGGAGAGCAGCGTAGGGGGTGCCTTTCTCAAGGGCACTTCGGTGGAAGCCTGTTGTTTTGGGGACTTAACCAGCAACCCTGCGGCTCCAAAGCCAAGTCCTTATCCGCTGAGCTACTACCCCCCCCCCCCCCATTTCACTGGGGACGTTCCACGGACGGCAGTAGTGATGACGCCAAAAAAACAATAAAACTTCAAATGAATTTCTTCTCAGCACTAAGATAGATCCTCTGTCTCGAGCCAGTGAACTGTCTTCTAGAGCAGCGGTTCTCAACAGGGGGGGGTCACGGCCCACTAGGGGGCCCTAGAGAGCTGCCAGGGGGCCTTGAGGTGGCTACGAATGTTTTCAGATTTTTTTTTAAATAGCGAATAACTATTCAACAAATAAAATGTTCAACCTATGAAGTGCTTCATGTGAATAAAATAATGATCTAATAAAAATAACAAATAAACAAATCGATCAAAACGTCTTCCTCTGAACATATGCTAGCGAGAACCTGTTCACATTGCATCTGATTTGATTAAATCTCACCAACTCTGCGTATTGTATTTTGATTTTTCACTGAAAATGGAAAAGTTTTTGACTAAACAAGTTAGGCCTAACCCTAACGTAACCGACCAACAACCACCAGATTCTAGTGCTACCGAGTCTGTCCCAGACCCAGTCACAGATGATAGGCCTACAGCAGATGTAAGTGTTAGTAATAAAAAGAAAAAATGCGAAGCAAAGACAAAATGTCGGAAATATGAAGAGAGTTACCTGAACTTTGGCATTATTGCATTTCCCGGGAGCAAAAGCTCACCACAACCAGTGTGCACTTTTTCTCTCAAGTCCTATCCAATGAGTCTTTGAAACCCTCAAAGTTGATCAGACATTTGCACACTAAACATGACCATTACAAGGAAAAGCCCAGGGTATTTTTTGAGCGAAAGGCAAAAGAGCTCAGTGGTACACAAGCGGAGATGAAAGTATCACTGTGGATTTAGAAACTGCTTAAAATATCATATGTCGTGGCCCAGAAGATCGCTCAAGAAAAGAAGCCTCAAACTATTGGTGAAACCTTGATTATGCCTTGTGCAATTGAGATTGTCAAAGAGTTGTTTGGAGAGTAGAAGGCCAAACAGTTAACAAACATTCCAATGTCAAATGACACAATTAAACGGCGCATCTCATCAATGTTGGAGGATATATAGGTGCAGTGCGCTACGCGCCTTCAGGGAAATCAATGAGACGAGTCGACAGACGTGTCTAAAATGTCCCATTTACTCGCATAAGTTCGCTCAAGAGCTCAAGACAACTACAACAGCAAAATATGTTATTGAAGCACTGGATGATTTCATTAGTTCAAATGGAATACGCTGGGCCAACTGCATCGGAGTGTGTACAGATGGAGCCGCGGCAATGACAGGCAGACACTTCGGAGTAGTTTAAAGAATAAAAGCTTTCGCCCCCCGTGCTGTCTCAATGCATTGTGTTTTGCACAGAGACTCGCTTGCCGCAAAGGACATTGAGCCCAGGCTCCACGAGTTGTTGATCAATGCTGTGACCATTGTGAACTTTGTTAAAGCTAGAGCCACAAACTCCAGGTTATTGACTGCCCTGTGCGAAGAGGTGGGTTCTCACCATTCCCTGCTCATGCATACGGATGTAAGATGGCTTTCCCGGGGAAACATGTTGACGCGCCTGTTCAGTCTCAGGGAGGAACTGCATACCTTCCTTTCTGACAAGAAACCCGAACTGGCTGAGCTACTCAAGGATGAGAAATGGCTGGCTAAACTCAGCTACCTTGCTGACATCTTTAACGAAACAAACTAACTCAACAAGACATTGCAGGGTGAAATCACAAACATCATTACTCAGCATGAAAGAGTAGAGGCTTTCAAAAGAAAGTTAGAAATGTGGAGAAATCCAGCCTCATCCGGAATGACTGATATGTTCAAACAGTTGCATGCTTTCCTTCAGGAGAAAAAGATGGATTTCAGAATCATTAAGCGCCAGGTAAGAGCACACTTGGCTGTTCATTCATTCATTCATTCATTTATTAATAATACATATTTTTTTATTAATTCATTCAGTCAGGTAACAGCACACTTGGCAGGGATGTTGGACAAGTTATTAACAGCTATTTCCCTGACCTCAGTGAAGAGGAAACAGCTTCCTACCTCTGGATAAAGAACCCCTTTACAGAGAACATCAAGACCAAGCTCCCTGACACAAATCCATCCAAACTCTTGGAAGAACTCATTGACATCTCATCTGATCTGACCACCTGGAGAGCTTGTTTCAGTGAACATGTGTCCCTGTAAACATTCTGGTGTGAATGTGGTGCTGAGTACCATGCATCTCATGAGGCAGCAGTTAAAGTGTTGATACCATTCAGCACTACATATCTGTGTGAAGCTGGCTTTTCAGCCATGACAGCTCGAAAAACAAAATATAGGGCTAGGTTGAGCCTTGAGGATGACATGCGTGTTGCACTGTCACAGATCTCCCCACGCATTGGCCGTATCATTAGCAGGCAGCAGCAGCAGCAGGAGGCCTCACATTGAGCTTGACTGAACAGTATGCACTTAAATAAATGAAATAGGTTCATTCTGGGATCAAGGTCTGTTGGGTGGGAGGCGTTGGGTGTGGGATTTTAGGGGTGGGTAAGATGACAATGTGGGAGGGGTTTGTAGAAGGGGAGGATGGGTGATATGGGAGCAGTGGTTGTGGGGTTAAGGGAGGGTGGAAAGTGGGCAGTTGGATGAATTGTACAACCTGTCTGTTTTCTAAATTTATCATTATACAAAAAATGAGTAAAGGGATGTAATTTTTTTTTTATTAATACATTTTCTCATCATTGTAGCAAAAAACAGGAGGGTAAAGTCTTTATCATATGCAGGGGGGCCCTGGGATATTTTATTTGTCACAGGGGGGCCTTGTCAGCAGAAAGGTTGAGAACCACTGAGAGAGTACCCTGGAACCGTGGGGAAATCTGAAAAAATACGCCCATTGGCTACAAATCAATAGATGATTGGTTGATCAAATTGTCAATCCAAACGTACACTCTCATTCAGTTTAAGAGCCAGGGCCTTCTATCAAGGATAAAGAGTACCTTGGTTCAAGGATATTCTTCCCAGTAATCCAGAAAAATATCTGATTGGTTGCATTTATTTTCTAACACAAAACCACTCAAAGTTATTTAATCGATACTAATTCGTAAAGATGAGACAGAAGCCGGTGTGTGAGGGTTAAATGGTCGAAACGACAATGTTTTAATCTTTTAATACGCAAACTTCTGGTTTGGATGTTGGCCTACGAGTGGCGCGCCCTCTTAAAGGGTCCCCCCCCCTCTCTCTCTCTCTCTCTCTCTCTCTCTCTCTCTCTCTCTCTCTCTCTCTCTCTCTATACCTCTCTCTCTTTCTTCCACGACAGCCCCGGGCTTTTGAAATTGTACGACTTTGATTAGGAAAATAACCAGTTTTTGGGGAGAGAGAGGATATCCAGCAATTATCCCGCGTACTAATCCTGGACAAGGGCTCCCTCCGCTTCAACGTCCACATTGTTAGATATTTTAATTTAGAACTAATTTAGAAGAGATTTCTACTGCAATTTGCGTGTTTTTTTCTTTTCCTTTGGCCCTCGTCAAACCACCGTGACTAGGCCTCCGGGGCCGGTCGGAAAAGAGGAATCAAAATCCAGTGCGTTTGAATGGTGGTTGTTGTGCGACCTTTAACATACGTTTACTGCCTTTAACTTTCAGGTATTGCCTTCCATCCCTCCAGACATACAGTATATATATATATATATATATATATATATATATATATGGTGTCTTCACATACACACACACACACACACACACACACACACACACACACACACACGTTTATACTGCTGTATCTCAGAGGCTCCCATGAGGAACACTCGTTTGAGGCGAGAGGAGGAACAGGGGAATACAACCAACAGACAGGATGAATGGGGGGAGTTTATTGTGACAATTAATATATAAATATATAGATTTATATATATATATATAAACAAAAGGTGTCTATTGTTACGTTAAATGCAGCTTATTTGCTCATGTGCTGCATATCTTGAGTCCTATGGGGATCGTTTGTTTGTTTCAGCAATGGATGAATCCATACATTTGAGAACCTCCCATGTTAAACATTTTGCTGTGACTTCACAATTTACGTTTTATAATGTATTGGATTATCCTGATGGATTTCTACGTACACATACAGTATGTGTACATTTCAATTGTACCAAAATTAGCCTAGTAATGTGCCCATTATATATGTCAATCCATGTCCATTAATTAATGTATATGCACACACACGCACACACACACACACACACACACACACACGTGCAAGCACACACACACACACGCATGCACGCACGCACACATACGCTCTCTCAACTACAAACACACATGCGTACACACACACACAAACAACATACATTTACACACACATACACATTTCCTCCAACCCACATACCTACGTTTACACCCACACATGCCCCCCTCCCCACACACACACACACACACACACACACACACACGCACACACACACACGCACGCACGCACGCACGCACGCACGCACGCACACACACACGCACACACACACACACACACACACACACACACACACACACACACACACACACACACACACACACGCACACACACTCACACTCCCCCAACCTCTAGTACACACACACACATACACACACACACACACACACACCGACCTCTAGCACACACACACACACACACTTGCCCACACGCCCTCAGGCTGATAGCGGCTGCTTAATGGAGTTAGTGATATATCCATAGGCTGCCCTGCTCATTTACAGGGCAGTGAAGGGCGCAGAGTCAGGCTGGTGGCGAGGAGGAGGTGGAGGGGGAGGAGGTGGGGAAAGAGGGGGAGGAAAAGGATTGAGAAGGTGGTGGAGGAGGAGGTGGTGAAGGAGGATAAGGGGGGAGGAGAAGGAGGAGAAAGAAAAAAGAGGGAGGAGGAGGAGGGAGAGGAGGAGGAGGAGGGATGAAAAGGCGGAGGAAGCGCTCCCCTGGAGGGGGACTGCAGGGTGGATCTGGAACAGGATCAAGGAGGAGGAATACTATGAAAGGAAGGGGAGAGGAGAGGAGAAAAAAAGACGGGGGAGAGAGGAGCAACCGGGGCCCGGGAACAACATTAATCCCATGTCAGGGAATATATAAACAAGGCCATGGAGGCCATGGAGACCTCTCTCTCTCTCTCTCTCTCTCTCTCTCTCTCTCCTCTCTCTCTCTCTCTCTCTCTCTCTCTCTCTCTCTCCTCTCTCTCTCTCTCTCTCTCTCTCTCTCTCTCTCTCTCTCTCTCTCTCTCTCTCTCTCTCTCTCTCTCTCCATTGCTGTGAAGGTCAGTAGTCAGCTGATGCCTGTCCTTATCTCAGTGGGAGGTGGGTGGTGGATTTCTGAGGCCACGTGAGTCTGTCCACCGGCTAATGTTCCTTCTTCTTCTTCTTCTTCTTCTTCTTCTTCTTCTTCTTCTTCTTCTTCTTCTTCTTCTTCTTCTTCTTCTTCTTCTTCTTCTTCTTCTTCTTTCCTGGTGCATGCTGGGATTTTTCGGAGGGTGAAAGAGAGAGAGGAGCGAGACGTTTTCTCGTTATATTTACCGTTTATTTTTTGTGTAATGGGTTTAATTTAATATAGTTTATAGGTGGTAGTTTGTTTTGCGTGACTTTTCGTGCTTTTGGGTGGTGTGTGGGGTGTTGTGTGGGCTTCTCCTGCCGGCGTCTCGCCGGCCGGCGTCTGACGGCGCCATGGTAAATGGAGACTTTGCCAAGCTCACGCGGAAGCATGGCATTAAGATCTCCGCCGGCTTCGCGTGCACTGTGGAGGAGATCGGGCTGGCCGTGGGGGAGAAGGTCGGACACGGAAGTATTAAGTCCTTGGCGCGGATGAACAGCGCGGTGGTGATCTTTCTGGATCAGGTGGAGAAGGTGAACTGCGTCATCGAGACGGGCATCACGGTGAGAGAGATGTTTGTACAGGTGCAGCCGCTGATGCTGCCCGCAACTAAAGTTATACTTTCAAATGTCCCCCCCTTCATAACTGATGAGTTCCTCAGTAGAGAACTGTCCAGGCATGGGAAACTTGTTTCCCCAATGAAAAAGATGCTGTCTGGATGTAAGTCTCAGTTGCTGAAACACGTAGTGTCTCACCGTAGACAGGTGTATATGATTCTGAACAATCGGAATGCGGAGCTTAACCTCCGTTTTTACGTTAAGGTGGATGATTATGACTACGTGATTTTTGCAACATCATCGGTTATGAAGTGTTTTGGTTGCGGGGAAGAGGGGCACACCGTGAGTGCCTGTCCGAAGCGCGGGGACCCGGCTCCGCCTGGTCCGGATGACGCGCCGCCGGCGGGGCCGTCTAACGCGCCGCCGGCTGGGCCGTCCAACGCGGCGCCGGCTGGGCCGTCTAATGAGCCAGCGGCGGGGTCGTCCGCCGCTGCGCCAGGCCCACCCGCGGCTGTTGCGCCGAAACCGCCCGTGGCTGCGCCGGGGCGGACTGCCGCGCCAGCGGCTGATGCGCCGGTTGCAATGGAGCAGCAGGTGGCTGCTGCTGAGGGAGGGGTGTCTCCCACGGTGGCGGCCGCTAACGCGGCCGCTGCGGTGGGGGGGGCCCCCCCTCCGGAGGCGGCCGCTGCTGCTGACGGCAGCGCTGCTCCTGAGCAGTCGGCGGTGGCGCGCGGTGTGACGTCTCGGACGCGGAGCGGGCGCGGACGAGGGCGAGGTATACAGCGCGTTTCTGGTGATGTGTCCGGCTTGGGGGACTGTGGTGTTGCACAGGGTGAGGGTGTAGGTGGTTACGTTCAGGAGGATGAGGTGGTGGTTTTGTGTGAAGCAGAAGAAAAGGGGGATGGGGGAAAAAAAGATAAAAAAACAAAAAAAAAGGGTGAAACCCCTGAGATAAGCAATGAACCACAAGGTGATTTGGCAAAAGAAAGCGTAGAGACAGGTGAAGTCAATAAAACACAGGAGGAAGATATGGAGAGTGAAACATATATGGGAAAAACAGGAGAGGAGCAGAAAACATGGGGGGAGCAGGTGGAGGTTGCTGAGATGGAGGAAGAGGAGGTGGCAACAGAAATGCTAAATAAAAAAAAGACTGCTACTAAACGCAGGAATAATAAAAGAAATGCATCAACCGTTGCAAAGAGCAGTAAAGTGGAGAGTGAGGGAAAGGAAGGAAGAGAGCAAGGACAGGCGGAGGAGAGCTGGGATGATTGTATGTCTGACAGCAGCGATGTGTCAGGTGTTTTGAGCAGTAGCCAACAAAAAAAAATGTACACGGCTGAGATGATAAAAAATTACCTGGTGCAGACAAAAAACCAACATAATGTGATAATAGAGGAATATTTCCCAGATTTGGCCATTTTTTGTGCCTCAGCAAGGTTCCATATGAACCGAAGGGAGCAGTCTGTCTTGGATGAGCTGGAAGTATATAGACTCAAAAGAATGGTGACTAAAATAAGGAAGCAAATGGGTAGCGGTGAGTTCAAAAAACTCAATGTGTGTGTTTAATTTATTTGTTTTTATTTTTGCTTTTAATATCTCACTCGCAATGGATACTTTTAGAGTGGGAAGTTTGAATGTAAACGGAGCCAGAGAGGAAAGAAAGAGGGCTCTAATATTTCAAACTGCAAAAATAAAACATGTCGATGTCCTCTTTTTACAAGAGACTCACAGTGATGTTTTTAATGAGACGGACTGGAAGAAGGAGTGGGAGGGGGAAGTCATTTTAAGCCACAACACCTCTCTCAGTGGGGGGGTGGGCTTCCTCCTCTCCAAGTCTTTTAAGCCTGTCTCACTGGAGGTCGAGCATTGTATCAATGGGAGGTTGCTTTTAATAAAAGCACGGTTTGACCTTTTTACAGTTGTTTTTATAAATGTGTATGCTCCAACAAACGGTACAGAGAGGAAGCTGTTTTTACTCAAAGTGAATGATGTTTTAAACAGTTGTGCCACGGAGGATTTTTTATTCTTGGGTGGAGATTTTAATTGTACAGAAAATGCATCTTTAGATCGCAACCATGCAGAGCCGCATCCAGCATCCCAGCATGCTCTGAGGCAGCTGGTCCACTCCCACGGCCTGGTGGATGTATGGAGAAGGATGCACGCAGACAACAGGCAGTACACCTGGTCCCACATCAGGGAGAATAGAATATCATCAGCTAGGTTGGATCGTTTTTATTGTTTTAAGCATCATTTTAACACTTTTAAATTGTGCAGTATATCACCTGCTGGTTTTACGGATCATTCTTTGCTTTTATGTGATGTTTTTATTAGAAATGTTTTACCCAGAAGTGCATATTGGCATTTTAACTCGGTTTTAACATTTGATAAACATTTTAAAGAGGCCCTATTTTATTTCTGGAGTGTTTTTAGGCAGAGGAAGGGAGAGTTTAGCAGTCTTAGGCAGTGGTGGGACCACGGTAAGACCGAGATAAGATTACTCTGCCAACAGCACACCCTCAATGTCACACAAGACATCATTAGATCTATGAAAGACCTGGAGAGTGATATAGTGGAACTTGAAACAATAAGTGAGACCACAGGAGATCGAGGATATATTGAAATCCTCAAAGAGAAAAAGATGGCTTTAGCCAACCTGCTGGATGTAAAAGTTCAGGGTGCACTAGTGAGGTCCCGGTTTTTAAACACAAATGAGATGGATGCTCCCACTAGCTTCTTCTTCGGCCTGGAAAAAAAGAATGGGCAGAGGCGAGTGATCCACTCGCTGCTGTCAGGCACGGGGCAGGAAATAACAGAGCCAAGCCAGATCCGGAGGCGAGCTGTGAGTTTTTATTCCACCCTCTATACAAGTGAGTATGAGGAGGGGGAAACTCTGTCCGAGGGGTTCTGCAATGGGCTACCTCAGGTCTCCGAGGAGGCCAACTCACAGCTCGAGGGGCCGTTAACGATCCAGGAGTTACAGACTGCCCTGCAAGGCATGCAGGGACGGCGGGCTCCTGGTATCGATGGCCTCTCCGTGGAGTTTTACAAAGCCTACTGGGACGTCTTGTCACATGATCTTTTAGACGTTTTTTAATGAGAGTCTGGCCTCTGGCTCTATGCCAGTGTCCTGCAGGAGAGCGGTGATCACACTGCTCCCAAAAAAAGGAAACCTGCAGGACATCAAGAACTGGCGTCCTGTGTCTCTGCTGTGTGTGGATTACAAAATTCTGTCCAAGGCTTTGGCCACCAGGCTGGGGAAGGCTGTGGAGCAGGTCATCCACCGGGACCAGACCTACTGTGTGCCCGGCAGGTCCATGGTGGACAATGTCCACCTAATTCGAGATGTTTTGGAGGTCTCCAGCTCATTGGACATTAATACTGGTCTGATTTCTCTAGATCAGGAAAAGGCTTTTGACCGCGTTGAGCACAGCTTCCTCTGGAAAGTAATGGAGAAGTTTGGGTTCAGCGCTGGTTTCATAGCCAAGATCAAGGTGTTGTACAATAAGATTGAGAGTGTGCTGAAGTTCAACGGTGGGTTGTGTGCTCCTTTTAGAGTGTGTAGAGGGGTCCGGCAGGGGTGTGCTCTGTCTGGCATGCTCTATGCACTCTCCCTAGAACCCCTCCTCAGCAAAATACGCTCGAAACTGCAAGGGCTGTTTTTACCTGGTCTTAATGGAAACATGGTTTTATCAGTGTATGCAGATGATGTTGTTGTTTTCGTTAGGGACCAGAAGGATACAGACATTTTAGTTGACATTGTGAGGGATTTTAGTTCAGCATCGGCAGCGAGGGTGAATTGGAAGAAAAGTGAGGCCCTCGCTGTCGGTGAGTGGAGTGGCGGTCTCCCAGTTCTTCCCCAGAACATGGTCTGGAAAAAAGATGGTTTTAAGTACCTGGGTGTGTTCTTGGGGAAGGAAATTGTAGTCCTGAAGAACTGGGAGGACGTCATAGAAAAGATAGAGGGAAAGCTTTCCAAGTGGAAATGGCTGCTCCCTCAGATGTCTTTTAAAGGTAGAGTGTTGGTTTTAAATAACCTTGTGGCATCCCAACTGTGGCACCGTCTTACCTGTGTGGACCCCCCCTCAGGGTTACTAGCCCAAATACAAAAAAAATTGGTGGATTTTTTTTGGGAGGGTCTACACTGGGTGCCACAGGGGGTGCTGTTTTTATCTAGAGAGGAGGGGGGGCAGGGCCTTATCCACCTGGCCAGCCGAATGGCCACTTTTAGGATGCAATTTTTACAGAGATATCTGACCGGCCCGGCTGATTTGGTGTGGAGAGAGGTGAGCAGCTGCATTCTCAGACGCGTGAGTAACCTGGGGCTGGATGCTGCTCTGTTTTTAACAGATTTAAACATCTTAAAGTTAAGTGGGCTACCTCCTTTTTATCAGGGCGTTTTTAAGTCGTGGGCCCTTTTTAACCATAAAAGGTGTCCAAAGACTGACTCTCTGTACTGGTTGTTGAGAGAGCCTCTGATCCACAAAGCCAGGTTGGACGTCAGCAGCAGCGAAACGCCCGGCCTGACGGTGGCGCTGTGCCGATCCAAAACCCTGTGCCTTCAGCAGCTGGTGGATGCAGTGGGGCCGGAGCTGAGCGATGCCCAGGCCCTGGGCTCTCTGCTGGGTCTGCACTCGGTCCGGGTGGCCCAGAGGATTCTTCAGCTCTGGAGCCAGATCCTCTGCCCTGAGGAAAAAAGACTGCTAAGGAGCTACGGACAGGGAGGAGCCAGGCCGGACCCAGCAGACCCTTTCCCGGAGATCTACCTGAGCCCAGGGCTCGGAGAACTGACCGGCCCCCTGCTCCAGGTCGCAAACTCTGTAAAGATGACAATACACAGAGCTGACAAGAGAACACTCTACATGAACATTGTAAAGACGACCAATAAGAATGTGCTGAAGGACAGGGCCTCCACTGTGTGGCACACTAGACTGGGCGCAGGAAGTGGACCAGGCCCACAGTGGAGGATTTTATACAAACCTCCCATAAAAAAACGTACTGCCGACCTTCAGTGGAGAATTTTGCACGGTGCCATTGCCTGCAATTCCTTTATCTCCAATATTAATCCTGCTGTTTTTAACAAGTGTCCATTTTGTGGTTTTAGAGAGACTGTGTTCCATGTCTTTACAGAGTGCAAGAGACTCACAGGTTTCTTCTCTCTTTTAACATGGGTCTTTAGTCTTTTTGATATAGTTTTTTACCGAGAGTGTTTTTATCATGGGAGCTCCATGTAAAAAAACAAATAAAGAAAAGTGGCAGCTCCTGAACTACCTCTCTGGTGAAGCAAAAATGGCCATTTATTTAAGTAGGAAAAACAGAGTAGAAAATAGGAAAGGGGAAGAGGCAAAAGCGATCTGGCTGTGCAACATCAGAGCCAGACTCTGGTTGGAGCATCGTTTTTATAAACACGTTGGGGATCTGGATGCTTTTAAACAGCGATGGTGTCACGGAGACATTGTGTGTTCTGTTGTGGATGAGGATTTGCACTTTGCACAAGTTTTTAAAACCTAGGTTTTAATGTACTATTTTGAGTGATTTGGTTTTTTTCTTTGTTCTGTTTTTTTTGTTTTTTATTTTTGTTTTGTGTTTTTGCACAATGAAGCACTTTATTTGATCACAATTTGATCTAGTGTAAATAAAGTGTTTTTGCAAAAGTCAA
>CM051006.1:17616345-17633845 GCA_027704905.1 Muraenolepis orangiensis
CGTACATGTGTGTTGTGGGCGAGAATTTATTTGTGTGTGTGTGTGTGTGTTTGTGTGTGTGTGTGTCCTTTGTATTTCCACCATACAGCACATTGCAGCATCTCCATTCATTAGAAGTCTACTCTGGCGCCGTGTGACCTCACGTGTCTCACCCGCGGAATGCTAAACCGTGCGATGAGCAGCAGCGCTGCACATCGCATATCAACGAGCCGAGCACCATTTGAACATCATCGCTCGATACTCATCCTTCAAATGGCGTCGGTTCATCGGAGAAGACCCCCCCCCCCCCCGGTGTGTGTTGTTCGTTCGGACGCGGCATCAAACGGAATCAAAAGGGAAATCATCTCGTATCATCATCATCATCATCATCATCATCATCATCATCATCATCATCATCATCATCATCATCATCATCAGCATCATCAGCATCATCCTCATCACCGTCATCACTGATCCACTGCCGGCAATAGCGTTTGTAAATGAAAGCACGCAGCAGGGCCGCCGTTTGAACAGATTCAACCGTCGCCACAGTGTCCAGCAGAAGCCCCTCGGTCACGTGTGCACGCACACATGCACACGCATAGACACATACTCGCAGCCAGGACTCAAAGTATTAAGACAAAGTATTTGCCTTTCTTTCATCTCTCTCTCTCTCTCTCTCTCTCTCTCTCTCTCTCTCTCTCTCTCTCTCTCTCTCTCTCTCTCTCTCTCTCTCTCTCTCTCTAAATAAATATTCATCAGGGAAGGATTGCAGCAAAATAATAAAACTTATAATAAATCTAGTATATCCTTTCAATTATTGCTTGCCGCAGAACAATTTAGTTGATTGTGAATAAAACGGATATTGAATAAATCGGATATTAAAATCAAATGAAAATCTAAAACAAAGTGAGCATTATACTATAAATTTCAATAATTATAATGAACTTTATTTAAAGAGCACCATTAAAAACACATTAGCAAAGTGCTTTGATGTGCACAAAACAACGTAGTTTTAAGTCAATACATTTGCGTATTTACAAATCTGCAAACGCTTAAACTACCGTACAACACTTTGCTCTGAACAAACTCACGGCATATAATTAAGATTCAATAAGGGACCTCAGATACCATTGGATCCATTGGATTTTAATTGTTCCCTTCACTTCTTCTCTATACTTCTTCGTCTATACCGTGTCAGTGTGACGGAGTATGGGAAACTGCTCCCCGGTGGACAGAAGCTGCCACTGAAAGGCCAACGTAGAGGGGCAGGCCTATGACAGGTGAGACTGACACTGTTGTGTACCTTACGTGCGGCGGCACACGTGATCTCTGATTACAAGGTTTAAATCTACACTGTACAATGTACACACGGTTGAAGCGACCACTTGCGTCAAATTCAACAACTGTGACATAGTTTCTAGTTGCTTTTAACTGTACTCTTTCCAAATACAACGACCGATTCAATGTGACCATTATCCATAACAGAGCAATCTTTTACCTTCTCCACAGCGAGATTGTGGTGTTGCTCCTCAGAGAGAGAGAGAGAGCGTGAGAGCGTGAGAGCGTGAGAGAGAGAGAGAGAGAGAGAGAGAGAGAGAGAGAGAGAGAGAGAGAGAGAGAGAGAGAGAGAGAGAGAGAGAGAGAGAGAGAGAGAGAGAGAGAGAGAGAGAGAGCGAGAGAGAGAGAGAGAGAGTCAGAGAGAGAGAGAGAGATAAAGAGATAAAGAGAGTCAGAGAGACCGAGAGAGAGATAGAGAGATATAGATCGAGAGAGAGAGACAGGCTGAAACCAATAAGACGTCCAATGACGTGAACGCACACATCCTCCAGCCCTCGAGAGGAGAGCTGCATAAATCAGCTCCTCGGTATCTGTCGACTATTTGACTGTTTCACTGATTAAACGGCTCATTGAGCAGCAGTGGCAGCAGCACCAGCAGCCCTCCATTCTCTCCCCACCACCACCACCACCACCACCACCACCTTATCCACCACCACCCTGTTGTGTTCCAACATTGTCCCCGATTCACCCCCCACCCCGCCCCCTCTCGCATAGTCCCAGCAGCTGGGCACCGTTTTGTGTTTTTTCCGCTGGTGCCCATGGTGCCAGAAGATACAAGCGGAACAAATGTTAAGACTCGCGGGCAGCAGCCCTGACTTTGACCACTTGCCTCTTGTCATCCTCCACTGGGCCCTGAGGGCCATGGTAAGAAAACAGGAGCCCAGAAGGTCAGTCCATTGCAAGGACCCCAAGAGAGAGGAGGCCGTAGTTGGGATGGTTCTGTTGGTGGCCATGGTGATGATGGTGGTAGTGGTGGTAGTGATGGTGGTTGTGATGGTAGTGATGGTGATGATGGTGGTAGTGATGGTGGTGGACGATGAAGGTGGTAGTGGTGGTGGTAGTTGTAGTGGTGGTAGTGATGGTGGTTGTGATGGTAGTGATGGTGATGATGGTGGTAGTGGTGGTAGTGATGGTGGTGGACGATGAAGGTGGTAGTGGTGGTGGTAGTTGTAGTGGTGGTAGTGATGGTGGTTGTGATGGTGGTGATGGTAGTGTTGGTGGCGGTGGTGGTGGGGGTAGGGATTATGGTGGTCTATTTGTAAGTACATGATTGTGTGTGTGTGTGTGTGTGTGTGTGTGTGTGTGTGTGTGTGTGTGTGTGTGTGTGTGTGTGTGTGTGTGTGTGTGTGTGTGTGTGTGTGTGTGTGTGTGTGTGTGTGATGGCGACCCGTGTGTGTGTGTAGGCCTGTAACAATTATTTCCTAATTGTCTTGCCACAATTCTTTGGACATGATCATATTAAAGCATGTTAATGAGATGGACCAAATGCTCATACTTTTTTTTTGCATTTATATTGTCCACTCAAGCCTAGCTATCGTAAAGTTTACTGAGAGTCTTGGCAAAACCATAAGCACAATTACAGTTTCAGAATTACTCACCGCACAAAACGATAAGCATAGCACAGGTTATGTGCGGTAAGTATCTAGGCAGATAGTATAGGCAGATAAGGAGCTAGGCTAGCCTAGCCTAGCAACATAGCATTTTGGCTACTGTAAAATATATGCTCCGACATTCGTGCAGACAAAATAACCTGCCAGTTATATTAGTATGAATATATTAACATATGTTCCCAGATTAACTAGACTTGCTCTAGCTAGCAGGAAAATGAAGAACAGTGGCTAAACTGAGGAGCTAACCACTGCTCAACAGTGCTTATCATGTAATGATCCACTACTCATTTCTTATTTTCACCGAAATTCATTCAGCCAAAAGAGAGACAAAACAATGAATACGTTTTTAATATGTGATGAACTACATTCACACACACATATCATTTACTCTCCAAAGGTAAGCCGCGTTATGACAATAATAATTACGTTGTATAATTACGTTTGCCGATGGAGCCGTAAAACAATAAAACAATAAACAATCCGGACACACAGTAAAATCTGTTTAACCATGTATTCGATTAACACACACAATACAATAATGCCTGTGGTGGAACTGTACAACTGGTCACAACTGGTACATTGGTCATTTCAAGATTCAAGATTTTGATTTGCCATCTGCAACAAGTACAATGGAATGCTTACTCCCCATTCCCTCTTGCAGAATCATTTCCTTACAAGTTAACACTATATGCTATACTATGCACTATATGCTATAATTATACTATACAACACTATACAATAATTATAATAATATTACTGTGCACAATAAAAAAAAAACAATAAAAAGAACAATGACTGATGACTGATGGATAATAAATACATGAATTTAGCAAAAAGCATTTTAAAGTGCCAGTAGTGCAGCAGCATCATGAATACAGTGCAGTTACTGTAATGAGACCAGAAAGTCCAGCAGAAGATTCAAGATTCAAGAAACTTTATTAATCCCGAGGGAAATTAAGGTGCAACAGTTGACACAGGGGGAATAAATGCACACACAAATATACTAATACCTAAGCTAAAAACTAAATAACAACAACTAACTAAATAAAACTAGTATAAACAAAATATAACTAAAATAACTCTAAATTAATCTAAGTGTATTGATAGATGAGTAGATGAATTGCACAATTTACAGTATTATTACAGTAATACGTAGATATATACAATACACAACAATACGTATAGTGCAAATTGGCAGTGATAATATATTAATAAATAACTAAAAAAAGATGAATACTGAAAAGTGACATGTGAAAAGTGAAAAGTGAAATAGAAAATTACAGTGAAATGATTTACAGTGCGTTGACAAAAAAAATAATATTAATGACAGTGCGTTGGCCTCAGGTCACTGAGTCTCCACTGTCCCTCTCACGACCCGAGGTAGATGAATTATAGAGACTGATGGCCACAGGAAGAAAGGACTTCCTGTGGCGTTCTGTGGTGCACCTGGGTGGAATGAGTCTGTTGCTAAAGGTGCTTCTATATGAGGTCAGCAGCTGATGGAGAGGGTGAGAGTTGTTGTCAAGGATACTACACAGCTTGCGCAGCATCCTCCTCTCAGACACCACCAACAAGGAGTCCAGCTGGACCCCCAGGACAGCGCCCGCCTTCCTGACGATCCTGCTGATCTTGTTGTATGATCTAGAAGTATGATAGTGTATGTATTCCATATTACATATGTAAGTATTATGGAACACTATTGTAAGTCGCTTTGGATAAAACCGTCTGCTAAATGACTGTAATGTAATGTAATGTAATATGGAAGACAAGTGTTATACAGTGCTGTATAATGTGACCACAGCCGCTGCTTCCAGGTATAGAACACCAGAGAACAACGTCCTTTTTCTCTGCCGAACGCTATTAATTAAACATATTATGTGTTGGATTAAATTAGTTTTGGGTGTGAAGTATCAATACATTCCTATGGTATTATCCTTCCTAGCTGTTGGCCTGACTCATTCCAATAAACAGAAATACCACTGATTCCTCCTCCTTTGTTGACTTGATGTTTCACTTAGTGACACGGTTAAACTCTTAATTAGTCCAACACTAAACTCTGTGGTGATCTGTGTTTACATGCCATCGTGGAATTTCCTAAAGGCACATAACGCAATTCTTGACACCTCAACTAATTAACTTAATTAATACAATTAAATAATAGCTTGCATATAATGCAGCACATATAATCGCACAAACAATAAGAAACCTGATATAATCGGTAGACAATTATTGTCATAAGAAAGGTCACATGATGATATAATAAACAAACAAATACTCAAAACATACTAAATGTTATCAAAATGTTCATTTGGCTCATTGGTTTGTGCGTAGGCTGTATATGTTTAAGATTTTAATTGTACAGCAACATTTGGAATTGTTACAGCCCTATGTTTGTGTGTGTTTGTGTGACTGTGTGTCTGTTTGTGTTACTGTGTTTGTGTGACTGTGTCTGCATGTGTGTGTGTATGTGTGTGCTTGTGTCTGCGTATATGCATGCAAATGCGCACGTCTGCATGTGTGTGTATCTGCACATGTGTCTGTGTTTGTGTGTTTATATCGGCGTGCATGTGTGTCTGTGTTGATTGCGTGTATACATGCGCACTTGTGTGTTTGTGTGTGTTTGTGTGTGTGTGTGTGTGTGTGTGTGTGTGTGTGTTTGTGTGTGTGTGTGTGTGTGTGTGTGTGTGTGTGCATGTTCTTGTCTGTCTTGCGGTTGTTTGTCTCTCTGCAGTACAGATGCAAGCCAGGCTTCTTCCACCTGCAGCAGGCCAGCCCGGCAGGCTGCCAGGCGTGCTTCTGCTTCGGCCACTCCCTGGCCTGCTCTGCCTCCACCCAGCATGGGGCTATCAAGTGTGTGTATATATATATTAATTTATTTATTTTTTGTGTGCCAATGTGTCATTTTTTTCAGATCACCTTTTTTAGAAACTCTCCTGCAGAAGATCTCCTGCTCAAACAGAACTTTAATGATTTTTCTGTTGTTTTTTGCTTTCGTGCTTTCAGACCAGGATGGCTGGTTGGGGGAGTTTTCAGGAGGCCAGCAGTATCCTCTGCTCTGGAAGGAAGGCGAGGTCTACCTGCTCCCTCTGGATGAGCAAGACACCGGCTTCTACAAGGCCCCCGGTGAGACACAAACACACACACACACACACACACACACACACACACATTTAAGCCAATTTATTTAGCATATTCCTTAATCACATGGCTTAACCGCCCCCCCCCCCCCCCCAAAGGGCAAGCAAAAACTCCCTTAATTGGCAAGGAAGAAACCTAACACAGTAGGTCTGCTGGATCAGAAGTTCTCTCTCTCTCTCTCTCTCTCTCTCTCTCTCTCTCTCTCTCTCTCTCTCTCTCTCTCTCTCTCTCTCTCTCTCTCTCTCTCTCTTTCTTCTCTGTCTCTGTTTCTCTGTCTCTGTCACAGCCGTATGAAGCAAAACCTTTTTAAATTAAAAACATGAGTTCTTTGTCCACATCCAATAATAACCATATATTTGTATTGTCCTCATTTCCGAGAGGAATCAGGGGCCCCTTTTTACTCAGGGGCCCTTGTGGCTACGGATTCCTCCAGGGTTATGCACTGGCACCCCCCCCCCCCCACCCCTACCCACCCATCCACACAAAAAAAGAAGAAAAAAAAACTGTATCATGCCATTAGGAGATAAGGGTATAAGCTGGCCAAGCTACAGGACTTGGCACCCCCTCCTGGGCCAACCCTCACTCCCCCCCCCCCTCCCATGCAAACACACACACACACCGACTCATAACACCGATACACACACCACCCCCTCCTCCTCCACCTTCACCACCACATCCCTACCTGTTTCTATATCAGTGGCAGCAGCGGGAGGGAGAGACCTCATGGTATTGGATGAGCGGCTGCCATGCTGGAGCATCAACAAAGTCCAAAGAATTGGCCCGGCCCCGCTTCGTGTCTTGGTGGGCTGAGTCTCAAGCACCTCCTCCCCCCCTCTCTCCTTCCTTCCCTCGGTCCCTCCCCCCCAGAATGAGAGAGAGCGAGAGAGAGAGCGAGAGAGGGAGGGATCCCTCCCTCTCTCTCTCTCTCTCTCTCTCTCTCTCTCTCTCTCTCTCTCTCTCTCTCTCTCTCTCTCTCTTTCTCTCTATCCCCTCTTTCCCCTCTCCTCTCCTTCCTCCCTCCCTCTCTCCCTCCCTCTCTCTCTCTTCCCTCTCTCTCATCCCTCTCCCCTCTCTCATCCTCCCCTTTCCTCTCCACAGCCCTCTAGACCTCTCTCCCAAACCCATTAACTCAAACCCTCCTCCTCAAGGCTTTGTGCCGCGATCACAGACCTAAAGATTCAATGTATGTTTGCTTCTGTTTTTTTTGTTGATGGATAAAGGGAGGGGAATGAAAGGTAGAATTAACATCCTGCATCGCTTGTGTTGTTGTTTTTTCCCGGCGTAATAAAAAGCAGGGGATCTTACATCTGCTGCCTTTCCGTCCCCTTTGTAATGGTCTCACCCTTCCTCCTGCTGATAGGCTTAGAGATAGCTTCCACAGTCAGGCCATCAGGCTGCTGAACAAGGGCGTATAACATATAACAATGTATATTTTATTACATTGATTTATATATATATATTGCTCTTTTCTGTGCTGATTTTTGCATTTTATAAATTGCATTTTTTATTTTATTTTATATTCTTTATTCTATTTTTTATTCTATTTTTTATCTATTTTTATTTTATCTTATTTTATAACTGCTGTCTGTCGTCGGGTATTGCACACAAGAATTTCACATCACTGCTTTATACTAAACTGTAAACTGTGAAGTGACAATAAACTTGACTTGACTTGACTTGACTTAAACCATAGCATGGCGTAGAGTTGCTTTAAAGATTAAACTCCCCTCTCCTTTTCCCGCCTTATTTCTGTTTTTCCCGCAACCTCTCCCCGCGCCCACAGGCCACCCTTTTAACTTCTAACGTGTATCATTTCTCTGTACTGTAATCCCTACGCTCTGCTGTTGTCACCAAAGCCAGGGAATGGAAATTCTGAGTGACAACGCCACATCCGAAATTTAATTTTAGCCTCTCTTTTATTTGTAGCCCACTAGGAATGTGTTTCGTCTGGGATTTGTCCGTCAAATAAAGTGGACAAGAGTGCATCGGTAAACATTCTGGGGAGAAAACGTGTTCAGGGAAAGAGTTTCTTCTGTTCTCCTTTCTGTGCTTCTGAGTGCTCAGCTCTGATGTGTTTCTTTATTTTTTGCCTACGATAATGATGCCGATGATGGCGGTGATGATGATGATGATGATGATGATGATGATGTACTGGGAACTTGAGATTTTTGAGTTCACAGAACTCAAAAGTTTTGAGTTCTCAGAACTCAAAACTTTTGATTAGGTGCTACTTAACTAATTTAAGTTACTATGACTTATAGTTGTCAGTTTTCAGAACTCAAAAGTTTTGATTAGGTGCTACTTGATTATTTTAAGTTACTATGACTTAAAGTTGTCAGTTTTCAGAACTCAAAAGTTTTGATTAGGTGCTACTTGATTATTTTCAGTTACTACGACTTAAAGTTTTCAGTTTTCTATCCGTGGGAATAAGTTAACAGAACTTAAAAAAATAAGTACACAACCACATTATTTGAACTTAATAAAAAATAGTTTTATGTACACATAAATACAATAGAATCACTCTAATTAAACAACAGTTAAATATGGCAAATAGAAAATAAAAACAAATAGAAAAATAGAAAATAGAAAAAATGAACAGTGCACATTGTATAGTAGGCCTATTGATAAATGTATAGAAAGGATACCTCAGTGAGGTATTATTGAAGGCCTTCTGAATCAAAGTTTGATTCACAATAATAATACCTCACCCCACATCCTTTCTACACATTTATCATCAAGTCATTCTTGAGTGTCTGCAACCTGGGCGACAGTCTACCAGCTTCTAGACCAAGTACAATCTTCTGAACGAATTCAAAAGTGTTGGTCAGCGCTTTAGGATAGCTGAGGTGTAGTGCATAAATTAGTCCAAACATGACCAGGAAGGCATCACCAAATCTGGGGAGGCTGATCACGATGTCACTCTCGAGGACGACAGAGATTTTCACAGGCTGGTAGTGAACTGGACTTGTGTCATGGTCACTGATGACAGTAAGGAGGGCCACAGCAACATCGTCAAGCTCTGGCTCATTAGGCTCCTGAATGAATGAAAGAGACATACTAATCACAAACTAATCCATGGTTTCTACTAATATAAGAGTTAAATAGAATTATTTTTTCCACAATATAGTACTTAATTTATTTTATAACGTTTTTTTTGGTTATTGTGGTTGACAAATCATCTCTCCTTATCATTTAAGTACTGCTGGTGCAGCACAAAGCTAAGTATATGGAGTTATGTTTGTAAGTTGTAAGTAAAAACAGAAGATGCGTGTTCTGGACACAGGAATCAGCCAATTTACCAGAGAATCTAAGTGGCGGGAGATACTGATACTAAGCTCAAGAACACTACTAAACTTCTTATCGCTTTGAACAAAACACCAAGCCAGTTCATTTGTAGTAGGGTGAAATAAAACAGACCATACCTCTCCAAATCACACAAACTGTATGGATAGACTAAACAAGGGTAAGTCCTAAAACATGTTAGTATTTTGATTAACTGTTCACTTAATATACAGTGGTACTGTTCATTATTTAAGGAGACTCACTGTGCAGGTTCTGAAAAATCCAGAGACTTCCTCGTTCAGATACACAGGAAGTGCATGGAGAACAGTGGTGCGCCTGGTGTGGATGTCATGGATTTCCTATTAAGATAAAAACAGAAGTGTATATACTGAAAAGTTTACTGAACAATGCTGATTTTAAACAGTCCAATCAGAACATATGTCCACAAATAACCTCTACACATCTTTAATGCAATCAGACAAATAGCAAACACAAAGTGGACTAATTGTAAAATGTAAAAGCTCATTTGAATCATTGAAGCTGTCCAATGTTAGAGGTTCAACCTACGACATGTATAATAATCTATTCACCTGTTCATCGTGGATTCGTAGAATGTCTGCCAACGCAACTGCTGCGGTCCCAGTTTTGGACGCCTTCTGTCGAAATAACGTCATCAGTCTTCGAATATGGCGGTCAAGCTCTGCGTAGAAGGTGTTGGGCAGGTTCCGGTTTGTAACCATCTGGAACTCTGCATACACCTACATTTAAAAACAGCATAAGGACAATATATCAACATAAAGTTCAACAGTTCAACTTGGAGGATCTCTTAAACTTCTATAAAGCAGCAAATAGCCGCCAAATGAGTAAGAACAACAACTTTCACTGTAAACCACACAGAATGTGCCATATGTTAACACAGGAAAAAAATATCCATATTACCACAGACTCTATTTTAAGAGCAGGCCAGAGGTCCATGAGCTCGTTCACTGGTGGGCAGGAGTTGACTATGGTCTGTCGGCGCAGGGCAAATGTGGTCTGCATCATCTTGGTAATGAGAGGCAGGTTCTTATCAGTCTTCTTCAGTTCTTCGGCAATTGTCTGCCTCAACTGCTCAAGACTTGAGGGATCCTCTCCTTGGGGAAAGTTGGGTAGGAAGTTCACTTCTGCTCGCTTGGGTCTTTTAATGTTTGAATGTGAAGGTTCACCGTCAGGATGGCTTCTACCCCTTTTTCCAGCATTTACAGTGACCTCCTGACATCCAGCCCGTCTCATCTTGTTTCTGTAATTGCCCATCTTGAACTTGATGCTGTTCCTCCATCCATTCCATCCAGTCTCAGATCCAGCTTCCTTCAAGCAGGGATGTTTGGTAACAAGAGCCTCAGAAGCCATTGTTATTTCTTTGTCACTTGGATAAGCCTTGAAACTATACAGCGTAGATGCAAGGTTTTCCAAAATGTGATGTTTTAGGTCTCTTGTTAAATTCAGGTGCCTGTTGTTCTTCACAAATTCGGCATTTCCATCTCTAAGTTTCAGTTCAACATGAAATGCGAATGTAGGAACTGGAAAAGGACCTGGAGGCCATATGTTTAGACGCTCTGAAGATGATGCATCTGAAAGTATAATACTGGATGTAGATGCGAGAGAGCTGGAGTCTTGTGAACGTTTGATGTGCACGACAGCTTTTTGTGGCAACTCCTCAATGTTAGCAAGGGAAGTAAGTTTCCCATCGAAGTCTGGATCTTCATATTCCAAACTGAAGCCATCTTCAATTTCCAACTGTTCTTTTATAATGTTGATCAGTGCATCAACAGAGGCTGGTCGTGAACTCAGTTTTAATTTTCTAGCCCGGTCTGTCTCAACAACACGAAGGATCATGGGTTGTGGGGATGCAGCTGCCATTGTGCTAATGAAAAGAGAAATTCAGGATGTTAAAGGGTTATTATTAACATATACAGATTATTAACTGCTCAATTACACAGAGAGTGAATAAAGACACAATAATTGATTCATAAAATAACTATTCACCTGGACAGCTGGACTCAGTTCTGTTTCACTTGAATGAACCGCTTGGGAGTCTGCAGCAGCGAGCCTTCAATGTTGTATGCTGAGAGTGGGACTGTATCGTTGAGACAAGAGTGCAGGTAGATTGACAGACTTGGTTGTGTGGTTGACAGCTCATAGGACCGAAGATGTTCTACATACCAGGAGTCATAATCACTACAGAGAAAAGAAACCTGGTGATTCACAAGGTAGATCTGTTCTACTTTGCTAAATTTAGACAGTCCACCACTGACTCCGACAGACAGAAACATACCACGGACATAGTCTGTGCCATCAATGGTCACCTTTGATGTCTGGTAGATTGTGTCACTAGTTGTTTGTACTCTAATGTGTACCTGAGCTACTGCTGGTAGAGCTGAAACCAGAACAGAGTCAACCCTGGATGCCTGGGTTTTAGGCTTGAAATATGATGGTGCAGCAAGATGATATGCCATCATGTGTTGGTGTCTGATTGCCATTGTCTTCAAAATATTTTTGAAGTTTTGAGCGTCGTGCACCACTCTTTTGAAAAAGCGGTGCTTGGCCTCAAACCGCATGGTCCAAACATGCAGCAGGGGCCCAAAGCACTTAACTAGAGCGGGATAATGCTCCACATAGTGATGTTTAGGACGAAGCCTAACCGTGGGGAAAACCTCTAGTAGTACCTGTCTATGATCACTGATTTTGCACTGAAAATAGTCTAAGGTTTCATCAGTAAATGATGAGCACAATGCTAACTCTACCACCTCTTTCAGCTCCATCAAAACTGCCCATGTCGCATCACCCTCTGGTACTACACTGCCTACAAGCAATGGAAGCAGTCGGAGCAGAGTGGCATTTTCATGCCCATTGCCTCCTATTGTTCCTCGAGAAACAAACGTTTTGGGAATTGGCTGAGGTCTATCCACTTTATCAGTGTGCTGATACGGGAATGATGAAATCTTTTGGTTCAAATACTCTAAAGTGAAGTACTTCAGCCGGATCATCTCTTTAACACAAAGAGAAAGCTCCACGGGAACGATACCTTCCAGAAGATCATGTAGTATATCTGGAGGAAACCCTGTGATTGTATGGAAGTAATTCAGGGACTCACGCAAGACACAGCCACGTTTAACACCAAAGTGGCTGCTCAAAGTGTCACCTTCTTGAACAATTTGTACGTGCAGGTCATGGCTGGCTTTGGTTCTCTGAGAAAACTCTCCCTCTCTGACTTCAGTTGTTTGAAACTGTTCAGTTGTGGCAGTACAGAATCTGCAAACATAGCCTGCTCTAAATGACTCTACATAGCCACCGAATCCATGAGCGGCCAGATTGTCAGCAGAAACACACAAGATGGTGCCTTTGACATTCTGACCAACTCTTTCAATGAAGACGCCATCTTGTTCCAGAGTATGAACATCACGCAGCAATGGAGCAAGTACAGCTGCATATCCATACTTATGGAGGTCTGTCACTTTTACCAGCATTGCTAGCTGTATAGTGTGTAATGCTGATCGGTATTTTGGTGGCACATTAGCGAGGACCCAATATACAGCGCAAAGTTTGTGAATTTTGCGTGATGTGCCAAGCGGATTGGCAATTTCAAGATCATCCATATATAACTGAAGTGGTAGGACGAGATCCCCTGTTGACAGTAACTCATTTTCAAGGAAATGAGAGCCGTCAGAGCATGACACATATTGACCAGATTCAGTATTTGGTTCAGTAATCTTGTTAAGGATGTCTGTGTTTTTAAACAACTCTTGAATCATTGGAAGGATGGGAACATACATGCTGGTATGTCCAGGTTGCTCCAACTGATACTCTACTGGCATTACACATGGATAGTTGCGCTCAATAAAGGTTTTTCTGCGCTTGGTTGAACACAACTCTGCACCTTTAGAGGTAGATGTAAACAGAACATTGGAGTTCATGACAGCGGCAACAACTTCATCCAGTGTAGCTTCTGCAATATTGTGACCATTTCTCTGCAATATGTCATTAATTGCCTCCTTGATCAACGGCTGAGATAAGGTGAAGATCTGATTCAAGTGGTCTACTATTTCTTGAATAGCTGTGTATGAGACATGGAGGATAGCCTGCATCTTTAGGAATAATGAAGATACGTTCATTTTAAGTTGATTTCTTAGATTGTCAGTGTCAAATTGATCATCATCCCCCACTTCTGTGCTCTGGCCTGGACATTCTTCATGCAAATCACTAGTGACCCCAGACATACTGCCTTGGAGATTCTGGGGGTCCTCACTGATGATGTCAGTTTGAAAGTCTGATGCAAGACTTGCTTGGTGTGATCTGCTTTTATGGGAATTGAATGAAGAGTACACATTTGTGCTATAGCTACAATCCTTATATGGGCAGGCCACTGTTTCATGATTTTTTAAATGTTTTCTGAGATGATTTAAGAGAACGGATTCAGAAAAGGGTTGCTGAAATGTGCATAAAGGGCATTTAAATGACACAGGCTTCTGACTCTGCTCTGCACTACTGTCAAGTTGAGCAGTATGATATCTTGACAAATGAGTACCGAGTGCATTAAGCGTCTGAAATGTACACACGCAATCAGTATAGAGGCATGGAAGAGGGCTAACTCTGGAAAAGTGGCTGTGCTGCAGTCTGTAGTGTTTAAATAACTGTAGTCTGGAAGTGAAAGAAGGAGCGCACAACTTACACTGCCAGATCATATCGGAACAAGCTACCTGAAAGGAAAAGAAAAAATGACAAAGTTTAGACCTCCATCAACAACATTCAAACCAGAATTACTTACAACTCAATATAACAAAAAGTTCATTACTATTAGCTTACAAAAACATGACCATGGAATACAGAATACACAATACTGCTGTGCGGTCGGAAACCCAGGCCGTAAAAGCCAGCTGGCTAGCTAATGACCAGCTAGCTATAAGTTATCCCTTACACGTGTTGTACGCCCGTTCTAACAACCATGAATGGAAGGAAACCACATGCTCGAAATTTTAACACCGTTTTGGGCTTCGGTTTGGTTTAGATAGCGAGCAAGTTAGTAACCAGAGTTAGCTCTTAAAAACAAGATTAATTTTCCCATTACCTGAATACATTTACATTACATTTAGGGCATTTGTCAGATGCTTTATCCAAAGCGACTTACAAAGAGTACAATTGTTGTTGAAGACAGCAATATATCTCCGTGGTGCATAAAGATAAGAAAAGGAGTAGGTTTCAAGCATTCCTGCTTCCTGCTGAATAGTGCACCGTTACATGAGCCTCATCTGCACTACACCAACATGCGAGACTAGCGATAACAATTGAGCGAAATTATATTTTTTAAATCGGGAAGATTAAATGAGCAGAAATAACTAACTATAATTGGTATAATGTATGTGATGTATCTATTAATTAATACTGAAAGTAACTTACCATGCACCTTGGACAAGACCTTCAGGAGTTGTTCAACGCAGTTGGGGGGAGGAGAGCAAATGATCGCGGTGGAGTGGTGGAGGGGGGTGGAGTGAATCAAATGGGGGTGGGGGTGGGTTGAAACAGTTCATGGAGGGGGGTGGAGTGAATCAAATGGGGGTGGGGGGTGGGTTGAAACAGTTCATGGAGGGGGGTGGAGTGAATTAAATGGGGGTGGGGGGTGGGTTGAAACAGTTCATGGAGGGGGGAGGGGGGTGGAGTGAGTCAAATGGGGCTGGGGGGTGGGTTGAAACCGCCCGTCAAGGGGAGAGGGGGGTATTGCTGAAACAGTTCATGGAGGGGGGAGGGGGGTGTTGCTGAAACAGTTCATGGAGGGGGGAGGGGGGTGTTGCTGAAACAGTTCATGGAGGGGGGAGCCCTCCCCCCCACCGCTGGCCATCGCGACCTGAATCCCCCCCCGTCTGACACCCATGAGATCAATTCCACAGGAATCACTGCTTCCATGAGTATATACCCCACACCCAACCCCAGATAAATGCCAGAAGAACCCATGCCATGTGGATTAAAGACCAAAGATCGTACCTCTTGTCTTGTGTTCTGACCGACACGAGTGCGAGTGCGCGCGATATACAGAGTCATCATATACAGTCCTTTAAAGTCCTCCCCAATACCCACTATAATGTTACTGACATCAGACACATGAATGTTGAAACAATAGAAATCAGTGGAATTTATCATTTTGAATATGTAATTACTTAATTATTTAAATTATTTTATTTTATTTTATTATTATTATATATTATTATATTATTATAATTATGATTTAATTATTAAATTCTCGTGCTTAAGTTATGCTTTTAAGTTATGCTTACTTAATACACAAATAGTTCAAGTCAATCAAGTTAATCAATCAAGTTAAGTTGCAGTTACTCAAAAAAGGACGACAAGTCACACGAACTCAACATTTTTGAGTTCGTAGAACTTTTTTGAAACTTTGAGTACACACTACTTAATCTATTTGATTACTTTGAACATTCGGGTTTACAGTGTGCGCGCGTGTGTGTGTTTTTTTGCATGTGTGCATTTTCCTGTTTGTGAGATTGTGTGTGTGCGCTCCCATGTGTCAGCTAGCATGTCTACATGTACAGTATGTATGTGTGTGTGTGTCTGCGTGTCGGCTTCACCCTCCTTCCGGCGGCACAACCGCTTGTCCACCGCGGCGTATCACTCTCGAGCACTGCTGACTCATTACAGACGCACGCATTCTCTCTCTCTCTCTCTCTCTCTCTCTCTCGTCTCTCTCTCTCTCTCTCTCTCTCTCTCTCTCTCTCTCTCTCTCTCTCTCTCTCTCTCTCTCTCTCTCTCTCTCTCTCTCTCTCTCTCTCTCTCTCTCTCTCCTCTCTCTCTCTCTCTCTCTCTCTCTCTCTCTCTCTGGGAACAGGGGTCGGTCTGACCCCTTCTCCGGCACAGCGCCATCTCCGATCGCTTATCCACCGGACGTGCGAATGAGCTGAGCTCCCCTCCTTTAATATTCCTCCAGGCCAGCCACACATCTCTCTCTCCCGCGGCTAGCCCCCGACACGGACACAGAGCGCTTCCCTGGAGGATGTGGGCCTGGTGGAGGAGGGAGGCTGTGCACCACCTGATGGGACACGGGTAGCAAGGGAAGGGAGGGTGAGAGAGAGGGAGGGAGGGAGGGAGGGAGGGAGGGAGGGAGGGAGGGAGGGAGGGAGGGAGGGTGGGAGAGAGGGAGGGAGGGTGGGAGAGGGAAAGATTGTAAGAAAGGAAAGAAAAAAAAGAAAGAAAAAATGAATAAAGAGAAATAAATAAAGAAAATAAATACAGAGAGAAAGAGCCTCCTCCTATTTTCTGCATGACCGGCGGAAGGTCAAGTGGCACAGATGCCCAACAGAGCGTTATCCTTCCTCCTCCTCCTCCTCCTCCTTTGCTTGCTCTGCATATGTATGGTAGCCAGATGAGTGGCAGGGCAGGGCCCCACTCCGGGTTAACTGTCACTGTGATTTGGAGCTGTAGTGGCAGCCGAGAAACTCATTCGACAAGAGAGCCCCTAGCTCACCAGGCTGTACAATCAGGGAGGAGGAGGAGGAGGAGGAGAAGGGAGGGAGGCGGACGAGGAAGAGTAGGGAGGTGGAGGAGGAGGGTGGCAGGCAGGGGGACGGGGAGGAGGACGGAGGGAGGAAGAGAAGGAGGAGGAGGGAAGAAGGAGGAGGAGGAGGCGGATGAGGAGGAGGAGGGAGGGAGGAAAAGAAGGAGGAGGAGGGAGGAGGAGTAAGGAGGCGGACGAAGAGGAAGAGGGAAGGAGGAGGGAGGGATTTGTGGTACAGAGAATAGTGACAGAAAGAACAGGCTGCTTTGAGATCCGTGTAGCACATACAGCATGAGAAGATACACATCTAACAATGTGTGTGTGTGTGTGTGTGTGTGTGTGTGTGTGTGTGTGTGTGTGTTAATGGGGTGAGGTGATTTGCGTGTGAGTGTCCTTAAATGTATGAAAACATGAAATACTTTTCAGGATGACCTCCAAACAGTCTAGTCATATATTTTTTTGCTTTGTTTTCTCCTCCCACAACCCTATTGGTTTGCTTATTCCAATTGTGCATTGTCTTTTTTTTTCTTCATATTCTTCTTCTTCTTCTTCTTCTTCTTCTTCTTTCTTCTTCTTCTCTTCTTCTTCTTCTTCTTCTTCTTCTTCTTCT
>CM051006.1:17636345-17643845 GCA_027704905.1 Muraenolepis orangiensis
AGTCTCTCTGTGTTCCCTAATGTGTGTTTGAAGGCAACATGTGTTCATATTTAGAGCCTATAAAGTCTGCATTTTTACGAGCCACGCCGAAAATGACAAAATACACGGTCATCGATTATTGACAGGACCATTTGCATATATTAACGCTTTAGTGTAGCCCTCATTACCTCAAGGTACTGGGTTTACCGCAACACATGCGGATTTTAACATAGTCACTTTTTTCACATATTTGTTTTATCTTAGTTCCCCATGCCGCGTGTGGTTCCAGCATGCGGTGCGGGGCGAGGTCTGTCCTGATGATGAATTACAGGAATCAGGGAGGAGACGTGTTGCCTTGGCAGAGGTCTGCCCTCGACTGAGGCTTCTCCACTGCCAAACAATTTGTCCTGAATAAACGTCTTCTAAATTAGCTGTTCAGAGCGCTCCGCTCAACTTCTGCCAGGCGACTTGTTCGACCTTCACTGATGACAACCAAGCATCGCTCTTCCAAGACCCAGCTCTTCACGGCTCTGGCTCCACAGTGGTGGAATGAACTCCCGTCTCATGTCAGGACGGCAGAGTCCCTCGCCAGCTTCCACAAGAGACTCAAGACCCACCTGTTCAGAGTCCACCTGGACTCTCCATGAACCCTCCTTCTCCTTTGTGAACCCCTAACTTGCTTAAGTCCTGACATTAATTGCTCTTAGCATGTTGTATAGTCTAGCAAGTGTAGATCCTTAATGTTGATAACACGCTCTTATCACAGCTACTTAAGCAGGTGACCTGGCAGTACGAAATTGTGTTATTCATCTTGTTAATATGAATGCTTGTGAACTGCTCTATTTTTATGTTTGCGTACCTCAGCGTTATGCTATTGTCTGCTTCAACAAATGTACACCTTGTAAGTCGCTTTGGATAAAAGCGTCTGCCAAATGCCCTAAATGTAAATGTAAATGTAAATGTAAATTGAATTCTTATTAAATAAACCCATAACCATTTGCCCAAGAATTGGGCAAATCGAATATAGATCCCAAAATAAAATTTGTTCGAAATTTTGTCTAAATCCGACACGGAAAGAATGTTGTATCTGTAGCCTCGCACGATCGGTCTTCTGGTTATTGTTGTTTATTCCTAAGATTTAAATGTCTTTACCTGTTTAACTCGAGCCGCTCCTTCCTCTCCTATCTAAAGAGGGGTCTGTGTTGTTACGTTAGCGACAAGCTCTGAGAGGAATCACATCATGTGATGAAACCGTGAAACAAGATGACTGAACAGCTGGCCAAACTATCGAATTAGAGGCTCGACGCAAGAGGTTGAGTCATACGCTGAGCGTGCACGTGTTCCTGTGCATGTGCATGAGAAACAGGAACAGGAAAATTCAACCTACTTCTATTACTACTACAACTACTACCACACACACACAGACTGACACACAGAAGCAGGCAAAAAACTGGCATATTGGCTCTCAATTTACTTTTTATTTTGCTCTTGTGCAGTACTTTACATACTTGCTTTCCTGCTCTATTTAACATATTTGTTATGCACTGTTTGACATACTTGCTCTTGTGCACTATTTTACTAAATTCGTGTGCACTATTTTTCATACTTGCTCTCGTGCACTTTTTTACATATTTCTCATGCACTATTTTCACACGCACACAACTACAACGCACGCAGGTTTGAGCGACATAAGGACACTCTGCTAATGAGTTGTGTTGGGTCTCCAGTGAGCTTGCAGACTAGTTATGTAATGTGTGTTATCAGCGCAGGGCAGCAGTGGAGTAATGTGAGCGTCCCTCAAAACCCTCCTTCCCAGCTCCTTCTGAAGTCACCGCTGTGCTCTTTCTCACTTTCCCTTTTTATAACGAATATGTCCTCATGGTTTCAATGCCAGCATTGTCTTTAAGGCTATCTATAGTGTAGTTGGAGATAGTGAAATATATATGCGTGTGGGAAAAGGCCAAGCAGTTCACTTACTTCTAGTATAAAAAGGGAAGTGTTGGAGTGGAGTGGAGTTTCTCACACAAAAGAACCAATCCTTTGGAGGGTTTTGCGAGGAACTGTAAGAAAGCTTGTGTGTGCCTCGGTCCACAACACCAAAGAAGCAACTTTTAAAGCCTTTTTCCCCCCCAAGCAAACCCCCCCAGAGAGATGTCTGCTTTCGACGGAAATTTAAATCACAAGCACAATGCAAAGTTCAGCCTCTGCTTTAATTGCACACAACCTGCTTCCTGGAATACGCTTGTAATAATGACAGCAGGTTGAAAAGCAGAAGACGAGAGAGAGAGAGACGAGAGAGAGAGACGACCCCCCCCCCCCCCCCCCCAAGACAGACACGACCGTCCACTGTGACAGACGAGGGTGCAGGTCAGCGTTACGGAGGCAGATCAGTTGGGGTCAGCGCGTTTGTTGTTGCCCCCCCCCGGGGATTGGTGGCTCCGGTCAGGGAATGGGCTCCCCTCCCCCGCACTCTTTTGTCCCGCCGCAAATATGTCTCAGTCCTTTGTTGCGTGGTCTGTAGTTGTATTGTTCCTTAATTCGAGTGTTTGGTGATAATATGTGATCACACACATGGTGACTTGCTATAGTCCTATAACGTTACTTAAATATACAAGAAAAAAGGGGGAAAAAAAGACAAGTAAAAAGTTAACTAAGTTTACCGTATAGTCTTAGATATATTTATTTGTATTTTAAACAATTATATTTTAAACTCGTTTTGTGTTGTGATCACTACTAGTTGTGTGTCGTGACCACTACTAGTTGTGCATTGTGTGTTTGTTGATTAGTGCTCTGGTTCACTATTCATGAGAGATGAGAGAGGTTCTCTCCCCAGGGAAATCACATCTCTGCCATACCTGAAACTCTCTCTCTCTCTCTCTCTCTCTCTCTCGCTCTCTCTCTCTCTCTCTCTCTCTCTCTCTCTCTCTCGCTCTCTCTCTCTCTCTCTCTCTCGCTCTCTCTCTCTCCCTCTTCATTATCAAATATTTTCAGTCAAGAGAGAGAGAGAGAGAGAGAGAGAGAGAGAGAGCGAGAGAGAGAGAGAGAGAGAGAGAGAGAGAGAGAGAGAGAGAGAGAGAGAGAGAGAGAGAGAGAGAGAGAGAGTGTGTGTAAAAGGAGGATTACATTAGGATGTTTAGTTTGTTTTTGTGCACTGGTGTGTACTAAACTGTGTTTGTCTAGCTGTTATTTGTGTGACCTGATATTATTTGTGTGTGTGTGTGTGTGTGTGTGTGTGTGTGTGTGTGTGTGTGTGTGTGTGTGTGCTCGATGTGGGTCTTACTTCCAGATTTCCAAGCAAACTAATTCAGCAGACTGTGACAAATACTTTAACCCTCTGCTCACAATTAACATCACTTCCCATTCCTCCCACACACACACACCTGGGCATACACACACGCACACGCACACACACACACACACACACACACACACACACACACACACACACACACACTCAAACACACTCACCTGGGCACACACGTACACACACATTCACACGCACACACACACACACACACGTGGTTCTCCTACCCTCCCTCCCCACCCCATCCCCACCCCACCCCATCCCATACCCCATTCCCATCTCATATCTCCCCCCTGCAGACACGTCCCAGCTCTCTGGGGTGCAGCTGGCCTCAGCTGCCCTCTCCTCCTCCTCCTCCTCCTCCTCCGGCTCCTCCAGCTCCGCAACCTGGGTGGAGGTGTGCTCCTGTCCCCCGGGCTTTGGGGGCCGACTCTGCGAGTCCTGCGCCCCGGGATTCACCAGGGAGAACCCCGGAGGAGGGCCACTGGCCCCCTGCGTGCCGTGCACCTGCCACCAGCACACTACACCACTGCCGACAATGCTGCCTACCGCTGTACTATCTTACTGTATCCTATAGTGGGTGTGTTTGAGTGTGTGTGTGTTTGTGTGTGTGTGTGTGTGTGTGTGTGTGTGTGTGTGTGTGTGTGTGTGTGTGTGTGTGTGTGTGTGTGTGTGTGTGTGTGTTGGTGTGTCCGGGTGTGTATGTGTGTGACGCTGTTTTTACTTTATGTTTTTGTGCTTCTTAAGCAGTGACGCCGTGATGAGAAATGGCAACAATGGGGAAAATGCACTTCTAAAATGTTCTGTTTCCGAGTTTGAGATTTGAATTACATTCAGAAATATGGAGGAAAATCTTCTCTCAAAATGTATCGACGTTTCCCGGATAGGCGGGGAGGTACTGTTGAAAGCTTATAAGACTAGGATGAGTGTGGCGGTCCCTGCAACACGGCACTCCTCTGGACGACAAGGGACACCAGATGAGGAGTAATCTGGTTTATTGTAAAGTTTGTAGTCGTTAACAAGCAGAGCAGGTGGTACATGCTACCGCTCTCTCCTCCTGAGTGTGTGTGTGTGTTTGTGGTGGCTTGTTTAACCTGTGGTTAAACCTTGATTACCAAGGACCCACAGGTGTGCAGCCTCATCCAGCAGCCCTAGAGTCTAATCAGTCTTACTGGGGCCTGCAGGTGAGGCTGCTTCATCTTAGCCTCCCCACAACACACTCCACTCCACACTCCACTGTGAGGGAGGTCCAATGCTGGTCGGACCAATCAGATTCTACGCTGCAGGATTGTTTTGATCACGCTGACTGGCACATGTTCCGCGTTGCCTCGGACAATAACATCAACGAGTACGCGTCGTCGGTCACCGGGTTCATCAAGAAGTGCATAGTGTGCAATTTGCATATCGTCAAAATAGATCCACGGACGACGCAATTGCCATGGCCCTCCACACTGCCCTTTCCCACCTGGAGGGGAAGAACTGTTATGTGCGAATGCTGTTTGTGGACTACAGCTCAGCATTCAACACAATAGTTCCTGCCAAGCTCGACACCAAGCTGAGAGGTCTAGGCGTACCCCCATCCATGTGCAGCTGGATACTGAACCTCCTGTCGGACCGCCGCCAGGTGGTGAGGATGGGCAGCACCACATCAGAGCCACTGACCCTCAACACGGGAGCCCCCCAGGGATGCGTGCTGAGCCCTCTCCTCTACTCCCTCTACACCCACGACTGCATGGCTATGCACAGCTCCAACGTCATCGTCAAGTTTGCTGACGACACGACAGTGATGGGCCTGATCGCCGGCGACGACGAGACAGCCTACAGGGAGGAGGTCGGATCGCTGGAGCAGTGGTGCCAGGAGAACAGCCTCGCCCTCAACGTCAAGAAGACCAAGGAGCTGATCGTGGACTTCAGGAGGCAGAGGGGAGAGCACAGCCCTATCTCCATCGACGGCGTTGCAGTAGAGAGGGTCAGCAGCTTCAAGTTCCTCGGCGTGCACATCTCCGAGGACCTCACATGGTCCACGCACACCACACACGTGGTGAAAAGGGCCCAACAACGCCTGTATTTTCTCAGGCGTCTGAAGAAATTCAGCATGGGCCCCCGCATCCTGAGAACATTCTACAACGGCACCATCGAGAGTGTTCTGACAGGGTGTATCACCGCCTGGTACGGGAACTGCACGGCACTCGAGCGCAGAGCGCTTCAAAGGGTGGTGCGGACGGCCCAGTATATCGTTGGAGGTGAGCTCCCCTCCCTCCTGGACATTTACAACCAGCGGTGCGTGGCCAAGGCCAAAAGAATTATAAAAGACATTGCCCACCCCAGCCACGAACTTTACTCACTATTACCGTCAGGCAGGCGATACCGCAGTATCAAGTGTCGTACAAATAGGCTTAGAGATAGCTTCCACAGTCAGGCCATCAGGCTGCTGAACAAGGGCGTATAACATATAACAATGTATATTTTATTACATTGATTTATATATATATATTTCTCTTTTCTGTGCTGATTTTTGCATTTTATAAATTGCATTTTTTATTTTTATTTTATATTCTTTATTCTATTTTTTATTCTATTTTTATCATATTTTTATTTTATCTTATTTTATAACTGCTGTCTGTCGTCGGGTATTGCACACAAGAATTTCACATCACTGCTTTATACTAAACTGTAAACTGTGAAGTGACAATAAACTTGACTTGACTTGACTTGATGATCTCGGATGGAAAGTGTTTCACACAATGGGTATGAGTCGGAATATGCACAGCCGTGCCCCATTTGAAATGTTAAACGCTACCGTTGGTGTTGTCACAGGCAATATGTACCTACATACGTACTGGGAAAACAGCAGAATCCCATCAACAAGTGGCGCTGTAATTAGATTAGATTAGATTAGATTCAAATATATTAGATTCTATATTAGATTCATATATAAATGTATGGCAAGTATAAATGTATATACTGTATATAGGAGTATGAGCAGTTCTATCAACAGATTTAAATATATATTGCAGGTACAGTAAACAGGTATCTTAGTAATAAATATGTAAACTATAGAGAGGTAGTTGTGATACAGTTGGATACAGTTTTTACAGTTTTTGTTTTTTTTTGTTTTTTTTACAGTTAGTCAGAGACGTTGGTGGTGATTGTTATGGGTGTTGAGCAGAGGTGTGGGGCAGGGGGCGTGAGCAGGGGGGGCAGCAGAGCGGGCGTCAGCAGGGGGGCAGCAGAGCGGGCGTCAGCAGGGGGGGGTGCAGCAGTAGGGGGGGCAGCAGTAGGGGGGGCAGCCGGGGAGGGGGCAGCCGGGGGGGGGGGTACAGCAGAGGTGCAGCAGCAGGGGGGGGGGACAGCAGAGGTGTTGCAGCAGGGGGGGATGGGCAGCAGGGGTTGGGCAGCAGGGGGGGTGCAGCAGGGGGGGGCTGTCTTCGTGGTGCAGAGTTCAGGGAGATGACAGCTGAGGGGAAGAAGCTGTTCCTAAGCCTGCTTGTCTTGGAACAGAGCGCCTCCCGGAGGGGAGGAGGACAAACAGTCCATGGTTGGGGTGAGAGGGGTCATCCACTATTTTTTGTACCTTCCTCGGACAATATTTGTGGTGGGTAGTGTTTATTGCAGGGAGGGGTAGTCCAACGATGCGTTGGGCGGTTTTCACCATCCTCTGCAGCGCTTTCTGGTGGGAAACAGTGCAGTTGCCGTACCACACTGTGATGCAGTTGGTGAGGATGCTTTCAATAGCACACCGGTAAAAGTTCACCAGAATCTGAGGTGACAGGTGGGCTTTCAGGGGGGGTGACAGGGGGGTCTCCTCAGGAAGAAGAGATGCTGGTGAGCCTTCTTTACCAGTGAGGCAGTATTGAGGGACCAGGAGAGGTGGACCCCCAGGAATTTGAAGCTGGAGACACGCTCAACCTCCGCTCCGTTGATGAGGATGGGGGCGTGTGCGCCAGCGTGATCTTCCTGAAGTCGACGATGAGCTCCTTGGTCTTCTTGGTGTTGAGGGACAGGTTGTTGTCAGCGCACCACGCCACCAGGTGCTGGACCTCCTCCCTGTATGCTGCCTCATCGTTGTTTTTGATGAGGCCCACCACCGTTGTGTCGTCAGCAAACTTGATGATGGTGTTTGTACCATGTACAGGAGTGCAGTCGTGGGTGAAGAGTGAGTAGAGGAGAGTGCTCAGCACACAGCCTTGTGGAACGCCGGTGTTTAGGGTGAGGGT
>CM051006.1:17653845-17656345 GCA_027704905.1 Muraenolepis orangiensis
CAGCCAGCACGTCAGGTGCAGTTAGGGTTAGGGTGTCTTGCTCAAGGACACCTCGACAGCTAGTAGACATCTAGTAAGGATGCTTCCTGGTTGCCTCCCGAGGGAGGTTTTCCAGGCACATCCAACTGGGAAGAGACCACGGGGCAGACCAAGGTACAGGTGGAGTGATTACATCTCCACACTGGCCTGGGAACGCCTCGGGATCCCCAGTCAGAGCTAGTCGATGTTGCCAGGGAGAGGGAAGTTTGGAGTCCCCTGCTGAAGCTGCTACCTCCGCGACCCGACCACGGAATAAGCGGTAGACGATGGATGGATATATATTTGCAAAGCAAAGCCAGGAACAAAGAGGCCTACGTTTTTTATTTGTTTTCAGTTTTTTGGAAATGCCGATATGCCGTCCATCCACTACTAGCCTAGCGGTTAGCTTACCAGAGCTAATGACACTTGACTGGAACTTCTAAGAAGCTACGGAGAATCATGTCAGTCTTCCAGGGTGAATTGTTGCTACTAGGAATATATATATATATATATATATACGTATATATAGCCATCAACAGTAGCATAGCTGAGATGTTAGTTTATAGATATTGGATAGTATTGGTAAGTAAGTGTGGTGCTCTTTTTCAAAATGGCTGTGTTTGTGTCAGAGATATTAATGCAGACGCTGGTTTTAAAAAGCATCTTTACTTTCAAATAAAATTCATTAAAACATTTAAAGTAGTTTTTTTTAACAATACGCAACACTTAAACATCATTTATAGCACAGGCAAAACAAATGAATGAATGAGTACCTGTTTTTTAACGTGTTATATCCAGACGGCACAGGGGTGGGTTTGATTTAACAACCTCTAAAATGTGTGCTTTAGGTGATATCATGTAAAATCATTGCCTTTTCCAATTCTCTCTCTCTCTCTCTCTCTCTCTCTCTCTCTCTCTCTCTCTCTCTCTTTCCACACTAAGGAGCTAAGGAGAGAGAGAGAGAGAGAGAGAGAGGAGAGAGAGAGAGAGAGAGAGAGAGAGAGAGAGCGAGAGAGAGAGAGAGAGAGAGAGAGAGAGAGAGAGAGAGCGAGAGAGAGAGAGAGAGAAAGAGAGAGAGAGAGAGAGAGAGAGAGAGAGTGCTCTAATGATTATCCTTTAAACATGTCCTAATCAGGAGATCAATGGCCATTTAAAAAAACTCTCTGTGCAAACAAAGGAGAAATGATATATATGTGTCCAACATGATTGATTGTATACAATCAATCATCGGGGGGGGGGGGGGATAAAGAAGTTTAGAGAGACGTCAGAGTCAAAAGGATGATTCACAATAGGCAGCTTTAGCCATCCCATAATCTGACGTTTCAGCGCTGATCAAAATGCTCCATTACGATACACTCAACGGGGGCCTTGTCACGCCTTTACCTTGCTGACGCTGACCCCGTCCGGCTGATCTTCAATAACCTCCTGATGTGTTTCCCTTCCGCCGCCGCCACACGGTGACAAGACAAGAGTGTATTCATACTGTATGTACCCAACACTGGTTCTGTTGGTGCTGTGTAGCTAAAGCGCTCTCTCTCTTTCTCTCTGTCTCTCTTTGCCCATCTCTCTCTCTCTCATCTCTCTCTCTCTGTCTGAGTCTGTCTCTGTCACGGTCCAACCCAGCACTTCCCGCTCCTAGTCCTGGTTTTCCGCGGGCTTCCTGGATGCGCGATTGGATCACGACTCCGTTCCGAAATGCCACTCCGTGTTTTCCCTGTCGGCCGTGTCATACTGGACTCACCTGTTCTCAATCACACCTCATTTACCAAGCTGTATTTAAGTCATGTCTTGTGTGTTACTCATTGCTGGATTATCACCCTGAATTTTGGAAAGCCTCACGTCTGTATCAAGCTAAGTGTCACGTATTGTGTTCTGTTTATTGATCCACCGTGTTTGGACCACTACCTCAACCCTGGACAACCTGTTACCGACCTCTGCTTGCCTTGACCACGTTTTTGGATTTTGCCCTGTCTGTACCTCTGCCTTTGATCGCATTAATCGGCGTGTGCCCGGATCATTAAAACACCTGCTCTACCTGGCTTCTGTTCACTCTGCTTTTGGGTCCCACCGACCCCCAGCCGTGACAGTCTCTCTCTCTCTTCCTATTTCTTTCTCTCATCTCTCTCTCTCTCTCTGTCCACCTCACTCATTCAGAGAGAGAGAGAGTCTGTCTGTCTGTCCTCTGTCTGTCTGTGTGTGTGTGCCTCCCACGAGTTGGCAGAGAATAATATAATGCTCTTTGGGAAATGGTTTGCCACGCTGAGGGAATATAATGGATGAAAAAGAGTGCAGAGGAGCATAGTGGAATATAATATAGTAGACGAGATTATAATATAATAGAGTAGAATACATTAGAATATAATACAGTATAGTAGAGTACAATAGAGAGTAGTATACAGTGGAATATAATAGAGTAGGCTACATTAGAATAGAATAGAGTAGATTAGATTAGAGTCGAGTGCATTCTATAGTGGAATAGAAT
>CM051006.1:17658845-17701345 GCA_027704905.1 Muraenolepis orangiensis
AACTGCAACACAGATGTGTGTGAATTGTAAAAACATAATGGACTTACAGAGCCAGAGATCTGATCAAAACAGGGTCGTATTAAATACACATTTGAAACGTTCCTTTACTAGCTGGTATATGATCTTGTTCTCCTATGTGGCCGCCTCGGTGAGCACCCCATTTCTATTTCAATTACCCCTGTGGACATCTGTTCAGTCATGTAAATACACTTAATAGCAGAGTGTAAGTCGATTCACACACACGGGTGGTGTGTTGTAGCAATGTGAGAAGAGTTTTGTTTGCACTCCAAGGCTCCAAGGCCGGAAAACACACACACACACACACACACACACACACACACACACACACACACACACACACACACACACACACACACACACACACACACACACACACGCACGCGCACACACACACACACACACACACACACACACACGCACACACACAAATGTACACATTTAAGGACATCATCAAAATGGTAATCTCTCTCACTTGGGGGGGAGGGGATTGCTTGAAGGACTTTCTGCCCGGGGTTTTGCCGCCTGTATTTCCCAAAGCAATTAAAGTCGGGTGAATGTTGTGTGTGTGTGTGTGTGTGTGTGTGTGTGTGTGTGTAACCAGTGCTATGAACCAGAGGCACAGCGCCCCCTACTGGTGGAAAATAGACCTTTGTTTACCGTTGTATTCATATGATTGCGGGCCAGTAACTATGAAGTGTGTGTGTGTGTGTGTGTGTGTGTGTGTGTGTGTGTGTGTGTGTGTGTGTGTGTGTGTGTGTGCGTGAATGTGTGTGTGAGACTGTGTGTGTGTGCGTGAATGTGTGTGCGTGGGATCTGCCAGGGCGGCAGTATAGCTCAGGCGGTAGAGCGGTCGCCGGAAGGTTGCTGGTTCTATCCCCCGGCTCCTCCAAAAAACTGTCTCGGTGCCCTTGAGCAAGACCCCCTAACTGCTCCTGACGTGCTGGCTGTCTCCTTGCATGGCTGACTCCGCCCTCGGTGGTTAATTGTATGAATGTGAGGCATGACTTGTTAAGCGCTTTGGATAAAAGCGCTGTATAAAAGCATCCATTACCATGACATGAACGTGTGTGAACATTGTTACCATTTTCCCTCCTATATCTGAATTAGAAAGCCTTTTTTGACATCGTACAAGTACAACCAAATAGTCTAGCTATCCTCAAGACACACAATACAAAATATTAATTATTTATAAAAATAAAAATAAAAATAAATAGAATAAAAAGCCTCTTTCCGGGAACCATCACCTTGTCGTGGTGTAGAGGTTTGGGTGAACCTGAGAACCTTGGGTGAACCTGAAAGCTTTTTTGTCTGGAGCCTAGGGCTCCTGGTAGGGTCTCCCATGGCAGATTGGTCTCAGTGGAGGGGCCAGACTAAGAATGGTTCAAAGACTTCAATGGACAAACAAACAAGAAGAAGTGAGGATACACTGCCCAGAGGAAGCCAGGGGCCCCTTTCCGGAACCAGGCCCGGAAAGAGGCCCCGTCAGCGAGCGCCTGGTGGCCGGGTTAGCCACGGAGCCCCGTCGGGCATCGCCCGAAAAAGTAACGTGGCCACTTCTCCTTCCCGCGGACCCAACATCTACGGGAAGAAACGCTGGGGTCGGGTGCACTGCCAGTTAGGTGGCAGTGAAGGCAGGAGGCCTCGACGGACCAAACCCAGCCAACAGAGACTGGCTTTGGGGACATGGAATGTCACCTCTCTGGGGGGGGAAGGAGCCTGAGCTTGTGTGGGAGGTGGAGCGCTACCAGTTAGATCTGGTGGGGCTTACCTCTATGTACAGCATTGGCTCTGGAACTAAACTCCTGGATAGGGGTTGGACTCTTTCCTTCTCTGGAGTTGCTCAGGGTGTAAGGCGCCGGGCAGGTGTGGGGATACTCACAAGTCCCCGGCTGAGTGCTGCTATGTTGGAGTTTACCCCGGTGGACTTGAACCAGAGTGGTCATTGTTCAAAGCTTCTATTGCTGAAGCTGCGGTTGAGAGCTGTGGCCTTAAAGTCATTGGTGCCTCAAGAGGCTGCAACACTCTGACTTTGTGGTGGACACAGGTGGTTAGGGAAGCTGTCCGACTGAAGAAGGAGGCCTTCCAGGCTATATTAGCCTGTGAGTGTCCGGACTCAGTTGCGATGTATTGACAGGCCAAGAGGACGGCATCCTCAGCCGTAGCAGAGGCAAAGAAGCGGGTGTGGGAGGAATTTGGAGAAGCCATAGAGAAGGACTTTCAGTCTGCACCAAAGCATTTCTGGCAAGCAATCCGGCGCCTTAGGAGGGGGAAAGCGTGGATCCATCCAAGCTGTATACAGTAAGTGTGGGACATTGCTGAACTGAGGAGGTGATCGGGCGGTGGAAAGAGCACTTTGAGGAACATCTTGACCCAAGTAGCCCACCTTAAACGGTAGACGCAGAGCAGTAGGATGACGGACGGCAAACATCAATATCCCTGGAGGATGTCACTGCGGTAGTCAAACATCTCCACAGTGGCAAAGCCCCAGGGGTTGATGAGATCCGTCCAGAAATTGTCACCCATCCTGTTTGTGATTTTCATGGACAGGATTTCAAGGTGTAGTCATGGAGGAGAGGGGTTTCCGTATGGTTGGCTCAGGATTGAATCCCTGCTTGCAGATGATGTGGTCCTGTTTGCGTCATCAGTATGTGACCTTCAGCACTCACTGGATCGGTTTGCAGCGGAGTGTGAAGCGGCTGGGATGAGGATCAGCACCTCTAAATCTGAGGCCATGGCTCAGCAGGAAACCGGTGGATTGCCTACTCCATGTAGGGAGGGAGTCCTTATCCCAAGTGAAGGAGTTCAAGTTTCTCTGGGTCTTGTTCTCGAGTGAGGGGAGGATGGAGCGTGAGATTGACCGGAGAATAGGTGCAGTGGGAGTCGATTTGGGTGCTGTTACGCACCCCTGTGGAGGGGCGCAACACAAGGCAACAGACATAATAGGCGAGGGTGCAGCGGCACAAAATCAGGAAACAGTTTGCAAAAATAATAGCATTTATTTATAAACACAGCAACACAGAGAGCAAGGAGGACTACCAGTGGCACCAAATCAAACACAAAAAGGAAAAGAAAACCCACCCCCCTTTACAGGCGCCAAGCGCCCAAAAGTACAGCGGGTGGTGCTCACTCTAAGCTGGTGTCTCTAACAGCAGGTCACCTACGTGATGCAAAATGTAGACCCCAGGGTATCTTCCTGTCCTCAATTGTCCCTGTGTGCAAAAACAAAATGGTAATATACAGAAAAAGGAATCACCATAGGCTGGGTGAACAAGGATAAATATGTGGGTTAGGATTTAAACAGAACTGTGCAACAGGCAGAAACACAAAAGATACAGCTCTCACCCAAAAACGTACCCTAAGAGCAACGGCTCTATACCAAACGACAGAGAGCGGCAACTGAACACAGACTGGGACATATGAAGGGAGTGTGGAGGTTGATTGCAGAGTGGGATCAGGTGGTGTTGGGGGACTGGAACCAGGGGAACATCTTGGGGGAAAAGATACATGTAGCCTCAGGAGGGAGACAAAAGACAAGACAACCACAACCTGCCTACATACATAACACACATAACATAAATCCCGCTGCTCCTTCACGTAGAAAAATGCCAGTTGAGGTGGTTCGGGCATCTAGTAAGGATGCTTCCTGGTCGACTTCCCAGTGAGGTTTTCCAGGCATATCCATCTAGGAAGAGACCACGGGTCAGACCAAGGTACAGGTGGGGTGATTACATCTCCACGCTGGCCTGGGATCCCCCAGTCAGAGCTAGTTGATGTTGCCAGGGAGAGGGAAGTTTTAAGTCCCCTGCTGAAGCGGTTACCTCCGTGACCCGACCCCTCCACCTCTTCCTTCTCCGCCTTATCCATCCTCTTCCTCCTTCTCCTCTTCCTACTCCTCCTCTCCTCTCCCCGCTTCCGCTTCCTCACCCCCCTCCTCCTCCTCCTTCTCCTCCTCCTCCTCCCCCACTCCTCCCCTTCTTCTCCTCCTCCTCCTCCTCGTCCTCGTCCTCCTCCTCCTCCTTGTCCTCCTTCTCTTCCTTGTTCTCCGCCCCCCACTCGTTCTCCTCCTCTGTGTCCCAACAGACTGAGCTACTGCCGGCCTAGTTAGCTCCCTAGATTTGACACAAAAACGACATCAAACAGGGGGCCACGATTACGAACAGGGAACCACAGCAATCACAAGGCTGTTACCTCTGACACCGGGCCGGAGGTTGAAGAAGCCGGTAAGTACGGAGTGAGGATTGGTACTTGGAAAGTTTGCCTCCTGGGCACTGGTGCCCTTGAGCAAGGCACCAGACCCCCTACACTGCTCCCCGGGCGCTGTACATACAATAGTTGCCCACTGCTCCTAATACTAGGATGAGTTAAATGCAGATAAACAAATTTCACTTTGTGTGTACATGTATGAGACTAATAAAGAGGATTCAATCCTCCAGATTTAGATTTAAAACGTATTGTACTTTTACCTGAGCACTGGATCTGCTCTTGGGAGGCTTGTTAGGAAGGAAACACACTTATAACTTCTGGTAACTACCATTTATGACTGTTACTTGACCAGTAACAGTCATAAATGTGTTTTTCACCTCTTCCTCCAGCTTGTAACTGTGACCCCATGGGCTCCGTGTCCATGCAGTGTCGTGCCAACGGGACCTGCCTCTGTCGCCATGGCTTCACGGGCTACAAGTGTGACACATGTCAGTTGAACTTCTACCACAACCGCGCCACACACCACTGCCAGGAGTGTCCCACCTGCTACGGTCTGGTCAGGGACACGGTGAGCTCTCTATATTGTGTGTGTGTTTGTGTGTGTGTGTTTGTTTGTTTGTGTGTCCCTATTTGTATAGGTACATAAGTGGTGCTGGTGCTTTGTGGCTGTACATAAAACGCACATTAATCAGACTTATTGGATATTATAGCTCGACCTGCCTCTCTCTCTCTCTCTCTCTCTCTCTCTCTCTCTCTCTCTCTCTCTCTCTCTCTCTCTCTCACTTTGCTTCTTTTTTTTTAAATTTTGCTCTGCGTTATCAATTTAGCGGAAAAACACTGGCACTTCTGTTTCTGCTCCATTCTAAGCTGTATATGTTTGGTGGGGGTCTTATTGTATATTTAGGAGCCAAGCGCCAAACTAGCTAGAGGCGGAACAATTGTGGAGAAAACACCAGAGAGGAAATGGGAGAGAAGAATAGCGGGGTTGGTGGTAATAGTTTCTGCTGCTTTTTCCTTCAGAGTTGGGCTTTCTACTGAGACCCAATGTACTATAGTGGCACACAACACATCCAGTTCCTGTGTTCCTGCCTCACAGCGTGCAGACTAGTTCAGACTCTCCCAGCTAAGCTGCATGTGTAAACGTGTAAATGTGGGTTGAGGTTTTAAAATGAATGCTTGCTCACACAAAAGGAAGTGGATATTATTAACACTTGGTAAATGATATTGATGATATATTGATATGCTTCATTATATCGCAGTAATAGTATACGTACACTGAAATTGGTCCCACTTAATGGCAGGGAAATCAATCTTGGAGGGCCCCTATTATACCACCAGTTGAGAGCGTGGTTGGCCATCCCAAGCCGTTTCAAAATGTGTCATGTGACAAAATGTCATCGTTGACACGGTGACATCCACCCAGATATGTGAGGACTAGATCGGTCCACCACCCTCCCCGGTGGATGGTACCAACTGGTACATTTGCATTTACACAAATTTTTGCAATTTTTTGCAGACGCTTTTGTCTCAAAGCGAATTACAATAAGGTCATTCAACATACTGTAGGTAGGCAAGATAACTACTAGTCACCCGACTAAGATAAGTGCATTTCCTTCCTAACAAGCCATAATAATAAAATATATACATACATATACACATATTTAATTAACATAATATATAATACATTACGTTACAATAAGGTCATTCAACAGGTAGGCAAGCAAACTGCTAGTCACCAGAAGTCATAAGTGCATTTCCTTCACAACAAGCATCCAAGAGCAGAACCAGTGCTCAGGTAAAAGTACAATAAGTTGGCTTCCTAGATTTGACACAGTTCATACATCAAACAGGAGCTGCGATGACAAATAGTGAAGCCCAAGGTAACAAGACGCAAGTGCTTACTAAAAAGGAAGGGTCAGGGTAGTGCTTCCCTCGGTAGGTCTCATGATCTATCCATCGTACGTCTGGATGGACAACTCTCCAATCTCACCTGCTGGTTAAAACAGGGGCCCGCTTTCATTGGAACAACACTGACGACCTGTGCCTCAATCTTTATTGTCTTATTTCCCCCCGAATTATTAAATATAAATCGCCTCGGCACGTATAAGACGATGTCTAGACAAATCTATTGTGTTTTTTGGCCAAGCACGCGTTCGTACACAAGGAATGTGTTTGTTATGGAGAAAAACATACAAGATACAAAAAATGCAAAATGTAGGTGGGAAATCAAAAAACCAAAAACGTGGATATGATGAGATTCGTTCAAAGAAGTAGAAGATTCTTTCTTCCACTGACTGATCTGTCTCCCTGGACTATTTTATTGTTGTTAGACATAACTTGGACGCTAAGTCGCAATATCAATGAGATGAATAGGAATACCATTCATACCAATAATTAACTGAATACCAATTGAGTGATTAAGATTCAAGTGTATTGGATCCTCTTTATTGGTCACACACATGTACACACACAGTGAAATGAGTTTCTCTGCATTTAACCCATCCTAGTATTGGGAGCAGTGGGCAGCTATTTTTATTTACAGCTGCCCGGGGAGCAGGGGTCTGGTGCTTTGCTCAAGGCAGCTCAGCAGTGCCCAGGTGTTTCGGGGACTTGAACCAGTACTAAACATACGACCACCATCTTATCCATATCTACACCTGCTAGTCTTCGTCTTAACTCTTGTTCCTCCCTTCCTCCCTCCCTCCATTCCTTCCTACCTTCCCTTCCTTCTTTCTTCCTTACTCTTTCCCTTCCTTCCTTACTCTCCCCCTTCCTTCCTTCCTTCCTTCCTTCCTTCCTTCCTTCCTTCCTTCCTTCCTTCCTTCCTTCCTTCCTTCCTTCCTTCCTTCCTTCCTTCCTTCCTTCCTTCCTTCCTTCCTTCCTTCCTTCCTTCCTTCCTTCCTTCCTTCCTTCCTTCCTTCCTTCCTTCCTTCCTTCCTTCCTTCCTTCCTTCCTTCCTTCCTTCCTTCCTTCCCTCTGTGAAACCCTCTGAGAGTGCCAGTGTGCTGAGGATGTGTGTGTTGTTGCTGCTGGGCTCCCCTGTTCTCTCTGAACAGAATGCTAACGCCAGAGCTACACTCACTTCAACCCCCTCCTCTAAGAACACAGGCCTTGAAATCTGAGCACTCTTGGGGAACGGATGTCGAGAAATCCCCCCCCCATCCCCCAATCTGTGCGGCTTTGTAGTTGTTTGTGTGTGTGTGTGTGTGTGTGTGTGTGTGTGTGTGTGTGTGTGTGTGTGTGTGTGTGTGTGTGTGTGTGTGTGTGTGTGTGTGTGTGTGTGTGTGTGTGTGTGTGTGTGTTGATGTCCATCTACGTCTCCCCGAAGTAGGCATCACAAACAAAAATAGCACAATACACATACATTTAGTGTGTGTGTGTGTACATGTGTACATGTGTGTGTGTGTGTGTGTCAGTGTGTGTGTGTGTGTGTGTGAGCATGTGTGTGTGTGTGTGTGTGTCAGTGTGTGTGTGTGTGTGTGTGTGTGTGTGTGTGTGTGTGTGTGCGGTGTGTGCGTCCGTGTGCGTGCATGTGTTCTGACACACCACACTTATCTAGCTGCTAAGCCTGCAGCAACAGTGATGCAATTTCCAAACCAAGGAGAACAGACATTTTTTCTAAAATGCACGGATGGCACCTTTTGCACGGTTTTATTAGCATTTTCACAAATGAAATGTCACTCGGTGGAGTGCTGAACATTTATATTGATATATATCGGCTGGTTTTATCACAACTCACTTAAGAGGAAGCACACTCGTTAAATACCTTTGTTGACTTTGCATGCTATTATATCCTCAATTTGATCCCTCTAACAAGCCTTTCTTTCTTTGTTATCTCTATATAAACACAGACATATAGAGTCAATGTTTGCATTATGAACATTTCACCGTCTGCTTTATCAGACTGCATCTAGTTAATATATTCCACGTTTTTTAGCCCTGTTTTAGGCGCCGATGTTACAGCATATTCTGAGCATATGCTTAGCATATTCTCTTTTTCTTTCTTCACTTTTTCCCCCTCACAAATATTTCCCTTTGAGCTGATGTCAGGCCCTAACTAATGGAACATCACGGTCAATGACTCAAAGGCAATATTGAAAAGGTAAGTCTTACCAATGGGCTTTAAGTGGACAATTATGAGCAAAAGGCCACCGGCTCATCTCTGTGAAGTTCGCCTCTGCAACGCTCTCCACCTTTCTCTCTCTTTCTTTTTTTTGTACCTGTCAATCACTTAGCGGTCCGAAGTGTCTAAGTGTATCGACAGACCTCCGTTTTCTGCGTGGTCGCGGGAGGGACCGAGGCCTTTCCTCTTGTCTCTTAACTATCGCTAACGGCTGTTTGCTTCTCGCGCGTCTCCTCTCTCTCACCGCTGTTGCCCCCTCCGTCCCCGCTGTTGACTGTCGGTGCTGCATCCTCTTTATTGGTCACATACATGTACACACACACACGCACGCACGCGCATACACCCACACACGCATGTACACATGCACACACACACACACATACACCCCATACACACATACACACATACACACATACACCCCATACACATACACACATACACGCACACACAAAAATTAACACACACACACAAACCCACATGTAAGAACACACATACTCACAGACATGCAAGTGCATGCATGCACACACACACACATACACACACACACACACACACACACACACAAACACCCACACAGACCAGCTACGTGAGAAGTCACCTCTTCTATATGCGAGCGACAAATATCTGTAGTGTACTCATAAAATGTAATATTAATATAAAAGAGAGACACTTGACATTTAAAACACTGTGCAGTTGAACGAACTAACAGCCTCCCTTCACTGTTTGAAGGGAGGCTGAACGACAGACAGCGTGATCAAGGGAAAAAGCCCTGTGGCCACCAGCCAGTAGAGGCACTCAGCAGTGATTACCCCCCCCCCCCCCCACATATATACACACACACACACACATGCACACACGCACGCACACACACACATGCCATGTCCTAGTCATCTGGCTTTCAGGCAGTGCTGCACATCGCTGTGCGTGTGTCTGCGGGTGACCATCTGTGTGTGTTTGTCTGCCAATCTGTGTGTGTGTGTGTGTGTGTGTGTGTGTGTGTGTCTGTGTGTGTGTGTGTGTGCTGTCCCTATGTGTGTGCTGTCCCTATGGGTGATTTGAATGATGGATTTTAATGATGCTGAGTTTAACCGCATCCAATGACATTTACCGTTGATTTTACATTAATCAACAACATGAAATGAACAACGATCAATTCCCCTCCACTTTTACAAGCATTATTTTTTGTGAATTTGTCCTTTTTGCTGGCTCTAGGGCTAGCGTTTGAATTGATCTTTTAATTCTACAACTGCATCGACAGCCCTGTTTTCTGAAAAGCCCTACGTTCTAGTGGCCTACATTCTACGTTCTCTCTCTCTCTTTCTCTCTCTGTCTCTGTCTTTTTCACTCTCTCTCTCTCTCTCGCTATCTTTCTGTCTCTGTCTGTCTGTCTGTCTGTCTGTCTGTCTGTCTGTCTGTCTGTCTGTCTGTCTGTCTGTCTGTCTGTCTGTCTGTCTGTCTGTCTCTCTCTCTCTCTCTCTCTCTCTCTCTCTCTCTCTCTCTCACTCTGTCTCTCTACCCAGACCCGCAGCCATGCAGCAGCTCAAGAGGAACCTCGCGGCCGCAGTGAACCGCAGTCCTAACAAACCTCGCGGCCACAGTGAACCGTACCGTGGCCAATCAGCTGGCTCTGGGAGAAGAGTCTCTGGGCCTGGGCGTCGCCCTGGGTAACATCACCTCGTCCGTGCGTCAGATGGCCCTGACAGATGGGCCCGGCTCCACAGAGGTCAGTGTCGTGGTCCTCGTCGGCATGTAAACAATTCTGATTGGGGTTTGTTTTGTTTTCGTGTATCACTTTCCTCTGTGTCTCCTCTGACAGTGATGACAGCGTCTGAGCTGCAATTAATTAACGGTTCTCCGACACATTCATTAATATGTCGTCCGTATGCTACAGATTCAAACACATGTCCTATAATGACTTATAGATTAATTAAAATATGAATTAATGTGTCTATAGATTCAGTAACACCGAAACGTTAATTGTGTCAGGCTGAGTTGCTGGTCATTTCCCTGTAGATTCCTTAATGAAACTATTCCAGACACTTGTTTGTATACAAAAGTACTTTCACAATGTTTCAAAATATGCACTTTAATTTTACTAAAATGATGGTTAACCAAACTACCTAACAATGTTATAAAGACATTTATAACATCTAAGTATACATGCATGCCTTACATGCCTTGTCTGTTCAATGAGGTCGTTGAGCATGTTTAACGACTGGTGTGATTGTGGTATACTGTACTGATGAACTATATGTATGTTAATGATCGCACATATTTTCTTTTTGGTTTACATGGTAATGAAAGCGATGTCTTGCTTATTCTAACACATTTGGTGGTGGGTCAAAAGTTTGGTCACGGCCAAAGCATATGTGGGGACCTCTGTCATCAAGAATCAATACAAAACATTACAATACAGTATATTAGAGTCATTTAGCGCATGCTTTTGTTCGAAGCAACTTACAATAAGTGCATTCAACATACAGCAGGTAGGCAAGAGAACTACAAGTCACCAGAAGTCATAAGTGCATTTCCCTCCTAACAAGCCTCCAAGGGGGCAGAACCAGTGCTCAGGAAAATATACAACATGTTGTCTCCCTAGATTAGCGCTGGCTAAACAATAGAGCTAACAACAGCCAGAAGTAAGTGTTGTGATAAGTTGAGACACAACTTCAAATCTAAACACGGTTTCTGTCCACGTAAACCACGTCTCCCCACCCAAAATGATCCATATGGAGAGCCTGCAGAACCGGACCGCCAAGCTGGCCCTCCACATGCAGACCAAAGAGGAGCTGGTCAACAAGATCCGGCCGGAGATAGAGCCGCTTATCAAGACAGCCACCGGGAACCTGGAGATGGACGTCCTCAGGGACGTCGGGGAGGTCAGTCCACCAAAACCTACGTTTGAGTGGAGCCTTATTTGGCAGATCCAGCTGTCCTCCTCCCTCTGGGAGGGGCGAGGAGACAGCACAGAGTCTGTGTCCCAGGAACCAGAAACCGAAGGGGCATGAGTTCTGCCTGGTGTTTCCTGAGATATGTATGTGAAAATAAACTGTTTCGATAAGAATAAAGAATAGGTTACGACGTGTATAGAGAGATAGATAGAGAGAGAGAGAGAGAGAGGAAAAAAGCAGAAGAGAATTGTGGAAATTAAACAACTCCCATAAAAGAGGTCCCTCTCTCCTGCATAAGGGAACGGATGCCTTGATTGGTCATAAAATATCTGGGGTGGTCTCAAATCTAAATTGCCTTAAACAGAGGCACAGTCAAATCAAATCAGACATTTAATTTCTTGTGTTTTTATTGTCACTAACACAATGTATAACAATGGTTAGAATGAGTTCTGACGTTTGTATGATTGTTTGTTATTGGATTCAGAATCAGAATGCCTTTATTGTCATTGTACAAGTACAACTTAATTGTCTAGCAGTCCTCAAGACACTCCTGCAAACGACTAAATATAAATTTAATAAAAAGAAAACTGGATGATGCATAATCATTTGTTTCATGCTAGAGCGTGTGTGTTGGTGGCTGGTTCAACCTGTGGGCATTGATAACCCAGGACCCACAGGTGTGCAGCCTCACCCAGCAGCCCCAGACTCTAATCAGTCCGACTGGGGTCAGGTGAGGAGCTCATTCAGAAAGCTGCAGCTCGCCTGGTGTTTAACAGAGTTTAACAGACTCACTGCTTTATAGTTGTGTAAACTGTGAAGTGACAATAAACTTGACTTGACTTGACTTGTTCTCCCACACATCTACCCTCCTTCGGTCTCTACACTGGCTACCTGTAGCTGCTCGCATCCAGTTCAAGACCTTGGTGCTAGCCTACATGGCAGTAAAAGGAACTGCTCCATCATGGTCAAGGCAATGGTCAAGGCCTACATTCCAACCCGTCCACTTTGCTCTGCTTCTTCGGGCCGTCTGCTTTCCCCCTTGCTTAAGGTGCCTAGAGGCTGATCTACGTGTGCACACACACACAAACACATCTTCACTCCAAAACAAAATGGCCATTTCTTTCAAATATTATAGACACTTTCCTGATGTCCTGATGATGATCTTCCCGCCCAGCGTGGAGAGCCCCACGCTGGGCGGGAAGATCCAGAGTTTGCGGCAGGTGGCCCAGGAGCAGCAGGGCCGTCTGGGTGGGGGTGACATGGGTGGGGCTGGTGTTGGAGACATGGGTGGGGGTGGGGACAAGGGGGGTGGTGGTAGAGACAAGGGTGGGGGTGGTGGAGGTGGTGGTGGTGGTGAGTTGGGTGTGGGTGGTGACATGGATGTTGTGGGTGGTGACATGGATGTTGTGGGTGGTGGGGACATAGGTGGAGGGGGGGTGACATGGGTGGGAGTGGTGGTGGTCAGGACATGTGAGGTAGTGACATGGGTAGTGTGGGTGATGGGGACATGGGTCGGGGAGGGAAGATCCAGCGGCAGGCGGCCCAGGAGCAGCGGGCCGTCTGGCCCTCATCGAGGACGACCTGCGGGACGCCGGCCAGGAGAGGGACCGCCTCCGGGTGGTTGACATCACCCTCACCCTGCCCAGCTCCTGACCACCATCCTGGGCAGTTGTTGGGGTGGTTGGGTGGGACATGGGTGGTGGGGGTGGGGGCTGTGGTGGTGGTGATGGTGGGCACATGGGGTGGTGGTTGGGTGGTGGGGTGGTGGTTGGGTGGTGGGGTGGGGACATAGGTTGTGGTGATGGTGGTGGACACATGGGTGGGGTGACCTGGGTGGGGGTGACATGGGTGGAGCTGGTGTTTCCTCAGACGCCTGAGAAAATACAGGCGTTGTTGGGCCCTTTTTTAGGGACAGACTTCTGTCTGTGAACTTCCATCTAGGTGGAGGGGGGGTGACATGGGTGGGGGTGGTTTTAGTCAGGACATAGTAACTCTCTCTGCCTCTCTCTCTCTCTCTTTCTCTCTCTCTTCCCCTTTAATCCATATACTGTGAGTGGTTTTGGGATGAGGTTTCATGGCCCTAGTGCCCAAGAGTTCCACCTCAGAGGTACACAGATAGTCTGTCCATAGTTATCCCCACAGTCCACAGCATCCTTGAACATTTGAGGCAATAACAGAACATTATGAATAGTTTGGCATTTCTACATATAATGAATAAATGTGTTTTTGTTTTTTTTCATTCTTCTTTATTTTGTCATGCTATCAAAGTACAGATATTCTAAATGGGTACATGATGTAAACTAATTTTTAAGTCCTTTTTGCCTGTTAATTTTAATAAAACATTCATACAATACCTTTATGATAATCGCTATTGAATCATTTTTGTAATTTTTCTTTTATGTAACTGCAAGGATGCAGATAAGGCCCATTATACTTCTCTTGAAGTTGCGTTGGTTATGTATATTTGTGATCACAGATAGTGTGTTGCTGTCACAGATGAGGAATAATATACAAAAAATGTACTTATATATTATAATTATATAAAATATTCTTAAATATTATACTTATATATTCTACTTAAATCATATTACAAATAACAATCATATTGCAAATAACAATCAAGTAACGACATAAACTCATTCAATATACAATATCTCTATTTCACGGAACATACTTTCAACAGTGTTATTATTTCAAAATATCTGAAAAATAGACTACAAGACAGCTTCACCCACTTGGTTTGGTTGTGAATTGACTTCATAGATTGATTCCCTGGTGGAGAGCCGTATGTCTCCCATCCACTGCGTGAAGTGAACAAGATGGCGTCTGGAGATACAGGCTGACCTTTGCAACTGCTCGTTCGATTCATTATGAAGACGTTCGTGCTTTCCATAATGGGCCCATTACTCTGCCTCTGGTGCCACATTGGCTCTGAGAGGCGGCGATGTACAGCTAGTCATCGTTTTCGTAACGCTGCTGACGTATTTACTTACAAAAGATTATAATACTTTAAGATATTAGCTCGGAGTCTTTGCATAATGTTTATTGGGCAGTTGGAATCATCTGTGAGTGAAATTGAATGTGTTTTATAACACTAATACGCTATCTCAAGTGATGATGGGTTATTTAACTGCGTATTAGACTTGACATATTATCCTCAGGCCTAATTAACTGGATAAATGGTGTGTATAAATCATTTGAAGTGTGTGCTGTGCTGCTGTGTGGCCACAAGGTGGCTGAGAAATAGTGCACATGAAAGGCTCTGTCGGAGCCTTTTATGTGCACCTACCTGATAGTTTGAATGGTTTGCCTATGCAAGTAAGACATGCAAAGTTTACGTCAATGTTAAAACGGTATACAGTCATAAGTATCCAAGTCACGGCCAATTATTAAAAAAATGCATACATATATAATACTCTATTTGTATTGATTTTATTTATTGGTTATGACAACTCAGAGAGATTGAAATCAAGATCTGGAGGATTTGAATTCTCTTTATTGGTCACATACATGTAAACACAGTCAAATTAGTTTCTCTGCATTTAACCCATCCTAGTATTAGGAGCAGTGGGCAGCTATTTTTATATACAGTGCCCGGGGAGCAATGTAGGGGTCTATGGTTCCTGGCTGAAGGGCACCTCGGCAGTGCCCAGGTGTTTCGTGGACTTGAATCGGCGCCCTTCCGGTCCCCAGGCTATGTTCCAACAGACTGAGCTACTGCCGCCCCTAAACTCACTCTCTCTCACTCACTTGAGAGAGAATACCAGCATGGCAGCACTGCACCACCTGCTCTGCCTGCTATGTTCCAACTCTGCAACAAACCGGTGTGTTCTCTTCAACTACCGTTGGGCTGGTCGTCAGAGTAGGAGCTCAGCTGAAGCCATTCAGACACGGGTGGCTTGAGGCTGGAGCCTCGGCTACTGGCTGTCCTGAACGAGTCATGGGTCTCAGTGTATACGCCTAGTAGTTGCTTTTAAACACCCGAGTGATGTCAGATGCGCATGCGATTGTAAAATGGAATGATGACATAACGATGACGAAAATACTACAGGATACAAGATACAAGATTTTTATTTGCTAAAACACAATATTATAAAAAATACTATACACATACAAAATTGCATTTCACTCGCCAATAACTGATGGGATGGCAATGGCCTTTTATTACAATTTTTCAAATGATGCCATCCATGAACACGCAAACGCGTGACATTCCCAACTGTTCCTCCTCCTCCTCCTCCTCATGCTCCTTCGCCCGCTCCATTGACATCGTTCCCCCGCCCCCCCCCTCTTCCTCCTCCCCCGGCTCGTATTTAAAATACTCTCTCTCTCTCTTTTTCCTTTTGTTGATAAGTATGCATGACACATAGCGACTGAGCCGGGCTCTGACGTACAGGAAGGTCCACGGCTTCACCTCAGAAAGAAGTGCCGCGTCTGAGGAGGGATCATCCTTCACATCATCCTCCGTATCCTGTTTCTGTTTATCAGGACCGGGGCTGTTGTTGTTGTTGTAATCTATAAGGTCTGGTGTGTGTGTGTGTGTGTGTGTGTGTGTGTGTGTGTGTGTCTTGTGTCTTGTGTGTGTGTGTGTGTGTGTGTGTGTGTGTGTGTGTGTGTGTGTGTATGTCGGTGGGTGTGTGTGCGTGTGTTTGTTGCCGTGCTGCCCGGGAGCGGGAGATGGGGGTGGGGCTCAGATAAATCAGAGATATTCTCTGTGTGCTTTATCAGCAACACTCACACACACACACACACAACAACCTCAGCCCTCCACAAACACACTGACCGACACACACACACACACACACACACACACACACACACACACACACACACCGACACACGCACACACACACACCTCTCCTCAAGCGTACATCCAAAAATGGGTCCTGGTGTGCGCACACACAGCCAAGGGTGAAATCAAAGTCCTCCATATGTCTAGAATTCGGACGAGCGAGCGAGAATCCGTCCAAGTTTATTGTGCTGCCTCTCTCTCTCTCCTCTCTCTCTCTCTCTCTCCTCTCTCTCCTCTCCTCTCTCTCTCCTCTCTCACGGCTCCTTGTGCTGCTCAGAGTTTGTGTTTGTGCTCAAGTCCTCACTCGCAGAGGATGCTCCTCGCATGCTGTTTCCTGTTTGTCCGTTTGTGTTTGGTTGTTTGTGCCGTACTCTCATATTTTCCACAACATTGTCCTCCTGGGGGAGAAATAGAAAGAGAAGATAAACATTTCTCTCTCTCTCTCTCCCTTTGTCTCTATCTGTCTCTATCTGTCTCTCGCTGTCTCTCTCTCTCTCTCTCTCTCTCTCTCTCTCTCTCTCTCTCTCTCTCTCTCTCTCTCTCTCTCTCTCTCTCTCTCTCTCTCTCTCTCTCTCTCTCTCTCTTGCTTGCTTGCTTCCTTGCGTTGGTGAGACCTGCGGTCTGCTCCGGTGCAGGGATGGAAAACGTCTGAACATGCTCTAAAAGTCAGCACATTGAAACCTTACAAAGTTATTTTTTCAATTTCTTTTCTTTTCTTTTTTCTTTTAAAGCTTTCAGTAAATCTGACAATGAATACCCCCTCTCTCCGATGACACTGACAAATGAAGAAAAGAAAATAGATAGTCGGTCGAACATCTAAATAAAATATTTTGTATTCCGCTGTTTTTCCGATGTATTTTCTTTTACTGTACTGTACAAACTCATTTTAAAGTTGTCGACAATTTTTCACCACTTCATTACATTACATTACATTTCGAAGGCGGCTCAAATGACTGGAACCTTTTGTACAGCCAGGTAACGCACACATTGCACTGGTTCAAATCACTTTCAAAACGTTTCATTAAAGCAAATAATAATAAGTAATAATTAGATTCTCTCTGTCTCTCTTTCTCTGTATCTCTGTCTCTCTGTTTTGCTGTCTCTCGCTCTCTCTCTCTGTCTCTCTCTATAGGTTTTCTCTGTCTCGCTGTCTCTGTCTGTCTGTCTGTCTGTCTGTCTGTCTGTCTGTCTCTCTCTCTCTGTCTCACTGTCTTTCTCTGCCCCCCTCTCCCCCTACGGGCGGCAGTATAGCTCAGGAGGTAGAGCGGTCGCCTCACAACCGGAAGGTTGCTGGTTCGATCCCCAGCTCCTAGCAAAAACTTATCCCCTAGCAAAGACTGTCGAGGTGTCCTTGAGCAAGACACCCTAACCCTAACAGCTTCTGATGTGCTGGCTGTCTTGTCTGGGTGAATGTGAGGCATGACTTGTAAAGCGCTTTATATAAAAGCATCCATTACCATTACCTCTCTCACACACACACACATTTGACCACTGCTTACCCCCCCCCCCCTCCGAACTTATTGTATGAAGTAATTGAAATCTCACCTTTAATTCTGAAAACGTGTGCCCCGGGACACGGAAGCCCTGATCCTTATCCGTGCCGACAGCATGGTCCTCCGTCTCTGCTAAGTTGCTTACGCCACCGTTCACAAGGGGGATGGGGATTCATTAAAGGGGGGGGCGGAGTGGATGATCTCCGACTTGAGCTCCACACTTGAAAGACTGACAAAAGACAGGCATCAGGGACGTGCTGGCCGAGAGCCAGAGAGGAGTGTGTGTGTGTGTGTGTGTGTGTGTGTGTGTGGAGAGAGAGAGGGACGGGCGGGTCATTTAGTCATTAGTGTTGAAAATGCGTAAGAGCGTAGACGAAAACCCAAAAGAAAATGTATTTGGATATTTATAGATATATATAGAAATACTTATTTACTATATTTACTATACATATACATATATATATAGTATATAATAAGCCTGCCTTGTTTGAAATGAGTACATAGCAGCGATGTGATGGGGGTGGGTGTTTGTCGAGGGGGGGCTGATGGAGGGAACTGAAGGGGTTCTCTTGGGGTTTTTTCCGGATACAGACACACAATTCTAGCCATGGTGGAGGGGGGAGGGGCAGGTGGGAAACATACAAAAACATTGACACATTATCAGCGACCTCGAGCAGAGGAATCGCGATGGAAAACGGCCGTGTCCTCGCGGTGTGGTGGGGATGAGTTAACGTCGTTGTCGTGGTAACACTACCATCCGTCCTCATCCCCCCCTCCTTGTCCTCCTCCTCTTTCTCTTCTTCTTCTTCTTCTTCTTCTTCTTCTTCTTCTTCTTCTTCTTCTTCTTCTTCTTCTTCTTCTTCTTCTTCTTCCCCCCTTCCTTTTCATTTGCCGTCCGCCTCGCGGGCGGGCCGCATCTTCATCTCGGAGTACTTGAGGGAGTACTGCCAGCCGGTCCAGGAGGACCACTCGATGCCGTCTGCGTAGGACGTGTGCTGGCCGCGCAGGTACTGCCCGTTGAGGTTGGAGGTGTGGCAGTTGCGGTACCACCAGGCGCCGTGGTAGAAGGAGGCGCAGTTGTTCTCCGAGTGGTCGTTGTCCCGGTCCTTGGTGGTGAACTTCATGCCGTTGTGCTTCAGCAGGGAGTCGCCTGTGTTGGGGGGCGGATGGCGGTAGTGGTGGTGTTGGAGGAGGTGGAGGATGGTGGATAATGGTGGAATGGGCCGGAAGAGGAGGAGGAGGAGGAGGATATGATTATGTTGGTGGAGGTGGGGTAGGAGTAGGAGGAGGAGGTGGACAGGGAGGAGGGCGAGGAGAGAGAGGAGGAGGACAAGGACAAGGATGGAGGGGGAAGGTGTTGGAGGAGGAAATGATTATGATGGTGGAGGTGGGGTAGAAGGAGAAGGAGGAGGAGGCAGAGAGTGAGAGGAAGGAGGAGGATGAGGAGAGAGGAGGAGGAGATGATTATGATGGTAGCGGAGGAGGAGGACCAGGAGGATGGGGAAGAGAGGATTAAGATGATGGAGGAGAAGGAGGAGGAGAAGATGATTATGATGGTGGAGAAGGAGGAGGAAGAGGGAGAGGAGGGAGAGGAAAAGGAGGAGGAGGACAAGGGCATGAAGGCAGATACGAAGAAAAAGGGCAGGGGAGATAAAGGTGGAGCAAGACAAGGAGGAGCAGGCGAAGGAGGGGATGGAGATCCGACAGGGTGAGGGTGACAGGAACATTTTTAAAGAGGTTTATTAAAGGTTATTAAATGCAGATTACACGTATGTCCATGTTGACCATTACACAGACAGGCCATAGAATGTGAATGAGACCAACACAAAAGAGAAAACACAGAGAATGACTCAAAAGGAACAGAGAGAGAGAGAGAGAGAGAGAGAGAGAGAGAGAGAGAGAGAGAGAGAGAGAGAGAGAGAGAGAGAGAGAGAGAGAGAGAGAGAGAGAGAGAGAGAGAGAGAGAAAGACAAAGATTAATGTATTAATTAAAGCGTCGATAGACCCTCTCTCCCCCTTTTTCCGCTGCTTTCACATCATTTTTTTTCTTTGACTTAAGCTCCCAAATAACGACCAAATCGCTAAATCACAGCGGCGATCGAAACTGCAAATTAGGAAGGAAATAGAGTGACAACCGTTGTCTAATTCATAATCAAACGGGAAATAATTGTGACCATCAATCTTGCACGTGAATAGGGGGGACTGAAGCGGACCAAACAGGACATACCCCCCCCTCCTCATTTCACTCCACAGAGCATCATCCCTCGGTAACTGACTGCGACGGTGACGAGGGACATTCATCAAGGTGCTATCATGGTGACCTTTATCTTTATTGTATTTCTCTTAATACTATTACCTCTCTAATGGTGCGGTGTGGGCACGTGTCCGTGGACACTGACAACGATGAGAAGGTGGGAAAATATCACTGAGAATTTTGACTACAGTTCACTCAGTCTGTGTGTGGGTGTGTCTTACTGTCTTACTGCCTGTCTGTTTGACGGTCTGTCTGTCTGTCTGACGGCCTGTCTGTCCGACAGAGTGGCTGTCTGTCTGCCTGTCGTATGTCTGTCTGCTGTATGTCCGTCTGTATGTCTGCCTGTCGTATGTCTGTCTGATGGTGTGTCTGTCTGTCTGTCTGTCTATCTGTAAGTATGTTTGTCTGCCGGTCTGTCTGTCTGTCTGATGGTGTGTCTGTCTGTCTGTCTGTCTGTCTGTCTGTCTGTCTGTCTGTCTGTCTGTGGGTTTGTCTGTCTGTTGGTTTGTCTGTTTTGCTGTCTGTCTTTCTGCCTGTTTGTCTGATGGTCTGACGGTCTGTCTGTTTGACGGTTTGTCAGTCTGACGGTGTGTGTGTGTCTGTCTGTCTGTCTATCTGTCTGACGGTCTGTCAGCCTGCCAGTCTCTTGACGATGTATGTTTGTGTGCACTCAGACCCGGAATGACGGTATTGTTGCGTTGTCGCTAAGTTAAACATTGGGTTGTACACAAGTCGGAGGAATGCTAAACCATGCTTCTTGACTAGACTGAGGTAGACAAAACAACCAATAGAAAAACAAATGTAACTTGTACATTTCCTACTGTAGTCTGGCTTTCCACGCATTCCATCTTTTCATCGAGCAGCTGGCGTACAGTTTGGTATCAATGTGGTCCTCCGTCAAAACCCCCCCCCGTCCCCCCCCCCCCCACACTCTGCTGTGAATTTTCTAAGGTAAACAGGTTATTCATGTTAGGGCTAACTACATTTAGCGCACGCGGAAGCACACAACGTTTTTTATTCTTCGTGAAATTATTTTTCCGGCCAGAAAACATGCTTTTCAAACTTAAGGTTTTACAAGACTGTCTTCACACTGCCAGGCAGGAATATATATAATGGACATTTTGGCCACTACATTACAACATAAACATATCATACAGACTACCAATAAAGGCATACATGACCTCGGACAGGGTAATCTATCTGATGATGATAACATTACCAAAACAGAAAAAGTAATAAATCAACCTCAAAAGGCGCGCAAATCAGCTAATGCCTTCTTAAAGGGGCTAATGTTCGGTGTCCCCAACGCTGGCTCATTAGCCTCCATCACAACCAACCACCAGCTTCCTCCACCCATCCCTTCCCTAACACCCTCCTGATCCCAAGCGAGTACCCGTCTGGCGATCAGAGCCACGACAGAGAGAGACAGGGAGCAAGAGAGAGGAAGACAAGAAAATAAAACAAAATAAATCAATAATAATACTAAGATGAATAATAATAATCTTGTTGGGCGCCCACAGTGGGCGACGACGGGGGAGCAGAGAGCAGAGAGGGTTGAAACATATAGACAGGCAGAGTTCAAGCGATCGGGAGGGTTTCTAGGCGAGCGTGGCGTACTCACTCGTGTTTCACTCGTGGAGAAACAAACAAACCTCACTTGGTTTTAAGCGGACAGACACGCTGTCGGGTTACCGTGAACGGGAACACAATTAAGAGGACAACAGATGTTCCCGCACAGATGGTTCCACTCGGCTGTTGCTTTTATTCTCAGGATGTTTCGTTATTAATATCGATCCAATCGCTTATGCTTAAGCCTATAACACCACATAACGGTATAGGGAGGCACAACCCTCGGCATATGATGTAAGGAATTGGACAAAACGTGGTGGTTCGATTACTTATGGGCGAAGGACAGTTGATTTGATTTTGGTGCTCAGGGATTGAATCAGGATCCCGATCCCGATCCGGGGGACTTTTTGGTGTGGTGAAGGTATGCATTCTACTGAGTGCCCTCTAGTTTTTTGATTGAATCTATAATTCTGATTCAGAGCATTTGGCACAATCACTACATATTACACTGACTTTCCCTTTCCCCCCCCCCCCCCCCCTCCCCCCCCACCGTCTTACCAGCATTGCCCGAGTAGTCTCCCACGGTCATAGGGTACCCATCCTCATCTGGGTCCACCGAGAAGAGGCCCACTCCGAAGGTGCCATATTGGGCGTACGCCGTGCTGTTCTCAAAGTCCTCCATGTCGATGCGGAGCTCGTAGTTACCTTGAATGGAGAGGGCATGGATCTGTTTCAGACCTGCAGGAACAGAGAGAGAGAGAGAGAGAGAGAGAGAGAGAGAGAGAGAGAGAGAGAGAGAGAGAGAGAGAGAGAGAGAGAGAGAGAGAGAGAGAGAGAGAGAGAGAGAGAGAGAGAGAGAGAGGCGTTAGAGGTGTACTGTAGTAAAGAGAACAATAGAGAATGGAATGGAATGGTAGCCTTTGAGAAATGACCTTCCTTGCTCCTTTGCAACGGAACCTTGAAATGAATGTCTGAAACTTTTGTGAATATAAAATGTAAAATGTAAAATGTGAAACATGGTGAGTGCTACATATTGGAGAAAGCTACATACAGGCTGTCTGTTTCCCCAATTCATGTGACGCCTGCAGAAATAGCCAACCTCCTTCTACAGTAATATATAACTATATCAAATATAATTACTGGCACACAGACGTGGTCTTACAGCCTTTACTTAGCCATGACATGTGGTGTTTTAACACTTTAAATCAATCTTTTTAACAACCAATGTGTCAAATGTTGTCCCATATGGGCATGCGGCAGAAATGTTCATAAAAAGTGAGCATGGGATTAAATACCAGTGACACTGCTTTTGCCACACACCAGTTCAAATGTGAAATATTCTGGAGCAAAATGCCCTTCTAACAACTTAACTGCATGTGTGTGTTTGGGTCCGGAGTTGCATCTCAGACAAGGAGGGAAATACTGGAGCCATTCCACTAGCCACCGTCCTGCTCACACACATATATATATATATATATATATATATATATATATATATATATATATATATATATATATATATATATATAGATATATATATATATATGTGTATGTGACCAATGTATGTGACCAATCAAGAGGATTCAATCCTACAGATTTAAGATTGAGATTTAGATTTAGCTTTACTCTGAAATCCTGCAACTTGAATTTGCCATGGCGGTACAACACCATGTGTTTCCGTTCATGTGCGTGTAAATGCATATAAAACATGATATCACCATAACACATACAGTATGTACATTAAAACACAACACTTTGACCTTTCTTTATGTTCCTACTCATTGATGTGTCTGTACACACATACAGACACATACACACGCAGACACATACACGTACACACACATTCAGACATGTACACATACACACACACACATACACATTTAGACACGTACACATACACACACACACACATACAGACACATACACATTCAGACACGTACAAATATATACATTCAGACACATACATGTACACACACATACACATTCAGACACATACAAATACACACAAACAGACACATACACATTCAGACACGTACACATACACACACATACAGACACATACACATTCAGACACGTACACATACACACACAACACACTACATGCTGTGTAACCTGCAGTGCAGGAGGGGCTGAAAGAGAGAGAGTGAGCGGTGTGGAAGTGTGTGTGTGGAGGTGTGTGTGTGTGTCGGTGACACGGTGTCCCTCGAGGACACGGAGACGCAGCGTTTGATCGGTGCGCCAGTCCCTGAATCTTTACTCTTAGAAAAAAACAAAATGCACTGGGACGCCTGCATCTTTTTGAGAGAGAGACCTTGAGCGGTAGAGCGAGTGAGAGAGAGAGAGCGAGAGAGAGAGAGAGAGAGAGAGAGAGAGAGAGAGAGAGAGAGAGAGAGAGAGAGAGAGAGAGAGAGAGAGAGAGAGAGAGAGATACCTTGAGAGAGACAGAGAGAGAGAGAGAGAGAGAGAGAGAGAGAGAGAGAGAGAGAGAGAGAGAGAGAGAGAGAGAGAGAGATACCTTGAGAGAGACAGAGAGAGAGAGAGAGAGAGAGAGAGAGAGAGAGAGAGAGAGAGAGAGAGAGAGAGAGAGAGAGAGAGAGAGAGAGAGAGAGAGAGAGAGATACCTGAGAGAGACAGAGAGAGAGAGAGAGAGAGAGAGAGAGAGAGAGAGAGAGAGAGAGAGAGAGAGAGAGAGAGAGAGAGAGAGAGAGAGATACCTTGAGAGAGAGAGAGAGAGAGAGAGAGAGAGAGAGAGAGAGAGAGAGAGAGAGAGAGAGAGAGAGAGAGAGAGAGGGATAGAGACCTTGAGAGTGACGCTGTGATGCGTGTGACATTAGCGCTGCTGAGATAACCAGACAGATGTTGATGCTGAGGGAAAGTTTTTTAGATTTTTAGGAAGGTTGACCTTCATAGGGCCGCATTCCGATGGCCCTTTTATATTATAATATACAGCTATATTACATTTTTTTTATTTTACTCGTGAGTGAGACTTTAAGCTAGGTTGTCCGGGAAAAACTGTGTGTGGCACACATTGTTACGTCGTGTTCTACGGTTTGTGTCAACCGGTGGTACTTTGATGAAGACGTTTATCCCACGGGAGGGGGGAGAGAGAGAGGGAGAGAGAGTGAGAGAGAGAGAGAGAGAGAGAGAGAGAGAGAGAGAGAGAGAGAGAGAGAGAGAGAGAGGCCACAGGAAACTTAAGGTAATATTTAATGGTTTTCCGACACACTCATTATTTATGAATAGCATTTTTAAAGACATAACATCTTTGTTATGTCTTCTTCGGGGACTAATTAATGGACTCTGTGATTTTAAAGGGGATCTGAACTACACAATTAGAGGTAGGTTTCTAATTTTTATACAAATAGATGATACAGTACAGACTTACAGATTTATATTCTCGATTTTACTGATCATTTTACATCATTGATGGACGATATCGTAACCCCCCCCCCTCTTCTCTCATCCGACGATCACACGATCGTTAGAAGTGTTGTTGTGTCACATGTTTTGCTCTAAGAATAACGTTATTTATTCAGTGTAACTCAGGTGTAATACAGGTGATGACAGATCTCATTCCCGTTGTGTCCCGGTCTTCCGTCTCAGGGTGAAGTAATCCATGGTGATGTGTTGTGAATTTCACTGCCATGTTCGTTTCCGCCCCACCCTCTAACCCCTGCACCTCTTGGACTAGACAAGGGGTCCCTGATCTCCTCAGGCGAAGGCCTGCCAGTCCAGCCTAACCGGGAATTTCAAGTTAAAGTTGTCGCAAATGATTATGGAAAATAGTCACACACCCTAATCACTGGTATCAGTTTTCACGCCACACAAGTGTGCTATAATTGTGATTCCAACGATATTAACATATGTATTTCACGTTAAAGGTAGCTGTGATAGTCTGCAGATGGATGACAAATGACTGAAGACCAAATAAGATATTTTGTTCACTCGCTGACTGGCATCGCTGTAGCCTGTGTCAGGAATATGCACTGAACCCAAAAGGCATGCAGTGAGCCTGTCAAGCAATACACACGGTTTGTCAGTCAGTAGAGGGCATACTTCACTACACACCAAAATGTCCCCTGGATCTGGATATGGATCCGGATTGATCCAGAATGGAATCAACTGTTCCTTGTCCCATAAGTAACCAAGTTTTGTCCAATTCCATACATAGCTTTTTGAGTTATCTAGCTAACAGACAAATCAACAGACAAACAGGCGAACACATTACCTCGGTCCCGTCTTCAGTAACTGACATAACCCATTACAGGTTTAATGCTGGTCGGCATGGTCACCTCCTTAACAGGTTTTCCCTCTACCATGTATTGTTCAAAGTTGGAGAATGTCGGTGAAGCTGTAAACTTCCCCTTTTATTAATTAGTGAACATGCGTGGGGGTAGTTTGCACCACAGGTGTGGTTGCGGATGGGAAATGTTATGTTTTGTCTTCAGATTACCACACAAGACAACAGATCAACCACAAGAGCGTGAGGGTTCTCCACGCCGTGACTGTCGTTGGATGCTGAGAACGGTGAGACCTCCAGAACCACAAGACCACTCACCAGACAGCTTTAGAGGTGCCGTGGTGCAATGGTTTTACGATGCTTGTTATATGTGGGTCTCTATGATTCTGAGGGTGGTTGGCCAAATGTCACCAATTTGTCATTCATGAACTAGTCGATCAGAAAGAAACCGGAAAAAGCAGCAGCACGGACGAAAACGCTTGTCTGATGGCCTGACATCTATTCACATTTCTGGAGAGGTGCAGCACGTAAACCTACGGCTTTACCATACCATGTGGGATGAGATGTCATTTGACTGAGGTCAAATACACAGCCTAAACTATGTGTGTCTAAGGGTTTGGGTTTTCCCAAAGGAAACGACTGCAGCCATAGGTAGCAGATGTGCAAGGGCTGAGCTGCCCAATGTTTTAGCGACATGCTGGCGTCTCCTAAAGTAGACCTTGAGGTGGTTTGCCTGGGTGTCGGTTTTCAGAAGAAGAAGAAGAATATTTTTATCTCCATATGCAGTACAATGGAATGCTTACTGCCCACCACCCACCACCCCAGTGATGGATGGAGGGAGATTAAAAACCAACAGGGCTTTTCCTCTGTTGCTGTGGGATACTGAGGATGAATGGTGCGAAGAACAACAAACACAGCAACAACATTTTGGGAGCTCATTTTTAGATTTTCGGTTTTTGCATCATGAATGTATTCATGGGTTGGTCCGTTGTCCACACGGTTATTTATTTGTTGTTGTCTTATTGTGTCTTTGGTTCTTATTAATGTTGCAGATTTGGTCCCCTCTGGTGGATGAGGCACTTTGCGAAAGCCAACAGGCAATTGGCCGATATCGATTTCAAGCGATTTACGACGAGCACTTTGGCCCCATCCGACATCAGATTATGTATAAAACTCGTGGTTGTTGGACGCTTATCTCTGTATTTTGACAAACGTATATATAGCAGGGAACGGAATGCTGTGGGCTAACTATGCCAAAGCAAAGTATTTCCCGGATAGTACCCGGATTTTAATTTAGAAATGTGATGCACAATTTACAATTACAGAAAACGTATATTGGCCAAAGTCCATGCTGCCTTTAGGTTGTAATCTTCCTGTGCTTCCTTTTAATGTTAAAAACACAATTAGAGATTGGTGGTATATCATATCCAGTGCCCTCTTATAACTTTAATAAAGGCTTGCAAATCCTATAATTTATTGTTGGTAATTTACTCATGGGCCGATGGGCGGTTCGATTTGTCGGTAGTGCGTCTTAGTAGCGACTCATCTGGAATTAGAATGCCTTCATTGTCATTGTACAAGTACAACAGAATTGTCTAGCAATCCTCAAGACGCTCTTACAAACAAATTCTTACAAACTAAAATGATTGATCGAATCACTCCAGGGAATCACTCCACATCCTGATTTAGAAATTCTGGACAAAAGAGCAGATTTTCTTCATCTCAAGTTGTGGGGAAATCCTTTTTTTGTTAAATTTTCCACACTTATATTGTCATGTGGGATGATTTGCTGCATCGAGCACGGTCCGATAATTAGGAAGCAGGTTGAAGACAACCACTGCCTGTGCACCCCAGGAGCTGGTTTGCATAAGCGATAGCACATGCTATGTTATATATAATGACGGGAAAATGGTGTCGCTGTGTTCTTGTAAACCTGCTGTTCATTTGGCCCCCGGTTCCTATACCTGGATTTTAATCCTCATTATTGCTCACACACAGTGACATTTGTTTCTCTGCATTTAACCCATCCTTGTATTAGGAGCAGTGGGCAGCTATGTTTTTATATAGCACCGGGAAGCAGTGTAGGGGTCTGGTGCCTTGCTCAAGAGCTGCAGTATCTAGGTGTTTTGGGGACTTCAACCGGCGACCTTCAGCTTCCCAAACCAAGTCCTAACAGACTGAGCTACTGCCCTCACAAACAAGGTGGAGGAGGTGATGTCATTGGTTTCTCTGGTAAATTTCAACGGGAAAACCATCTTAACGGTCACGATGCAAACTGTCACGGTGTTTTCAAGGTTTTCTGAGAATTTCCATACTGTGTCATAAAAAGTAAAGACTAGTAAGTCAATTATTAGGTAACAAAATATGTAGTCATTAAATCATGTTTCCAGGATACACACTCACACGTTTGAACACAATCTGATCCAAGGTTTTTTTTCTATGATAGAGTTCACTGTAAATATTGCAGGACTAATTGGCTCTGTCTCTTTCTAGTTCCTTGGTCTTATTACTGGACGTTCTGAAGACCTTCATACACCACCAGCACCCATCTGGTGACATGGGCCCTGGACCAGCGGTACCCAACCAGTAGTCTGACCCAAAACTTTGCATTTATCGGTCTAGCTCCCTCGTGGATGGGAGGGCGGGAGTAGCTTGGGTTGTCTGGCAACGGGAAGGTTGCTGGTTAGATTTCCCCCAGCTCCTCCTCTGCCAAGTGTTGAAGTGTCCCTGAGCCACAACCCTAACTGCTCCTGAACAACTGTCTGACTATCACCCATTCATACAGGGAGACGGCTGTCTCCCTCCATAGGTGTATGAATGGGTGATAGTCAGGCATTACTTGTATAGCGTTTTCGTTAAAAGCATAATTTCCGCGTTTGCATTCCGATTTGTGGTCTCAGCCCAGCCATTGGTCTATCGAGCTGCCCATTCCACCATTCTACTCTTGTCCAGACTAATCCGCTCAATCACAGGGCAAGCCCCTCCCCTGACTCGTGATTGGCTGGCCCAAACCATTAGGGTCTTCCTCCAGGGCTCTCTCGTGTGACGAAAGTGTCACATGAGAGACTGGTAATTTAGGCCACTTAGTACACATTGTAAAAATGGCATAAAGAAATATGACTCTGGGTAGTTCTCAAGTAAATCTCAACTCAACTAAGAACTTTGCAATGATTGAGGTATTGTAAAACTATGGTAAAGGATCAAAGCCCCTGGATCACTCTCTCTCGCTCTCTCTCTCTGTGCTCTCTCTCTCGCTCTCTCTCTCTTGCTCTCTCTCTCTCTTGCTCTTGCTCTTTCTCTCTCACACTCTCACTCTCTCTCTCTCTCTCTCTCTCTCGCTCTCTCTCTCTCTCTCTCTCTCTCTCTCTCTCTCTCTCTCTCTCTCTCTCTTTATCTCTCTCTCATATGTATACAGTATATACAGCATCTATATATATATACTATATATATATATATATATATATATATATATACATATTTATATATTTATATCCGAAGCAACGTTGAAATCAGACTAGGCTACAAATAGGAAGGTACAGTTTGTTCATAAGACCATATATCATATACAGTATATATATAATATCCAATCAAAACTGTACAATCCTTCTAATCGCCTTGGCAGGAGACATATATATACATATATATATAATATAGACTATAAATATACTTATGTTTTTCAAAAGGGATTTTAAACAAAGTGGCTGTGAATGAATGATCACGCCAAGAAGCACAGCACAACACACAAGTGACAAAAGCTCCCTGGGAGAATTGACAGCGCGAGAGACAGACATATGGGACAGCAGATGAAATGTGAAGCTCATCTCTAATTAATTCCACTCTGCAAATATATATGTCTGCTGCAAGGGGAAAGAACTGTATCCCAGGTGAGTTATTACATCTGATTACATTTTATGTTAAGCTCAATCTGCCTACTGTTGTACGGGGGGCCACAGTACAAACTCACGCAAACATTTTTACCAAAACACGCATTCCTACATCCTTGATGGAAGATAAGCGTCACGCAGGCTAGCGTGGTGAACGGAAATGTATTGCAGTATAAGTATTGTGTGCTAACCAGAGAGTGCAGCCTAAGGCACACCATATTAATTGTAAAGTGCCACTTTACCGGGCAAGTTTATCCACTGGCAGATGGAAGACGTCAAAATGAGCTGGAAGAGTTCCCTGTGATTCCCTGTAATTTATGATGATCTGCTCACAACAAGCATGTGTGGAATAAATTATCTCTCCAGCCATGCTGTTTTCGCCTCATAAATCACGTCATGAATCAAAAAGCCTGGAGTGAGATCGCAAATCATTGGCCGATTTGATCTTGGGAGCAACTGTAACCAACTGTAATTCGAGAGGGGAGGTTAAGGGGCGGATGTGATTTATGTTCTATTGTAATGTAAACACGCTGTGCTGACGTGTTGGCTTCAGAGACAAACAGCAACATGTTGGATCTAAAGTCATTAAATCCTTAGTGGTTAGTGGTTTTGCATGGTTTTCATGGATTTAATGTTTGAGGGTAGAATGGCTCTTTATATGGGGTGTTCCTCCTCAGCTGAAAGGAACTGTGTTCGATCCCGATGTCCACTTCATGAAGGCGTAAATATTTTGTTATGTTTAATATTGTGAAATTGTCACGTAGATAACGTGTACTCATGGAAAAAAACTGAGCATACCGGCTAAGAGTCGGGGGGTCCCCCTGGACACAATTGAAATTGTATAAAGTTTAAGAACCCCTGGTCTCGATCATTCGATCGGGATATAATTCCATCGTAGCGGTATGAACGTAATATAAAAAGAGTACAACCAGCCTCTACTTGTTTCTTACAGTCTCTTGCAAGTCTACACCCACAAGAGACTCAGGGTGAAACACCACGCTGAAGTACAACAAAAATAAAAACCCTGCTAAATTAAGATTTAAGGGTTCAAGGGTGTTCTGTTTGCTCAGTTGAGCTGCGGTGCAAACAAAACAAGCAGACTATCCGGGGTTGCGATAATCGGCTCAATCGTTTAGCCCTGGTATTAAGCTTGTTTGTATTATTTTGAATAACTGCTAGTGTAGCCGGTTTGGGTGTGTTTGTGGCTCATTCCCCATCCGGAAGCTTCTGGGTTAACCCCATTGGGGTTGTTACATTCGGGACAAGATGCTCCTAAATGAGAGGTATGAATAGAACAACAACTGTAAGTCAAGTGTTGCATTCAAGCAACGAGATCACAACCTACAGCGGTGAAGATGTGTTCTCCAAGCCGCTCTAATCTCCCCATCCAACCCGTGTTCTGCCGTGGCCCGGACGCCACTGTGAGATCATTCATCACTCACTCCTCAGTGTGTGACATATCTCTTTGCGTCTCCCCCCCCCCCCCCCCCCCACCACCTTTGATTGATCCCCTCGGTGATTCAAAATGCATCGTGTTTGAAGATGATAAATTCGAGAGAGAGCTGCTAGATTCATCTAATTCCTAATTGATTCAGAGTAACAGTGGAGTCTATCACGCTAATGGTTCCCCCCACCTGCCCGCCTCCGCCCGTATCTTGAGGTCTCTGTCGTGCCCGGTGCCAGCCTGTGATCTCTCTGTCTGTCTGTCTCTGTCTCTGTCTCTGTCTCTCTCTCTCTCTCTCTCTCTCTCTCTCTCTCTCTCTCTCTCTCTCTCTCTCTCTCTCTCTCTCTCTCTCTCTCTCTCTCTCTCTCTCTCTCTCTCTCTCTCCTCTCTCTCTCTCCTCATCCTTTTGTCTATGCAGATGGCTTTTCGCTCTGTGAGTTGAGGCGCCCGAGAGATCTTTGATACGACTCCCCTGATTAGTAACACTTTGCCATTTCTTCCCATCCTGGTGATGGAGAAGGGCCTCCAGATGACTGTGATACTCCTTCCCACATTAAAGTGAGGAGACCCAGATAACGTTGGCACTCCTTTATACCCTAGTGATTATAGTGAGGAGCCCCACTGGCCCCAGAGTCACCGAGAACTGGTGGCCCCGGCACTGCCGCTCTCTCCCCCCCCCCCTATCCCCCCCCCTCTTTTCGGGCTCATCAACATCAGATCTGTTAACCGTCTCGCTTTTCCGAATAATAAAAATAAGGCAGGTAAAACCCTGCGCCCCCAGTGTTGAGGGAAAGGGATAGGGAGAGAGAGAGATAAAGAGAGAGAAAAAGAGAGCGAGCGAGAGAGAGACAGAGAGAGAGAGAGAGAGGAGAGAGAGAGAGAGAGAGAGAGAGAGAGAGAGAGAGAGGAGAGAGAGGAGAGAGAGAGAGAGAGAGAGAGGAGGTCTTCATGGCCCACAGGCACTAGGGGGAGAAAGGACATCCAAACAGGGGGAATGACAATTAGCGCAAAGAAAAAGAGATGTTTTTTCTCATGTTTTTCATAATTTTTGTTACTGTACATTTCGTCAACCCCCCCCCCCCCCCCCCTACAGTAAACGCATTTAGTTCGATTGTGTCATAATTGAGATATAGGTTTGTTATTTTCTTCATTTGGTGAAATAATGAACACATCACTTCCCTTTTTGGTTTAAAGTTGTACAACTTTCATGACTCTGGAGAGCTTGTATTTTATTTTGTTGATTGTGTTCAGACCGGAGTCGGGTCGGGCCAATCATAACCGTGTATCTGTTATGGGGTGTCACGGTTACGGTGGTTGGCAGGGGGCGTGGCCAAGCCACGTGCGCTGGCGGCACACACACACACACCTGTACACGATCACCCTGTCTAATTGTTAATCACCTCATCTGGGGTATATATACGTTGTCTATCCGTTACCCCAGCGTGAGGTCGTTACGTATACTGCACGTTGTTCTTCCGTCTGTTTTGTACCCGTCGCCTGCCTACTACCCGGCCGGTACTTCGCACCCGACATCTCGGTACGCAGACTCCTCCCCCGTCCCGGACTACTCGTCGGTCTACTACCCGCCGGTACTCCGTGGATCGTCCTCCCCGTGTACCCTTGTCTGTTGTGTGTGCTTTTGGGAATAAAGCCGTTCGTATCGCTCCACTGTGTCGTTGTCTGCGTTCGGGGTCCAACCCACTCCCCTCATCGTGACAATGGGGGGCGGGTTTAATACCACGTAAAGAGGAGCAACACTGAGGCGTTTTCGTAAACAACCAAGATGGCTGCCATTAATGCGGAATTACTATTGGTGACAGACATTAGGAAAACGACTATATCATCCATCAGTCACTTTATTGTTCTCTTTATTGTTATTTTTATTGTGTACAATATTGTTATAGTGTTGTATAGTATAGTATATATAGTACAAAGTAAAGTATATAGTGTTAAATTGAACGGTGTATTTTCTATATACATAACAACAGCCCTTAAAGCATTTGTTGATAAAGATGAAAAATGTGTTTGCCATTAATATGCTTTTGCGAAATTGGTCTGGGTGATGTCAGGTTTGTACAAAGTGGTAACGTAAAATGCAAATATACTATACTGTTTTTACAGCAAAATAACAAAGTGTTTATACTTAATAAAATGGGACAGACACTTTCTAGAAGTTACTCGTGACATTTTTGCGCCACACAAAGAAAAAGTACAAATACATTTATCTTCTATTTTAAGGCATATTCCTCATCGGGATCTTAAAATAAACCCAGCAAAGGGCCACGCATAGCCGTTCTACGAGTACTGCAAAGAGGTAAAGCTCACTGCTACATGCAGTCTGGGAATGTAATTTAACATGCTAGCTTTTCTCCTTCCACTACATGAACACTATACGTGTGATCAAAAATCCAAGGACATATAAATGGAAAAAGCCCATCTTTCTCTTTGTATATCTTGTGCACTCCGGCACCAGCCCCGAGTGCATCGGGCTAGTGCTTCTCCCAGGCCCGGGTAAGGGAATACAGCCCACAGCGCCACCCGAAGACACCACACACCATGTGTGGTGTTGCGGCATGTGGTGCCTTCGGGTGGCACTGTGGGCCTTGTTCCCTGCTACAGGTCAGAGCCCCACCCTGCTCCAGCACCAGGATCCGGACTCCGCCCCACCAATCACCAATCACCAATCACCGTCACCTGCTAGTTTTCTTTTCTGGCATGGCATGGCAATGGGAGTATCAGTTGCAAGGGGTTTAGCCAGAAATTAATCTCCAACGTATCCCTCCTCACCCCACTTGCGTGCTTGTGCGCGAGTTAACACACAGGCAGGATAGACCGGAGAACAGGACTGGTCAGCGTCAGGCGTCTCAAGCTGGTTAGAGACCTCCAGCACTGGATAAACCCGACCAGCGGCAATATCGTTCCTCAATAGCAAGTCTATACCGGGAACTGGGAGAGCATCAGAAACGGCAATCCTAAAATTGCCCCCTTTACCAGGTCCGTGCTTAGATGTATGTTATGCAACGGAGCTTTCAGTAAAGCCATTTCAATTCCCTGCACTATTTCCTCCATGCCACAAGAGGTCGCTTCAGACAAAGGCAAGTTGTTATGAACGCGGACGGCTTAGGTAACGTAGCGGCCCCCCTTTTTCGGTTTAGAGCATAACAATTGGCCGCAATGTGGCCTCTTTGCTTACAATAGCTACACTCCCTCTGATCCTTTGGTCGAGAGATAATGTTAGCCTCAGCCCTACCGTAAGAATCATACCCTCATCATCAGCCGCATCATCAGCCGGTTTCCCCCGTGGAAACGATGGCTTGTGTGTGAGGACATACTCCAAAACCATGAGGCCGCCTCAAACCATGTGCCAACCTCGTTCATTTAAGAACATGACCCACCGCTCCGGTATGCACTTTTAAAACTCCTCCAGCAGGAGAAGCTCACGCAGAGACTTGCCGTCAGTAGCTTTTGTAGCCTTACACCACTTGTCAAAGTGCACCTCCTTTTCTCTACCAAATTCTACAAAGGTTTTTCCTGGGACCTTCCTATACTCCCTAAATTGTTGGCGGTAGGCCTCTGGCACTAACTCATAAGCCCTTAACACCGCTGCCTTCACTATCCGGTAATCCTGGCTGTCAGTGAGGGACAAAGCAGCCACAAAATCTTGAGCCTTACCAGTTAGCTTCCCTTGGATCAGAGCGGTCTAAATCTCAGCGGGCCATTTTAGCACTGCGGCCAGGCGTGCTAAAATACGCATCTACCTCCGTTTCTTTGAAGGGAGGAAGAGTCACCAGCCTGCTGATGTCGTGGCACTCCCCCAGAGGTGAACCAGTGCGCTGACTAGCGTGAGCGGGTGAGGCAGGGTGAGGCAGTGGGGAAGGCGCTGGGCGCAGCAGGATGCTCCAGCTTCAACTTCCGTAAGTCAAGCTCTCCAAGATTTATCTGGTAATACTCCATGCGTTTCAGCTCCATATTCATCTGCTGTGACTTATTCTCCATGCGCTTCTGCTCTAGAGAATCCTTCCTCTCACTTGCCTCTCTTTCCATCTGTAGGCGTGCCAAACGCAGCCTTAGCCTGGCTGCGGACAATGACCCAGAAGTGGTAGAGCAGGTGGACTCAGCCCCAGGTGAGAGGGGGCGAGAAGGGTGGCATTGCCAAGGACCCCAACATTGGTTTTAACGTGGCTCCCTTCTCTCCTTCTTCCTCCCCAGCAAAGGAGACAACAGTGTCATCTACCTGCCCTTCTACCGGTGCGGGAGCAGCATCGTCCCCCGGGCCCTGCTTCTCCTCAGCCAGGACCTCCAGCGGGACCAGCACCCCAAACTCCACGAACCCGGCCAGCACAGCCTCACGGACCTCTAGCTTCCTAGCCGCCTTTCTCACAGCCACACCATAGTGCTGTGCTATGGCTAGAAAGTCTGCCTTCCGGCAGCTCTGCAGGCCGGCATCTGAAGGACTATCAACAAAGCCCTCTAGGTCAAAAGCAGCTGAATCCATTTTCTGACCTGCTTAAACGCTCTTTTGTTTGTCACTTGTTCTAATAAACATGCACCCCCTACCAGTCCTCTCTGTACCCAGTAATTTAACCACAAACACCAATTATACTCACCTGTGCAGCACTCCCGCGCTCACTCCAAGACACACAGGATCCCGGACTAGCCCCCAATTGTTACAACCCGTGGTAACAATGACCAAGGGTGTTCGACCAATGGGTAAAGGGGGATCCTGTGTGCACCGGAGCAAGAACGGCGTGGGCAAAGTCTTTGAGCGGCTGGCTGTCGCGTCGCTGATGGTCAACCTGGCCAAGTGTGAATTTGGCAAGGCGACAGTTAACTATTTAGGAAAGGAGGTTGGCCATGGGTCGATCGAAGATAAGGTTGCCGCAATTGTTAACTTTGCAGTTCCGCAAAGTAGGTGCAAGCTGCGCTGATTTATGGGCATGTCCGGCTACTACCGTAGTTTCTGCCCAAATTTTAGCACCGTTGTGGCACCTTTGACTGACCTGCTGAGCCCAAAGAAACTATGTGTGGATGCCGGATTGCCAGGTTGCATTTGATGCCGCTAAGGTTCTGCTGTGTAGTGCCCCTGTGTTGGCCTCTCCCGACTTTGCACTGCCCTTCCAGCTGGAAGTATATGTGAACGCGCTGGGGGCTGGGGCAGTCTTGCTGCAACAGAGAGACACCCCGGGCACCCCGTCAGTTTTTTCTCCCGAAAATGTAATAAGGCTCAACAACAGTTGAGAAGGAAGCTTTGGCGATGCTACTGGCCTTACAGCACTTTGAGGTGTATGTTAGCTCCACCTCTGTCCCTGTGGTTGTATACACTGACCATAGATGACCCTTTCCAAGATATACAACCAGCACCAACGGTTGATGCGCTGGGCCCTCATCATCATGAATGGTGGACACTTATGCCTCACCTGAGGCATAAGAAAGGCAGTGAGAAGGTGTTAGCGGACGCTTTGTCTCGTGCCTTTTGATTTGATGAGCTGTAATGAATTGTAAATTAGACTTTTCCTGTGTTTCCCATGTATGTTGTTAAATGTTGGGTGAATGTTTTTGTTTGACTCAAGCAAACGTGCCCCACACGTTTGCTCTTTTTGGTGGGCGTGTTACGGCATGTGGTGCCTTCGGGTGGCACTGTGGGCCTTGTTCCCTGCTACAGGTCAGAGCCCCGCCCTGCTCCAGCACCAGGATCCTGTACCAACCAACGTAACACATGGTCTCTCTCTCTCTCTCTCTCTCTCTCTCGCTCTCGCTCTCGCTCTCTCTCTTTTTCAATGTTTTTAGCAGTATCTCTCTCTGCCCCCCCCCAGTGCTTCATATGGGGGAGGGAGGAAGGAGAGTCACATTGGAGGTGGGGGGGGGTGGTACCAGATGAAGGGTGTAATTATTCAATATTATAGTTTTTGTTGTAATGAAAGAGTGAGGGCCGATTGCGTTTGGAATGAGTTGAGGTTTGAGAGATATGAGAGCCGACAGCGCATGAGTCAGTCCGTAGTGCTGTTGAAAGACTTCTGCGGGGGCAAAGGATGAATAATGGAAACACTACACAATAAAACATAGGATGTTTTCTCCTGGTTTATTTTAGGGGCTTGTCTTATTGCGACCTGGAACCCAACTTATGAGGGAAAATCATCCGTTTGAGATGATGAGAATTGAAGAGCCGAAACATTTTAAGATTCAGAATCAACCTTATGAATGTTGAATCGCTTCCTCCAACGAGAAGCTGAATCGCTTGAATCGCTTCCTATTAACGAGAAGCTTCATCTGAATACATTTCAATAGTCGAGATAACATCCACTAACCAACCAACAAATCAACCAACCAGCCAGTAATCAGTCAATCGATCGTCAAACTGAATTCTAATAATTCACAGAATCTCTGTCAACCACTAGAGAAATCACAGTATTTTTTTTTATTCAATGAGCAGAATGTTTAATAATGTGCAATGTGCAGTGTGTAGTGTGCATTACAAACTAATCTGCACATATTTCATATTTTATCCAACGGAACTGCGTGTGCCGTCGAATGTTTGTTCACTTTCGACTTCTCGCCGTATGATTCAGTATAATTCCCTTGGTGTCAAATGACTTTGATCATCAGCTCATCTCCCGTTCTGATTTAATTGCACTGTGAAGAGCCCCACTCCCCCTCCCTCCCCTCCCCTGAGCAATATTAGAATAATACAATCTGATCCAAACAATAAGACATAATGCTTTTTTCTTTTTCAAGATATTCTTTTTATACGTCCACCAGGAATGTTCTTTTCCTTGCACGTCCCCAACTATCAAACACGGGATTCCGGCCATGTGAATAACCCTGCTTCATCTTTTATTTTGAAAAGGTCAGAGAGGTGAGGGAGGAGGGGAGTGGGGGGAGGGGGAGTGGGAAGGGGAGGGGGAGGGAGGGGTAGGGGCCGTGGCAGGCAGGGCTGAGAAGCTCCTCTCGCTGTGGCCTAACCCAACAGTTGTGTTACCTAAAACTAACCCAGTAGTTGTGTTACCTAAACCTAACCTAGTAGTTGTGTTACCTAAACATAACTCAGTAGTTCTGTTACCTAAACCTAACCCAGTAGTTGTGTAACCTAAACCTAACCATATATATATTTAAATATACATACACTTTTTTAAGGTTTACTTATTAGGTACTTTGAGATGTCAGATCATCAACAAAGAAAATCAATCCAGCAATATGTGTTCTGTTCCATCGTGCGGTAGTTGTTGTTCCAGTATTTAATTTCAGTCAGCAAACACTGTTGACCTTTCAGAGCGGCGGTACACAAGTGATGGAGATAGCATCACACGGGCCCAGCTTTATTAATAACACAACCACAGCCTCATGTTTATCCTCACTGCCGACAAGACTGACCAAGATGCAGGAGAGCTGCCAAAGGACCTCAACCCATCAACTTGCCCTAAGAAAATGTATCAAATACATAACAAATAAGAGAAAACATACATGTATAATATTAATAATAATAATAATAATAATAATCAAACCTTTTTTATCCTAAGAAGCTTCTTAAAACAGGACACTGACTGATCTAATTTCAAAAGGCACATATGTACAATATACATTATATACGTATTCCTTATAGATTTTCCAATCATATACAGTATATGGTTGCATTTGAATGTTTCCCAAATCTAACCATATCTCACGGTTGAGTAGGTACATTGAAAAGCAAGGAGGGGTGTGTGTGTGTGTGTGTGTGTGTGTGTGTGTGTGTGTGTGTGTGTGTGTGTGTGTGTGTGTGTGTGTGTGTGTGTGTGTGTGTGTGTGTGTGTGTGTGTGAGTGTGTGTGTGTGTGTGTGTGTGTGTGTGTGTGTGTGTGTTCCAGTGTTCTGTGAGGAAATCCTCTGCCGGTCCTGAGTCTTGATAGTCATTATATAATCATTAGACACAGATCGATAGTAGTTGGCAATCAAAGCCTGCATGCAGGTTTATTGTGAATGTGTTTGTGTGTGTGTGTGTGTGTGTGTGTGTGTGTGTGTGTGTGTGTGTGTGTGTGTGTGAGAGAGAGAGAGAGAGAGAGAGAGAGAGAGAGAGAGAGAGAGAGAGAGAGAGAGAGAGAGAGAGAGAGAGAGAGAGAGAGAGAGAGAGAGCGAGAGAGAGAGAGATAGGGAGGGGGGGGCAGAGGAGGTGTGTGTGAGAAATTGTGTGTGTGTGTGTGTGTGTGTGTGTGTGTGTGTGTGTGTGTGTGAGAGAGAGAGAGAGAGAGAGAGAGAGAGAGAGAGAGAGAGAGAGAGAGAGAGAGGAGAGAGAGAGAGAGAGAGAGAGAGAGAGAGAGAGAGAGAGAGATAGGGAGGGGGGCAGAGGAGGTGTGTGTGAGAAATTGTGTGTGTGTGTGTGTGTGTGAGACAGGGAGAGGAAGTGTGTGAGAGAGAGAGAGGAAGTGTTTGGGAGAGAGAGAGAGAGAGAGAGAGAGAGAGAGAGAGAGGAGAGAGAGAGAGAGAGAGAGAGAGAGAGAGAGAGAGAGAGAGAGGAGAGAGAGAGAGATAGGGAGGGGGGGCAGAGGAGGTGTGTGTGAGAAATAGTGTGCGTGTGTGTGTGTGTGTGTGTGTGAGACAGGGAGAGGAAGTGTGTGAGAGAGAGAGAGGAAGTGTTTGGGAGAGAGAGAGAGAGAGAGAGAGAGAGAGAGAGAGAGAGAGAGAGAGAGAGAGAGAGAGAGAGAGAGAGACGAGAGAGAGAGATGTGTGTGTGTGTGTGTGTGTGTGTGTGTGTGTGTGTGTTGTGTGTGTGTGTGTGTGTGTGTGTGTGTGTGTGTGTGTGTGTGTGTGTGTGTGTGTGTGTGTGTGTGGCACAAGGGAGAAATTTGCCGTCAGGGTTTTCTGCCATAAAGCCCTTTCTTCCAAGTAGTAGTGTTACCCAAACCTAACCCAGTAGTTGTGTGTATGCGCGCACATGGCTAACGTTTTTAGTCAAACTTTAGCCATGCTTGTGTGTGTGTGTGTGTGTGTGTGTGTGTGTGTGTGTGTGATCCTGCCTGTGTGGCTGTAGGACTATTCAATATTAATTTCAATGAATATTATAAGTCATAACATGAATGAATGTTATAGGCCTGTGTTTAAAATAAGTATATAGAATCAAGGCCATGGGGGCGACATGGGACATGCTAATATATTTTATTTTCTTTGCCAAAGCAAATGGACACCTCGGTCTTGGAACCCGGAGAAGAGCAGCGGTGTGAGTGACTGTGGAAGTTACTCCGTCGTCGTGGGAGATTTCATGAGCCAGAGATTTCCTGCCTAATGCATAATGCATTGTTATGATTCATTATTCTAGCGCTATTCAACAGGTAAAGAGTGTATTGCTCTAATTACCGCAGAGTTTAACGCAGGGACCGCCATCAGCCGGGTGGTATGAATTATAAATGAAGGCGATGTTGCTCACCGCCACCCTCGTAACCGTACATCCATAGCATAATAACCTAGAAATGACCTTTGTTTTACTGCAAATTGGTACATTCTGAAAATGTTTTATTACATTCCTTAATGCAAATTAAAGATCACAGGGTATTCTTCTCTCAAATTTTTACACTTTTTTTCCTACACAAAGTCCTGGCCTGTGGGCCGTATTTTTGACAGCACCGTCCTAGACCATCTGTTGACATAGGTTAACAAGGTTTGACTTATCACAATAATATCACACAATTTATTTGACCAAATACCTCGATATTGCGATATATGGTCGGGTGACTATCAGTGCTTTCACTAAATATTTACACATAATGAGATTTTTTTTATAAATACTCATCAGTCATGTGGATAAAACGACTCCATGGGTAAAGGCAAATAATAGAGCAGCTAGAACCGTCTTGTGAGTTTCAGAAAATTGATGTCGCTTTTACTGTAATGCAGCCTACAAAACAAGGAAGTGTGATCTATGAAGATGATATGTGTTCCTATCAGAAAGTGTACTGATGGAGTTGCCATGTGTATCCTATACTGTACCACTGTGTTATCCATCTGGAAAACACACCACGGTCCTCTACCACCTCTTGTCTTGGGGCCCGGTTGTTACAGGGGCCACCGATATCTGGTCTCTGGGTGTGTGTGTGTGTGTGTGTGTGTGTGTGTGTGGTGTGTGTGTGTGTGTGTGTGTGTGGTGTGTGTGTGTGTGTGTGTGTGTGCATCGTGCGTGCGTGTGTGTGTGATGACCAACCTGTTTTTATAGTTTTAATAACTGCAGCATTCTCCACACAGAAAGTGTGATTATCACAACACACACATACAAACACACACACAAAAACTAAAGCAGGTAGGCAGGTGTGTGTGTATGTGTAGTGTGTGTGGTAGAATACAGTGTTGTACTACTAGTAGTAGTATCATTACTGCCAAATAAAAAAATTAATTCATCCATTTGTTGTAGCTTTAAACCCTACGTTACGTAAGTCACCGATAGTATCCAATTTTGCATTGGAAAAATTGCAATATATTCTTCCCCTCCCCTGTAAAATTTTTGTTAAAAAGTAAAAGTTTAGTGTGTTGTCACCCCCAGGAGATGGTGGTGGTGGTGGAGATGGTGGAGGTGGAGGAAGAGGAGGTGATAGTGGAGGAGGTGGTGGTGGTGGTGGTGAAGAAGATGGTGGAGGTGGTGGAGGAGATGCTTGAGGAGGTGGTGGTTGTGCTGGTGATGGTGGAGGAGATGGTGGAGGTGGTGGAGATGGTGGTGGAGGAGTTGGTGGAGGAGGTGGTATTGGTGGAGGTGGTGGTGGAGATAATAATAATAATAATAATAATACATACATTAAATTTCATATAGCGCTTTTCTGGACACCCAAGGAGCTTTACAGACATGGTAAAATGTCCATCCATCCATCCATCTTCTCCCGCTTATCCGTAATCGGGTCGCGGAGGTAGCAGCTTCAGCAGGGGACTCCAAACTTCCCTCTCCCTGGCAACATCGACTAGCTCTGACTGGGGGATCCCGAGGCGTTCCCAGGCCAGTGTGGAGATGTAATCACCCCACCTGTACCTCGGTCTGCCCCGTGGTCTCTTCCCAGTTGGATGTGCCTGGAAAACCTCCCTCGGGAGGCGACCAGGAAGCATCCTTACTAGATGCCCGAACCACCTCAACTGACTCCTTTCTACGCGAAGGAGCAGCGGCTCTACTCCGAGTCTCTCACGAGTGACTGAGCTTCTCACCCTATCCCTCAGGGAGATACCAGCCACCCTCCTGAGGAAACTCATTTCGGCCGCTTGTATTCGCGATCTCGTCCTTTCGGTCATTACCCATTGTTTATGGCCATAGGTGAGGGTAGGAACGAAGACTGATCGGTAGATCGAGAGCTTAGCCTTCTGGCTCAGCTCTCTTTTGGTTACAACGGTGCGCCAAAGTGCACCCAATACCGCTCCCGCTGCACCTATTCTCCTGTCAATCTCACGCTCCATCCTCCATCCTCCATCCGGTTTCCTGCTAAGAACCATGGCCTCAGATTTGGAGGTGCTGATCCTCATCCCAGCCGCTTCACATTCCGCTGCTGTTGTTTGGTGCATAGGCATAAACAACAGTCAGAGTTTTTCCTCCCATGACCCTAAGGCGTAGGGAGGCGACCCTCTCGTCCACCGGGGTAAACTCCAACAA
>CM051006.1:17706345-17716345 GCA_027704905.1 Muraenolepis orangiensis
CGGAGAGATATAGCTGAGTGTCGTCGGCATAACAGTGAAAGCGGAGCCCGTGGTGGCGAAGGATCTGACCGAGGGGAAGGATGTATATGATAAAGAGTAGGGGACCAAGTACAGAACCCTGGGGGACACCGTGAGTGACTGGGGCAGTGGAGGATTGACAGTTATTGATGGAGATGTATTGGTGGCGGTCGGAGAGGTAGGAGGTGAGCCAGGAGAGGGCGGTGCCGGTGATACCAATGAAGTGCTGGAGGCGGGAGAGGAGGATGGAGTGGTCTATAGTGTCAAAGGCAGCGGTGAGGTCGAGGAGGATGAGGATGGTGAGGGAGCCGGAGTCGGCAGAGAGAAGTATGTCATTGGTAACCTTGAGGAGGGCGGTTTCCGTGCTGTGTCTAGTGCGGAAGCCGGACTGGAAGGGTTCGTGAAGGTTATTTGTGTCAAGGTGGGCTTTAATTTGTGAAGCGGTGACACGTTCGAGCATTTTGGACGTGTAGGGGAGGTTGGAAATAGGACGGAAGTTGATGGGGTTACCGGGGTCAAGGCCGGGTTTTTTCAGTATGGGGGTGATGGTAGCAAGCTTGAGTGAGGGGGGGACGGAGCCGATGGCCAGGGAGGAGTTGATGATGGTAGTGATGAGTGGGGAGAGTGAGGGGAGGCAGTCCTTAACGAGGGAAGAGGGGATGGGGTCAAGGGCACAGGTAGTGGGTTTCATACTAGTGACTAAGGAGAGTAGGTCGGATTCGGTGATGGGGGTGAAAGATGAAAGTGGATGGAGTGGAGGGGGGGGGTCGGTGGGCTGAAAACCGGGAGGAGAGGAGGGGGCGGAGGCAGCTAGCTGTGTGTGGATGTTGTCAATTTTAGTCTGGAAGAATGACAGGAAGGAGTTGCAGGTGCTGGTGGTGAAGGAATTGCTGGTAGTGTCTATGGGTTTGAGCAGTTTGTTTATGGTGGAGAAGAGTGTTCTGGGGTTGTTGGAGCCGGTACGGATGATGGAGGAGTAGTGGGAGGATCGTGCGTGATTGAGTGCTTCTGTATATTGTTGTTGGTGAAGTTTGTAGGCATCGAGGTGAATGGTGAGTCCGGTTTTTTTGGATAAGCGTTCCAGTTGGCGGCCCTGAGTTTTGAGGTGACGGAGTTCGCTAGTGTACCAGGGGGCGGAGTGAGTGAAGGAGACGAGTTTGGTTCTGATGGGGGCGATGTCATCAAGACAGGATGAGAGTGTGTTATTGTAGAAGTTGACTAGGTCAGTGGGGGAGACGTTCGGGGTGGGGATGGTGTTGGAAATGGCGTTGGTTAGGGCAGCAGAGAGGGAGGGAAGGTTGATGGATTTGAGGTTTCGAAAGGATATGGTGCGTTGCTGTTTAACGGGGTGGGGGGGGATGTTGACGTCTAGGGTGATGGCTAGGTGGTCAGAGATGGTGAGGTCGGTGGTGGAGAGGTTGTTAATGGAGATGCCAGAGGTGCAGACTAGGTCGAGGGTGTGTCCTTTGTTATGGGTGGGGAAATCAATGTGTTGGGTGATGTTAAAATAATCTAAGATGTCCATGAATTCAGTGGTGTGGGTGCAGGTTATGGAGTCGACGTGGATGTTAAAGTCGCCGAGCAGCAGTACAGATGGTGAAATGGCAAAGAGCTGGGTTAAGAATTCAGATAGGTCAGAGAGAAATTCTGGGATTGGCTTGGAGGGGGGGCGATAGATGACGGCAGTGACCAGGGGTTTGGGACCAGGTAATTTAAAAGTGAGGTGTTCGAATGAGGGAGGGGTGGGGAGGGATAGTGCAGTTGTAGTGATTGACTGGTGGTGAAATACAGCTATTCCACCACCACGACCGTCCTGGCGGGGTTTTTCCAGATAGCTGTATCCTGGGGGTGTAGTTTGGTTGAGGTAGAAGTAGTCCAGTGGCTGTTGCCATGTTTCAGTTACGCAGAGGAAGTCCAGTTTATTGTCAATAATGAGCTCGTTGAGAATGAGACTTTTATTGCTGAGGGATCTTGTGTTAAACAGGGTGAATTTCAGGGACTTTTGTTTTGAAGTTGAGTTGGCGGAAGTGGGTAGTGGGCGGAGGTTTAAGGGGTTCACGTGGGGATTGATCTGATGACGTGAGTTGTTGTGATGACGGGAGGCGGAAGTGCGGGGGCTTTCTAAATTGGAGCAGAGAGATGGGATAATGTTTATGGCGGTGGATTTATAGAAAAACTTGCGACGGGAGCTTCTGTGGATGTAGCGGTGGCGTTGTAGCAGTCCGAAGTCTTTTATTGCTGAGATGAGTTGCGCGGGAGGAGGCGATCGATGGTTAAGCAGGAGGAGCTGCGCCGCTGTGTAACGCAGTGCCATGGTGAAAACAGGACCGGGACAGGTGGAGGCCTGCCGGGTCTGCCTTCAGCCGCGGGTGCGGCGGTGATCTTCGGGGGTTGTGGAAGGCAGCGGTCCCAGCCAGACATGGGCTAACCGCACCGGGACAGGTGGAAGCCTGTCCGGGGTCTACCTTCCAGCGAGCGGTGGTGGAATAGAAGTCCGGCTGGATACAGGTGAGTTCTGGGCCGGTGGCCGAGTGTTTGTTGAGGGCAGATGGTAATCCAAGATTGACAGTCGCAAAACAGATGGTAATTGATGTTAATCCAAGAAATGGTAATCCAGATACTGTAGCTGGACGGAGGTTAGACGGAGGGAGAAGCGGCAACCAAAGCGTGCCAGCGTCCTCTCTCTCTTCTCTGCATGGACCATATACCTATACCATGTATAGCTAGTGAGAGCCACCAAATTGCACCAACACGGCAGAGTGCATTTTGCACGGTCCTTTTAGCGTCTAAAACGACGGCTTTCGGGTGAGGACACTTCCACTGTGGGGCGGAAGGGTTGGCCTGGAATGTAATGGAAGAACAAACCACCGCATGGAACTAGCTTTGAAGGCCCCCGCCTCTGTCCGTCTGTCCGTCACTGGCCGCCTCGCCCGTCACTCCGGCCGTTTTCCTGTTGAGCTCAGATTAAACGGCGGGCCCGCTCATTACAGCAGCAGTCGAGGCCAGGCGGTCAGACGGACAGATGGATGGACGGACGCCACAAATAAACTATTATGGAGACGGTGGGAGGGATGGGAGGGATGGGGGAGGAAAGAGGGGCCTTATTGACAGTTTTACGGCAGCCAGGGATATTCACTGTTGAGAGGGCTGTTCTGCATCACACACACACGCACGCACGCACGCACGCACGCACGCACACACCACACACACCACACACACACACACACACACACACTCCTCCCCTCCTCTCCTCTCCTGTCCTTGGCGGCGCTCCTTGTTACCGTCAGATATATGGAGTGTAACCGCTGATTGGTGGGTTTCTGACTCAGCATAAGAGGGGGAGGGGAGGGGTGGTTTTTGTGGGGGGGAGGGATGTAGATGGATAGGAATCGAAGCAGTTATCTTTCTCTGTTTCCCCGCTTAATAACCCCGCTTATTATAGATACAGATGAGGTGTGGATGTAGGGTAGAGGGGTAGAGATGGATTTGGTTTAGTGTAACATTATTTTATAATTTATTTGAGCAGCACACTACAGGTGTGGCCGATTGATTTGGCTGATTTGGTCAGACCATTGCACGTGGCTAATGGGGTGTTGTAATGGAAATACTTATGTTATGGTGGCTGTCTTGAATGGATTGTTGTTTGTGTTCCTCTCCCTCATGTGCCAATTGGCCCAGTAGCTAAACTAAACCCAGTAGCTGAGCATACGGTCTCCCTTCATGTCTCTGTTGTAGAAGGCCACGTTTTAATTTCAGTTCCTGGTTTCTGCTGGTTTGTTTAGTGGTCGGCCTCATTCACCCATCGTTTTTTTTTAATCCTCTTATTTACCAGTATCTGTTTTTTGGTGTAATAAAAACCCTTTTTTTTTGGTTAAAGCTGCGTGTGTTCCTGTCCGACACTCTTTTGTGGACTGATCCACTTCCTCAAGCGACAAGACCATGTGTACTGTGGGCAACGTTCCTAACGGGGACAATAAAGTTATTTGAATTTAATTGGATCTGGACATGGTGGTTGGCTCTCTCATTGGCCGTTGCCGGCACGGCCGCTGATGTTACCTCGGCGACCGACCGTTCGGGCTGACGGAAAATGCCGGAACTCCTAATTAATCTGGCAGGCTATCTATTTCTACGTTCGTAAGTCATTGGTAAAGTTACTTCTGGGGGTACTTCAGAGTGGCTAATGGGGCTTAAGATAGCGCTTCTTCTTCACCTCTCTCCTCGACCCCATGGAGAGAGGGGAGAAGGAGGAGGAGGAGACAGAAATAAAAGGCATGGAGGTAGGTATGACATGTGCATATTATAGTACACATGAACAGGCACTTCTCCTTTTTCTCCTTCCTTCCTCACCAACACCAGGTCTATCAGCATCACAGTTAAGCAAGTCCAGATGGCGTTCAGATGTTTCGCAAGGATTAACAGAGCCTTTTAATACAGAGCCATCGTCGCAGGACACACACTGTGTGTCACTCATGACACTTGATTATGGGCAGAGAGAGAGAGAGAGAGAGAGAGAGAGAGAGAGAGAGAGAGAGAGAGAGAGAGAGAGAGAGAGAGAGAGAGAGAGAGAGAGAGAGAGAGAGAGAGGAGAGAGAGAGAGAGACAGACAGACAGACAGACAGACACAGAGAGAGAGAGAGATAGAGTGCTGCTTCGATATTGTATGTAAGAAGCCTCGTCACTCCCTACTCCCTAACATAGAGCACTACATACATAGTGCGTTTGCCATGCTGTAGTGCTGTCCGAATGTAAAATATGAATTGTTATCCCCTATATAGGGCACAAAATATATCCCACAATGCATCGTGAAAAGTATTGTCCGACCGATGGTCACTACCCAAACACACATATAGATGCATCATGCATTGTGTTGAAAGGAAAATGTCAAGCCGACGTAGATCTGGCACGTTTAATTATGAGACAGCGATGACGTCATTAACGGAGACTCCAGTAGTGTCCCAATGTGTTTTTTTTATTTTGCCGATGAGCTCACTATAAAGTTCCCTACATTGAACTCCCCTATGTAGAATGTAGGGTGTAGGGGGCGGCAGTAGCTCAGTCTGTTGGTACTTGGCTTGGGAACCGGAAGGCCGCTGGTTCAAGTCCCTGAAACACCTGGGAACTGCAGAGCAAGGCACCGTACCCCTACACTGCTCCACGGGCCCTTTATATATAGATGCCCACTTCTGCCCACTTCTCCTTATACCATTTCACTGTGTGTGTACATGTGTGTGACCAGTAAAGAGGATTCAATCCTCCAGATTTAGATTTAGACAGTAGGGAGGGATTTCGGACACAGCCTCTGTGTTTCAAGAGTCGTGAAGCAATACTGTATTACTGAAGCAATCAAAATAGCATTTCTATTGAACAAACACACACATGCATGTGAGCATAGCACATGACACATGTTTCTTCGTGCAGCTTTTAAAATGTCTCCCAGTAACGGCAAGCAGCGTTAAAATATGGGGAAATCTCAATGATAGCACTGAGAGAGAGAGAGAGAGAGAGAGCGAGAGAGAGAGAGAGAGAGAGAGAGAGAGAGACACACACAAATTCAAAGAAGAGAAATGGGTCTGAAATTGTGCGTCTTTCTTTTTACAATGGATCGCGAGGCATTCAGAGTTTAAGGACATCACTTTTGACAGCAAGGCGCTGCTTTAAAAGCCAGTGGAGGTGGGGGGGGGGGGGGGGGGGGTGGGGGGGGGGGGGGGTGGGGGGGGGAGGTTTGTAGAAAATGTCCAGTGCCAAATCCCGCCTACAGCTACAAAATAGTAATAATAATAATAACACCATAAATATTACAAATTGAACGGCTTTCATCCTCAGATATAGGGAGATTTCATGTTATGAACCCCCTGACATTAACATGGACAATCGGAATAGTCTCTCTCTCTCTCGTGTGTGTGTGTGTGTGTGTGTGTGTGTGTGTGTGTGTGTGTGTGTGTGTGTGTGTGTGTGTGTGTGTGTGTGTGTGTGTGTGTGTGTGTGTGTGTGTGTGTGTGTGTGTGTGTGTGTGTGTGTGTGTGTGTGTGTGAGAGTGTGTGTGGTGTGAGAGAGTGTGTGTGTGTGTGTGTGTGTGTGTGTGTGTGTGTGTGTGTGTGTGTGTGTGTGTGTGTGTGTGTAGGTCTAGGTAGGGACAGCGGCGGTCAAACAAAACCCTGTTGTGAAAATACACACACATCTCAGAGCAAACTCGGGAGCTTTGGTGAAAGGACGAGGCAGGGAGATTTCCCCCTGCTGCTTGTAGCTGCCACCGCCGACGTAAAGCTGAAAGCAAGATAGAGGAGAGAGAGATAGGGGGGGGGGGGGATAGGCGATTTATTTCCCTGGAATTTCCAGCTCATCTTATCTGCGACAGGGAACAGAGAACTATTCAGCAGTCACTTTGCATAGGGTCAGCCGGCGAAGGGCCCCGACACCAAGATAGTGTCACTTGCCAAGCAGATAAAATGGTAGATACCAGAGGGGAAAAGGAGGAGGAAAAGGAAGAAAATTGGTTTTGAAACGAAAAGCCGGAAAAAGGAGGCGGTATTAGTTTACTCTTACCAGAGGGCGGAGTGTTAGACGGAGAGTGAAGAGGTGATGGGAAGGGAGGAGAGATTGTGGGGGGCTTAACCTTGGTGAGGAGGAGTTGCGGTTGCGGTGATGGGTATTGCCTCGTGGAGGGACAGTGAAACCCCCGTGAAGTATTTTTGAGGAAGAGCCAAGGCGGAGTAGGATGTGATGAGGAGAGGAGACGAGGAGACGTGTGGCCCAGGACCCTCCCGGAGAGGAGGCGGGTAGAGGAGGGCACGACGGGAGTTTTTTGTTTTTTCCTGACTGTCGATTGCCACAGAGCGGCTGGGAGCGACGATGGAGGGAGGAGGAACGAGTGACCCGACTTTTTTGAGGAGCGGGAATAGGTAGCTTAAGGGAGTGGGCCAAAATGAGGCGGCACGCTTCACCAATAGCACGCGCGCTGCGCCCGTTCCGATCATTGGAGCAGAGGTGAGCGGAGAAGCCCGATAATCGTCAGAGGCACGTGAAAGGAAAGCAGAGGAGAGCGAAGCGGGGACGGAGGAGGAAGACCTCCGAACCGAACCATTCGAGCCTCAGCGTCTATGTGTATTGTGGTAACGCGAATCGTCTGTAGACGCTGTTGAGTGGAGAAGAACGATCGCTGATCAATACCCGCCAGAACCACGCGGGCGAAGCCACTTGAGGGGGGAAAGGAACCGTACCCTACGGACATATAGAAGGGGGTGGTCCTGGCACACCAAAAGGGCATTCGCCCTCATTAGTTTAACATGCCCCTGGAAGAAGCGTTGATCTTGTTGTGATACGCGCTTCCGTTTTAACCGTATCAGTTACCTATCATTCAGCCATCTGTAGGCCATCTGTCATCTATTCAGCTAGCTCCAACTCCATTACCATCCCTTCTCGCTGTCCGATTGACAGAATCCGACGCGCGGACAACATCAAACCGATCCGTAGACGGTTGCGTAGGACCGGATAAATTATTATTTCATCCACCACTGACACGACGCACTCATGAAAATATATTATATTCCATTTCATGCATATTTACTGTAACTCCTTACCCTGACCGTGCCTATTTATCCACCTGCATGTTCTCCAAAAGGTCTGAAACACACATCTTAGAACTACTAGCACCGTTCCTGGTTATCGAACGTCGTTTCTGTGCCCCCTGGCTCCTCTCCTTCAGGTGTGTTGTGATATTTTCGTTATCCACTCACAATACCCCTATCGCTCCTCTTGGGCAACCCACTGACCCCTATTCGCTATGGAAACAAGTCTTGTGAACTTACCAAAACCCGGAATGGAAGTAGAGGCAACGTCATACAATGTCACCAACCAAAATGAGCCATATTGAAAACCCTCCCTTAATTACCCTTGTATCAAATATTTACCCCTAATGCCGTCTATGTTAGTACAAAGTGTCTTCAGAATAGCCAAATACCAGGGAAAAAAGTACTTTTGTATTTCGAAAGATAAGCAAATTAACTAAGAAACTAATAGCCACATCACCGTTAAATCGCATATGAGATACATGATCTATCTACGGCGACATTACTCTTACAACTGCTGTGGCCCAAACCTGGCCCAAAGGCTTGTGCCTGCATAATCCCACAGAGTAAACCTAATCTCCCATCAATTCCTATCCTCCATTGACCATTTTATCTTGCGCGCCCTGCTATTATTTCACACTTGTCTAGTTATGGTGGGTAGTTATCATTAATATGTATGTATATTGTATTATGCCCCCACCCTACCTTCATCTTACCTTACACCCTATTCGCCCTCCCTACCTCGCCGCCACATTAGCTTTTCTACTATTTTTCTTAGGCAGACTCCTCCTACGAAAGACCCACGCAGCGCGCTTACAGATGTCGAAACCTATTTGTTGCTCGTCTCTGTTTTTTTGTTCAACTCTTTCTTGTATTCCCATATCTCTCTTCTTTGCTGATTTCTCGATACACCCGACAAAACAGCACAGTCACAATTTTGTTTGCCTTTTTCGGAGTAATACGCTACTCTTGACAAAACCTCCATCACTCCCAAAAAACCCTCCTAAAACCCTTATAGAGTAAGACATCAAAGCCCCACGATCATCCCAACCTAAACTTAACAAATATAATAATCACGGCCTACATTGTTACAGCATACGAGTATATACCTCCCACTCTACTATTGCTGAATCTGTGTCCCCACGATGGTTAATTTTATTTTCATAATTTGTGACCATTGGCGATCTATGCGACGTGGAGATTCTTTCCCTTGAGACTAGATGACGGATGGACAAACATTCACGATGGTTTTCGACCTCGTCAGGTTGCATACTTACTTGACCTGGAAACGTACTTTTTCGACACCAATACACTTTTTCCCAACACACTGTCCGAAAGCCTTTACTCCCTAACTGCGAGCTCTCTCCATCCGACCCCCCCCCCCGCCTATATCTAATGCAAATAAAGTTCGCAGCCACAGCCTGATGATTAGCTAGGCTTGGTGTATGCTCATTGAGCCTTTGGCATAATACTAAGAGACAAGAGTCCAATAAATTTTTTGTCCTTCTTCGGGGCGGCTCTACTTCCGTTCTTAACTATTTACCCACCCACAGCCACACTACTTACTTTCTCCCTTTCCCCCATCTCCCCCTCGCTCACCCCCCGACCCCTACTCTTTCCTCCTCTCTCCTCCGCTCTCTGTACTTCTCCTCTTCTCTCTCTCCGTATCCCTCCTCTTCTTTCTCTTCTACCCTTCCTTTACTCTCATCCTCTCCTCCTCCTTCTCTTGCTCCCTACCTCTCACCTCTCTCTCTCCTTTCTCTTTTTATACCTCTCTTCTATTCCACCCCCCACCCCTTATCCCCACCCCCTCCTCTCTCCCTTTCTCCACCCCACCTAGCTCCACCCTTTTCTCCCTTGTACTCACCCCCCGATCTTCTCTCTTGTACATACCCCTCTTTACTGCTCTCAACTCCCTACCACCCTCCCCCCACCAAAACCACCCCACACCCCACACTAATCCCCTCCCCCTCAACCCCCACCCTCACTACACTCTCGACTTTTCGCACCACCCACCCCACACCCACCCACCAACCAACAACCACTCTCTCCACCATCCCATAGCCCACCCTACCTTCACTCCCCTTATCCCCTTCCTATCTCACCCACTACCTCACACAACACCTACCTACCCTCATCTACACTCCAACCGCACCTCCCCCCCCACCCCACACTTTCCACCTTTGCTTTCTCTTCCAACTCTCCACCCCCCAACCACAACACACAAACCAACCAACCCTCCCCCTTCCTACCCCTCCCGCAATCTCTCTCCTCTCCACCCCCCCTCCTTCTTCCCCAACCCACCCTCCCCACCTCCCCGCTCACCCCCCCTCCCCCCCCCCCCCCCCCTCACCCCCCCCCCCCCCACCCCCACCCCCCCCCCTCCCCCACCCCCCCCACCCCCCCCTCCCCCCCCC
>CM051006.1:17721345-17731345 GCA_027704905.1 Muraenolepis orangiensis
TATAACTGCTGTCTGTCGTCGGGTATTGCACATACGATTTTCACCCATTGCATATACTTGTATAACTTTGATGTGACAATAAACTTGACTTGACTTGACTTGAACACTATATACTATCTACTACATACTATAAACAACACCATACTTTAACAAGACTATAAACAATAAAAAATAACAATAATGTGTCTAATAGATGATTTGAACATGCAGTACGGCGGTCGGTGCAAGGAGTCTTTTAAAGTGCCAGTAGTGCAGCAGCGTAGTGAGGGGTATACATTACATTACATTACATTACATTGCATTCATAATTGATGGTAGCTGTAGTTTTATTTGCTGTGCATACTAGTTTTATTGTACCACTGCTAGGGGTATTCCAAACCCATGTTTCACTACTTCTCCTTGTCTCCGAGTCTCCCTCTAGATCCGTAGTGAAACATGGACACCATCTGTTTTCATGTGACCTTTGTCTCCTTTGCTCTTCCTCTCTCCTTTCGCTCTCTCTCTCTCTCTCTCTCTCTCTCTCTCTCTCTCTCTCTCTCTCTCTCTCTCTCTCTCTCTCTTCTCTCTCTCTCTCTCTCTCTCTCTCTCTCTCTCTCTCTCTCTCTCTCTCTCTCTCTCTCTCTCTCTCTCTCTCTCTCTCTCTCTCTCTCTCTCTCTCTCTCTCGCTCTCTCGCTCTCCATCTGTCTCTCTCCCTCTCTTCTCTATCTTTCTCTCCCTCCCTATATGTCTCTCTCTCTCTTTCATTATTTTTCTCGCTCTCTCCTCCCTCTCTATCTAGAAATCATGTTTATGTTTACGTGTCTGTGTCCGACGTTCCCAATGAGTGACAGACTAGTGACGAGGGGGAGGTGGAGGGAGGGATGGATGGATAAGCGTTCGTCTGACCGGGAGCATAGGAATAACCATAGCAGGGGGAGAGAAGCCCCAGGCCAGCAAGCACAGCTTCAGCCCCTGATTGATTGTTAGAGGGGTGTCACCCCCCCAAGACGACCCGGACCTCTCCAGAGAATTGTCCAGAGAATCCCCCCCTGTGGCATGTCCGTGTGGAAGGGTGGCTTTCGCAGTCGGTGCATTTTTGTGTGTGTTGGTTTTTGGCCCGTCGATATGGATCTGCTGAATCAGCGGACCGAGTCGAGACCCCGGAGAGGGTTCTCCTTCAGCCTTGACAACACCACGACTCCAGCCCTCGAGTGACCGAGCGCATGAACTAGACACCCCCCCCCCCCCAAACACACCCTCCCTCTCTCTCTCTCTCTCTCTCTCTCTCTCGCTCTTTCTCTCTTTCTATTGCTCGTACTCTCTCTCTCTCAGAAGTCTATTAAAAAGCCCAAACAAAGCCTGTCAGGTCAGGTCGTTCTTCCTGCAAATCACCTCCCAGCCTCCCCACCACCACCACCACCACCACCACCACAGCCTCCCCACCACCACCACCACCACCACCACCACCTCAAACACCACCAGCATCACGTCAACCTCCACCTTCAGCACGGATGCCCCAGACCCTAGAGCTGCCTATCGCATTACGATTGACCACCCCTCACTTAAGGTGGCCGGTTCCAAGCTGGGCGGGTTAGAAGTATACAATACTATACTATACTATAAACAACCCTATATGCTATCTACTGTATACAATACTTTATACTAGGGAGGAGTGTCTTCTCTCACGCCAGCTGATCTCTCTCTCTCTCTCTCTCTCTCTCTCTCTCTCTCTCTCTCTCTCTCTCTCTCTCTCTCTCTCTCTCTCTCTCTCTCTCTCTCTCTCTCTTTCTCTCAGAAGTCTATTAACAAGCCCCAACCCCATGTCTAGCAGGTCAGGTCGTACCTCCAGGTTGTGGTTGTGTTTCAGCCATTCACCACCTCCAGCACCACCACCAGCAACAGCTGCCCCACTGTGTGTGTGTGTGTGTGTGTGTGTGTGTGTGTGTGTGTGTGTGTGTGTGTGTGTGTGTGTGTGTGTGTGTGTGTGTGTGTGTGTGTGTGTGTGTGTGTGTGTGTGTGTGTGTATGTGTGTGTGTGTGTGTGTGTGTGTGTGTGTGTGTGTGTGTGTGTGTGTGTGTGTGTGTGTGTGTGTGTGTGTGCATGCACATGTGTGTGTGTCTGAGTAAGTCTGTGTGTCTGTGTGTGTGCATGCACGTGTGTGTGTCTGTGTGTTAGTGTGTGCCTGCACACTTCGGGTCTTTGGTCGTTGTTGAGTGCTAGAGTCTGCTAGCAATCTTTTCTCTCTTCTTTTCCCATCCCACCAGCACTTGTCTTGTCGGTCTTGTGATCTCTGTTCTAATAGCACCGGTGCGGCTGATGCAACTGTAACTTTTCTCTACAGATTGTGTGAAACTATTTCTCCGGGCTTAATAGCCTTTATAGCTCCGTGAGTCTACATTTTGACCTTTTACGGCGTGCAGTTTTTCCTGTACTTTTTCGGTACTTTTTTTCCGACTGGAAACACTTTGCGTGGCCTATGGGAGCCTTCGGAAACTTCTGGAAAAAAGCAGGAAAACGAAGGTGGTAAAATCCCCAACACTAAATTCTGCGATTTTCCCACAGCGGTTTCCTGAAATTCGTATATCTGTTATCCTTATTCACATTAACCTATTGATTTGTCTGAGAGTTACATGCTGCTGGAATAAGGGCCGGTGTATGGAGACCTTGATCGATGCAAGCAAAGTCCCAGCTGTGAAAGCGATTGATTTCCTTCAAGGTAACCCTGAAGGGGACGGCTAGAGGGGCTGGAAGGTGTGTGTGTGTGTGCGTGTATGTGTGTGTGTGTGTTATTGCGGTCGTTGCTTTTGCGGTCGTTGCTTCGAAACCTTTCCCCCTTTATTTATCTATCTATATCAAAGGAAAGAGAGGCAGAGAGAGAGAGAGAGAGAGAGAGAGAGAGAGAGAGAGAGAGAGAGAGAGAGAGAGAGAGAGAGAGAGGACGAGAGAGAGAGAGAGAGAGAGAGAGAGAGAGAGAGAGAGAGAGAGAGAGAGAGAGAGAGAGAGAGATAACGAGAGGGTGTCACAATCTTTATTAACCCTGCCTCCACCAGAAGGTAGCATCAACCCTCTGTAATTGGTCCTGATGATACAGACTCTCCAGGGTTCACTTCCCAGACTGTTACCGACCCTGCCCGCCCCGGACCTGCCTGCCTCGCCTGTCTCCCGATCCTCTGCCTGTCCCCGACTACGCCTCTGCCTGTCCCTGCCTGGTTTGTCTGCCCTGCCCGGTACCCCATATGCTGCCTGTCCCTTACTACGCCTCTGCCTGCCTCCGCATGGTTCGTCTGCCCTGCCCGGTTCCTGATCACCTGCTCGACCTCGACTACGTCTGTGCCTGCCCCTGGTCTGGTTCAACTGTGTGAATATTGACATTAAATGTCACAAACTGTCCTTGGTGTCACATGTGCTGCATTTGGGTCCTAACATAATCTGTGGCAGAACAATCTGGCCACAATGGACCCAGCGCACACCACCCCACCACAGGACCGCCTTGAGAAGGTTGACGGCTCCCTGGCTCATCACGATGGACACTCATCTCCGAGTCTCCCTCTAGATCTGTAGTGAAACATGGACGCCATCTGTTTTCATGTGACCTTTGTCTCCTTTCTCTCTCTCTCTCTCTCTCTCTCTCTCTCTCTCTCTCTCTCTCTCTCTCTCTCTCTCTCTCTCTCTCTCTCTCTCTCTCTCTCTCTCTCTCTCTCTCTCTCTCTCTCTCTCTCTCTCTCTCTCTCCCTCTCTCTCTCACAATCTTTTTCAAAGCCCGAGCTGTGGATCACATTGATTCTCTTCCAGATACCCCTAAAGGTGCCGGGTAGGGGCTTTGGGCGTCTTCTGATGCGTGTGTATGTGTGTGTGTGTGTGTGTGTGTGTGTGTGTTATGTAACGATTGTTACTTATAAACTCCCCCCACCCCTCCCCTCTTTATTTATAGTGTCTTCCAGCGATTCTATAGTTTCTCCTTCCTTCCCCTCGCCCTCCAAATGTCACACAACATGTCTGCCTACTGTGTCCCATGCTTCCCGGGAACTAAAAAATAATAGGGAGTGATGCCCCCGTGGAGACGGCTTGGGATTCTCTCTGTCTCTCTCTCTCTCTCTCTCTCTCTCTCCTCTCTCTCTTCTCTCTCTCTCTCGCTCTCTCGATCGATAGACAGATAGATAGATCACTACGGTTATATTCCTTTGATTTAGTGTTGTCTATTTTTAGCTAAAGGTCAGCCTGTCTTTTCAAATGAGTCCCTTGCTTTTCGGGTTTTTTGGTTGCTGTCATTTTTTGCGATTTTATAAACAAAGATTCACTGTATTTGTACCGAATGTTTAATATGAATGTACACCATTATGTAATTACACTTTTTGCCGTCATGCCTTGCTGAGTGAATTAAGGGTCTTGGTTAGAATTGTGTTTCAGATGATGCTCCACTTCAACAGACATATTACCTGCTGGGAAACATGTCATGTCGCCAACTCGGGTCATTAGCTAAATGCGAAACACCTGAATCTGGGCTGGCCTCATTAAGAGTGGCTCTCTCTCTCTCTCTCTCTCTCTCTCTCTCTCTCTCTCTCTCTCTCTCTCTCTCTCTCTCTCTCTCTCTCTCTCTCTCTCTCTCTCGCTGTCTCTCGCTCTCTCTCTCTCTCTCTCTCTGTCTCTCCTTTCCTCTCTCTCTCTCTCTTCCCCTCTCTCTCTCTCTCTCTCTCTCTCTCTCTCTCTCTCTCTCTCTCTCTCTCTCTCTCTCTCTCTCTCTCTCTCTCTCTCTCTCTCTCTCTCATTGCTTTATCTATATCTTATCTATTCTATATCTCATCTCTCTGCGTCTGCGTCATCACGATCTCACTGCTATACTACTCTGTGCATCTCTCTTCTTGCTCTTCCTCTCTCTCTCTCTCTCTCTCTTCCCCTCTTCCCTCTCTCTCTCTCTCTCTCTCTCTCTCTCCTCTCTCTCTCTCTCTCTCTCTCTCTCTCTCTCTCTCTCTCTCTCTCTCTCTCTCTCTCTCTCTCTCTCTCTCTCTCTCTCTCTTCTCTCTCTCTCTCTCTCTCTCTCTCTCTCTCTCTCTCTCCTCTCTCTCTCTCTCTCTCTCTTTCTCTCTCCCCCCCCCTTGGTTTCAAAGTGTACTTTTTGTGTCAGTTCCACAGTTTGTTGAGCCTGTGACTCACCAGGAGAACCGTCATCATTAAGTAACTTAAGTCACATGGTGGAGTTAGAATAGATTTGCGGAAATACACCTCAGTTAATACTAGCCAATACTTTGTGTTAAATACAGTTATTGATTTCCCCGTCCCCTATGGATGAGGGCCGCCGCGTGGAACCTCTCGCCCATTTAATAATTGTTATCTGAAAAATTAAAGAATGATCGAAGGATTTGAAATGACAGAGACGGTCCTGTCGGTCATCACCCGTTGTTCATGACCATAGGTGAGGGTAGGAACGAAGACCAGTAGTTTGAGAGCTTTGCCTTCTGGCTCAGCTCTCTCTTGGTCACAACGGTGAAGATACAACGGTGTGGTAAAGGGGACCCGATACCGCTCACCGCTGCACCTATTCTCCTGTCAATCGCACGCTCCATCCTTCCCTCACTCGGGAACAAGACCCCGGGATACTTGGGGTAAGGACTCACTCCCCACTTGGAGTGAAGGGTTAGGGTATATTATATCCACGTCAAAAAAACGTAAATCTCCACAATTCTCCACGTTAATCCACTTCTCTTCTCCACTTTATATTCACATGAAAACCTGCCCTTACAGGTGCGTCAAACAAGTGAAAGTATTCTCTTGTTCTTAAGGCACCCTATTTGGCCAACAGGAATGTAAGATAAGAAATAAGAATAAAAACATAAACATCAATACCGATTATACTAATTACGAAATAGCTAATATTAATTTTGACTAACACATACGTAATTAGAATGCATTTGGCTCCTACACTCGGTGCCGGTACAAGATAATAATTTAAAAAAAAAGACTCAAAGCGTTACACGCTTTAAATCTTCGTTGTCAGAGTTTTTTGACAGGAGAATCGTTGTGTGGGTCTAATTGTTCACACTATCTAACCAATTTCGAATTTCAAAGTGACTGTTATATAAAAGGCTCTAAAATGAACACTCTACTGGGACTGCTGAAGGACCATGGGAATGTTTCCTCAGTGGGGAAGATGTGTTTGCTTTACAGCAGAGCAGGCTTACTATTGCAGTCACACATCATCCGTAGGGTCAAAACTAACCTGTCTCACCACGGTTTAAACCGGCTTTGGCAAGTACTTTGATGATATATACGGTACATATATATGTATACGGATGTATATTCATGCATGCATTTTCAATGAATATTCAACATCGGAACTAAGTATGTATCTGACATTCTGTTTACAATATATATATATATATATATATATATATATATATATATATATACAAAACATAGCAATATAGGTATCAGATTTATGAAGTGCACCTTCAAGTATATGTATTGGCTACAACCCTTCATTTAATACCAACATGAAGTTATTGTATATTTATACCTTGGAGTAAAAGACTATGTTATGTTATGATTACATGACCTATTTTCAAGATACAAGATACAATATTTTGAATGGTCATTTGTAACAAGTTTGTACTGCCATTTGTATTGCAGCCTAGGCGCTGCCTGTTACACGTAACCAGCCTTAACACCCTTACTTACTTAAACAGTCCTTCCTCCTCCAGCGTACTAACCCACCATCATTTTTTCATTTCACCTTTTGTGATCACAAAAGACCAGAGGAGTCTGGGCCACAGTGCTGCCGCTGGCACCGCTGCTGCGGCGGCTGTCCTTTTGTGAACAGCAAGGCAAGCAAAAGCAACAACCCCACAGTCTCCTGACGGGATGCAGCCTGCCTCGCTCAGACCTATCTGTCTCGGTTATTAATAACACTGACATCCAACGCAAACCAATCCAAAGACAGAGGGGGCTGGTGAGTCCGTCCCGGTGAGTCTGTCTCGCTGAGTCCGTCGCTGTCCGTCCGAGTGGATGGAGACAACCTGTGTGGCTGGGGAGTGGTGGTAAGCTGGTCTTTGTTGACTATGTGGTATGCTCTCCCTAGCATGTAGATGTCCCCTTGTACAAGGTGGAATCAACTGGAACCTCAACCTGGATGAGGGCATACTGTCAGATAATTTAAACCTGTTATTTGTCTCCAAGGCAGTTGACTTCTTGATGACTGCGACACTCTGCAGACTGGCCTACTAGCAAAAATGAAAATATGCTAACTACCAGCCAGGTGTATACAAATGGCTACCATATGGCTTGAACTGGCTATCTTGTGGACAAAACAGGCTGTCATGTGCGTCAAACTGGCTACCAGTTGTGTCAAACAGGATCCCAGCCAGGTGTATAGAACAGGCTACCAAATGACTTAAAACTGCTAACTTGTGGATTAAACAAGCTGCCATATGCGTCTAACTGGCTACCAGTTGGATCAAAACGGCTCCTATATGGGTCCAACAATCTATCGTAAGCATCAAAGAGACTACCATGTAGAACAAACTACCACAGAAGTCAAACGGGCAACCATGTGGCCCCAACATGCTTCCATATATCCATATGGGTCTAACTGGGCTCTAGGGATGCAAACATTTTCCATAGAACGCAAGCACTTACATCCATACTACAACACGTCTATTAAACATAGACGTAAAAGATACTTAATGTGATGCTGTGCTAGAGAACACGCAAACTGCTAACATTGTGAATCCACACGCCATCCGCTTTGAAATGTTAAAAGAAAAACACAGATAACTGCACCTGAAAAGGGAAGAAGGGAATGACATCTGCCTAAAATCTAACAAAGGAAGTTTACTGTCAAGTGTGTTTATATTGAATAGACCCATCTCAAAAAAGTGCAGGATAGCCTTAGACACCTCAAATTGATTTTTTGTTCTGAATACAGGAATGTTCCCCAATTAATTTATAATGGGGGAGTATACAGCCCATACCTTAGGGCTGAACTTTTCTTTACTTTTAGTCAGTGTGTCCAGTGAAAGGTTGTTGCATTGTTAGGCACCTTCAAGCCAAAATTGCTTAGTTTTTTTTAGTAGTCAAAGATACACACTGATGATACTGAACCATATTTTTGTTAGAAGTCGGTTCATGACATACTGTCCTTTGTTAAGGACATGTGAATTACTGTGTTAGTTCCTTTAGTTGGCTTTCTGCTCTTATTGAGAGTATAAGGTTACTTTTCCTCAGTACTGTTGCTTTGTCTGAACTTTGTGAAGCACTTTGTGCTGCAGACATTGTCCAATAAAAAGAAAAATATAAGAATCCCTCTTGTTCTGTAATATTTCATATTGCTGTACATCATCCCTTGGACTTATAAACAACTTATCTCCTTCGTCTGACTGTCGACAGTGGGAGCTGGCAATGAATCAGAACACCAAAAAAAATAGTATTCTTTAGGAAATAATATGCAGCTATACTTCTCCTTGGCCATTTTCATCAATCAAGCAACAATGAATCATATTGTGAATGTACTTTTTCAAAGGCCAAACTCAACTTTTATCTAATTTGTGTTCCGTAGCCTAAGCCAATTTGCTAACAAACATAATGAGCTATTATTATTATTATCAATATTATTTAGAGTGGGTGTGCCGGTCTGTGGATCTGTCACCCTGATGGTGTTTTTTTTTAATACTTTTTGACAGTTGGTGACTCAATCATCGCAATGTGACTTAATTCCCGCCGGCCGTGTGAGTGACTACGAGTGAACGTGCCAAGTGGCCAAATGTACATAACACATTTGATAAATTAAATATTTTTCTGCATTCATGCGGCGCAGTGGCAATAAAAATAGCTTTGTGCCGCAACAAAAATAGAGACAATCCAAACAGACACAAGGGGAACATGCCCAGGAGATTCGTTGTTTTTTTTTCAAACTTGAAAACTTAATTTACATAACTTTAATTTGGTTTCTAATACATCCTTAAAGGGGGGAACCTCTTCCAAGCAAGCTCCGACTCTGAATAATTAAAGGGGAAGACAATCGGCAAAACAAGGCACTTCCTCCTTTGGCTCAAATATAAACGCTCCAGGTGTGTGGTCGTCTGTTTTTAAGTTTTTAAATTATTCAAATGTTGTGCACTCCAGTGAGGATATTGGGCTGTGTTGCTCCTGTGAGTATATTAACATACTGATTGTGCAGCCAAGGGAGATGCATGTTGCTCCCCTCCACTTATTGTGAAGTGGCTAAATTGAGAACTGAATAAAAAAAACAACCACCCATCCTTCTTAGGGAGGGGTGGGGTTAGGTTAACGAGGGAATAGCCGATCAAATTTGGAAAAAGAGAAAAAGTGTAGGTCTGCATAGTTCTTTTCGCTCTTGTTTCCCTTTCGATGGACACTTGCACGGACATAAACGCACATCTGAGAGAAACGAGACTTCGTGTTTTCCGACGGCACACATAACTTAACCCTCTGCTGGAAATAACCATGGGACTATATGTGGCTTCGGGGGGGAGGAAGAAGAAAGAGAAGGCAAACCAAAGTTAATGTAAACAGTGTGCATGTGCGGGCAGAGTAGGTGCCATCACTGCACGAGAAATGTCATCGTCGTCTTCCTCTTTCTTCTGTCACACAGCAGGGCCCAAAACACTTCCACACAGCCCTGATTTCACCGGCTCCCGGGAAAACCATGGCGGCCTAATTGTGGCACCAACGTTGTTCCTTTCATTCCCCCGTTAAGCATCTGACCTGCTGCTCATTTCCAGGTATCTTGTTCAACAGCTAATTCACCACCGCAATGTAAATAACCGAAACAATGGCAGGTTTATATTTATATCGGCCACATTCTCGACTATCACTGCTGAAAACCTCTCCAGGGGCAGACGCTCATTACTAATTGTCTTCATGTACCCTGAGTTATATTTATCATAATTTGGATTTGTGGGGTCTTTCCCATTGCAAAGAGGAAGGCAGAGAAATGAGGCCAATGGAGGCAGAGCTAAGTTGAGCGGTGTCTTATAGCAGCCTCACCAAGAGAGGGGCAGAGCGAGC
>CM051006.1:17736345-17781345 GCA_027704905.1 Muraenolepis orangiensis
GGTGAACTTGAAGGTGTGCCATGCCTGCAGCACCGAGGTGTAGAAAGGGGTCAGGCCGGACAGGTCCAGCTCCTCTGGATTAAGCAGGAACAGCTGCTTGTGGTAGCCAAACCTCCCCACACTCCTGAGCAGCAGCTTCCCAAAGTTCAGCCAGCTGGGGCCGCAGTCGTATAACAGCCTGCTGACAGTCCGCAGACGGAAAGAGGCGATCTTGGACTGGATGCAGATCAGTCCTTGCCCTCCCTCAGCTAGCGGCAGGTAGAGGGCAGCTGCGCGGACCCAGTGCCGACCCGACCAGAAGAAGTCCACAATCTCCTGCTGGATGCTGGACACCAGGTTCCTAGGTGGTGTCAGGGCCATCAGTCTGTGCCAAAGGGTCGAGGCAACCAGAGTATTGGCGACCAGAACTCTTCCCCTGTACGACATATGAGGAAGCAACCACTTCCATTTGGACAACCGAGCGCACACCTTCTCCTTCGCTCCCTCCCAGTTTCTAGCCTTGAAAGCCTCGGTGCCCAAAAAGACTCCCAAAACCTTTAGCCCCTCTGTTTCCCACTGAAGGCCTCCAGGCAGGCTAGGAACCACCTGCTCCCTCCAGCATCCAAAAAGTAGTGCACTACTTTTGGCCCAGTTGACCCTTGCCGAGGAGGCCCTCTCGTACAGGGACAGGGTGTCCTGTAGACACTGAACGTCCCTCTGGCTGGAGACGAAGATGCTGATATCGTCAGCATAAGCCGAGAGCGTAGGAGGGCACTCCAGCCCACAGGAGGCCGGCAGGGAGAGACCACTGAGCTTACTCCTCAACCTGCACAGCAAAGGCTCAATGGCCAGACTGTACAGCTGCCCGGAAATGGGACAACCCTGTCTAATTCCCCGCTGTACAGGAATTGGCCTACTCAGCCCTGCCCCCATTTTCACCAAACACTGAGCACCGTTGTACAAAAGTCCAACCCATGCCAGAAAACCCTCACCAATGCCATATGCCCTAAGTGCAGAAAACAAATACAAGTGATCAACTCTATCAAACGCTTTCTCTTGATCAAGTGACACAACACCAACATTAACCCCGTGAGCCCGACAAACATCCATTACATCCCGCATAAAGAAAATGTTGTCCATGATAGACCTATCAGGAATACAGTAGGTTTGGTCTTGCTGAATGACCATCTCCAAAACCCCCTTCAGTCTGTTCGATAAGGCTCTGGAGAGAACCTTATAGTCTACAGTCAAAAGGGCTACAGGCCTCCAGTTCTTCAGTAGGGCCAAGTCTCCTTTTTTGGGCAGCAGGGAAAGCACCGCCCTCCGACAGGACACCGGGAGGGATCCGGTTCTGAAACACTCTGCGAAAACGCCACGTAAATCAGCTCCCAAAACACCCCAGAAGTGCTTGAGGAACTCTCCGGAGAGGCCATCAATCCCTGGGGCCCGCCCTGATGCCATCTGGTTAACTGCTTCAGTCAGCTCCTCCAGGGTCAGCTCGAGGTCCAGAGCAGCTTTCTCCTCCGGGCTGAGCTGGGGAAGACCCTCCAGGATCTCCTCACGGCCCTCGATGCTGCACTGCTCTCCCCCAAAAAGGTTGGTGTAGAAGTCCATGGCGTGGTCCCTCATCTCCTCCGGACTGCTGGTGACTCTTCCTCCTGGAAGCTTCAGGCAGCTCATCTGCTTCCTCTGCGCCACCGATCTCTCCAGGTTGAAGAAGAAGGGGGTTGGGGCATCCATCTCCTTTATCTCCAGGAAGCGACACCTGACCAGAGCTCCCTTAACTCTCTCCTGCAGGAAGGAACTTAGCTCCAACCTCTTCTTCTGCAGCAGCTGACCAGCAGAGGGGTTAGAGTCTCTCTGTAGACCCAACTCTAAGTCTCTTATGCTGGTCTCAAGGTCTTCCACTGCTGCTTTCAGTTTAGAGGTAGAGTGTGAGGTGTACTGCTGACAAAACACCCTAATGTGTGCCTTACCCACCTCCCACCACATCATTAAGGAACCAAACTCAGATTTCCTGAGTGCCCACATCTGCCAGAAGTGCCCAAAACTCTGGCAAAATGTTTGATCCCTCAGCAATTTGTTATTGAAACACCAGTGTGACCTTACCCTTACCCCCGGTGAAATGATGAGAGCTGCAGTGACTAGGTGATGGTCTGTGAAGCCAACTGGGATAATTTTACTGTCAACCAGTCGTGAGCTGAGACACTGTGCTACATAAATTCTATCAAGACGTGCAGCACTCACCCTGTTGCTATTAACCCTCACCCAAGTGTACTGTCTTGCTTGTGGATGCTTAACCCTCCATGTGTCTATAAGGTCTGTATTTGTGATGATAATATTTAGCGTAGCAGATGACTGTGGGTGCGGTTCCTGACTTGTCCTGTCCAACGTGAAATCCACCGTGCAATTAAAGTCCCCACCAATGATAATATTATCGTTCCTGTGATCTAGTAAGTGTGTTTCTAGCAAATGGAAGAGTCTAACTCTTTCATTTCCCTGATTGGGGGCATAAATGTTAATGAGACAGACCACCGTGGAGTCTATCTCTGCCCTGACTATGAGCAGCCGTCCCTTCACCACTTCATCTGAAGATAAAATGGTGGCGTTAGCCGCTGATCTGAAAAGGACGGCGACTCCTGCACTGCAGTTGGACCCGTGGCTTAAGACCTGCGGGCCCTCCCACCATAAGCCCCAATCCGTGTCGTCAGCTGAGGTAGTGTGTGTTTCCTGTAGGAAGATCACGTCCAAATGCTTTTGTGCAGCTACCTCAGATATCAATGCTCTTTTTAATCTGTCCCTCCCACCATTTATGTTTAAGGTGCCGATGTTGATGGTATCCATTGAAAAGAGAGAAGGTATAGAAAGGACAGTTATAAAACACCCTGTGTTGCATGATCAGGGCCGCTTAGTTTTTTAGCAGCTTCATCTTTTGCTGCCTTTCTTAGAACCGTGATGTGCTTTTTAAGACGAAAGCGTCTTCGTTTGTCCAGCACATCAAAACTTACTGTTTTTTTAATCATGTTAACAGAGCGTATGAATTTATCCGTATCGCTAAAATAATCCTTAACTGAAATCGACCTGTAAAAAGTTTCGTCTAGGAATGTTTTAATTTCCTCAACGGAGTACAGATCTGTCTTCTTCTGGGAGCTGCCAGCCAGCGAAGAGGTGTCGGACTCTGAGTCGTACTCCATGTCCTCTCCCTCAGCGTCTGACCCGCTCTGAGCGTCTCCCCCCTCTCTCTCTCTCTCTCCCTGTCCGGCTCTGCTTCGGCCACTGCGCCTTTAACGGCGAGATCAGCCGCTGCGCCTTTAACGGCGAGATCAGCCGCTGCCTCCCCACCCGCGGGTCTGTCCTCACAGGACCCGGCAACCGGCCCGGTGCCGGCCCCGTCCTCACAGGACCCGGCAACGGGCTCGGTGCCGGGCACTACGGCCACGGCGCTAGCCGCACTGTCGGTACTATCGGAGCCGCCCGCCGCGTCGGCGACAGGTGCCGCGTCGGCGACAGGTGCCGCGTCGGCGACAGGAGCCGCGTTAGCGGCCGGCGGCTCGGGGACCGGCCCCCCCCCCCCTTGCTGTTTGCGCGGACAGGCGAAGCGCTTGTGTCCCACATCTCCACACTCGAAGCACCTCATCTGCCCTGCGCTGGCGTACACCATATAGAACCCCTCCCCGTGCTTCACCCTGAAGGACACCTCCAGAGTGTTGGTAGGAGAGTCCAGGAACATTAAAGCCTGTCGTCTCAGGGACTGTACATGCTTTAGTTTGGGATCCTTACATCCCAAACTCACAGTTTTAAACCCGCTAGCGAATTTGCCAAATCTCCGCAGCTCTACCTCCAGCAGCTCGTTGGGGATGAACGGCGGAACACCGGAGACGGTGACCCGCGTAGAGGGGACCGAAAGCGGGGAGACCTGCACGTACAGGTCCCTAATGATCACGCCACTGGCGACCAGCTGGTGTACCATTTGCTCACTTTTGACAAAGACTAGAACCGCTTTGTTCACCCTAGAGGCGAACACCAGGTTCCCATGACCCACCTGCTCCCCGGCGGCCAGCAGAGCCTCCTCCACCGACACGCTACTGTCATGCGGGGCGATCCGCACTCCCTGCCGCAGGGACGGCGGAGGCGTCTCGGAGGACGCCATGCGCCCCGAAAATACTCAAAACCAAAAGCACACCGCAAACACAATGAGATTAAATGAAGTAAATAAACTAACCTTACCTGATCATGCAAATGAAGGAAGAGGGAAAAACATAAGTTTACCAAACACTAATTCAAATTCCGCGCCACTCGCGCTTCCACCACCACGCTCACACTCACCGGAAACGGAAAGAGAGGAGAGGAGAGGAGAGGAGAGGAGTGAGAGAAAAGAGGAGAGGAGAGGAGAGGAAAGGAAAGGAGAGGAGAGGAGAGGAGAGGAGAGGAGTGAGAGAAAAGAGGAGAGGAGAGGAGAGGAGAGAGAGAAAAGAGGAGAGAGGAGGAGTGAGAGAAGTGGTGGAGCAGATGGAGCAGAATGTCGGAAATGGTCGGCAGCATTTGATCAGCGGAGTGGGCTGTGACATCATCAAAGCCGCCTTAGAGCAACCGTGGCGATCCCGAGTCATCACTAGCCCCCACAACACCCCCCACCCACACCTCCTCAAAGAAAGACAGTAGGCCTCAAAATATCTCTCAAATATAGGAATAGGAACTAATACTAGAGAAAGAGAGAGAAAGAGAGAGACAGAGAGACAGAGAGAGAGAAAGTCTCCGGTCTGCTGTGGATATCAATCGCGTTGTCAGCAGAGGTTCTGCTGTTTCCAAGTATGTATAGAATGTTTTAACTCAAACGGCCCTGGTGTGCTGTATATGTATATACTGTATATATATATATATGTATCAGGGTTTCCGCTAGGATTTTTTCTTGCCGGTCAAGTGTCAGGACAGATTTTATTTTACCGGACAAATTCGAAACTTACCAGTCATGTTTCAAAAACAGTCTATATTACAAACGCAACTATAATGTACAACTAGATTGACGAAAGAATGACAAAGACCTCAAATAAATTTGACTATTTAATGAACAACAAAACGAACAAGAACGATTGAGCAAAACCAAAAATCTAGGCTATTTCAAAACACCTGTAACATCTGTAGTCCGTTTTAACATAGGCTACATGGCATCAAATTTACCCTGTAGGCTACCAGGGAACTTTTGCTTCCTCCTTAATTTCATTGCGGCAATGTCCTCTGCTGCCGAGCTGAAATCAAAGGTGTCTAATGTTTCTTTGCAGCTTGCAATACGCATAAGTCGCATCACTCTCTCCTCTTCCAGACGACTCCGCAGTGATGTTTTCAAACAATTCTGCAGGGAGAAGCCCCTCTCTGCTGGCACGCTTGACACGGGCAGAACACAGGCAATTTTAGCCAGTGTGGCCCAGTCAGGGTACAGCTCGCTGAACTCAGAAATTAGCACTTGGCAAGCTGTCGCAAACATTAAAGCCCCGTAGCCGTGGAGCTGCCATCACTGCACCTGCATCTCGTCGGGCGCGCTTGACGTCGATGAGAGGTGCCGCAACTGATACATTGCTTCAAAGTTTAATAGTAGTGGGCCTATAATAAGTATTTCAGAAGAGCGCACCCTTTCTGGGGGCAGTAATAAAGCTGTCAAAACTCAAATGTCCAGGATCTAGGTTTTGTATGAGCATTATTACCGGACATTTTGACCGGCAGGTTTTTAAATTACCGTTTTTTTATAATTTTTACCCGCTAAAAACCGGTAAATACCGGCTAACGGAAACCCTGATATATAGATATATATATATACACACACGAACAGGTCACTCCGAAGGCTCACCTCTCTCTTTGACTATGAGGCGCTGCTGTGAGAAATATGTTTACATTTGAGTTTTCTTCAACAGCCCCCCCCCTGCCCACCCCCTTTCCCCAAAAAAACCTCCCTGGTTGACATTTATGCTTTCAAATATATTTCCGTCAGAAGAGGCGTCGTATAAATGAGTGAGTGAGAGAGAGAGAGAGAGAGAGAGAGAGAGAGAGAGAGAGAGAGAGAGAGAGAGAGGAGAGAGAGAGGAGAGAGAGAGGAGAGAGAGAGAGAGAGAGAGAGAGAGAGAGAGAGAGCGAGAGAGAGAGAGAGAGAGAGTGAGTGAGTGAGTGAGTGAGAGAGAGAGAGAGAGAGAGAGAGAGAGAGAGGAGAGAGAGAGGAGAGAGAGAGAGAGAGGAGAGAGAGAGAGAGAGAGAGAGAGAGAGAGAGAGAGTGAGAGAGAGAGAGAGAGAGGAGAGAGAGAGAGAGAGAGAGAGAGAGAGAGAGAGAGAGAGAGAGAGAGTGAGTGAGTGAGTGAGTGAGTGAGTGAGTGAGTGAGTGAGAGAGAGATAGAGAGCCAGAGAGAGAGAAAAAGTAAGAGTAAAAAGATAGAAAGTCAGAGTGAAAGAGAAAGAGAGAGGGAGATAGAGAGCATAAAATAGAAAGAGAAGGAAGAAAGAGAGAGTGAACAAGAGATAGCATAAATGAGAGAAAGAGTGAGACAGAGCATGAAATATAGATAAAGAGAGAGCATAAAATAGAGAGAGTGAGAGAGAGAGACAGAGAGCCAGAGATTGAGAGAGAGCGAGAGATAGTGAGAGTAAGAGTGAGAGAGAGATTTTAAGAGAGAGCGAGAGAGAGAGAGAGGGAGAGTGAGAGTTTTCAACCCCTGCGCTGACCAACCGGTTCCTGTGTTCACCGACATCTACAACGCATCCCTGCAACAGTCGGTCGTCCTAGCGTGCTTCAAAGAGACAACCATTGTGCTGTTACCCCAAAATACCAAGGTAACAAGCCTCAATGATTATCGTCCAGAGGCATTAACACCCGTAGCCATGAAGTGCCTACAGACCAAACAGGTCTGTAGATGACGCCATCTCCCTGGCACTACACACGGCCCAGAAGCACCTAGACCGGAGGGACACTTATGTACGAATAGGAATGGGGAGTAAGCATTCCAATGTACTTGTTGCAAATGACAAATAAATATCTTTGTATCTTGAGAGTGAGAGAGAGAGCATACAAAAGAGAAAGAGAGTGAGAGATAGATGGTGTGATTCACTCGGCAGGAGTGGGCCATGTACCTGCATCATTTGCAGTGGTAGCACCTTAGCTATATGCTCAGTATATACGCAGAGGGGGACAATAAGGCCGGCATAAAAAAACCTCCATTCAGATTCCCGTTCACCGTTCAGTTTGATAAGCATCTGCGACGGGATGGGCCAGAGTACGGTGTTACAGCAGAAAACAGCTATAATGCGTCAAATCCTGGTAAAATCACAAATCACATCACTGCTTTATACTTGTGTAAACTGTGAAGTGACAATAAACTTGACTTGACTAAAATGGTCAAATCCTGCCAGGAGTGTTTATTGGTCAGTGTCGTTAGCACTGTGGCTGGCCACCAGACAATGTTGTGAGGGACTTGTTAAGTTATGACCTGGGTGTCAAGCATTGTGCTGTAAACAGCCATGTCCTTAACTCAGTTCAGGACATGAAGCACTTTACAGTACCCATCCATCAACCCTGAATCACATCCAGCCAATGGAAATATTGCTTTTTTTTTACCTGTACGTGTGTGTGTGTCTGTGTATTGTTATGACGTCGTCAGCGCTAACGCTACCAAAAACGCAGAACTGTTGTATGCGTTACCGGGCTACTGCTATTAAGTTGTTAATAAGCCAATATACATACAAAAATTGGGTATAATAATAAAAAAAACAAATAAATTGTTTACAGCGTTTGCATATACAGTATTTATTCAACTGGGGGAAAGGACAGCACAATGAGGCGACAAAGCGCAGACCACTGAGTCAAGACTCAAGGCTTATTAACCACAGATCCTCAAGACACTCACAGTGAAAAACAGGCACAGGTCATTAAGAGTTGCTTCAGGGGGCCTTAGCGGTGGTCGGTAGACGTATGGGGGATCTAACCCGGTGCTTCTGGACACTTTTTCGGAGTTCACCACACACAAAAGCTGCTCCGCTAGAGGGTCCTCCAGGATAACAATGCAGTCGCAGTGTATGAGGCTGCAATGCAGTGTGTTATAATTATGTTACCACAAGGGCACACACACACACACACACAGAGTAGCAGAGGTTTGGTTTCAGAGCTTTCCTTTGCTCAGTATATGAGTTCCTTCAGATAAGTTTGGTTTTAGAGAGACTTGACAGGATATCACAAATTAACCTTGATGGGATTCTGGAAATAAATTAGATTAGCTTTAGATAGTCACGCTTGACCATGTTTCGTCTTGATAGCGAGTATTAGGAAGTGAACAGAGGGTATGTGTTCACTTCTGAATATAACTCGGATATGCTTTTAGCCAAATGTTTATCACTGCACTACAACACTGTAATCACTGCAAAAAGTAATTTAGATGCTCCGGAACATTATTATTATTATTTTTATAAATGTGTGTGTTATGAAGTTGAATTAAAACCTCTTAGTGAGACTTGAGACTGCGTGTGTAAGAGAGACCTTCCCTCTCTGACGTATAAACGACTCACCCCAGATATTCTCCACGTTCAAACCCATTCAGTATCAGTTCATCATGTTAAAACTTCATTTGTCCAGGTTTATGCAACAACAAACCACAAAAACACAAAAAAACACAGCCTCCCAAAAAGCCTCAGCATCGTCACCCATAACCATGGAGATAAAAAAAACATAAAAATTGCATTCTAGTGAAAGAGAGCGTGTCAAATGAAGCGCTGGACCTTGTGGAGAGCCAGGCTGGCGGGTGTGTGGAGAATTGTTCTGCCTCCTCATACATACCCAAATTACCGGCTGATTGCTGCAAATTGCAGCGATCTCCACTCCCGATAGCGGAGCCACCGTTGCAATTTGGTGCAGATGGGAGTCTCTGTTGCCAGGGAAGGGGGGAGAGGGGGTGGAGGAGAGAGGAAGAGAGGGGGGGGGAGAGAGAAAAGCGACATACCACCACCCGACAAACATTTGTGTTTGTGGAGCAGGAACCTTGAACAGAGATTGACCACAACAGTTGGTTCCTTAAATGTAAACAGAGCGTAAACTCTCAACTTGTGGAACAATCTGGACATAGAATGCCCTCTCTCTCTCTCTCTCTCTCTCTCTCTCTCTCTCTCTCTCTCTCTCTCTCTCTCTCTCTCTCTCTCTCTCTCTCTCTCTCTCTCTCTCTGTGTACAAGTACAGTTAATAAAATAAACAAGATAAGAACAAATAAATTGAAGTACAGAATATAAAAGCTACAAGATAAAAATAATCAATTGAAACAAGTATGAATCTAATAAAATATACAAAAAAACTAATGTAACAAAAAACAGGTGCAAAGAGAAGGTTCTGTGTGTAGTGATCATAGGTTTAAAATGCCCATATGACATCACGCCATACTCCACGACAGAGAGAAGAACAGCTTCCACGATCATTTTCTCTACAAAAAACATAAGAAGTTGCTTCAATTTCCTTCCAAAGCAGCTTTTTTCAAAATTCTATGCGTCTCGAGTTGCTAATCAGACTAAATCATTGCTAATCAAATGGAAGAGGAAGTCTCGGCCCCCCCCGGACATCCACTGGCTACACCGGATGCCCCTGAAACATTCGCCCACTCCGCCCCCTGCCCAGAGGCTATGGACGCTGAGACCGGGTTGGTGGGTGACGTTTGGGGCTGACGTATCCGCCCGTCGAAGGCTGCAGGCCGTGGTGGAGGCTGCAGCAAGAGGCTAGGGGGAGTGGTGGTCATTGTCTGTCGGCGGCCGATTGGCAAGGCCTCAACTGGGGTGCTGCCACCTGGCCAAGAGTGTCTGTCTGTCTGTCAGATCGGGAGCATTTCCCGCTGCTAAATAATTGAGCGAATGTGAAAGCGCTATCGAAAAGGACCTTTAACTGAAAACACTTATGTGCCTGATAAATAATAGATGACAAGGAGGGGTGGGGGAGGGGGGTAGTGGTTGATATTTCAGTTTTTTCCTGTGTAGCGTACAGCCGTCCTCTTTTGATTGACAGTGGTCAGGTCTCACTCTTAACTTCCTGACTCAGTGGTCTGCACTTTGTCGTATATAAATATATACACACGTCGTAAACAATTAATTTGGTTCTTTTTATATTATTAACTGTTATGTATATTGGCTTGTTAAAAAATAAGGAGGCTGATTTTTTTGTATTTAAGGGTACACCACACACACACACACACACACACACACACACACACACACACACACACACACAGACATTGTGCTACATCACAAGGTTGGGCCTGTAACGGAAAGGGGCGGGGCCTGTCATGATGAAGGGCAGGGCCTTTTGTACTTGCACCATGCTGTTCTCGTCATGAGGTCCAGCCGAAGAGCCAGAGACTGGGCTTATGATTTATCTCAAGCCTCTCTCTTTCCCCCCCTCAATCCCTGCCTCCCCCCCTCTCTTTCGCTCTCCAACTTCTCTCTAGCTCCCTCCCCCTTCAACCCGATCCTCTCTCTCTCTCTCTCTCTCTCTCTCTCTCTCTCTCTCTCTCTCTCTCTCTCTCTCTCTCTCTCTCTCTCTCTCTCTCTCTCTCTCTCTCTCTCTCTCTCTCTCTCTCTCTCGCTCTCTCCCTTCTCTCTCTATCTACCTCTCTCTCTCTCTCAATCTCTCTCGTCCCCCTCTCTCTCTCTCTCATCGTCCTTTTTGTATTTCTTCCTTGAACTTTTGTTGTTTGTCATCATTTGACGGTTTGTGTGTGTGTGTGTGTGTGTGTGTGTGTGTGTGTGTGTGTGTGTGTGTGTGTGTGTGTGTCTATAGATATAATCGCTTGTTAGAGGCACGGGGAACAGGCCAATAAGACGGCATGTGAGTTGTGGGACAACACAGCCCCGAGAAACGTCACCACCCGTGTGCTTCTCTTGACTAATTCACTTCAAATTAAATTAATAGACCAGAGCACTTATTGACTAGGAGGTGGTGGCTCCAAACACGTCAACACGTAGAATATATGCAGTGAGTGAGTCGTGTGGTTGTTACAGCCCTCCATATTACTTTGCATAAGTACAGAACCTTTCTGTAATTTCTATTTATATTCATTTCCGTTACTTCTGCTGTGACACCTGGAGTCTCGCCCGATTTGACAACCTCATTTCCTGAATACAATTTGAATCTTTATATTATATTATATATTACATATATTATATTTTATATAGAAATCTCATCACGGGGTTAGCCTCCATGCCTTAAAACCTGCACTTAAAATGACACATTTCTTCTGGTTTTCTCAACAGGCGTCCTTAGCGTGAACCGGCGGTAGCAGAGTTAGCTTATAGTAAAGTTCTTTATAGTAATATTACATTAATTACTAACGGAAGAGAAAATGACAGGGTGCTTGGAAGGAATATAAAGACTTCCACGACCTGAGAAGTTCTGAAGCTTAAGAAACTTACTCTAATACCCTAAACGACCGAAGTACAGTATATAATATGGCATATTTCAGCAATTGCAGCCGGTAGCCGTAAAGATATATGCCTCTAAAAGAGACATAAATAATTCCTATCTTTAAACTTGCAGTAAAATGTCATGCCCACACCAGCATCATCGCCGCTTGACTGTTAAGTCGACCGAGGCAACGGCGATACCGTGTCCGACAATCGACAGTCCCTTCCCTTCCTGTGAAGCAGTGAAAAGAGATGCTCACTCCATGTGAACAGAGCTCTTAAAAGGGCCAGGCATCATTCTTGAGAGTCTCTCGAGAGTTTCACTTTAAAGAGAGGTTCACCTTAAAGAGAGTTTCACTTTAAAGAGAGGTTCACCTTAAAGAGAGTTTCACTTTAAAGAGAGGTTCACCTTAAAGAGAGTTACCAGAAGCCTGACACAACCTCCCATTTCCTGTTGCCTCTGTCCATCTGTCTCTCCTGGTTTTGCGTAAACAAAGGGCGATGGCGAGGCGTCGCTCGGACGCTGTGTCGTTTTAAAACGACACAGCGTCCGAACTGTACATGATTACACCTCATGTTAGTCACAGTCACAGGGCATCAGCCTCCTCATCCACGACACAGCAGGCCCGTAATTGGGCTACCAACCAGTTCCATTCAGATTAACATCTCAGACACTTTCTCTGGGATCCGGTCGATGGGTGCTGATGGGTCGATGGGTGCTAACAATGGCACATAAGGATCAGAGGTACTTTGGGGTCTGATGGTGGCAGCTTCTGACAGCAGTGGAGGGGGGGGGGGGGGGTCAAAGGCCGAAGCGGTGTGCTTTTGGCGATGGGGACAAAATCACAAATATTTAAATCTAAACATAACACTTACCTTTTTACAATGTCGCCTAGGAGTGCCCCTCAGCTCTTGTTAAAGCTAAATTGACCCATTAGCCACCACTAGCCTACCCCTGCTGCCGATAGGTACTAGACTAGAGGTTCTCCACATGTTCCCTGTCCACCCTACCCCATCTAACCATACCGCAGTCTGCTTCTGTTTTCCAGTGTGCCGCTGTGATCCCCACCTGAAGGATGGGAATGGGCCAGCACCACACGCAAATTATATTCTCATTCTCATTATTTTTTGTACTCTACTATGTACATTACTATAAGTCACTTATGGCACCCATTGCACTCCTGAACTATCCCTGGAAGGAGGGATCCCCTTCTACTCTGTGTTCATTCTCAAGATTTCTTCCTACATAATTAGAGTTTTTTCTTGCCCTTAGGTTGGGGGGTGCTAGGGTTTGGGGGGTGTTGTAAACATGTGGCCTGTGAAGCCCTTTGAGACTGTAACTGTGATTAAGGGCTATACATCTCTCTCTCTCTCTCTCTCTCTCTCTCTCCTCTCTCTCTCTCTCTCTCTCTCTCTCTCTCTCTCTGGAAGTGGGGGAAAAAACGCAATGAGGAGGACAACTCAGAGGTTTTAATAAACAGCTCTTATGAGATTCAGCCGCTTCAGATCCTCTGCCAAGGAACAGCAAACATCTTTGATAGGGAACGGTCTCTGATACAGGATGCCAGGACCTGCTGTCACTGGGACTAGACACTCGTCTATGCCCAACATGTGCTGGCTTCCTGTCGCCGGGGTAGGGGGTGCTTTGTGCTTTGGAGTGTCGCGCCAACTCTGTAGGTCAGGGAAAAACACTCTCACAGACATCGGCTCTTGACCACCACGGTGACATGTTGCGGAATATGCAAAGTGACATTGCCTCGCCTTCTCTGGTGGGGGGAGACAACGCATTCTCATGAACCGGTTCATAGGATTCCCTACAAAAAAACAGTGCACTTGTTTTGTAGGAAATCGTACGTACAGCAATCAGTGCGCATGCACGTCCCACTGCAGCGAGAACACGATGCAACATGGCTGACCTTCCGCGTATTCTCAGTGGAAAATGCAAAAAAATCATATAGTTTGGCCATTTAAATATGTTTTGAGAAAATTTCTAGCGAAATGGGCCATTATTAGTCACAATCATCCTTTAGTGAATGTATACGATCTTTAGTTTCATATTTATTACGAATATTTCCACAGACATTTTTTCAGAGCCATCAGTGCGCATGCGCACTATATAAGTGTGTTTGCGCAAGCACCTGCAGCAACGCATATTATTAGATACAAACACATGTTAAGGTTACTCTAAAATGATGGTTTGATAACATTTCTAGTGAGAAATATGCACTTAAAATATTTGTTCAATGAATGTATACAATCTATAGTTTGTTAGTTATGGCGAAGACATACTAAGGTACTGTATACCTGTTCTCCACAGTACTATTTACTGACATCTGGCCCACCCACTGGTTTAAGTCATTAGCTCTCCTTTTATTCTGTGAAATAGTTTGTTTTGATCAATTATTTCATTCTTATTATTTACATTTCTAGGTTTAGAGTTAATCTAGGTTGGGATTTTAGTGCCCTCTGCAGGCTGGTTGAGACATGATCATTTTAAGTTTAATTGGAAAATATAAACAATAAACAAGAAAATCGAGTCTAAAATTGAAAAGTATGACTGTGCATAAGGCAAACATCCATATCTTGGATGTTTGACTGTGACTAACATGAGGCGTAATCATGTACAGCTCACATTTGGCTTCTTCATACCCCTTAAAACATGTTTGACTGATTTGATCCAGCTTGGCCCTAAAAGGCTCAGAGAAAGTACACCTGCAAGTAGCCTTGGCTTGGAGCAAGATGAAAATTTAACTTAGTCGTACGACAACCATGAAGACATCATTGGAAAGGTCTTGATCTAGAGATCTTGATCTAGATGTCAGTATGAAAGGTGTGTGTGTGTGTGTGTGTGTGGGGGGGGGGGTCCTGCTCCTCAGGGGTGCCCTTTGAACCTGGAACCTGTGCCACATTTGAAGGCTTACAGGGAAGCCAAAATACGTGCTACAGACATGGAATCAACAGTTTTGGGCAAAACAATTGGGGGCGTCAATCAGCAGAGTCACAACCTGTAAAAAACATGATTTCACCCTCTTACAAATAAGAAAGATCAAATCTGACCATGCCAGTGTGTTTCTCAGCCAGTAAACCCTTTAATAAAAATCCTATAGCAAGATTCCTGGTCACAATTTCACATAATAGGGAAAACACATTAGAACTCCAAAACGTGTGACAGCACGCGGCAAATTGTACTTCTCTCTCAAAAACTCAAAAACTCAAAAACTAAAGATTGTATAAATTCACTGAACAAAGCGAGTGAGAGTAAAACACACATATCTCGCTAGAAATGTTATCAAAACATTTCGCCCTTTTGTCCTCACAAAATGTGTCTTATATACGCGTTTGTGTCTTGATTTGTGTCTGTTGTTTCATAGAATATATCGGGGATTCATGTTTATTGTATGTACACACAAACACACACACACGCACACACAGATGCTTTCACCCAAAGCGGCGTTATGGAAAACAACAGATTACAGGGAAGGGCGAGGAGGAGGGTTTGCCGTCTTGTCTAAGGATTTGAAAGAGTGGAGAAGATAAACTGATTTTACAATCAAACATTACAAAACATTTTGGCGGTGGCAGGACAGCTCAGTCTGTTGGGACTTGGCTTGGGGAACCAAAAGGTCGCCGGTTTAAGTCCCCAAAATACCTGGCCACTGCCAAGGCCCCAGACCCCCTACACACTGCTCCCGGAAAGCTGTATATAAAAATAGCTGCCCACTGCTCCTAATACAAGGATGGGTTAAACAAATTTCACTGTGTATGTGAACAATAAAGAGGATTACATTCTCCAGATTTAGATTTAAATGTAGACATTTAGACGAGTTTCAAGAAGGAGGAGTGCACCTTTCCAAAAGTGTGTTTTTTGGCTTTAAATCAAGTTTTCTATTCAAAGCCAACCCATTCCTCCCTAAGAGACCACATCCACTGTTTAAACGCTCACCTTCTCTGGGAATGTGGAAACACTAATGTATAATCTGTTAATATTTGCATATCAAAACAAACACAGCACTGCTAACAGGAACACTCTCCGCACAGTCGACACATTCCTCATTTATAATTACCTTGCTCTTTTCATCTCCTTGAACGAAAAGGGACCTCAAATGAGGATCATTAGGTTGAATTAGGGGCGATATGTTTTCTTATTGTCTTTCCCGTGGATTCTGCTAGGTGAAGCGCTTCCTCCTCGGTCCTGCCTCATTACCATAACATGCAGTCGCACACGTTTTGCATTCACACAAGTGAGTGTGGTGTGATCCCTCACTCTCACCTAGTGTTCCGCTGCTCAAAACACCTGGGAGGGGGGAGAGAGAGGGAGGGATTGGGAGAGAGAGAGGGAGAAAAGAGATGGAGGAAGGAAGAGAGAGAGAGAAGAGAGAGAGAGGGAAAAGGGAGGGACGACAGAGGGTGGGAAAAAGAAAGAATTGGAGGGAGAGAGAGACAGAGAGAGAGAGGGAGGGAGAGAGAGGGAGTGAGAGAGATTGGAGAGAGAGATTTGGAGGTAGAGAGAAATAGAGAGAGAGGGAGCGAGAGAGAGGGAGAGAGAGATTGGGAGGGAGAGATAGAGGTAGAGAGAGAGACAGAGAGGGAGGCAGGAGGGAGGGAGAGGTAGGGAGAAAGAAAGAGAGAGAGAGAGAGAGAGAAGGAGAGAGAGGGGAAATGTAGTCACACACACATACACACAGAGGGAGAGAGAGATTGGGAGGGAGAGAGAGAGAGGGAGATAGAGGACGCGAGAGAGAGAGAGAGAGAGAGAGAGAGAGAGAGAGAGAGAGAGAGAGAGAGAGAGAGAGAGAGAGAGAGAGAGAGAGAGAGAGAGAGAGATTGGGGGGAGAGAGAGAGAGAGACAGAGAGGGAGGCAGGGAGGGAGAAAGAAAGGAAGAGAGGGAGGCAGTGAGACAGAGAAAGAGTTGGAGGGAGGGAGAGGTAGAGAGAGAGAGAGAGAGAGAGAGAGGGAAGGAGAGGTATGGAGAAAGAGAGAGAGAGAGAGGAACAGAGGAACAGAGAGGGGAAATGTAGTCACACACAAACACACACACACAGACACACACACACAAACACACACACACACTCCCCCATACACACACACACACACACACACACACACACACACACACACACACACACGCACACACTCCCCCATCACACACCCCACACCACACACACACACACCACACACACACACACACACACACACACACACACACACAACACACACACACACGCACACCTTAAAAAAGATACTTGACCAGAAGCTGCCACCATCAGACTCAAAAGTACTTCTGGTGCTTTTTCTGCGCCGTTGTTTTTACACCAGCACCCATCGACCGGATCCCAGAAAAGAGTCTGAGACCTTAATCAGAATGGAAGTTGTTAGGAGGCCAAATTGTTGCGCATGCCGTATCGTGGATGAGGAGGCTGAGGCCCTGTGACTGTGACTAACATGAAGTGTAATCATGTACAGTTCGGAGGCTGCGCCATTTTTATGGCATGGTCATTTATCTCTTGGGACTTAAGGTGAAGCTCTCTTCAAGGTAAAACTTTCCTTAAGGTGAAACGATCTTTCATGTGAAACTTTCTCTAAGGTGAAACTCTCTAAGGTGAAACTTCTCTATTTCTTTGAATTCTTCATAGGCGGGGCGTCAGTGGTGTGTTGCGTAACTAAGACTGTGTGTGTGTGTGTGTGTCTGTACATGTGTGTGTGTGTGTGTCTGTACATGTGTGTGTGTGTGTGTCTGTGCATGTGTGTGTGCATATGTGTGCGTGTGCAAGCGTGTGTGTGTGTGTTTGTGTGTGTGTGTGACTGTGCACGCACGTGAACTTTTGTGCACCCATATGTGTACATGTGCGTGTGTGGGTGTGCACATGTGTCGGTGTGCGTGTGTGTGCACGTGCGTGTGTGCACGTGCGTGTGTACGCGTGTGTGCACGTGCGTGCGTGTGTGCGGTTGTCTCCCTGACAGGAACTGAGTGGGCACCCTGTGCAGCCATTGGCTCCTCTAAGCTCTCAGGGTGCTTCCAGGGACCGGCCAGTTAATTGCCAAGGGACCGCGGGGTCCAGTCTCATATTGATCTGGACCAAAAGGAGACCTTCATGGGAGAAGAAGAGATACAAATGGAGGCGGAAGCAGACGACGGAAGAGACAGATCCGTTGGGTGTTCCCCATAACCTGTAGGATTATTGACCGACAATATCTCTCTCTGTCTGTGTGTCTATGTGTCTGACTGTCTAGGGTCTCTGTCTGTCTGTCCGTCTGTCCGGGGTTTCTGTCTGTCTCTCTGTCTGTCTGTCTGTCTGTCTGTCTGTCTGTCTGTCTGTCTGTCTGTCTGTCTGTCTGTCTGTCTGTCTGTCTGTCTGGGGACTCTCTGTCAGTCTGTCTGTCTATCATGGGGTCTCCGTCTGTCTGTCAGGGGTCTCTGTTGGTCTGTCTGTCTGGGGTCTCTGTTGGTCTGTTGGTCTGTTTCTCTGTCTGGGGTCTCTGTCTGTCTCTCTGACTGCCTGTCGGTCTGTCTGTCTGTCTCTCCATCTGGAGTCTCTTGTCTGTCTGTCTGTCTCTCTGTCTGTCTGGGGTTATTTATGTCTGTCTGCTTCTGGTCTGTGTGCATACAACAGTACAAGTGTGTGTGTGTGTGTGTGTGTGTGTGGTGTGAATTCATGTTTACGTTTTTTGCATGTGTGCGTGTGTGTGTGTGTGTGTGTTCTCTAGCTACAAGGGTTCTCTTTTGTTAATAAATGCTAACTGCTCTTTTCATTCATCCATTGTATGCCTCTCTCTCTCTCTCTCTCTCTCTCTCTCTCTCTCTCTCTCTCTCTCTCTCTCTCTCTCTCTCTCTCTCTCTCTCTCTCTCTCTCTCTGAGTTTTATTTTCAACCAGCCCTTATCAAAGCTGAAGAGGGCCGAAATGATTATGATTATGATTATTACATAAAAATGGCGCCCGAGGCCTGCCGTTAAGCGCACACTCCAGCCCCCGTTATCACCAAAAGATCCACCTTCAAATTGTCGTCATCCAGCCCTGGCCAACATCAACCCTACCACCCCCACCACCATCCACACCCCCACCACCATCCACACCCCCACCACCATCCACAACCACACCACTATCCACACCCCCACCACCATCCACACCCCCACCACCATCCACACCCCCACCACCATCCACACCCCCACCACCATCCACACCCCCACCACCATCCACAACCACACCACCACCCACAACCACACTACCACCATTACCCACCCCCACCACCACCCAGCACCACCACCCCCATTACTTATCATATTTAACGGTGCCAACAGCAAAATGTCCTGTCCTTTGTGGATAATGGTCAGAGCTTATGCCCCATCTGGGTAAGTCGAGGGCTCAATTAGAGCACGCCCCGCTTGTCGGAAAGGCGAGCGCCGTATGAAACGCCGGCGTCCCTGCAATTTGCGGCGAGTGTTTTCACCGGCGTCGCTTTTGAGTGACGGAGGGAAAATGAAAAAGGAGGTTAAAGGATAAAAGACGGGCTCTATTTCCTCTGCTTGGTTTTGTGTGTGCTTGTGTGTGTGTGTGTGTGTTTGTGTTTGGGTGTTTTGTTATTTTATCAGGCAGTTTGGATAGAGGTACCCCCAGGGGGTACGGCAACAAGAATAATCTGTAATAGCTTCTCTGTGTCCCAAAATTAAACCCACTTTCAATCCAAAACACAGCCGCCCCTACTCTGCTTCAATAGGTCACTTATTTGGTTGTTGCAATAACAGAATATCACATTTCCTCTTAGGACTTATAATGAATATTTTTATTATAATATTGTGTTTGAGCTGATGTGCATATCACTTTTTGGAAATATGCGAGGGCTTTTTAAGAGGCTGTATAGAGAGCCAAACACGCAGGAGGTTCAATGTTTGACGGGGTTACAGGACCTTAAATAGTTAATAACACTGTCTTGTCTTCATATGTGACATCAGATGAGAGGTTGCGGGGGTACAGAGCAGGAGGGTCAAAATTTGAACAGTGATTGATATTTTACAGGACCTTCAAATAGTTTGGGATCCACCACTGCTCTACGAGCAAGTACTGTTCCTACGGAGACTTTTAATTGTGTTATACTGGACACGGCAATGGTTACGCAGACACACACACATGTTTTAACACATCCACGGAGATAAGCACGTAAAGGGGCCAAACGGGGGACTCCTCCTTCCGCGCACACAGGGTAGTGAGTGTGAACGAGAGTGACTGTGCGCTCGAGCGGAGGACGGTGAATCAGAGCGGCGCCTACACATCCACAGCATCGCTGCTCTCGGCGGCCGACTTTGGACCTAGAATAGGAGGCCTGTTCGACACTCTTCGGCTTTGATTCGCCCTTCGTCTTAATTGTCGACAGGCGAGGTATATTAATTTTGTTCCGCTTCATCAATATTTAAGTAGCAAAACCATACTGAGGTTGGTTAGGGGTAGCCTAAAGCTCTTGAAGAGCTGATGTCTCGTCATTGTTAATAGATAGGTGTAAGGGGGGGCTTTGAAAACAAGTTTTTGCAAAAAAAAACTGTCATTTCAGAGACTGCGCCGTCACTTCAAAGCCTGCGTGTTTCACGCTCAGAGCACTTCACCTCTTCTCATTACAAAGAGAACAAGTCTAGCCTCGCCTCTATATATACAGTTAACTGAGCAGAAAGGACCGCTTTCATCCCCACCAAAAAGAACAAATAAAAAGGCTTTTCTTGGTATTTTAATTGATTCGTTGTATTGCTTTTATGCCTGTTCTGTTAAACTTTTATGCCGATTTTGGATGTCTTTTCCCTGTGTATTCAAAGGTGCTAGCTATCATTGTGCTCGTTATGTTGTATTGTGATAAAGATGATGGCAAAGACAAAAGATAATGAGTATTTGTATTGATAGGCTAACACAAGGCCTACAAGAATAACAATAACAATAACAACTACCTTATAAATAAATGTTTTTTAATGTTTAATTAAATCTAGGTATGATTGGCTGGGTGCCTTGGTTTTTGTAGAGTGTATGTTTTGCTAAGATGATAAAGTTCATAATCTAGCCATTAATGCAATTTGAATGGCACTTCCATTCCTATGAGCACATTATCCCCATGCCTGAAGTGACAATTCAAATTAAAGCTAGTTTTGTTTCTTGCCCTCATTTTAAAATGCACGCACACACACACACACACACACACACACACACACACACACACACACACACACACACACACACACACACACACACACACACACACACACACACACACACACACACACACACACACACACACACACACACACAATTGAATTACACTTGATGACTCAACAGAAATAATGTCACATAACTTTTAACCATAAATGTGTTTATGGTTACAAAACTGTAACTTTGCATTGAATGTATTATAATACGAATATATCAAATATATAATAAAATATAGGTTTGAGGGGGTACAGGACCTAAAATAGTTAATAACACTGACACGGTGACAGGACACAACACAGCCGCAACCTGTGAGACATAACACAGCAGCAACACCCCTGAATACGCCGAGGCACTCAAGGAGGTGCGGCGTGGAGGGGTGGGGGGGAGCTTCAAAGTGGCCATATGGCTCATTGAGATGCACTCCGCTAAACCTTGGAGCTCTCCTCTCTCCGTATTCCTGCCGCGTGTTGTTGTCGCAACTCCTAGCATGCTGGTCACGTACCGTACGTACGTACCTACTTACGACTTCAATGACCTTTAAAGCTTTTATCAGTATGATGACTTGCTTTGTCTGCATTGTGAAAAACACATCATCATGATCGTTATTATTGTATGGGATGCAACCTAACAAGACTTCAAATAACTGATAGAATTTACACCCTTTTTAATTGACTGCCAAAATATCAAAATAGCTCAAAATATTTGTGTTTAGGGAGGTTGTTATTTGGAATTGCGCTCAGACTCATAAAAGTGCAGTGCCCTGTTGTTTTTCTTGTTTACGGTGCTGGGGCCGCTTGTATTTATGCCATGAAACTGGTTTTAATCGCACAGTGGGAAAACAGTCTTCATAAGACCCTGGTTGACCCCATGAATCATAAATAACAAGGTATAAAATTGGTGTACATTATTTATTTTGGTTGTAAAAGTCTTCTCAGGCAAACTTTTTTTTTCCTTTTTTACCATCCATTCAATGTCGTCGGTACGGAAAAAAGGACTAAATCAATAACGTGACAAACTAGAGACCAGGGGCCCGTTTGGAGTCTCAGGTCAGCGATGTGTTTAGACTTGAGACCAGAACTCTGACTCAAGCCGGCGCTTCCCGGACAGTCGGGATGTCGGGTTTCAGAACAGCCATCAGAACAACCTCAAGGAATGGGTTCGCTCCATCTCAATGCACGATCGTGACAGGCTTTCAAAGCCATCATCTATCGCACTCTGAAAACAGGATCAATCAGGGAGGTGAAAAAGCATTTCAATGCTTTCATTGGTTAAATTCTACTCAGCGATGACTAGTTGATGGTGTTATAGTATTAACATATATGAATGTATTTATTTTTTAAGAAAGTTGAAGCTGTAGTTACATTACATTACATTACATTACAATCATTTAGCAGACGCTTTTATCCAAAGCGACTTACAATAGTTAACTATACAGCCCACTGGATTGACTTTGAAGATGCATCAATTGAATAATTCACATTAAAAAACAATGTTAATAAAGTTTAGTAATTTGAATGTTACTGTTGGTTTAATCTCTTGTGAGACGTAATCCAGACATGGCACATTCAATTTTGATTGTTGTTTGATTGAAATACTAACAAGGAGGAAAAACCATGTGCCTTAAATACAATAGCTTTGGATATGACCTTATCAAGTTGTTTGTTGCCATTATCTAAACCAGTGAAATGATAGATGAAGAAGTCAGAATTACAGCTGTGGGCGGAGTTATCTCAGAGCTAACCTGCTATGTACCAGGTTTGCTCCAGGCTAGACTCACAGGGATGGATACTGAACTGAGATCAGTCCAAGCCTGGTATATTGAAACCGAAAATTCTGCCATTCCCTGAACTCTGGCTTAACATATCCCGTTAAGCTGGAAATCCAGCTTAACGGGATATGTTAAGCTGGATATGTTAATAATAGGGCCCAGTCTGGTGGTTGAGATTTGGACGAATAGAGCAGCTGTGTGTGTGTATGTGCAAACAGGCGTAACGTCTAACAAAGTCACAAAGTCAACAATGTCAAATATTCTTCTTTCAGAAAGGAAACAATATCGGGGTAGACAAAGGCCTTCCTTCCATGCTCGCTTCTCGTTAATAGCAGCATCAAGCGGTGTTAAAAGCAGCATCATGAATACATTGCAGTACAGTGCAGTAACTATAATGTGTCCAGAAGACTGCAGACTGGAGACCAAAGTGAAATGGCATTCCAGTATGTGACACATTCTTCAAACAATTAGCGTGGGAACTAAACACAGGCAGAACGTGATTTGATTGGACAGCACAAAGGTGGCATTGACACGCAAATGCGGGGCTCTGAGTGATGGAATCAGTGACATGTTATAAGACTGTATAATCGCTCAATGTGTTGATTATAATGGATGGAAATGTTAAGCCTGCCAGCACGGACCAACACATTAACAGATGTTTACCGTGGAGGAAGTTATGTTAGATGTTTCGCAATTATTTCGGCATACGTAAAAAATCAGAAGAATGTTAGAAATTAAATGGAGGATGACAGAAATTAGACTCACGGTAGTGAAAAGATTGGGTAAAAAAATATTTGTAATTATTTTCAGGAAAAGTACGAGATTGGAGAGGCAATGGGTTTCGGAATAAGGTTCAGAATGGATAAGAATGTTAGTATATCGTCTGATCTTCTGATCTTTTTACGTATTTTTGTTGGTTTCTCTTCTGTGTTGCTGGTTCCAAAAAAACTTTCTTCTAGGGTCCGCCCTCAATCACAAGTTGTACTTTAATGGTCAACCGCATTGGCAGAGCGTAGGCGTGCACTACTAGCTGCTGGCAAACTTGATCCCGAGTGCATCATCCAATTGACACAAACACTCAACAAACTCAAACAAAACAGCTCTCACCTGCACAAACACAGAAACACAGAAACACACAGACACACACAGACACACACAGACACACAGACACACACAGACACACACAGACACACACACTTACCGAGCCAGTGTTCCCCGGTGATCTTGCCAAATCCCTCGCGGTAGGAGTCCCATGCTCGGAAGAAGTTCACAGAGCCGTCCTCGCGTCGCTGGAAGACCTGCGGGCCACCGGAAAGGGGTCAAGGGTCACACAGAATTCACATTCAAACAGGTCCTCTGGACATTAAGAGGGACAAGTAGGCCCGGAAATATCGGATCCAGCACTAAGGATGCCATTAAGTTGGTTTCTCCTCAAACAAGTCAAAAACGCTTGCTCCTTGGCAAATGAATAATGCAATTATTCAGGGAGGCCATTAAATCTGGATTGGCTTTGAATGAAAATTGCAACGCAATCTGCATACCAAATTAGAGGTGTAGAAAATAGGTCATATCTGTAATACAGTCATTTTTGATGTGTCTTAATATACAGGCAGGGCGATAAAATGATCTGCTTTTCTTTCTTTCTACAAATTAAATATTCGATTTTTGCTAATGTTGTATTTGCTGTGTGTGTGTGTGTGTGTGTGTGTATGTGTGCTTGTGTGTGTTCGTCCACTTGTGTAATACTACACATGTGTGCCCAAATGCACATGTATGCACATGTGTGTGTGTTTGTGTGTGTGCGTGTGTGTGTGTGTGTGCGTGTTTGATGAGTGCGGTGTCCATATCGCCAATTAAATTCTCTATCCGCGAAAAAAGTGCTGACATTTCATGTGTCAGGCTACGGTTAACGCAAAATTGGAAATGCAGCCCTCCTCCGGTGGAGGAAAACGCATGAAAATGGAAAACGTCAGGGTTTGGGTTTGAAAAGAACAAAACCAATTCCCCTCAATGTTTTGTGTTTCAACGTGACTGATCCCGTTACATACAAGGTTGTACAGCCCCCCCGCTGGCCCACCATCTACATCAACAAAGCTAAATCGTCATCTTCATCATCCTTATCCTTATCCTCATCATCCCCCCCCCCCGCCTCCCTCCAATACTTCTTTAAGCTAAGTTATGCTAAGTTATGAAAGAATCCTCCCTCATCCCCCCCTACCCAGACACCTGCACCTCAACTTTAACTCCTCCATGGATGCTACGAGAGAAGTAGCCTTACAAATCACACAACATCAACATCAACATCTAAAGCATGGCGGCCCGTTCACCCAGAGCTCAGATCTGGGTGAGCGAATGGGAATGGGTACCCTAACATGACCAGGCGGAACCACAACAAACAAGATACTGAAGGCTGATCTAATCTCGGATCCCAAAGCGGACCGATAACTAAAACAATAGCATCGTCTTCCCATTGTCGGTATCCCTTCTTGGCCAAACTGCCAACAGAAATTCACACCAGTTTAGTTTACCACTGGAAATTTAGTTTAGTTCACCACCGGTAAACCAATCTTTTCCCGTAGCCGGTGGGAAGACTCGCTAAAGCGTCCGTTCCAGACGCCAACGGCCTGAGACAAGGTGTATATATAGGTTTAAAATCACACCTGGGTGATAGACTGGCCACTGTAGAACTACATTTGTCTACAAGTGTCTTCAGGAAAGCTCCTATATTGCAATTATTTTATCTTCCGAAAAATATATCTGTATAACAGGAAACTGCGGAACTCAACTCTTGCACATTATATCAACTTCTGGATTAGATATTCTGGAGAAATGTTATTCCTCCTTTCCTCCTCCTCCAGATGACGCTCTCTCTCTCCGACGACGTCCAACCGCTCCCAATGTTGCAAAGGCCCCGCATTGAGCCCTTGAAAAACGACATCCTTTCTGAGATGTTGAGATGGGGGCCCGCCAGACTTCCACGATAAAATGTCCATCCTCCACACACACACACACACACACACACACACACACACACACACACACACACACACACACACACACACACACACACACACACACACACACACACACACACACACACACACACACACACACACACACACACACACTATGCTTGGCAAGACAAGCATCATCATCATCATCATCACCGTCATCATTTCACAGGAACTAATCCAATCCCGTCCCTGGGATCAATTGATAAGTAGAGTCACAACCCCACCTTGTGTGTGTGTGTGTGTGTGTGTGTGTGTGTGTGTGTGTGTGTGTGTGTGTGTGTGTGTGTGTGTGTGTGTGTGTGTGTGTGTGTGTGTGTCTTATCAGTTGCATGTATCTTATATTCCGTATCCGTATCAGGGTATAACGTTTGCGTAAAAAGCCAAACTGCCGGAAATAAGGCACTTTTTATTTCATTTAAATTATGCACATTAATATCCCTCTAATCTGCCCGTGTGCAATTTCCTAATTAAGTATAAAAAGGAAAGATAATTAGCGCTAATGCACATTACTTAATGCATTAGAGAAGAAGCATAATTCAGACAAATCATTAGGTTTAATGGGAGGATCTCACCAGGACGTCACATACATGTGTCTCCAATACGAGGACCCAGACCGCCGCAAGGCTCCTATAAACACACTGTACACACTCTCCGGGACTTTGTTTCTCATATCAAGATCACAAGATCAGTGTGTGTTCTTCAGTTTCCCCGTCCCTCCGCCCTCTTTATGGAATAACACAGCCTATATTCTCCCTTTATATACTATTTCGCCAATCCCCCCTTCCCGCCTCCTCTTTCTCCACCCTCCATTTAGCAAGCCGAGGGGCGCAGAGATTATGCGATAATGTGTTTTTTTCAGACATAATGTTGAGGATCTCCTCCTCCTCCTCCTCCTCAACTTCCTCCTCCTCTTCCTATCTTCTTTAATCCCCAAAGGGAAGGACGGCCGGTGACATATCTTCCGTTCTCTTTATCCACGAGGATTTGTTTTCCTTTGACGGACGCCTCTTCCCCCTGCTTTTAAATGAGAAGAAACCCATTCAGTTCGGTTCAATCTGTCTATCCGTGTTATTTTTTCATTTTTTCGCTTAAGTTGACCTTTTCCGGAATAATTGGGAGTTATCGCTGCCGGCGGTCACTCCATCCCGTCTGACTGCAGAGAAAGACATGACCGATGTCCAGCAAGGCTGTCTGATAGTCTTGATGTGGTAATAATGCATTATAGATCAATTGAGATAGGCTATAATTAACCTCCCCTTCTTGCTTGAGGACGAAAGTCCCTCTGGGGGAAAAAAGAGCGAAATATCAGGGAAATTCCAGTTACTTCCAGACTTGTTCAGTTGCGCTGTTGAAATTTTTGTGCCATCTTATGCATGAATTTGTCAAGGTTAAAGTCTGTGTTTAACACAATACGCCTGTGACGTTTTGTGCGAAATCGCGACGCGAGATCTATATCAGCCTCAGTGTTGCTGAGGCTGCTCATTGGTTACTGGTCACCCGAGGCTGACTTTAAAAGGGCTAACAGATTAGCGATTGGTCAGCAAGCATGTTTTTGATTAGGGTTGAAACCTCCTGGTCAAGACGGTGAGCAGTGACGTGCGGTCAGGGGAGGCAGGGGAGGAAGTGCCTCCCCTGTCATCATGAAATGTGAAAAAACAAATAATGATTAAAAATAAATAAATAAATATTTGTCCACTGATCTGTGATAAAAATGTATTTTTTGTATGATTCCAATAACTTTTATAGTCAATATGGCTGAATTTGTGTATTTTCCTGTTCAAATCCGGGGGAAAGACGCGAAGGGAGGCAGCGACGAGCTGAGCCTCCTCTCGGATTGCGCAATCCCTCACAAACGGGGATGAGCGCATTGATCTCTCTGTATGTCACCAATGGAATGGCTGTACACACTTTTATTATATGTCCTCACATTCCATAGTCTAGGTCATGTATTTCACGTATGTGTATAACATATTAGTCTTGCTGATCTGACATAACGCAGTGAAAAAGCAGGTGAAAAGGCAGGAAGGGAGGCGTGTTACAGACAGAGGGCATTGTGGGTAATATGCTAGCTAAGAAAGTCAAGCAGAGAATGTCAGGTGCACTGCATCAGTGCGTTTATATCTGACTGGAAAAATGGAAGATTATATATAAAAGATAAAACATTTCTCGAAAACTTGACTTTCAATCAAAACTGGAAGTGATAAATAATGGAAGACCAATGCCGGTCTTCCATTATTTTTCTTATCTTGTCCATTATTTTTATATCTTCTATATCTTTTTATAAATATATAAACATAAATATATTTTTTAACTACATTTGTCTTTTTGACTGTATATAATTTAATTTGTAATGAGTATGAATTGTGACGGCAAATTAAGAACACACGGAGGGTGCAGAGCGCTCTCTCTGAGCCGCTATCAATGTAACGTTCTTCTTTGGCCAAATATGTAACTTAGCTATGTGTGTGTGTGTAATTAATGCTGATATGGGATATGAAACATAACCAGTAGTCAATGTGCAAGCAGTCAGTTGAATGGTGAATTGATGCAACTCTGTTAAATTCATATATTTGTAAATCTGACTAAGAAAGAGTCAGTGCCTCCCCAGCCACGAACCTCACCGCACGTCACTGCTGTGGAGTACCCCTTGGCTATAATTGCAAATTGACCCTGAAGGTCAAGGTGTGTGTGTGTGTGTTCCCTCTAGGCCTAACAGGCTAGCTCCCTTCAGAGACAAGTGGTCATTTGTCTCACACATCCACAAAGGTCTCGACATGAAAGGGTGGTGACCTCGGCATGTGATGGCGTGAGAGCAAGCTGGGCAGATTTCTAAATACTTTACTAAAATTGACTAAATACTGAATTGTATGTAAGAATCGAGCACCCAAATGTATGGGGGAGAGGTGGCGGGGCGTCAGTACCTCAGGAGGTAGGTTGGGTTGTTTAGCAACTGGAAGGTGTTGTGGTGTCCCTGAGCAAGACACACTAACCCACCTGCTCCTGACCAGCTGGCTGTCTCCTTGCATGGCTGACACACCGCTGTCATAGGTGTATGAATGTGTGCATGAATGGGTGAACCTGAGGCGTTAACTGTAAATACGCTATATAAATGCAGTCCATTTTCATCGGAGGTCATGTGGTTTAGTAGGTTTGCAAGAACAAAGTCGTTTTACCGACTGCTAGCCCCAGAGAGAATCGGCTCTCTCGCTATACATAATTGATCAGGGAAACCAAATGCTAGAGTGTATCTTGTCTGCATGGGTCTCCAGCGATACGCAATGCTGCTAGTTTCAACTGGGGTATGGCTTCGGGTAAATGCTGCCTTACGTAAGACTTTCTGAAAGAGATTTATGTTTGTTTGTTTGTTGACACACATATTTGTCAATCATCAATTTGATCGATCGGGATACGAGTAACAGAAAGGCGTCATTTGCCAAGCTGAGGAGAATGCTGTTAGACAGCAAGAAGTTCATAGAAACACTAAATATACACACTAAAAAGATATATCCGGAGTGTAGTTGATGGGTCTGGTGGCTTGCTCAAGGCCACTCGGCAGTGCACAGGCGTTTTGTTGACTTGAACCAGGGGCCTTCTGGTTCCCAGATCCAAACAGACTGAGCTACTGCTGCCCTTTATAGATGATATGATATATACTAGATATAATAGATATTTTCATTGTACAATGTCCAATTAGGAAATTCTGAAATGTCTTATTTGAATACTTGTGTAAAAGGGTTGTTTGGCATGATGGGACGGGGCTCCTGTGTTGAAAGCTGTCCAAGAAAACAGTCGACCAGTCTGCACCATCTGCGGCCTTGTCTTGTGCTGGGCAAAGCACATCAGCAGGCCATCAGGCACACTGAAAACAACAAAGGGAGACTATTTTCAGCCCTGGTTGACTGGTAGCCACCGAGGTTCAGCGGAAGCCATACAGGATTCTGTTTTTTGTCAAGCTCTGGGATGTTTTTTCCCTGTGCTGTGGAGACGGCTACGATCCATGTATAATGTGAACAAAACCAAGTCTGGGATGGCAACACAAAACTAGACTAGCTATGGAAAAAATATATTTACTGAGGCAATAACTCTCTCATGCATGATCCCTCTGGAAATGTACCCCCCCCCCCAAAAAAAAGCATATGCCAAACAAAAAACAAAGAAGCTTAAAGGTTAAAAGTGAGAACTTAATGAACATGTTCAAGATTCAAGAACTTTATTTGTCACATACACATGCAGGATGTGCAGTGAATTTAAAGTGGCAGTGCCTTACAGAAATCGTGCAAAATACAATAGAAAATAGAAAAAATAACTGCAATAAACTATGTATTAACTAAGTATATACAAATTTATAAAATCAAAAGTCAATGCCAATCTTGCACAACATAATTGCAACTCAAAGCAATTATTTTGCCACACTTAAGTAAATTCACTTTATCCTGTTGAGATGTTATTATAAGTGCTGATTAGGACACTGGGCTACTCCGATGAATAGATAGAATAGAAGATACCAGATAACAATTTGAGGATGCATTGCAATACAACTTCAAAGTAAAATTTCACACTAGTGTATGCTGACCACCATATCCTTCTCCGACACAATCCCTGAGCGACCATCTCCACCCAACACCTCCTATTCCACCGGCACGTGAAGTTTCTCCTTAATTGCCGCATACTGACAGAAGCTGCGGTAAGCTCTGTCTCTGCCTTAGTGCAAGGCAGTAGCTCAGTCTGTTGGGACTCGGCTTGGGAAGCAGAAGGTCGCTGGTTCAAGTACAGAGTGAGAACTCCCTTGAGCAAGGCACAGCAGTGCCGGGGGGGTAGACAGCTGCCCACTGCTCCTAATACTATGATGGGTTGAATGCAGAGTGACTCATTTCACTGTGTGTGTGCTTTGCTGTGTACATGTGTGTGACCAATGAGAGGATTCCAACAAATTTCTCCAGATTAAAGATGTAAGTGTGTTGCTGCGATCATGACCGGGCACCTTGCCCACCCCACCTGACATCCTTTCCCATGTTGTTCTAAAATGTTTTCTTGTAATACGTATATGTATGTCAACTACTATTTTGTAGATGGTAAATGGACTGCATTTATACAGCGCTTTGTAAACCAATGCTTTGCAAGTTGAAGTCTATTATGGCACCCATTTTACTCATTCAGCCCTGGAAGAATGGATCTCCCCTCAAGGTTTCTTCCTTCATCATTAAGGGATGTTTTCTCTTGCCCTTTTGAGGGAGGGGGGGGGGGCTGGGGAGGGGCTTGGGTAAGGGGGTGTTGTATTAATATATAGCCTGTAATGCCCTTTTGAGACTGTAAAAAACTGACGTGACTGAAGTATTTTGCACAACTACAGGGGAGCTTGGGTCCAGCTTGGCGCGGGGCCGTGGAAAATCCCCACTATGAGCCATTGGACAATCGAGGGAGATTCTACAGTCTGGCGCCTGATTGCATGCCACGGACAAACTGACACACACACACACACACACACACACACACACACACACACACATACACACACAAAACCTGCCAAGTTCGCTCTCTAGCTGCTGGCGACCAAGTGAGTTTTACATGAGCAGCGGTATGTGTTTATCAGTGGTGAAGCGTCAGGGCCTTCAAGGTATTCAGAGAAGACCCTGGAACTCTCAGATTAATCCAATTTTTTTTATTAATTGTATTAATAAAATGTAATACAATTTAATAGAATTTTATAATTTTTTTATAAAATGAATAAATGAGAATGGTATCTGTGTTGTTGATCTGTTATATTACGTTGTCTTACGTTGATTTGTTTGTCTTTCTCGGTCCATACACTACGCATTTAAGTGGTTTTATGTTGGAAAAACAATGCAACCAATCAGATCTTTTTCTAGGTTGATGGGAAGAATATCCATAAACCAAAGTTCTCCCGCATGCTTTGGCCCTTAGACTGAATGAGAGTGTACGTTTGGATTGACAATTTGATCAACCAATCATATAGTGATTTGTAGACAATGGGCATATTCTTTCAAATTTCCTCACAGGTCCATAGTGCGCTAGAAGGTATACTGGCTCGAGAGGATCTAGCGTAGTGCTACGTTGTTTTTTTTTCTACATAGGTTTTTTTACGTCGAAATGGCAACAGGTGAAGATGATGTTGTTGCGGAATTGTTGTTAGTACCCTTTTCAAGATGACCATTCAGTGAAAAGATGGACATTATAAAAAAGTTTGAACGATCCCCGTCACCACTGCATCTGTGGAAAGGACATTTTAATATTATAAAAACATATGCAAGGAACAGCACAGGACAATCCCGAACTCACTGCATTAGCTTCCATAGCTATTGAAAGGCAACTTATTTTGGATCTGAAAAGCAGTGATCAGCTTTATGACCGGGTTATCGATCCATCCAGAAGCACAGGAGAATGGATTTTGTCTTTAAGTGAACATCATTGGTGAGTGAGACTCATTTGTCTTTGCTGGTTTTGCCGCAGTGTTGCATCTCGTTGATCTGGTTGTTGCATTTTGTTTCCACACACTAGTTCATGGCTGAGTCTTGAGTTTGTTAAGCATTGTTGTTGTTTTGATCTTTCTTTGCATCGCTTAACGTGAAAAGACTTAACGTAACTAAGAGTTACAAATCAATCAATAATCACCTAATTGATCTGGCATATGTCTTGTCATTAGCACTTTCACCTGTCAGAATATCTCAACGTAAATCCTACCATTATGTACGTTATGTGACATTGAGTGTTTTCCTCTCTATTGAGCCACTAAGGAAAAGTCTTAACGCAGCTTTATGAGAGGAAAACACTTAATGTAATATAACTTCCGTAATAGTAGGATTTAGGTTTTGATATTTTGACAGGTAGAAAGTGCTAATGACAAGACATATGCCAGAGACATTTGGTGTTTCGCTGTTTTGGAACTTTAAGTTCCGTTAAGCCTTTTCCCGTTAAGCTTTTTAGACCGTCCCTTTCATCGATAGCCTGTGTGTGGTGGTGCTGTGTTGGTCTGTTACTTCACTACATGGACACTGCTATTTCTATGGTAAACTTGGAAATTGGCTGCGACAATCTGATCTGCCTATATGAGATAACGCATAAAGTGACTGCCTCCGTGACGTCCGTCAGACTAGAACAACCAAATTTTCGAAAAGGGGGGGGGGGGGGGGGGGGGGGCAAGAAGGTCTAGTTGTGATAGACACGGTTTGCTACTGGTGTTTATATGCGCTGGCCACTTTGGCACCAGACGTCCCTCTCGGCGAGCAGTGAGACACTTAACCTGCTGACACCTGTGCAGGCGTTCATTGAGAAAGAAAGGAATGATAGGAAGGAAAGTAGGTAGTAGGTAGTATAGTGTTGTTTATAGTATAGTATTGTTTAGTATCGTATTGTGTTGTATAGTATAGTATAGTATAGTATAGTAAATAAATAATAATAGAAATTCAGACTGTGGGAGGAAATGGGGAGTAAGCATTCCACAGTACTTGTTGCAATGGCAAATTAAAAACATCTTGAATCTTTAAATATTGAATCTTGAGGAGAAAGAGTCTTTCCCAAAAGACTGACATTGTATAAGATAATTTGGAACTGAGAAAGAAAGAAAGAAAAAAATAAGGAATCAACGAAAAACATAAAAATAAAAAGCATACAGTAGAGCGGATACGGACCTAAAAGATGTGCGCGCTCTCGACTGCGTGGAATTGCTGAACAGAAGTAATGCAACATCTGCCGACTGATGTCTGTACCACCCCACTGGAGAAATCAGCGGTGGTTTCCCCCTCGCAGCACTGCTCCTACTACGAGCCAGCAGAAGGAGATATTAACACACTCTAGGAAGTCTTAAGTGAACACAGACAAGACATTGTACCTCAGGAGGTCGGGAACCGACGGACCCAATGGACGATCAATAGAACAAATTGGGAGAAGATTGGAGCCGGGCGCTGAGAGACGGACGCCAGGATGCGGCAACATTACAAGGAAAGCGGTGTGTGTGTGTGTGTGTGTGTGGTGTGTGTGTGTGTGTGTGTGTGTGTGTGTGTGTGTGTGTGTCGGTGTGTCGTGTGTGTGGGTAGGTTGGGGGTATTTGTGTGGGTATGTGTGTCTGTGTGTGGTTTATGTGTGTGTGTGTATGGGTATGTGTGTTTGTGTTTGTGTTTGTGTGTACACCTGTGTGTGTGTGTGTGTGTGTGTGTGTGTGTGTGTGTGTGTGTGTGTGTGTGTGTGTGTGTGTGTGTGTGTGTGTGTGTGTGTGTGTGTGTGTGTGTGTGTGTGTGTGTGTGTGTGTGTGTGTGTGTGTGTCTGTGTTTGTGGGTAGGTTGGGGGTATTTGTGTGGGTATGTGTGTCTGTGTGTGGTTTATGTGTGTGTGTGTATGGGTATGTGGGTGGGTGGGGTGGGTGGTCTTTGTGTGGTGATGTGTGTTTGTGTGTGTATGTGTTTATGTGTGTGTGTGTGTGTGTGTGTGTGTGTGTGTGTGTATGTGTTTATGTGTGTGTGTGTGTGGGTTGGTGTGTGTGAGGGTGGAGGGGCTTTGTGTGGGTTTGTGTGGTATGTGTATGTGTGTGTGTGTGTGTGTGTGTGTGTGTATGTGTGTGTGTGTGTGTGTGTGTGTGTGTGTGTGTGTGTGTGTGTGTGTGTGTGTGTGTGTGTGTGTGTGTGTGTCTATCTGTGTATGTGTGTGTGGGGGGGGGTTGTGTGGGTATGTGTGTCTGTGTGTGGTCATGTGTGTGTGTTTGTGTGTGTGTGTCACTGTGTGTTGGTTGGTATTTGTGTGGGTATGTGTGTATGTGTGGTTATGTGTGTGTGTGTGTGTGTGTGTGTGTGTGTGTGTGTGTGTGTGTGTGTGTGTGTGTGTGTGTGTGTGTGTGTGTGTGTGTGTGTGTGTGTGTGTGTGTGTGTGTGTCTGTGTGTGTGTGTGTGTGTGTAGGGGGTCAGCAGGGGAATACACAAACAAACAAACAAACACATGAATAAGAAAACACACCAACACACACACACACACACACACACACACACACACACACACACACCAGCAAGCAGGACAGCCCAACAGACAGTAACACACGAACACAGAAGCGGACACTCCAATACAGACGGTACAGCAGAGAACACGTTCACGTAGTCTCATGTAAGGCCAAGAAGAGGATCAATACTCACGATTGGTAGTAGTTGATGTAGAAGAAGTATGCGGGAATGGGAACATATCCCGAAGCTTTTTCCAGGCGGGGAAATAACTTCTGCGAGAAATAACTCGCAGAAGGAGGAGAACAAGAGAGAGAGAGAGAGAGAGAGAGAGAGAGAGAGAGAGAGAGAGAGAGAGAGAGAGAGAGAGAGAGAGAGAGAGAGAGAGAGAGAGAGAGAGAGAGAGAGAGAGAGAGGTAGAGCGAAAGGAATAAGGAACATAAAAGAGGACACGCAGAACCATAAATCAGGAGAAGCGGTGGCGTTCCAAGGAGCTTTTGTTTATTGGTCCTCCGCCCTAATCGGAGCAGGGTGAAACGCCGTATTTAAGGCTGCAGCATTAGCCGCTAAACTGCCGTATCACCTACCCTCACGCAACCCCCTCTGCTGAGCTCCGTGGCTCCGTGATGCTCATGCTCGTCTCCGTAAAGGTCAGCCCCCCCCCCCTCCCTCCCTGCCCCCCTCCCTCCCTGCCCCCTCCTCCACCTGCATGGAAAACAACTGCCAAGAGATGTCTCACCTGGTCCCTGTCATCGCTGTTTGTTCTGCTCTGCTGCAGTGTTACCCCCACAATGTGTCATGTGTACACACATACATACACACACACACACACACACACACTTACACACACGCGCAAGCCCATATGCACAGAAAGACACACAGACACACACACACATGCAAGCACACATGCAAAGACAGACAGACACACACATACAGGTACACACACATACACACACAAAGGTGTACACACACACACACACACATGCAAATAACCACACAAATACACCCCCTCCCACACAAACACACACGCAAACACACATAACAACAAACTCCCACAGAAACACACACACATAACAACAAACACACACACTCACACACACACACACAGGGCAGAGTGCACGTGAATCCAAAGTGCCCATTACATAAAAAGCACATTACTCAATGTCAGTCGACCACAGGACTATACTGAGGAACGGACAGATGTACAGCCAAACACACACCGGCATGTTCAACCATTCCTTCATGGTTTGAAAGAACATTTATTTTCTCTCTGTTATGCATATTTCATCGACTACAACCAAAACCAAAACAAAAAGAAAACATTACCATTAAAAACAATAAAGGAAAGTTTTCCCTTCTTCCTGTGGGGCCTCTGAGAGACGTCCTTCTCTGTGAGTAGTAGTGTCACCTCAGAGAGGTCATTTTGGAAGGCCAATACCTGTAATGTAATACCCGTTAGGACTGACCCTCGCCACGGTGAATAAAACCCTTGATGACTTGGACAACAAACAAGTCGTTATCCCCGCCCGCTTGACCGTCGGCAGGTTCCTCTTCACACAACAACTAAAGTCACTCTCAACTTTAGAATATTTTCCCCAAGTTTACTTAATAAAAAAAAACCCACAGATGAAACACTGCACTACACTCTCCTTCTCCTTCTTTCCGTCTCTCACTCTCTTCTTCAACCCTCTCTCTCTCTCTCTCTCTCTCTCTCTCTCTCTCTCTCTCTCTCTCTCTCGCTCTCTCTCTCTCTCTCTCTCTCAAAGATTCTTTGAATCCAATACACTAACAGGGAGATAAATATTTCAGGCCATGTGTGAAAAAAACATATAGTACATTCTGGAATGCCTAAAATGTTGTGTGGCCCTCCGCTGGGTGATATAACACACGCACACACATGCGAACACGGGCAAAGACACACACACACAAACACACACACATGCACACACACACACACACACACACATACACACACTCGTACATTCCAGCTCAAACTTTTACATTTCAGTTGGAGCTGAATATAGTATTTGCGAATGATTGCAGGACTTCTGATAAAAGCATCCCATATATATCGCCACAATTTATTATTTACTCTATGGTCATTTTTAGTCACTTTTCCTTTTAGCAAATAAAATAGTAATCACAGAGAGAAGAACATCACCCTGAGCCCTGTGTGCCTGCATTTAAATGGAATTTCAAATCTTCCATTTTCTGGAAACAGGTAAGAGATACCGGCCCTCCAGGATAACGCTATCTGGGACTTGGAGAAGCCTGTGTGTCCATATGCATATTTTAGCAGCAGTAGCTATCGTGTGTGTGTGTGTGTGTGTGTGTGTGTGTGTGTGTGTGTGTGTGCGTGCATGTGTGTATGTGTGTATGCGTGTGTGTGTGTGTGTGTGAGTGTGTGTGTGTGTGTGTGCGTGCATGTGTGTATGTGTGTATGCGTGTGTGTGTGTGTGTGTGTGTGTGTGTGCGTGCGTGCATGTGTGTATGTGTGTATGCGTGTGTGTGTGTGTGTGTGTGTGTGCGTGTGTGTGTGTGTGTGTGTGTGTGTGCGTGTGGTGTGTGTGTGTGTGTGTGCGTGTGTATGTGTGTGTGTGTGTGTGTGTGTGTGTGTGTGTGTGTGTGGTGTGTGTGTGTGTGTGTGTGTGCGTGTGTGTGTGTGTGTGTGTGCGTGTGTGTGTGTGTGTGTTTGTGTGGGCATGTGTATGTGTGTGTTGGCTGATTTAGGATCTGTGCGTGACGCGTGTGTTGAAGAGTTAGAGTGTCTGATCACCTCTCTGTACTGTGTGCTGGTAGTGTGCATTGATTATTTCTCTTGATGTGGCTGTGGGAAAACATCTCTGTCGTGCAAACATAACACATACCACATGGACATACAGTGGATGACCTATTTGATCTAAGTCAGTGTTTTTCAAGGTTTTTTGAGCCAAGGCCATATTTTACATAAAAAAAATATCCTGCGGCACACCACTAACCAAAACTATTTAGAGGAATAAAAGTAACTTTTCGGAAATGTATTGGAGAAATATAATTAAGACCTGATAAAGTATCATACATTGATAACTATTATATACCAGTGGTGAAGCGTCAGGGCCTTCAAGGTATTCAGAGAAGACCCTGGAACTCTCAGATGAAACCAAAGAATCGAATTAATTGTATTAATAAAATGTAATACAATTTAATAACATTTAATCAAATTTAAATAAAATGAATAAATGAGAATGGTATCTGTGTTGTTATCTGTTATATTACAGTTACGTTGATTTGTTTGTCTTTCTCGGTCCATGCACGACGCATTTGAGTGGTTTTGTGTTGGAAAAACAATGCAACCAATCAGATATTTTTCTGGGTTGCTGGGAAGAATATCCAACGTAAATCAACCAAAGTATTCCCGCTGACATTGGCCCTTAGACGGAATGATAGCGTACGTTTGGATTGACAATTTGATCAACCAATCATATCGTGATTTGTAGCCAATGGGCGTATTCTTTCAGATTTCCCCGGCAGCTCAATATGGAGCTAGAGGGTGCAAGGTGGTGGCTGGCGCGAGAGTGGATCTAGCGTAATGTTACGTTTTCTACGTTGTTTTTTTTATGCCAAAATGGCAACAGGTGAAGATGATGTCGTGGCGGAAATATTGTGTGAACCATTTTCAAGACGACCATTTAATGTTAAAATGGACATTATTAAAAGAGGCCGTCCAACACCTGACAATCTGGAGCTGACTCAAGTAGTTAAAGCAGGTTATGTTCGCCATTTTCAGAGTAGCAACTGGGAAAGATACCCGTGGCTAACGGGCTCTACTAGCCACAAGAGGCTCTACTGATGGGAGTGTTGCTGTTTGGGACCGACAAGAGAGCAGGGAATTGGAACTTATTTTGGATCTGAAAAGCGATCATCTTTATGACCTGATGGTGGTGGAACAATTCATCCAGAAGGACAGGAGAATGGATTTGGTCTTTAAGTGAACATCATTGGTGAGTGAGACTCATTTGTCTTTGCTGGTTTTGTCTCAGTGTTGCGTCTCGTTGAGCTGGTTGTTGCATTTTGTTCCCACACACTTGTTGACTGATTAGTTAATGGCTGTCTTGGGTTTGTTAAGCATTGTTGTGCATTTGAATTGAGAGTTTGGACTTGATCTTTCTTTGCATCGCTTAACGTGAAAAGACTTAACGTAACTAAGAGTTACAAAACCACGATCAATAATCACCTAATTTGCATATGTTTTGTCATTAGCACTTTCACCTTTTCACTTTCATTTTGACAGGTGAAAGTGCTAATGACAAGACATATGCCAGAGACATTTGGTGATTATTGATCGCTATTTTGGAACTTAAAGTTTAAAAGTTACGTTAAGCCTTTTCTCGTGAAGCGTGTTAGACCGTCCCTTTAACCGATAGCCTGTGTGTGGTGGTCTGTGGTGGTCTGTTACTTCACTACATGGACACTGCTTTACAACTATGGTCCACTTGGGAATTGGCTGCGACAATCTGATCTGCCTAAATGATATAAGGCATAAAGTGACTCCTCCGTGACGTCCGTCTGACTAGAACAACTTAATTTTCGAATGGTGGTGGTGATGGTGGGGGTGGTGGTCTACAGCAGGGGTTCCCAAAGTGGGGGTCGCGGGGGGGGGGGGGGGGGTCGCGGGACCCCGAGGGGGGGGGGGGGGGGTCGCGAGATGATTTCAGAATCCTCTTGATGTGACCATGAGGTTTTTATTGTTAATAATAACGTGTGCATATATATTTTTATATATGTACGGGTGACGAAAAATGAATTTTGATTCCGACAGATTCACGACAGTATCATTTGGAGCTGAAATAAAAGCCACACACAATTTTCAATATCACGATTACCCCCCCCCCCCCTTCGACTTCACGATGTTCTCGATGGTGAAGATCTGTGCACACGTTGTTTTTAATGTTCCAGTCCCTCCGGTGATAGTGGGGGGGGGGGGGGTCTGTTATGTTGGGGGTCGCGGGCTGAAAAGTTGTGGAACCCCTGGTCTACAGAAGGTCCAGTTGTGATAGACACGCTTCGCCACTGTTATATACATATATATATATATATATATATATATATATTTGCAGATCAAATCAAACAATAACAATAAGGGCCCAAATCATCTCACATGACGCTACTCAATCAATCAAATCGCTGCAGTCAGTGAGTGAGACAATTACAACACACACACACACACACACACACACACACACGGAGAGACAGAGAGAGAAACAGTCAGTGAGTCATTTCACAAGTGCTCTAAAAACAGAAAGGGGGACAGTGAAAACTCCTACATGTTCATGTTCCCACGGGCAGCTCAAACCCAGTACGTTCATTTGTTCCGTGGCGACTATTAAAAGCGTTAATGTGAAGCGGCAGCTACGAGATAAAGCACACATCCTTTGAGCAATCATACCCAACCACAATAAAATAAACAACTTTGGCGCCAAATATAATCGATCTGTATGTACCACTAGCTTTTGGCAGTGCTGCAGGGACTTTTACACACCAAAAAGTGTAAAAAATTATTTTGATTGTCAATAGATCGATAATGAACGGCTGATCGATGGCTGATCGATCGGAGCATCCTTACAATAGTAGTCCGAAAAATATGGTATTTAATTACTCTGCCAGTCACTACATTGCAGGCACAGACGCACAACCACGGCAAATTATTTGCAGTAATTAAAAAAAATGTTTAAGTGCATGTCTGCACACACACACACGCAAATGCATGCTTGCATTCTACACTCACACGCACACACACTATACAAATGTGTTCACACGCGCACACACACACACGCACACAATCGACACACACTATATATACACATGCGCGAGCACACAGACGCACACACACACACACACACACACACACACACACACCGCGTTCAATCTTTTTCGGTGTGACAGCTTGCAGGGTAGCTGTGCACTTTATCACTCTGGCAGTGCAGCTGTGTTTGATGGTGGAATGGTAAAACCAGGCCTATCAGATGGAGTTACTGACAGCGAGTGACACAAACACACACACACACACACACACACACACACAATTTGAAATAACTACAGGAATGTGAACTTCTAAACTTGTAAATGTTATTTTCTGGGGAAGGTAACAGCTGCTAGGCGGTTCTCCGACTCGGAAGTTCTTTCTAAAAATGCATCGATTTGAAAGCCTTTCAACGTCAAAATCCAGGACTCGGGACTGGATGGAAGTAGGCTGCTCGTCATTTGTCGTTCGGGTATGCGTGTGTGTGGTTGGTGGCTGGTTTAAGCAGCTTCACATAGCCTGAGTTAGACTGATTAATCAATGAGCTGTGGGTCATTGTAAACCTAGGTCAACAGGTTCAATGCCACTACTCGAGGAAGACATGTACCATCTGCTCTGTTCACCAAGATTCAAACTCTTGCAATAAACCAAATTTCTTATCAGCCTGTGTCCTTTGGAAGGAGCCCTCAAGTAGCCATTTTAATGGCTGTTGGCAGTGTCCTAGAGCCTAGCATATTAACCGCCGAAACCAGAAAGTCCCCTGGATCTGGATTCTTATCCGGATCTTAAATAAAAAAAATAAAAAGCAAAACCAAAGAATATGTGTTTGATAAGTGGGACAAGGTTGACAAAAACATTAAAAAGTACTCGGCAGTCTAGCCGTTTCAACGAACCCGTTTATTGTTAGCCCTTTTTTGGCCAAGCTGTTGCATTATATTACAGGAGGCTACAGATGGCCGTAATACACTGCCCCCCCCCCCCTCCCCTGCTGGATGGGAACAATCTGCTCTGGTACGAATTAATGTAACTTCTCAAGCTGTGGGATCAATTTGCCGTATGGAAAGCGTCTCCCCGTTAGTTGAGACGGTGGTGGCAGCTCAGTCCTGTTGGCGTTCAACGTCGTCCATCTGCTAAGATTAAAGCACGCAAGCCACCGCCTCCCCCTCCTCATAGTGCATTCCATTTATTCTCATGACATCTCATTGTGTTTTCAGTCTACATGCTATACAGTCCATGGGCGTTACACCCACATCGGAGCATGGCTGGTCATCTTCAACAGTTTTTGACAAATGATGTATAAACTTTGCCAAAATATATATCAACATGATATAGAATTTATTTGTAAGATGTCGGAAAAATTACGATTGTGTAATCGGAACGATTTTCAATTCCAATATTTTTGTAATCTTTCGAAATGCAGCTTGACGAGTGCTGGATTACCGGAGTGGAAAGCCCAGATGAAATGGAATTCCAATTCAACAACATCCATAGCCATCACATGGTGACTGATAGACCTTTCTTGGAGGAGCAGAGCACCTTTCTAGTGACATCCCATCAAATCCTCAAGAGGAGGTTACGTGGGGGTGCAGCACACACGTGGATGTACTCTGACGACTTATTTATTTTTTGTGTTTCAAAGCTTTTTGGTAGATGTTTGCTCCCGTGTGTGTGATCGGAGTTAACTATTGTTAAAGAACAACGACACTCTAGATCACTCAGATCCATTTTTGTGTGTGTGTGTGTCTTGTGTTCATGTCTGTGTGTACATTTTTGTGTGTATGCCTCCCTATATTTGTATGCATGACTTTGCTGTAGTTTTGTGTGCGTGTGTGTGCATGCACGTATGTCTGTGTTATAGGTATGTGTATGTCTACCTATATTCATACTTGTGTGTGTGCGTGTGTCAGTGATATGTTTGTGAGTGTGTGTGTGCGCGCACGCTTGCACTTGTGTGTGTGTGTGTGTTTTGTGTGATGGAGTGACCTACCGTCCAGCCCCCACCATCCGTGGTCATGTCGCAGTACACCTGGAAGCCTGCAGGGCGGTGGACCGGGAACACTGAGTAAATGCCGTCCTCATGCTGGCCGCCGGCATACAGGTCCCCGCAGTCCCGTGGACGAGAGCCTGGAGAGAGAGACCACACATCACTGTTATTGCTGCCCCTATGTCCTTGTCTATATTCTCTCTCTCTCTCTCTCTCTCTCTCTCCTCTCTCTCTCTCTCTCTCCTCTCTCTCTCTCTCTCTCTCTCTCTCCCAGGTACAATCAGGTAAGAAGGTCTTGCTTTGGCACTCTCTTTTTGTGTGTGTGTGCGTGTGTGTGTGTAGTGTGCATGTGTATGACCCAGTTTTCCATTTATGACGCCTAAATGGCCACTCTCCGTACACAACAACAACAACACACATGACACGAACACTTAAGTTCATTACTAAATACAATACACGCATGTCCCATTTGCATCGTACTTTGTTGTCTGTCTCTTTTATGTTATAGCTTGACGAAAAAAGAGAATCTAGCCGTAACAATTACATTTTTACACTTTTTTCCAAAGCGACTTACCATAAGTTCATTCAACATTATAGGTAGGCAAGAGCACTGCTAGTCACCAGAAGTGATAAGTACATTTTCTTCCGAACAAGCCTCCAAGAGCAGAACCAGTGGTCAGGTAAAAGTACAATAAGTTGGCTCCCTAGATTTTTCACAATAAGTACATCAAACAGGGGCTACAATGACAAATAGTGAAGCCAATAGACACAAACTAATAAAAGAATAATAATAATAAAGAAAATGCTGGCAAACAATAGAGCTAACAAGACGCATGTGCTAAGTAAGAGGAAAGGTCAGGGTAGTGCTTCCTGAAGGAGGCAGAAAGCACTACCTTTCCTAGCTACCACCTAGCTACCACCTAGCTATTACCTAGCTACTACCTAGCTACTACCTAGCTACCTCTTCAGGCCACAGGAGTCAGTCTCAAATGCAACAGCGGCTCCTCTAAGGCCCAATCCAGGGAGCCCATCACTCACATGGGACAATTGGTGGGTTTTCAGTTTGATTTGTTATTATATTCACGGTGCCACGGTCATTTGTGGAAATAGTTGTAGTAGTAGTTCTAGCCAACCGGGTTCCCAAGGAACCAATCACAGCCCTCCTTGGGTTTGGCCCGGCGGTGAATACCTGTTTTCACTTGGAAATGCACCAAGTGCTCTCCGATACTCTAGCCTTTCCTTATGGGACCTACCTGTGATTGCCATAAAACAATGTTACATAAACATCAGTTGTCATTCATTTGCTGCCAAGGAAGGTCCTCTTGAGTACAGATAGATGTAAATAGTATTCCTGTATGGATATGGGGATGGATCCATCCCCAGTTCTATTGTACTGGGTCTATTGTTCCAAAATACAAGCGCAACATTTAATGCTAAGAATATTGTGTCTCGTATCCATGTATCTTCTGTATGAGAAATAGATCAAAGAGGAAGAAGAGAGAGAGAGAGAGAGAGAGAGAGAGAGAGAGAGAGAGAGAGAGAGAGAGAGAGAGAGAGAGAGAGAGAGAGAGAGAGAGAGAGAGAGAGAGAGAGAGAGAGAGAGAGAGAGAGAGATATTGCATTGTTGAGTTGTGACAAAGAGTGTGTGTGTGTGTGGGGGGGGGGACGAGAGAAAAGTACTATGTAATCGTAAGCCATTTACAATAAAAAAGAGAGGAAAGGAAGCATAAAAACTGTCACACACACACACACACACACCGCACACCACAAACTTTCAAGTGATGGTCCACTGGCCCGGGCCTGGCACCCTGCAGTGGCAGAGTAATAAGCCTGGGGGCAGACACACACACACACACACACACACACACACACACTTCCACCTTTGCAGACATGGAAGTCAGGTTGGAGGGTGGGGGAGTAAGTAAGTCATAGATTATGCATGCCACCTATCCTTGGGACAGAAGAATATAAAGCAGCCAGCGCCCAGCGGTCCAGTCAGACTGAAAGGCTTTCTGTCACCTTTCTTCTTTGTTAGTTCATTTAGTTAAGACAAAAAAAGAGGAAAAAGGGGCAGTGTCCGGTCCTCTTGAAACCGTTCCCTTGAGTGTGTGTGTGATCCTACACACTTCAGAACAGTCCGTCCATCCACACCATCTGGTCTTTTAAATATGAAGGGCAGAAGCAGCCCTGCACTAAAGCTCTGAAATCCTTTCTCCCAGACATCCTTTTTTCAAGAGGCTGCTTCAGCTTTGTATATAATATGTGTTCAATACACATGAACACTCAAGTCTACAAAGGTTTATTTTTAAGGAGAGAACTGGAACACCTTAATGGTCAGAGTATCCACAGTTAGTCCCTCTGACATCTCAAGGCGTCTCCACAGTGTGAGATTCATGAATTATTCATTCACTCATTAAAATACACCAATTGCTCATCCAGCGTTACAAACCCTTATAAGTTCGACAGACTGTATTTATCTCCAATCATGCATCTGCAACAAAATAAAACCTTGACAATAACCTTGACAATTAGCAGCTGCAGATGCACTCCCAGTGGACTCTCTGATCCTCTCACAGTGGACACTCTAAACCAATCCCAGTAGACACTCTGATCCCCTCACAGTGGACACTCTGATCCCTCACAGTGGACACTCTGATCCCTCACAGTGGACACTCTGATCCCCTCACAGTGTGAGAGATCAGAGTGTCCATTCTGAGGGGACACACTCTAGGCTGAAAACTTTGTTCTGCCTCTTGAAGAGTTCATTCACATTCAAAGAGTCTTCTTGATGAATTCATTTATTTTACAAATTCGGTTGGTGGCAAAACATTCACTTCACACATTCACAACAACACCTGAGCTCCACGGGTGGGACGCGATGCCTGACTAAAGGTGTGAGCACAAGGACACGGTGGCTTGAAAATTGCTGCACTGGCACATGGCACAC
>CM051006.1:17783845-17791345 GCA_027704905.1 Muraenolepis orangiensis
GCATGATTGAAATCGCCTGCAATAATAAAGGCTGCCTCTGGTTGGGAGTTCTGCTGCTGGTTAATAGCAGAGTAAAGTTCCTTCATAGGTGGCCTAGCGTTGCATCTGGAGGTATGTAAGCCACAGTTATAATGGTGGCTGTAATTTCCCTGGGTTGGTAAAAGGGTCTACATTTAACCATTAGGAATTCCACGTTAGCAGAGCAGTGGCTCTCAATTGTGGTAGTGTCTGTGCACCATGCCTTGTTGATATTCATGCACAAGCCTCCACCCCTGGTTTTACCGGAGCCCTCAGCTGATATGTTAGCTCAATAGCACTGTCGGCCATTATTCTGTGAAAATCATCACGTTGCAATCCTTAATCTGTTCATGGTTGACTGTCCGCAACCGCAGTTCATCCATTTTGTTTGCCAGAGATCGTACGTTGGCGAGGAAAATGCTGGGTAGTTACGGGCAATGTGGGTGTGTGTGTGTTAGCTCTTAGCTTAGCACGTAGCCCTCCACGGCTTCCTCTCCTGTGTTTAAGTTTTCTCTAAGGGCAATGAGTCCGGTCAGCCGGCCGTGCTGTGGTGAGAGTTAACGATGGCTGATTAAGTTACCAGAATGATGTAATCCAATTTCAAAAAGATTGTGTTGGGTGTACGTGATAAAAGCAAGACTGTTCTGTGTGAACAGAGTAAGAATTGTTCGGTATATTACTGCTTATTTGCAAAAACGTTGCGAAGTTTACGCGCCGCCATCTTGGTCGTATGGTATCATGTGTATAACATGTAACGCTACTCAACCAATCAAATTGCTGCAGTCAGTGAGGGAGCAGATTACAAACACACACACACACACACATCATTGCACATGTAGTGCTCTAAAAGTAGAAAGGAAATAGACAGCGAAAACTCCTCCATGTTGGTTCTTCCCACAGGCAGATCAAACCCAGTACATCGGCGAACCCAGGCGATTATAAAAAGCGTTAATGTGAAGTGCCACTTTGAGATCAAGAACACATCTTTTGAGAAATCATACCCACCCAAATGAAATGAACGATCTAGGAGCCCAATATGATCTATCTATATTTACTGGCAGCTTGTGGCAGTGCTGCCGGCATTTCTGCTTCACATACATCTGATCCGTCATTTTTTAATCAATCGGTTAGTAAGTTACGCCAAACACATTAGTTCAGGTTTTTTTGTAGAAAAATTCACCACAGGTAATAATTATTGCAGATGGGAAAAAATAATAATCGCTGTGCGCCGACATGCATCACCTGTATGAGGCGCCCTTGCTCCGTCTGCAGCGTGTTCAGGTCCTGGCCTAGGCTGCCCTGGCCCCGGCGCAGGGACTCGTAGTCCATCTTCAGCTGGCCGGCGTGGGCCGACAGCTTGGCCACCTCCTCGGCCAGGCTAACCAGCAGGGCCCGGTCCTGGCCCTTCACCGACTTGAGGTCGGCGTCGTGGTCCGTCAGCGAGTGCAGCAGGGATGTCTGCACGCCCTCCAGCCGCAGGAAGTTGCCGTTGTAGTCGGGGCAGTTGGGGTCGATGAAGATGTTGACGCGGGAGCCGTCGCCGTGCTCCACGGTGACCAGGGCATTGGCCTCGTCCTGGTTGGTTGAGACGTGGGGCAGGCCATCCGAGATGGGCGGCGCCGTGTAGTTGTTCATGAAGAGGATGGCGCCGGTGATGGTGACGGCCAGCAGCACTGCCACGAAGAGCAGGATGGTGCAGAGCAGGTAGCTACAGCTCATCCTCTGGGAGAGGGAGGGGGGGGATAGAATAATAAGAAGAAGATAGAAGAACACGGTGAACAGAGACGGAACCGTGAACAAATGATCAAACTAAGGGATGAAGGAAGGAAGTAGGATTCAGCATTTGAATATCTCAGAAGTAAGATATGCACTTTGCCTATTTACTAGTCATTAAACGGCCGGGTTACGGAGGTAGCAGCTTCAGCAGGGGGAACCCAAACTTCCCTCTCCTGTGGCAACATCAACCAGCTCTGACTGGGGGATCCCAAGGTGTTCCCAGGCCAGCGTGGAGATGTAATCACCAACCCTGTACCTTGGTCTTGGAGCGAGTGTTCTTCCCGGCATAGGGCTGTCCGCACCGAGACCTGGCTATCACCATTGATGATGCTGTGGTGACACCTACTTGGACTGTAAGGAATCTGGGTGTGACCCTGGACGACCATCATTCTCTGCAAACATTGCATCGGTGACACACTCCTGCAGATTCCTCCTCTACAACATCAGGAGGATTCGGCCTTTTCTCCCTGAAAAGGCTGCGCAGGTGCTCATCCAGGCTCTTGTCATCTCCCGGCTGGACTACTCCAACTCCCTCCTTGCTGGCGCCCCGCTATTGCCATCAGGTCCCTGGAGCTCATCTCTTCAGGAAATACTACCCGGATCCTTTCTCCTAGCACATCCTCTTATCACTTTTTACTAGCGTACTAGTGTCTTAATAAATAGATTGTCTTAGTAGATTGTTAGGTAGATATTGTTCTATATTGTTTGCCAACTTATTGTAATTTTACCTTATTGTAATTTTACCTGAATTGTTTGTTATTTTACCTGAGCACTGGTTCAGTTCTTTGAGACTTGTTTGGAATGAAATGCACTTTTGACTTCTGATGACAAGTTGTTCTCTTACCTACCTTTGTTGAAACACACTATTTTAAGTTGCTTTGGATAAAAGCGTCTGCTAAATGACTGTAATGTAATGTAATGATAAATGGGCCTGCTGCAGCACTTCTGGCAAAGTATACTACAATGAGCGAACATTACATTAAAAACAAAGAGAGAGAGAGAGAGAGAGAGAGAGAGAGAGAGAGAGAGAGAGAGAGAGAGACAGGCCGAGGGCGACACAGCGATGACAGCCACAACAAGAGTAATACTTTACCACCCATAAACACTGATCGCAGTTCAGCGAAATAAAAGCCTGCATTCTAATTGTTTGTTATGTGTCATTACCTTTGCTCTATGAAAAGGAGAAGTAAAAGAAGAAGAAGAAGAAGAAAGGCTTCACATGCCTTTCCTATAATTCACAGCCATATCGTCAACCGCGACAGGGGAAGCGTCCATCGATGGCAGAGCACAATAATACCAACGAAAAACCTTGATTAACGACTCTTAGCCGTCAACATACTGTACTTACCGCCACATGAAAACAACTGTTTCGCTTTTTCAAAAACAGAAGATAAGCTGTAAGCAGAAGACAGTAAGCTTGCGGAGAATGTACGATCAAAACAGTAAAAAAATAAAGAAGAAAAAAAATACGCCTGTATCAGTTTCCTACCGCTTTGTTTTTCCCGACTAATCGTTCATTATGGGCGAGGTGAGAAGGAACGTGATTAATATGTCAATTGTCCCAGGTACGAGGGCGAAGTGAATCACTCTAATTGATAGCTAATGGTCTGGTTTATGGTTCGGGGTTTAATGGCTGCTTTAATTTCTCCGGGAAGTATGTTTTGCTTGTTCCAGGAAAGCCAAACGTATCCCCTGTGTCTACCTGGAATCTGGACACGGAGAGTATATAGGGCTATGTCTGAAATAAGGCTGCTTTGTCTGTCTGATGTAGTTTATTATTATGCTCTTGGAAGGTCCTAAACAATTTGTCCTCTGCAAAATAGGGGAAAGCATATTACCGGAAAGATGTAGTGACCAGGGACTATTGTACAGAAACAAGGAAGATGAACAGTCCCCCCTCCGAAAACACATCACCCAAAGCAGTATAGTGTAAAGCTTACTGCTAACAGTTAATCTGTGCTATGGCGGCAAGTTTTCCTCCATCAAGTGATCCAAAGTTAGCATATAAGAGCTAGCCATCTGATGATATGATTGACAGGTTAGAATCACATGCGCTGAAGTGACGGCACCCCTTGAGGTACAGAGTGATATTGCGAGACGATGTGCTTACTTAATTAAATAACTTTGCAAAACAATACAAATATGTCTTTGACATAACGTCAATACTGTTATTTCTTCACACTCTGTTGATGATGGTAGTTCAATTGCGAATTTAACTAATCATTTTGCACCTTTAAGAAGGGAAATATCCTCAATTTTGGTTATATATCATGCTTTATTCACTAAAATATGATTAAAAGCATGTGTATATGCATTAGTGAGCAATATTAACCCTTTATATAAAAAAAAATGCGTGGTTGGCGTGTCTGTCTAACGGTGCAGCTGACCGAAACGCGCTGCTAACGGTAGCCGCGATGATAACGCTAATGCAAATTCTAACTGCTTTGTTCAGACTCTTCTTTATTTATTTTCTTGGGATAAATCTTGGGACCTCTTCGCTATTAAATGTCTTCTGGTGTCTCCTAGCCAGTGGCTGGAATAACCTTATTGGTTAATATGGACAGGTGCACACACACACACACACACACACACACACACACACACACACACACACACACACACACACACATAGACACAAGACAGGCAGTCCAACAAACATTCCGATGTTTTTTGGGGCGGGGCTTGCTAGGGGCTTGTACATATAGTAGATTTATGTGGATTATTATTTCTCCCGTCAAAATAAATATAGGCTCCATTTTCCATTACAGTTTACATTTTTGATCTACTGTTGAAATCTTTGATCTAATCTTTGATGTAATTTGTAATGATAGTTTAGCATATGATGTTAGCATGCTAGATTAAATCAGATAACTACACAATACAATGTTTGGGTGCCCGTTCAAGATTTCATAAGATATGCCAAAATGTCCATATACACTGGAATCGAAACTAAATGGTTCCGTGTTCAACTTACATCATTTTGTCGTCTACGAAAATGTCAGGAAGTGTCTGAAAGTGATCAAGGGCAGAGGAAGAAGAAAAATGTGTGCCGGGGAGTGACAGCGAGTGTCCTTCACCGTGTGTGAGCAAGTGACTTGATGACACAGGGCCCTGCGTCCCCAGGAATCCATTAAAACAACAACTTAAGGGTCGCTTTTTATAGAGAGCATAAAACAAGGATGGAGCTGATCCCCTATCAGGTTGAACTCCTGAGGGGAAGAGAGTGAGATTTAAGGTTTCACTGTGAATACAGAGTGAGACATTATTCCTGTTCGCTATTTAAAGATTGCTCCTACATCAAAATCTGGAGGATTGAATGCTCTTTTTTGGTGTACACACACAGTGAAATTAGTTTCTCTGCATGTAACCCGTTAGGAGCATAAACGGTGCCCGGGTAGCAGTGAGGGGTCTGGTGCCTTGCTAAAGGACAACAGGTGTTTCGGGGACTTGAACCTGCGACTTTCCAGTTCCCAAGCAAAGACCCATTTGACTGAGCTATCCTGCCTACCCGGTTATCATCATGGATGAACCACCACGGTAATGGCGGACAGACTACAGGACTTTACCGGAAACAAAACAGATAATAGGATTAATGCTCCTTATTGATCAGCACTGTTGGCTTATCGATGTGTTTTATTTTTCCTATTTCAGGAACACGCTTGTGCTACGAGAGGCTAAGCGTAACTCAGAGCTGGCCAGCAGCAGCAGTAGCCTTTAGCAGTGAATGGTCAAATAATTTTTATCTTAGAGGACAAGGGAATAATACAGAGCATGTGATAACACAGCCAGGGTCAGGGTATAAACTTGATCCGGACGAACTCAGACGCACACACACATGCGACACACACACACACACTCACACACACAAACACACACGCACGCACACGCCTCCTTTTTGTTTACACACACCTGTTCTGTGACCCCAAAACTACCTTTATTTGCACTACTTGCACTTATTGTATTCTGTATTTTATTGGTATTTATTACAACAGATATTAGTATAATTTTTGTTTTAATACAGTATATTTTCCACTTCTTGTTTATTGTAATTGATTGTAATTTTATAATTCTAATTGTGTTTTGGATAAGTCCCTTCGTTTTTAAAGTTTTTATAACTGAATAAGTGTTTGTTTGCTATTTGTATAAGCTGCTGGAAGACTCAATTTCCCTCGGGATTAATAAAGTATCTATCTATCTATCTATCACACACACACACACACTTAGGCATACATTTTAAATGTCTGTACGGACACACAATGCATGTATGGGGTTCATACATTCGCAGAATACAAAATGAGCCCCGGGGGAGGAAACAAACCCTGACGAATGTTCATCAACGTGTGTTTCTTGCCGTATTTGCCGCTCACTGGGCTAATACGACAGAGTTTGAGGATCACTCCAGATGCTTTAAGAACGGGGAATAGTTTAAACGCCGCGGTTGTCCAATACAACAAACAGCCTTTTTTTTTTTAAACGTGATGTTTTTATCGTCCCAAATACGTATGACATATATCATTATAACCCTTTTATAGTAGATAGCAAAACTCCCTTTAGGGGACAAATAAAAAGTATATTTTGAAATTGATTCGTCGAGTATCAACATGCCCGCACGACACCAATCAGTAGGAACGGAGGACAATACTGTGATCAAGACCACAACCTTTACCATCACTCTACACTAGCTCCCTGTAGCTGCTCGCATCCAGTTCAAGACCTTGGTGCTAGCCTACAGGGTAGTGAAAGGAACAGCTCCTTCCTACCTCCAGGCAACGGTCAAGCCCTACATCTCTGCCGTCCACTGAGCTCTGCTACTTCGGGGCATCTGCTTACCCCCTCGCTTAGGGGCCTTTGGGGCTAATCTACGCGGTCACGGCTCTTCTCTGTTCTGTAGCCCCAAACTGGTGGAATGAACTCCCCATGGATGTCAGGAATGCAGAGTCACTGCCCATCTTCCGCCGCAGGCTGAAAACTCACCTCTTCAGGAAACACAACCCGGATCCTCCTCCTAGCACATCCATCTATCACTTTTTATTAGCTTTACTAGCATCTTACTAAGTTGATTGTTTGCTTGTTGGTTAGTTAGATATTGTTATATTGTTTGAAAACTTATTCTACTTTTACCTGAGCACTGGTTAAATTCTTGGAGACTTGTAAGGAATGAATTGCACTTTTCACTTCTGATGACAAGTTGTTCTCTTATCTACCGTTGTTGAATGCACTATTGTAAGTCACTTTGGACAAAAGCTTCTGAATCTAAATTATAAATGTAATGTAATGTAATGTCGGGACTAGCAACTGAGAAAACATATTTTGATGCGACAATACATGCAGAAGCATCACGACGGCAGAGTGGTGAAGGTCAGCGTCAAAAAGTAAATTGAAAAATGCGTCAAAAGTCAATTGTCATTTTAGTATTTTTGTATTTTTAAACGTCCCCCACGCACGCTAAACAACAACATGTTTACATCATCGTCAACACACACACACACACACACACACATGGCCAAACACATTTTCACAGATGAGAAACTACTAATTCCATTGAACCACCCAGTTCCAATGTTCTCCTTCTTCTTCTTCTTCTTCTTCTTCTTCTTCTTCTTCTTCTTCTTCCTCAATGAGCTCACACGATACGGAGGAGATTAATCCGGCCTAATCCTATCTGTGTGTGTGTGTGTTTCTGTGTGTCTGTCTCTATCAGTGTGT
>CM051006.1:17796345-17808845 GCA_027704905.1 Muraenolepis orangiensis
AAGCTCCAAATCTGACCCTTGAGAACTTAGCATACTGGCAAACTTAAGACTTGACTGACTTTACACGATTTTATCAAAATCTGTAGAATGTCTTCAGTCAGCTCAATGTAAACCCCACTTGAGGATTTTACGTTTCAGCACGTTTGGGATTCCAAAGTTAATCCAAAGCACAGCATAAGACTGAAAGAGATTTAATTTTCAAAAGGAATGGTCACTTTTTAGTATGAATGTTTTTAATTTGGTTTCTTAAAGGTTTTGATATGTGGGGCTGAATCCATTGAAACTTGACTGTTTTCTGGCAAGAATTATTTTTAATTTTTATGCCTCCACCCCGTGAAGGATGAACTGATTAAAATGTGGAGGTGAAAGGGCAACGTTAGTGTGACCTCACAAACATGTTTTTTGGCCATAACTCAGAAGTTCATAAGCAAATAATTATGACAAAATTGCACACAAATGTCCAATGGGATAAAATTAGGATAAACAGATGCACTGATAGGATTTTGGTGGTTCAAAGGTCAATAGCAATAATAGCAACAATCGGACAGACTTGGATGTAAACAGCAACTGGTTGGCGGAGGCATACAACTGTGGTGCGGTTTTTCTATGTTTTATTATATTATTTTAAATTGTTATTACTGTAATTGTTATTTTATTTGAACAATGCAGATACCTTGTAAATAAGGTTGTTTTAAAAGTAATAAACCTGTCACGGTTACGGTGGTTGACAGGGGGCGTTGCCAGGCCGCGTGCGCTAGAGGCGCACACACACGCACCTGCCAACCATTACCGTGGCTAATTACCATTGATCTCACCTGGGGGCTATTTATACAGCGGCGTCAGTGAGAGACGTCGCTCGTTCGTACTACGTGTAAACCGGTACGCTACCAGTCCCCAGGTGACATTCATCCCTGGTCCTGATCACCCTGCTACGGACTATCGGAGAGATAGTCCGCCCGTCTGCTGTTCCAGCCCCCCTCGTCGGTCCCGGAGTTCCGCCCGTCATCTACCTGTCGGTACGACGCACCTCGACCTCCCGGTAACCTGACCATCGCCTGTCCCCAACGATCCGTTCGCCTACTACCTGTCGGCACGACGCACCTCGACCTCCCGGTAACCTGACCATCGCCTGTCCCCAACGATCCGTTCGCCTACTACCTGTCGGCACGACGCACCTCGACCTCCCGGTAACCTGACCATCGCCTGTCCTCAACGATCCCTACGTCTCCTGCCTGTCGGCTTGACGCACCTCGATCTCCCGGTCCCCGCTCCCTCGTCGGTCCTGGGGAATCACCTTCTAGTGTGTTTTGTGCCATTAATAAACCCCTGTTCTTCCTTTCCTGGTCTCCGCCTGCGTTCTGGGTCCAACCTCACCACACACACCCGTGACAAAACCCGTTATTAAATATCACAATGTGTAATGAGAAGTATTGATATACTATATTTTTTGGATTAGATTAAACATTCAGTTTATGTTCCTTAAATGACAAAATATAGTTTAACAAAATCTCTTTTTTGGTTTAAATTATATATAGAATTTAAATGAATTGACTTCCTTCAACACTGTGCCAAGTCATATGTAATAGTTTCCATGGACATAAGAAATATTGCTTGAGGCAAGTTATTTATTTTTCATTGGCTCAAGCTATAGAGTATATAGATGTGAGCAAATACCCTACATTTTTTGAATTGGTTGAATGAAATACTTTTATCAGTGTACACCTACCCACACCAACCCACACACACAAAGGTACTTCATGCAGAAACACACACACAGGTACAATCCTGCACACACACACACACACTTAATGGGTCCAAGGTAAGATCACCACATGAGCATGAATAGTTATGCACATGTGCATACAGATGAGCACACCCACAGACACACACACACACACACGCTCTCTCTCTCTCTCTTAGTGAAGGTAAGACCACATGAACATGAATAGTAAATGGTCCTCAGTAGTAGATCCCTCCAAAGCGCTGGCTGTGAGGAATATAATGAGGATGCGTAGCTTTATGTACAACACGCAGTCGCCTTGAGAATAAATAACAGAGCAGCGATGAAACCAAGAATTACTGTGAGTGTGTGTGCGTCTGTGTGTTCTTTCTCTTCATTGGGTTCTTCTTCTTCTTTCTCTTCATTGGGTTCTTCTTCGTCTTCTTCTTCTTCTTCTTCTTCTTGCCCGAGCGAGGGTCAGACTAAACAAGCGGCGATAACGTCTGTTCTGGACCCCGTGGGCCCCGGTGCATTAAAGTAGCAGATCCCCAGCCGTCGTTAGTGCAGATGAGCGACACCTGCGTCGGTATAGGGCCAAGGTGGCACTAAAACGCTAAACCAATGTTAACACGCCATGACCTTGGCTAATGGCCAGGTCTCGTTTGAGAAACGCTGTGGCACTTTGGTATATATGTGTGCGGCTGTGTGTGTGTGTGTGGGTGTATATGTGTGCATCAGTGTGTGTGTGTGGGCATGTGTGTGTGTGTGTGTGTGTGTGTACACCTGTGTGTATATGTGTACCTGTGTGTGCATGTGTGTGCATGCGTGTGCGTGCATGCACGTGTATGCATGCGTGTGTGTGTGTGTGTGTGTGCCTGCATGTGTGTGCATGTGTGTATATGTGTGGACCTGTGTTTGTGTGAGCGCGTGTGTGTGTGTCTGTGTGTCGGCATGTGTATGTATATGTGTGTGCCTGCATGTGTGTGTGCCTGTGTGTGTGCCTGTGTGTGTGTGTGTGTGTGGAGTCATTAAAGAGATGTTCATCATAGCACAGCGTGGGAAGCCGTCTTATTTTCAGCCCCTGTCGAGTTCTTTCTTTAATTTTTCTTTCTTCGGAAATTGCAGAGCACTTACACCTGTGATTGCAGTCATAAGCGCAGTGGCGGCGTCAGCGGCTGAGGGCGCCGAAACAATCAGATGCACGTCTACTAAATAGAAACACACACACACACACACACACACACACGCGCGCACAACTTAACGACCAACTGATCTCGCCGGCTCACCTTCTGTCACCAATCAGCGCCCTCATGGGAGGAGTTTCAGTTCGGACTAATCAGGTCCAAAATGTTTCTGCGTCACTTCCCAAACCCAGATTCGCCGAGAGCAAAATAGAACATTGTCTTTTAGTTCTTTAATCTGATTGGCTGGAGTTGTCTGATCAACAACACTGAGGCCTGACTGATATTCATGGCGTAAAACAAGGATTCTGACTTCTGCCATTCAAATGCAAAGGTGGGTGGGCGGGTGGGTGGGTGGGTGTGGCCTGTACACGCCTGGTATTTCAACAGCGGCATATGAAGAGTGAAGAGCCTTCGAGACTTCTCTTCCTAATGCGTGTCTTTCCACACGCATCACCAGTGATGCATGAATAATATATGAGAGGCGTGTGTGTGTGTGAGTGTGATTACCTTCTCGTTCTAGAATGATGTTGACAAACACATTTGATGCTAATAATGTCTGACAAATCTAGTGTTGGCTCTTTCCCTCAGAGTGTGTGTGTGTGTGTGCCTGTGTGTCTTTTTGTGTGTATGTTCATATACTCCAGTGTGTATGTGTGTCAGTGAGTGTGTGGGAATAGTGAGTGAGTGATGTGCATGTGAATGTGTGTGTTTGTGTGCATACATGTGTGTGTGGTGTGTGTGTGTGTGTGTGTGTGTGTGTGCATTCAATATCATTAAAATATAAATATAAATCTGGATGATTGAATCATCTTTATTGGTCACATACATGTACACACACACACTGAAATGAGCATTCTCTGCATTCTACCCATCCTAGTATTAGGAGCAGTGGGCAGCTACTGTATACACAGCCCCTGGGGAGCAGTGTAGGGGGTCTGGTGCCTTGCTCAAGGGCACCTCGGCAGTGCAGCCAGGTGTTACGGGGGCTTGAACCGGTGACCTTCCGGTTCCCAAGCCGTCCCAAGCCCCGTCAGACTGAGCTAATACCGCCCCCCATATGCAAATGTGTTTGCATATGGTCTTTTCCCAAATATAACGTATATACAGTAGTATGCCTTTTATCGAATAAGTTAATAAAGGTTAAAGGTTAAGGTAAAAAAAGTTGTTAATAATAATAATAATAATAATTCCGCAGAAAGGCCACTTCCTGCCTCTGACTCAGATTTTTCGTCTCTCTGCCATTTAAATGTCAACTTAATTTCTCTGTAGCGTGAAGAAGAAGAAGAAGAAAAAAGATATATATAAGCGAATGGATTCCATGGCGGCCACTGGAGGAGATGTGATGTGAAGCTCCCTGCGTGTAACAGCACCTGGCAATCTCTCTGGCAACGCTTGACACACAAACACACACACACACACACTGGTGGTGGCAACGGAAGACGCTTCTACCCACGGTTGTTTTTTTCCCGGTGGATTTGTGACAAGCGCCGAGTGCGCACACACACACACACACAGACACACACACTACACACTATACACACAGACACACACACACACGTACACACACGTACACACACACAAGTACACACACACTACACACTATACACACAGACACACACACTACACACTATACACACAGACACACACACTACACACTATACACACAGACACACACACACACTATACACACAGACACACACACACACGTACACACACGTACACACACAAGTACACACACACTACACACAGACACACACACACACACACACACACGCACGGACATATACACTACAGACTACACACAGACACACACGTACACACGTACACACACACACACACACACACACACACACACACACACACACACACACACACACAGGTTCAAGCGCTCACCCAGCGCTGTACACCCGCCATGTCCTTTCTGGTGAAGTCTCACGCTGGAACCAAAAATATATATAATATCACAGCAATAAACACAGCTCCCCCCCAGGGAGTAATAACAGCCAAATCAAGGAGATTGTGTTTATTCCATCTGTGTCAGTTTGGATGAAGCGCCACATCTGCCATATATATGTTGACAAACTAATAACGGATGAACTCATTTGTGAAGGATTGAGAGATGAAATTGAAACACTGCTTTTGCTTATGACGGCATGACGGCCACATATTAAAGACGGCCTGTTGTTAAAAAGGAACAGAATCATGTTGTGACTTGTTTGGTAGAGACGCTCAGCTTGTCACAGCCAGTGCTAACAGACTGTGTTATCTTCTACTTGGATATGGTCACTGATTTGGGTCATTTGTCATGTCACGCTGACTTGTGTGTGTGTGGGTGTGTTGATCATACCAAAATGCATGCCACAATAACTAATCTAGCATCATACAAATAATGAATCTCTGTCTTTCTCCCTCTAACTGTCTTGTTGTCTCTTTCTCTCTATCTCTCACTTGCTGTCTCTCTTTCGCTCTGTCCCTCTCTATAATAACTCTCTTGCTCTCTCTCCCCCCCCCCCTCTCTTTAACTATCTTGTTCCCCCTCGATATAACCCCTGGAGGAAGTTATGGCTCTGATAAGCAGGGGGGGGTGTGTGATGGTGATGGTGATGGTAGTGAGAAAATGTAGTTATTTATTCACGGAAGCCAGAGGGCTCAATTGTATATATTTTTGTCTGTTAATAACATTCGGTGACAATCTAACAGACCGTGGATTGCTGGTCATACCATGAGGCCTGATATGTCTTTAAAGCTAAGTGGCTTAATGACTTGTCTGTGAACAAACCAGACACATCTTTAAAGTTCTCCGCTCGCTGCCCTGTGGCGGGAGCTGATACAACGCCACTTGACTCGAGATGTCATTAGCAGTTAAAAAAAAAGTATCATCCAAAAAAGAATTGTTTATAAAACAGTAAGTTAGAGAGAGACACACAAGAAGAAAAACATGACAACTTTGAGAAACAAAATGTGGGACAAAAATGACTTTTACAGGGGATTGTAAGTCGACATTTGCAGTTCACTGACCTCCACTATGTCCCTATGGCTCGTAACAGTCAAAGGCACTGACCCGAATACAAACTGCGCTATATAGACTATATAACTCACTTTACACCTTGTCACCACTTCTCCCGGGGTTCCCAGGGTGTGAACAAGACTTCCTATGGAAAGAAAAGTCATTCCCTCTCAGGACCAGGGGGGAGGAGGGGAAACCACGTGAGTTCAAAAAGGGGGGACGGCTCGCCTGCTACTGCAAAAAAGGAACAAGCTGCAGTAGCAGATTCTGACTTCTCCTTCAAGGCCACTTTTGCGGGATGAGACTCTGGTGTTGTGTCGTCTTCCATCCGCCGGTGTTAAGCAGACAGACGGGAAGTTATTTTCTCTTTTTTTTTCTTTTTCCTCAGGAAAACGAATAATTGAAAAGGACTTGAATTTGTTGAAGTGGGTGCTCTGCGTAATTTGAGGCCAGGGAAAGAGTTCTCCGGAACCCACTCGAGGATAAAGGCCACGACGATAATAATAATCATAATGTGACTGACCTTCGGCGAGAATTGTCATCAGCCTTTCGCGTCGTCGCCAAACCAGTGCCATCCCTCACCCTGCTGGGAGGCCCACTCCCTCCTCCTCCTCTCAAAACCACTATCACCCACATCGCTCCTCCCTTCTCTGCTCCTCTTCTCTCTTCTCCTCCTCTCCTCTAATCCTCCTCTCCTCTCCTCCTCTTTTCTCTCTACTCCCTTCTCCTTCCCTCTTTTCTATCCCTCTCCTCCGCTCTACTCTCCTCCTACTCTCTTCTCTCCTACCGACCCGCTCTCCTCCCCTCTCCGATCCTCTCCTCTCCCCTCCTGTCTCCTCTCGCCTTCTCTCTCCTCACCCTCTCCTCTCATCCGCTGCTCCTCCCCTCGCTCCTCTCTTCCTCTCTCATCTCTCGTCTCATCCCCTCTCACCTCTCTCCTCCCTCTTTCCTCTCTTCTCTAATCCCCTCTCTCCTCTCCCCCTCCTCCCCTCTCCTCTCCTTTCCTCCTCCTGTCCTCTCCCTCTCCTCCTTTCTCCTTCCCTCTCTCCTCTACTCCCTCTCTCCTCTCCACTCCTCTCCTCCCCTTATCTCCTGCCCTCACGCTCATCAATGTTTGGCTCCAGCCCGGAGAGTGTAAACCTGCCTCTAATTGCGACAAAAAACGTCTCCATTCCCAATAATCCATCCACATGGAGATAGCTTAGCAGAGAGGTCACACCCCTCCACGCTACACCCTAACACCCCTCCACCCTAACAACCCCCACCATGACAACCTTCACCCTAACAACCCCCACCATGACAACCTTCACCCTAACACCCTATCACCATCAGCGCTTACGCTCTTCACTGGACACAGCGGCTGGGCCTCTTAAAGTGCTGAGGATTAGCCACGCGAACATGATCACTTTGATCTCCCGTTGGACTGCTGCAAATCTTCAATTCCTGCACCAAAAAGATAGATGGCACACTCTACCATACCCATAGTGTACACTGTAAATTGAATATGTCTCTCTCGCTCTCCATCTCTCTCTCTCTATCTTTCTCCATCTCTCTCTCTCTCTCTCTCTCTCTCTCTCTCTCTCTCTCTCTCTCTCTCCCGTTTTTCTCTCTCCATCTCACACTCTCTCACCTGCTCTCTCTCCCCATCTCTCTCTCTCTCTCCATATCTCTCTCTCTCTCTATCTCTCTCCATCTCACTCTCTCTCTCCCTTTTTCTCTCTCCATCTCACGCTCTCTCACCTGCTCTCTCTCTCTCCGTCTCTCTCACTGTCTCTCACTCTCTCTGTCTCTCTTTCTCCCTGTCAGTATGTCTATATCTCTCTCCCTCCCCCTCCTCTATCTCTCTCTCTCCCTCCCTTCCTCTCTCGTTCCCTCTCTCTCTCCCTCTAGCCCTCTCTCTCTCTCTCTCTCTCTCTCTCTCTCTCTCTCTCTCTCTCTCTCTCTCTCTCTCTCTCTCTCTCTCTCTCTGTCTCTCTGTCTGTCTGTCTGTCTGTCTGTCTGTCTGTCTGTCTGTCTGTCTGTCTGTCTATCTCTCCCTCCCCCCTCCTCTATCTATCTCTCTCCCTCTATATTTCCCTATTTTCCTCTCTCTCTCGCCCCCTCCTCTATCTATCTCTCTCCCTCCCTTCCTCTCTCTTTCCCTCTCTCTCTCTCTCTCTCTCTCTCTCTCTCTCTCTCTCTCTCTCTCTCTCTCTCTCTCTCTCTCTCTCTCTCTCTCTCTCTCTCTCTCTCTCTCCCTCTCTCTCTCTCTCTCCCTGTCTGTCTGTCTGTCTGTCTCTCTCTCCCTCCCCCCTCCTCTATCTCTCTCTCTCCCTCCCTCCCTCTATTTTTCCCTCTCTTCCTCTCCCCCCCCTCTCTGCCTCTCTCTCCCTTCCTCCCTCTCTCTTTCCCGCTCTCCCTCTTTTTCTCTCTCTCTCTTTCTCTCTCTCTTTCTCCATTGTGCCATCAAAACTGAGTTATCCACTTCACTCCCACCCACGGTTAGTCTCTTTGTTTGTGAGTTAGTCATTTGTGCAACCTGTGCTATGCAGGTGCTAGGCGTGGTGCAATATGGTATGATATTGTATGATATTGTATGGGATCGTACGTTAAGCTGTGTTATGGTGGGGTACGCTACGCTTTGTTAGGGTATGCTACGCTATGACATAATATCACAGAGCTGCCAAGTCTCACCCTTTGAGAGTGAGAGTCACGCAATTTAACCTCTTCACACGCCTCACGCCACACTTCCATTTCACACGCTTTTTCCCCCTTTGACTACTTTATAAAAAATGTTTTATTTAATTATATATTTCCATTACTTGTTGCTTGAGGCTTGCCGTAGTTCGAGTCAGGGACAGGGTGAGCCCGCCCTATTCTGCCCCCGATTGGCTGACCGAGATATGTGATAACCAATCATCAGCCCTCGAGGCTAAATCTAACCAACCCAACGAAAGGCACCACGTATACAAACCAATCAGAGGCAGCTTAGGGCGGGTCATTGCGTCTCTATCCTATGAAGAAAAACCTGAACCTAACTATATGAGAACAACACTTATGGTGGAGAAATCGAAAAGTAAACGTGAAACGTCTGTCAGTGCCTCAATAATGCCGTGACTGAATTTTTTACAAACATTATTTTTACAAATATTTTTATTTTGATTAAGTCAACGGTGGGTCTGACTACGTGAAACTTAACGTTACACAGGCTGCTGGTGAGCAGTGTGGCAGGTTGCTGCAGTGGGTTTAACAACAAACAACCGTGACTAATAGCAGTGTTAGTTAAGTCATCACGGTATGTGCTCGGTATGAGCAGATTTGGGAGGCTCTCTCGTATTGCCAAGTTGGTGTTGGTACTTCCACATTCAAATGCTGATGCTGAACGAGTCTTCTCTGTGGTGGGACTGAACAAAACCAAACCCCGAAACAGTTTGGCTCTTGATGGAACTCTATCATCCATCATGACTGTGGAGATGGCAAACCTTGAGCCACAGTGTTTCAAATGGGAGCCCCCTCCCTCTGTCATCAAGGCATCACAATCTGCCACAAACACCTACAACATGAGACATGTCATGTAAACCAAAACACACAAACAAAGACATGCACTTTATTTTTTTAAATATATATTATATATATATTATTCTGGTTCTAATTTTGTTACACTTAAAAAACGCACTAAAGGAAAAGGCTGCTATTGTTTCTTAAAAGGCTGCTATGTTTTCTTTATACTGACATTTTATAAATAAATGTATTTTATTTGTCAAACTTTCTTGTTACAATTGTTTTCATTTCTACTTGTGCTGGTCAATTATTAACACGATATAAGCATGAGGAGGCCGACAGTGCAGGGAGAGCAGCTGGCATGGGGCATGGCATGGGGCATGGCATGGGGCATGGCATGGGGCATGGCATGGGGGTGAAGACATCACAACAGTCTTAATGTTCATTTAAATTGAGATATTCCTCTAAATCGACCTTAAAAAAGGCCAAAATATAATCGCCGCCGGCCGAACACATCTTCCCCCGAAAGTCTCACTCCTACTTTTTCCTGAAACTTGGCAGCCCTGTAATATCATATGGTGTTATGCTATCTAAACTATGCTAGGAGAGGCTGCGCTATGTTAAAGTAGCCTATGACATATTATATGGTAGGTTATCTATCGCTATTTATGCGATGCTAGGATAGGCTACGCTATGTTTGGGTATGCTATGATATGATTTACCTGTTTATTTAGTTTAGTTTTATGTTTGTTATTAAGAATTTTTCAAATTGTTGTTGAGGATAGCTAGACAATTTTGTTGTACTTTTACAATGACACTAAAGACATTCTGAAACCATGGTATGGTATGTTATGCTATCTATGCTATGCTATGCTAACCCTCTGAGATGTCTCTGACATTGTTTCATTGCTTCCTCATACAAAGCACTTTGTACTTTAGCTATCGGACACACACACACTCGCGCACGTGTACACACGCACACACACACGCGCACACACGCACACACAAACACACTCACACACGCACACACACACACACACACACACGTGCCAAAACGTGATGATGGTTCCCTTTGCTGGAAAATTCTAATTCCTCTAATTCCTGAATTCTTCGGTATATAACGAGCAAAATTTGTCAGCCGGGAAAGTTAAAAGAGCCTTATTTATCAGTTATACCTCCCGCACATGAGAACATTTTCCCTACAATGTTTGATGAATAGATTATTAGCCGATTATTAGTAGAAAGTTATATTTCTACTATTCTGTTTATTGCAGTTTGAGTAATGTATTGCACAGACATTATACCTGTCATGCTGTCTGTCTTACATGGCCCTGCAGAGTGCTATATTGCCGGACAGTGGCTTGCATTCCCCCAGCTGTGAAGTGTATGGAGAAAAAGAAGAAAAAACTATTGGACACCCCCCCCCGCCCCCCTCCTGATGTGACAGTATAATCCATCCGCCCCCACCCACCCCCCCCCCCTCCTGAATGTGACAGTATAATTGAAAGAAAAACAACAAGAGGATATCGCACGACCAGACGGAAAAAATCATCCCCCCCCCCTCGCATTATTTTCTCTTCCCGCCCGCCCGTCGGATGACAGAAAGAGGTCGGCGAAGGGAAAGCCAAGAAAGGTCAAAGGTCAAACAGCAGACTCCACGCCTCGAGGGGCTCAGCCTCAATCCCAAATGTACGCCGTTTCTATTGCTTTTGTTGTGGTTATTTTGCCCATCTGCACCCATCCCCGTCTAGCATCCTGCTGCTCCTCTATGAGCAGGGTTTTTGGTCTGTATCACGTTTGCATTAAATCAATGTTAGCTCTTGGAATCCCAGGGTGTTAGAGCCTGATTGATCCTCTGTTGCTGTGTGTGTATGCACAAGCGTGTGTGTGTGTGTGTGTGTGTGTGTGTGTGTGTGTGTGTGTGGCGCACGTGTGTGTGTGTGTGTGTGTGTGTGTGTGTGTGTGTGTGTGTATGTGTGTGCACACGTGTGTGTGTGGGTGTGTGTGTGTGTGAATGAGTGTGATTAAGGGTGTTTGCATGCATGTGCGTGTGTGTCTGTTTGTGTGTGTGTGTGTGCATGTACATGTGTGTATGTGTGCGTGTGTTTGTGTGTGAATGAGTTTATGTAAGGGTGTGTGCATGTGTGTGTGTGTGTGTGTGGTCACACACAGCCTCAGGATGACGGGTGTTACACCGGGTGGTGCCGATAAAGACAAGTGAAAGATTAACATCGGAAGCGTTTGTAGAGTGTTTTTGGTCTGTATGACGTTTGCATTTAATCAATGTTAGCTCTTGACATCCCAGGGTGTTAGAGCCTGACTGATCCTCTGTTGCTGTGTGTGTGTGTGTGTGCACAAGTATGTGTGTGTGTGTGTGTGTGTGTGTGTGTGTGTGTGTGCGTGCGCGCACGTGTGTGTGCGTGTGTGTGTGTGTATGTGTGTGTGTGTTTATGTGTGTGTGTGCACACGTGTGTGTGTGTGTGTGTGTGTGTGTGTGTGTGTGTGTGTGTGTGTGTGTGTGTGTGAATGAGTGTGAGTAAGGGTGTTTGCATGCATGTGCGCATGTGTGTGTTTGTGTGCATGTGTGTATGTGTGCGTGTGTGTATGTGAATGAGTTTAAGTAAGGGTGTGTGTGTGTGTGTGTGTGTGTTAATGATTGTGAGTAAGGGACAAATATGTGTATGTGTGGGTAAGGATGTGAGCATGTGTGCATGTGTGCGTGTGTGCGTGCGTGTGTGTGTGTATGTGTGTGTGTGTGTGTGTGTGTGTGTGTGTGTTAATGATTGTGAGTAAGGGACAAATATGTGTATGTGTGGGTAAGGATGTGAGCATGTGTGCATGTGTGCGTGTGTGCGTGCGTGTGTGTGTGTGTGTGTGTGTGTGTGTGTGTGTGTGTGTGTTAATGATTGTGAGTAAGGACAAATATGTGTATGTGTGGGTAAGGATGTGAGCATGTGTGCATGTGTGCGTGGTGCGTGCGTGTGTGTGTGTATGTGTGTGTGTGTGTGTGTGTGTGTGTGTGTGTGTGTGTAATGATTGTGAGTAAGGGACAAATATGTGTATGTGTGGGTAAGGATGTGAGCATGTGTGCATGTGTGCGTGTGTGCGT